>JAUNZM010000625.1:2714347-3392934 GCA_033459285.1 Clamator glandarius
TTGCCATTGACTGTGTTCTGGTAAGCAAAATGATATTTATTTAATTGCGAAATTATCATTCCTCTCCTGCAAGAGGGAAATAGCTCTTTTCAGTAACAGCCTAGGGTTAAGACGACCAAAGCGCACATCACCTTCAGCTGGTGGGGCCCAACAGTGCTTCACCTGGTTAGTTAATAGCTAATGGTGAACTTCAGTTAATGGCTAATGCAGACTTTGGTCCTTTGGTGACATCAGATGTGTGAACAGAAGTTCTGCAAGGCACACGCCAGTCTGTGATGACTCCTTGTGTCATGATTCTGTGGTCACTGATGTGGTCACTGATGTGGTCACTGTGATTCTTATGGTTTATTTGGGAAATATGTGAAGAAACCTGTTAATTGAATTTCCTGACAGAGTGAAGGAATTGTCTGGACAGTGATTGTTGTGAGCTGTCAGTCAGAAATAACAGGCTGCAGCAGAATGAGTAAGTGGTGTTAGCAGCAATTCTTACAAGAACATGTTAAGACCTGCTCTGCTTTCACTGTTGCACTGTATAACTGTGGTGGTTTGATATCCAGAAACATTCCTCCAGTTGATGCAACAGAAAACCTGCACTTGGCCTCCCTTGGGAGAAAATGACAGAAAAACCCTCAACATTGTAGCCATTCACTGCCTCTGTTAGGAGCTCAGGAGTCACTCCAGAAGCTCTTAAGGAGGAATAAAAATTGCCTCAATCAGTACAGAGATCTGCATTCCCCCTACATTGTCTAAGCCATGTAAGCTTTGCAGGGTCAGGGCTGCAAGGGGTGTCCTTGGTGACTCAAAATGTGCTGGTTCCTCTGGAGTTCCAAAGTTGGGCTTTAGAAGCAAGGTGGCTCAGCTGGCCAAGGGGTGAGAAGAACTGTCGGTGTGCTAGTAAGTGCCATGCCAGTGCAGTGTTATGGTCTTCTGTCCGAGGACCTTTTGTCTGTCCCAGCAACAGTGTTCTTGCTCCAGTGCTTGGGTTCCTGTGTTTCAGAACCGTAAGATGCACTCACAGCCACTGTGCTAGTGTGTTAGTTAATTAACTTACAGTAATCACTAGGATTTACTTAACTGCAAAGTGCATCCAGGCCAATTGTATAATTGCAAGGAGTGGAGATGCAGATTTAAACAGCCAGTGTATAATCAATAGATACTCCAGGTGATCATTCCTCGTGTTCCTGCTCCCACTCGCAGTTTGTATGAGTTTGGGCTGCTGTTAATATGCATGGCTGTTGTAGGCAGCAGTGCTGGTAAAATAACAGCAGCATAGGAGAGCAGTTGGCTTCTTGGGAAGTACCAATACCTGGATCTCAGATGATTTATTTCTGGACCAGTTAATGGAATGAGCTATTAGAGCAGCACCTGACAGCTACTGCTGGAACTTCAGTGTGCAGTCCTCTCTCTCTTTCAGTCAAAAAGTGCTCATAGTTTCCTGAGCATGAGCACACAGAATGTATGCAGCTCATTTTAATAAGCTGGAATATTCCCACTTTCCCCTCCTGATTCCTGTCGCACATGTTGCAATGTTCTGCATGCTTCCCAGATTTTGAAAAGATGGGTAAAGCAACACTTTAGAAAAGGATGAAGAATAGAGTGAGTTCTTTATAAAAGTGGCCTGTATCATGGAGATAACATTCACTGCCTGGCCAGTTTCTGTTTTGGCTTGTTGATATTAAATTATTTGATTACCTGAGATGTGAGGTTGTACAGAAGAATGCCTGGCATCTGAAAGGTAATTCCAGTTATTCCTTTGGTATTCCAAAGGTAATTCCAAATCCATGGTTCACCCTCCTTCTCTTTTAGGAAGAAGTCCAAAAGACTAAAGACATGTTGAATAATGTGGCTTTGGATGAAGCGAATTTGGAAGCCAAGATTGAAAAACGAAAATTGGAACTGGACAGAGGCCAGAAGAGGCTACAGACTCTACAAAGTGTTCGGTAAAGATTACAAACTCTATCTACTGCATAAATGAGTGTGAGCATAAATGATGGACCTGTGCATTGTTAGTGCCTAGAGCAGTGAGGAGTGAGGTCTGTAATGAAATCAAGGTGATGGCCTGTGGAGGAGATTCTCTTCTCTAAATTGCACGGCCCAGATTGTAATTGTTCATTTTTCCATTACCGTGTGTTTAAAGTCAGAATTCCAGAGCTGTTAAAGGTGGCCAGGATATTATTTATTGGGATTGCTTAGTTGCTACTTGAGCTGTACAATATGGTCAGGTAGCACATCTGGGTTTTCCTTTGTCATTAAATATAGATAGTGTCAGGGAATTCTTATAACGGCAACTCATGCAAACATTCCCTTTGTTCCTAGAGGCTCTCAGCATTCTTAGCCACCAATAAAAGAGGTTTGTTACACATCCGTTGGTAAGAACTGTTCCTCTAGGCAGTGATACAGGCTGCCATAAGATCAAGATGCTCAGACTCACAGTTTCGGTTGATTTCTTGCCACTAATAAACGGCAGGTTTGTACAATCTGAAAGATCATGTTTTATTTGTGAAACCGTTTTTAAAAAAAGAGAAATATTATAAATATGAATGGTGGAAGGAATGATGTTTATTCATGTACGCGTTTGAGTCAGTAACACTTTGGAGGCAGTGTGTTGGGTAGATGGGAAGCATCAAGCAGCAGTAGTGTTCTTTGGGACACAGTGGTTGGCTCTGTAGTATAAGGACATCATCACTTACTGGTGTCAAGTCTAGCAACACTTGTAATGACACAAGCACAGTTCAGTAGCAAGTAATTCTCCAGCCAAGTAGGTGATTTACCAGCCATGCTACAAGCTAGGTTCTTGGAGCCATGGAACAGCAGGATAATGGACTTAAGTTAGTCTGGTGAAGGACCCAAAAGGCCTTTCTGCCTGCTTTATGTCATCTTTGCAGGGTAGTTTAGTGACGGGATTTTTTTGGGGGTTTGTTGGGGGTTTGATTTTTTTTTTGTGTGTCTTGTACTTTTTAGCCTCTAAAGTATTGTGGAACCTTAAAAACAAAAGGTCTGTGTAGATTAGTTTAGCAGATGTGGAAAGGAATCCACACACTCAAAAATGCTTATTTTAGAATTCTGCATATACAGGTCAATATTTCGCTGAGTACTTTGTGCTTGTTCTCTCCAGTCCTGCTTTTATGGATGAGTATGAGAAGATTGAGGAGCAACTGCAGAAACAGTACAGTAGTTATCTAGAAAAATTCTGTAATCTGACCTACCTGGGGCAGCTTCTGCAGGATCATCGTAGGACAGAGCAAGAGATGTTTGAGGTAAGACAGTTCAGCAGGACTGGATATCCTCTAGTTATTGGCCTTGTAACAGAAAATGTTTCAATACCCCTTCGCCAAAGCAGCAAGTTAGTAGTTGTGGAGCCAGCTCTGAGCGACTGGCGGTTGACTGACAATCCAGTAAGCGTGACTGGTCTTGAACAAGCATGGTAAAACAGCTTTATTTTTTCAGTTAGTAAAGTGAAACCAGTGTAATGACGCTCCTTGCCAGTCTCTGAGTCCTCTGGCTCATTTTCAGTTGATGCTTTTTGTTCATAAAGGAATCTTGCAGCATTTCTGATCTTCCTTTTCCTACAAACAGTGATCCAATGTATGTGCTAAGGGTTATAATGTGCTTATTTTTATCCTCTATATAAGGGTTTCTCAGCACAAGGCTCTTCAGTTTCCTCACTCTAGTCCTCTAACTGAACACAGCAAAGAGGATCAGCGAGAAAAACAGAATGTTCTGGAATCCTTGCTCACATAGACTTCAGTTTTGTTGGGCAGAAATTCTTTTCTCTGTTGACTTGTGGAATTGCATCAGTTCAGTGCAATTCTCTATTTCATATCCTGCTGGATAATCCATGTCTGTATCTAATCTCACTTTCCCTTAGGTGTTTATTGGACTACAGCACTTTCAGCCAGCCTTTCATCCAGTTTCCTGTAACTTCATGTCTTCCTTGTTGGCTTTTTGTCCTTTTCACAGTCATTACCCAGTGTATATTCTGTCCTTCACTGAAAACACTTCTTGGTGAATGATATAATCACAGCATGGTTTGAGATGGAAGGGACCTTAAAGCCCACCCAGTTCCACCCCTTGCTACAGGTAGGGACACCTCCCACTGGATCAGGTTGCTCAAAGCTCCATCCGACTTGGCCTTGAACACCTCCAGGGATGAGGCAGCAATGACTTCTCTGGACAACATGGGCCAGGGCCTCATCACCCTCATCAACAATAATTTCTCCCTTATGTCCAATCTAAATCTTCTCCCTTTCAACTTAAAGCTACTCCCCCTTGTCCCGTCACTACATGTCCTCGTCAAAAGCCTCTTTCCAGCTTTCTTGTATCCCCTTTCAGTACTGGAAGCTGCTCTAAGGTCTCCCAAGAGCCTTTTCTTCTCCAGGCTGGATCTCCCCTTGGGCCTTAATACTGGCAGGTGCCTTGTACCTTGAGTTCCTCTTTCTGAATCATCCTATCTTTCCTATGCAGATCATGTTTTATTTCATCAACATAATTTACTGTTGTTCCTGGCACAAACATGGAAGAGCTGTGCATAATTTTCCTTCTCACTGCCTCCTTTGACTGCGTGTTTTGCTCTTGCCGTGTCTGTGTCTGCTGATACAAACAGTAAAGTGATCTGACCCCAAGTTTTACAGCCTTCTCCTTTTGAAACATCCGTACTTGTGTTAAGTAAAATAGTGGCGTGTGCTTAGATGGAAATAATGTGCAGTGACGTTATAGTCCCTCTTCTCCTATGAGCTGTCTCTGTTGCATGAGTGTGATCCTTTCAGAAAGCCTTGTTATTCTATGAACTGATTGTGCTGCAAAGCCTCCCCTTTGCTAATCACCCGAGCTCTGTTTCTGCACATCTGAGCCCCACTACAAGGAACAGGGGCTTCGTGTCCAGGCTTCAGGCCGTTCTGCAACCTGGAGAAAGTATGGTACTTCCCATCACCACTTGGACACAGGACAAGGCGTGCTGTATTCTGTTGAGAAGGCATAAATATTTTGCTGCGTTATTTGCTTGAGGGATAAATAACTTGTCAAATGCCTATGTTTTAAAAGACACCTTGTTAATCATTGTGAACCAATTCCTCATTCAGCTCCCTTTTTGTAAGTGCTATCTCTGTAGATGTTATTTTGTGTATTTCCAATCTGTAGTCAGATTGGTGTTTCCATGTATCTTGTTTTAGAATGCTCTAGTTCTTTCCCATATCTTTGGCCAAAAAAAAGTCCTCAATTAATTCATAACCATGAAAGGAAGCCTGATTTTTTTTCCCTTCTGTTCTGATGCCATTGAGGCTTAATACCAAAAGCAGGAATGTTTTGAACTGAGCTAACCAAAACTGTTTATAAATTCATGCACAGGAGTCAGTAATTAGCTAGTGTGCAGCTCTTCAGGGGATTTTTGTTAAAAGATAATAAGACGAAGAAAAAGCCTTTGTCATTCAGGGCTCTGCCTGCTTAGAATATGGGAAGCACTTCTTATTTTCCTTTTTCTCCTTCTTTCTGTGAGACACCTGGAGATCTACCCATATAGTTTGGCCTTTCATTTCCTAGGATGAGCAAGTGCATCTGTGTTGTGCAGAATTAAAAAGTAGAAAAGCTTCTGACAAAAAGACATGGGGTTTTTCTGTCTGCTTCTATCACTTGCTTTGTGCAGGGTGTGTTAGCAGCCATCAGAACTGGAAACATCTTTAAGATGCATTTTATAGTAAAAGCAAATTACCATCAAGCCTTCTGCATTCAGAACATGTTCTTGCTGTGCCTGGTGGTCTGTGCATAGGTGGCTCATGACTGAATTCCTTGTGCTGCACCCTGTTTCTGTTAAATAAGATGTGTTAGCTTAAACCAGCACAAAACTCAAGTCTGGTCCAATAGCTTGAGCTTAACCATGAAAGTACCTCGGCATTGTTTCGTTTCACTTCCTGTGTGTTAGCCTGTTAAATCCTTTCCCTGGGGAATGTTTGGAAAGAACCCAAAATAATAAAAAGAGGGGAGAAAAGGTATATTTGACAATTGTTCTTCAGAACTGGAGGAAGGAGCATAGGGATCAAGAACAGAAAATTGGAGTACCTAAAAACACTTAGGATATTTGAAGGGTGAGAGACTAACCATCTCTTTGTGGGCAGCCATCCAGTGACTCCATGACTGCCTTGTTGTAGAAGATGTGGCTTTGGTTGTAGTGGAAGCCATGTGTGTGTCTCTTTCACAGCCAGATTCTCAGGATTGCAGGAGTCCAAACTATTATTTGTAGTCATTATGAAAAGGCAGTGCTCAAAATCAGGCTCCAGGACTTGGTGAGTGAAAAAGGATGAAGAATACAGGTCTTGACTAAGCTGAGAGACTTGCTGGTGCACACCTGTTTCCAAACCAGTTTCTCTGTCAGACATTCAAGGTCAGGTTGGATGGGAACTCTGAGCAACCTGATCTGGTTAAAGATGCCCTTGCATTTGCAGTGGGGTTGAACTGAATGAGCTCTAGGCATCCCTTCCAAACCAAAGCATTCAATGATTCTGTTTCTTACTTTAAAAAGACAATGCTCTGCTTAATCCTTTTCAGTCTCTTGCCAACTGAGAACACCAGGACATTTCATGCATTTCTTCTGTCAGTCTTGATCCGCTCTTCAAGTCCTGCTTCATCACCTTTGGGTACTTCGTCAAGCAGAACTGCGGGTTGCTCATTGCATGGTTAAAAAAGCTTTTTGTTCCAAAATGATGCTGTGTATTTTCCTCAAGTTTATCATCTCTTGTCATTTTCAGAACCAACAGAGGAAAAAGTGACAGGAGAATAACATTTAATCCATTTTAATGCATACTCTCTCCAGCTATCAGAAAACACTGACAATTACGTTTTGGTTTTTTTTTCCCGACCCTGATTTGTCTTTTATTCCACCAAACAAATCTTAATTATCTTCTGCAGTAGAAGTCAATTCTTTTATCATTGCTGTATATTTTGTTAAATAGCTCGCCATGAAAAAGTGACAGTGATGTAATTAGATTAATCCAGCACTCGGTGTGCTGAGGACTGATTCCTGGACCTCTTTCCTTGCCTAGGCACATTTTTTCAGGAGGCATTTTTGTTCCGATTGAGAGACTGTTGCTGAATAACAAGACTAATCTCTCATGCACTTAGACTCAAAGCTGTTTCAGTACCCTGCTGACGTTGCACAGCTAATGACCTGGGCTAGAGTGCATTTCCTAATTAGAAAAGTGATTTCAAGATTGTACCCAAGCACACGATTTTAATTAAGGGACTTGCAGCAGTTGAAGTCCTCCAGACTGCAGTGCTGGCCATTGGCTTGTTTTTCCATGTAGTAGGTGTACAGTCCATGGAGAGGAGCGCTCTGTAGCTCCTGATCTTGAATTGAGCTGCCTGTTCCTTTTGCCTCCCTCTGTCCATAATAATACGGTGATTGGAGAGCAATCGGCAGGACTCTCCTGCCAGATACTGGACTGAGAAATCTCTCTCTATGATAAAAGGAGCTTAAAGGCTCGGTGTTGAGATAGAACTGAATGAATTGCCAAAAGTGAGCAGTTAATTGATCCTGAAATTACTAGTCGCAGAGCAACTGCCCCTTTGATGTGGAAGCCCTCCAAAATATGTGAAAAATATGAAATGCTTTGTCTGTTATCAACTCTTGTTTGTGGAGTTGTTGTAAGTCCTCATGTGACTTTTCCTTTGAATGAGTTTCTCACACTGCTTGACAAACTGTCATACACTACTTATGACTGGATCTGAAGAGTTTAAATCAGGGTCTTTTGTCTCTGCAGTTTCCTTAGCCTTTTTTTCATTTTCAGCCACCTCTTTTATTCTGTTTTTGTTCTGCTGCTCATGAGTTTAATCCATCTCCTTGCATTTCTGTGCAGAGTCAGGGTTTTATGCCAATGTGCCATTTCTCCTCAAAGATTTGTTCTTACTTTTCTCCTTTGTTTAAAGATTCAGCACACTGCAGTAATTTTTATTCTGTTTTTAAGATGAAATCGTTTCTGATGCTTAGACATGAAAGATATTAGGACTTTGGCTGTTCTAAAAATCAGAGTTTCAGGGGGTTTCAGACTTAGAGCCTGAAATTTTCTATGGGCTATAAATGAATGCCTCTCTTTTAAAGGACAACGTAGACTAAAAGAGGCATTTTTGAAACCAGCTTGTGTAATGACAGAATAACTTGCCAATATCCTTTAGCATGTGCCTTTTCTCTAGATAAACTATATTTATTCTATCACGTGCTTCTCAGAGGACATCCCTGACACACTTTCATCTTCAGCTCCTTTATTCTGTGGTATTTTAAGTCTGCTTTTATGCTGGTGTTGTGATATCTCAACTAAGAAATATCATGAAGTGGTGGACACATGGAAGAGGATGTTCTAAACCCCTTGGTTATTATCTTTGGTTTGGGATTGCTTAAGCTGTTTCTCTTATCATCACTGTGATATTGCTATCAGTAAGCAATCCGTCATGGTTAATCAAGGAAAAGCCAGATAAACAGACTGCATTGTGACTTGTCCTTTGGAATCATAGAATTACTTGGTTGGAAAAAAACTTTGAGATTGAGTCCACCTGTCCCTGTCTACTACTAAACCAGATCTCTGAGCATTTCATCTGCTCATCTTTTAAATCCCTCCAGGAATGAGAACTCCACCACTGCTCTGAGGAGTGGTTCCAGTGCTTGAGAACCCTTTTGGTGACTAAATTTTTCCTGATGTCTAATCTAAACCTCCCCTGGTGCAACTTGAGGCCATTTCCTCTCATCCTATCAAACTTATGCAACCTACCCTCCCCAAATAAAATCTCTTTTTCATTAAACTAATGCTTCTTGTCAGAGTTCAATACCTGAAGCAGATGCTTTGTTCTGAATATACACATAATTGGGATAGCTGAGTTCTGAAGAATTTCTTCACACTAAGAGCGGTGAGGCATTGGCACAGGTTGCCCAGGGAAGTTGTGGCTGCCACATCCCTAGAGGTGTTCAAAGCCAGGTTGTATGGGCCTTGGGCAGCCTTATCTAGTGGGAGGTGTCCCTCCGCATGGCAGGGGGGTTGGAACTGAATGGGCTTTAAGGTCCATTCCAACCGAAACTATTCTATCATTCTGTGATCATGTGAAAAAGAGAATTATTGAAACAAGAGAAGAGGGATGTGTAAGGTGAAGAATGATGTCATTACAGAACATTGGTTGCCCAGCAGGCATTCCCTACTCGTTTTGTACTAGAGGATCATAGCCTGATGCATAGGAACAGTCCTTGAGAGACAGCTTGCTATTCCCTTTCAAAAGAGAGCTTTGTCTACTTCATTCAGCATCTTTAGTTTCTTCTTTTCTACCCCACCACACTGAGATATTTAAACATAATTTTATCCCTGTCTTCTAAGCTAGTCATTAGAGGCCTGCCCTGGTGAGCGGGTTTATTACAGAATTGTACAGTAATTCAAATAAATCACACATCCAATCAACATTGCTGATAAGCTCAGTACAATACAAATGTAATACATGAAGGCAATGCTTGGTGAGCTGTTAGTGAGTCATTACAATTCATATCTTCCACAAAAGTGAATAAGAAAAAGGGAAAAGGGTTATTATGGTAAACTTGCATTATATCGAATGGTGAATGCATTGGACTCACAGGATAACGTCCTTCCTTTGTCGTATTATTTTAGGCAGCAGTGAATTTCTCAGCATTCATGTTGGCTTGAAGGCTCTTGTATGAAAACATTTTAACTGGAAAATCCTGGGCAAAAAATGCTAGTCTGGGTCTTTTTTTTTTTTTTTTTACCCTCCCTTTTTTCCTAGTTCTGTTTGGGCTGTTCTGCGGCGCTAGGGGATGATTTAAAGGATTGTGAACTCAAAACAGCCTCATGTTGCAGTCTGTGCCAATGCATTACCAGTCCTTTTATCTTCTGCATCTGGGCCAGTTGTGTTCAATATCTTTATCCATGATCTGGCTGAGGGAATTGAGGGCTCCCTCAGTGAGTTTGCAGACAATGCCAAGTTGTGCAGGAATGTTGTTCTGCTGAAGGGCAGGAGTCAGATTTGGTGTTTTACTGTGTCAGTGTGCTCTTCTGTCAGCTGCAATGACCAATGCTCTTCTGCTCCATTTACTGAAGTAGCTTTACTGTAGCTGTTACCATACTCTTAGTGAACAATTCTTCCACAAGAAGCAGCAAAATGCCAGGTCAGCCAGGTTGAACACGGGAAAAGCATAACCATGAAAAAAGCAAGTCATGTTCTAATGTAGCACAGGACTTGCTGTTTTCCAGTAGGATTTGGTTCTAAATGGATACATCAGGGACAGGTACTGGCCACCTGGGACACAGAGGTTCAGGATAAAGAACTTTCTCAGAAGAACAATGAATCAAATGAAATAGTTTAAAATAATGACACTATAGCAAAAACGAATCCGCGTCCCCTTCCATGCTGGTAGTGCTGGCATTGTAATAACAGCTGGTGAGGATCAGTTAAGTAGATAAAACATAAATGGCTTGATTGGAAAAGACCTTTTAGATCATTGAGTCCAACCATCCCTATCCACTGCTAAGCCAGATCCCTGAGCACCTTGTCTGCCCATCTGTTAAGCCCGTCCAGGCATGGCAACTCCACCACTGCCCTCAGCAGCCTCTGCCAGGGCCTGAGAACCCATTCGGTCAAGAAACATTTCCTAATCTCCAGTCTAAACCTCCCTGCCACAGCTTGAGGCCATTTCCTCTCTGTCACTTGGGAAAAAAAAAACCAACATCCACCTCACCACAACGTCCTCCTGGGAGCTGCAGATCATGATGAGGTCTCCCTTCAGCCTCCTCTTCTCTAGGCTGAACAGCTCCAGCTCCCTCAACTACCTCTCATAAGGCTTGTTCTGAAGCCCCTTCATCGTCTCCATTGCCCTTCTCAAGTATGCTTTATATGTGTTTCAGTAGAAACAAGTACTGTAAAATGACTATTAATTATGAGACACAGTGTCTGTTTCAGCTCATGAAAGTGAGGAAGAGATGGGAATAATGAGAATAAGGAGGAGACAGATGGTCTTCTAATAGGGGCTGATGCTTTTCAATTCATTTAACGTGTGCTCATCCACTGGAAGAATGACCTCTAAAATCTTTAAATGGCCAGCGGTGATGGCTTTTGGATGCTTCTCAGGCCATAACAGTAAAGATGTGTGAATGTCTGTAAAAGCTAAATATTTCTTAGTATGAACCTTGATGAGGGATCCAGACAATCTACTAGAACAGGTTCATGTTTTCTGGTGCAGAACATGGGTTTGGAGCAGCAGCTCCTTTGCTTAAGACCACTTTCTCCAGAGCACTGCGCTTGATTTATTATTGGGGTGCGAGGTAGTTGCTGCTTCTGCATCCAAAGCATTATGCTTGATTTAATATTAAGGAGTGAGGGAGGTTGCTGCTGCTGCATGCATCAAAAAGCTCTATCGCAGTGATAGCACCACGTAATTACTGAGGTGGCATCTTCAGCCAAAGAAAAATAACCTCTATCTGCAAAATCTCTCCCTGTGCCAGAAGGCCGAGGTCCTATGTTTTTGCTGGCCCTTAATGGCTGGAAAGCAGCTCCCCTCTGATTCTGCACAATCTGCCAAGTGTGACATTTTCAGGTTTGGAAGCTTTTATAGGAAAACAAAAGTCCCAGTCAAATCTCTATGGACAGGATATAGGAAACCAAAGGACCCTGCTGGTGACTTTTGGTTTTATTTTTTTCTGGGGTGAGATGATCTGCTAACAGTAAGCCTTTAAAAGTTCAAGGTTAAAATGAATATTAGTTTGTGTGGCATGATCTGTAGTGTTTTATAGGTCAGCAGTTTGTCCTCTGATCCTTAACTGTACACTCTCAAAGGGCTCATCACCCATCACAAGGCAATGTTCCAACCACTCTTTTGCAGAGGGAGCAGCCCCTCCTCCTCTTCACCTCCCAGCCTGTCCTTTCTAAGTGCCTGTATCCATCCAGTGCAGCCCTCCAAACATGGAAATTGTCTCACCATATCTCTGTAATCCTGGTGGAATCACAGCTATGCACCTATGTACCTTCTAATCCCTCCTCTTTGTTTCCTGTGATGTGTGTGCTCATGTGCAGTCACTGGAGATGGGCTCTCACTTGTGGTGCCTTCACAAGGAACGTACCAGAGCCTCCCTGCTGCTGTTCAGAGTGCCCCCACTTCTCGTCATGTTGTCATCATCATTATTCCCTGACAGACCAAGTTTGAAGCCCTCGCCATAGACTGTCGGTAAAGATTCTTCTGCCTCCCTTTTTCAGATGGGTCTTCTTTTTCCCATGGTCTTCATTCCTCAGCAGAGTAAAAGGTAAAAACCACATAGCATTGCAGTCGGTTTTAGTCAAGTATAACTATAGCTATGTTCCAGTTCAAATCCTAAGGACATTGAGGGGCTGGAGCTCATCCAGAGAAGGGCAACGGAGCTGGTGTAGGAGCTGGAGAACAAGCCTTATGAGAGGTGGCTGAGGGACCTGGGGGTCTTAAGCCTGGAGAAGAGGAGGCTAAGGGGAGACCTTACCACTGTCTACAACTGCCTGAAAGGAGGTTGGGTGGGTGCTGTTATGTTCTCCCAAGTGACAAGTGAAAGGATGAGATGAAATGACCTCAGGTTGCACCAGGGGAAGTTTAGATTAGACATCAGGAAAACTTTCTTCACCAAAAGGGTTCTCAAGCACTGGAACCACTGCCCAGGGCAGTGGTGGAGTCTGCCGTCCCTGGAGGGATTTAACAGATGGGCAGATGAGGTGCTCAGAGTTCTGGTTCGGTAGTGGACAGGTACAGTTGGACTCGATGATCTCAAAGGTCTTTTCCAACCAACCAGTTCTGTGATAAAACTGGACATGACTTCAGGGTAAGGTATTTAACAGTAGTCCAAGCAGGATATGAAGCATCATTTTCAATTCTCAAAGAGCAGCTCTGAGTAGGTTGGCACTGTATGCTATCTTGAACCTCAACTGTGCAGCCTCCATGTTGAGTTCATGTACTTGTTTGTTGTATCTAGCAGGCTTCCTTTGATTAAGAGTAGTGTCACATTCTCTGTTCAGGCACCACACAGTTCCTCTGCATCCTGATATCTCACCCATGCTCAATGAGTGGCAATGCTCTATTATGAAAAACAAATCCCATTGCGTGCGCATAGCAAGAGCCAATCTTAGCTGCTTTGTTCTGTAACAAAGCAAAACCCAGCTGTTGGGATTAATGGGAAACGTGGGGAGGGAGCAGTTCAGTCTGTCCTCAAAATGCTGCACTTTAAATGTAGTGGGGAGTCCCATTCCCTAGCAAATCACTTGGAAAAACCCAGAAGACAATAATGTTTTCCCTTAGTCTGGAAAGGTTAAACATAGAGAGGGATGTCTAGGGAGATTGTTGGGTCTGGAAGGATTTCTGAGAACAGAAGAAATAGCCTAGGCAAACATTGAAGTGTTAGCATCCAAACAGAAACACACCACAAGCTCCTGCTGTTGTCCTGTTGTTCTTTCACACTTATTCCCTTCCTATTTTCCCCATTCCTTTTCTTTCTCCAGACCATGTTGTCTGCCAGCTGGCTTCAGGGTACAAATGCTTTGTATTCAAAATCCCACTTGTGTTTCCTGCACAACTTTTCCAACAGAACTTTGAGGCTAACCTTAAAAAAAATATTTTTAATTATCAAATACTGCATTGTTTTTATTCTTTCTGAATTTTCTGTTTTGAGCCTTTTGAGACCAGCTGCTTTGCAGTCTGCAGGGTTATGGAGTTGTCTTCAACACTGGGATTTCAGCAATTTGATTTTATTGTTTAAAACCACACTCAGCAGCGTTCAGTGTTTCATAAAGGACTGTCAGTCAAGAAATCATGTGGCTTGTTCAAATCCTGCATCACTTGCCCTAAGACAAACACTGAGCCAGGGCAGAGGCAGCTGTGTCTGGGTCTGCTGCTGGAGGATGCTAGCCTGGCTGGAATATTGGCCTCTACTTAAAAACCAACATCCCAACCAGTGCCTCCACTCCAGATCCTGCACACAGTTGTGTGTAGTTCGCACATAGCTGTAATTGCATACTGTTTGCTAATCCTTTGCTTAAAGAAATTAAATGACAAAGCATTTTCTCAGGCTCTGCTTGCATGTAGCTGTCTGTGAAAGGATTTCCAAACTGACTCTAATTCCCCCGGCTGTAGGAACTCACAGTTAACTTTTTACTTGTCTGTAGAGCAATAGGTCAGATTATTTGAAAACCTTCTGCCAAACAGACATGTGTTTCATGTTATTGCTGTTTTCCAGTGACTTTTATAGTCAGATATGAGATATAAAGCCGTCTGCTTTGCCAGTTACAGACTGACATACAGAATATCTGTATAGTATTCGTTCAAACTCATTGTAGAAAAAATATATGGCTGTCTTGAAGTCATGCGTTCTTGAAACAGTTAATGTTTTGGTTAACTTGGATAGAAAGTGAGGTGGAAAAGCACAGTTGGTTGTAAACATAGGTGGAACATTTGTTTTAAAAGCCATTTTTTTGTCCTAGGGTCTCAGCAAGGGTCGTACTTTTTGCTGTTGACTTTATAGAGATCATTAGTTTATGTGTTACAAGATAAGGTGTCTGCTGAGGAAAGTTGGTGACATAGCTGAAGACTAAGGTGAACCAAATCCTCTTGCTAAAAGAAGTAACGGAGTTATTAGGGATAAAAAGGAGTTTTGACTTGATACAAGGAAACTTTTTCACCGCTTGGATAGGCAGATGTCAAACCAGTTACCAAGACAGCTTGATCGATCTCTCTCCTTGAAGGCATTTAAGACCCAACCAGATCAAGCCCTGAACACGGTGGTCTGATTCCATTGCTGACCCTGCTTTGAGCAGGAGGTTGGACTGGGGACTCCTGAAGGTCCCTTGGAGCTGGGCCTGTTCTGCAGGTCTAAGTATTAGCAGCAAAGCCCTGCCCTGCTGCCCATTTCATTAGACTGCCTGCTCCCGAGAGTTTGCAGTGTTTGATTTGATTGCTCATTAAAGGGCAGATTTACACCTAGAAAAGGCTACATAACAGGTGAAACTGAGGAGGAAGAGTTCCATCTTAGCTGAGATCTGTCTGCCTCTAAAGCAGGATTCTTGGGTCAATAATCTCTAATATCCTGTAAGGCCTGGGAGCCTCCTATGACTAGGCAAGCTGGCTTTGGTTTTGTGTTAACTGGCACTTTAACTGGGTTAATTTGACACTGATTCCACAGTGTGTGCTGCCACCTAATTTGGGCAAGGTTCACTTGTAGAGTAAGTTCTGTGCCATGTTTGCCTGCAGCGTTTCAGCCTTGTTTGTTGACTGAGGAGACTGAACAGGGCTCTGCAGTGTTTGCTCCTGCTCCTTTGGTTGCCCCAGGCACCCAGGGCCTGCCCCACAAGGTCAGGGCCACATCCCTTGTTTCATGGGGCTGCCATTCTGCACAGAAAAGGTGGCTATGGGCCTGTGCGCAGCCCATTATATGTCCATTATATGATGTTATGTATGGCATAAGGCCTGTCATGGCCTTGACATCCCTCCCTGGTCACAATCCAGAAGCCCTGGGTGACACAGAAGTGGCCAGCCTAAACCAGGGAACCACCTCTGATTAGCATCCTCTCATTTTTGCTGAGCTGACCTAAATCACATCTGTTCGGATGATGTGAAGTAGAGGGAGTGGTGTCTGCGGTGAAGGTGGAAGCCAGTCAGGCCACAAAATGCATCCTGATGATTGGAGTAATTAAAAGCAACAGGGAGAAAGAGAAGCTGAAGCTGCCATGGACTCAGCTGTTTAAAAGCTCTCATTTTTTTCTATGCAAATTTTTAAACCAATAATGCTAGTGTAATTCTTTCACTAATTTACCAGGTCAAAATTTTCTCAGCAGATTCTTGTAAGTGACTTGAAAATTAGGCTGGGTCTCGGCCTCGCTGCTCATGGTGCGGATGGTAGTGGTGACTGGCTGCGCGCCACCTCCTGCGTGTTGATGGTGACTGAGGCCGGGGGTGGGGGGGCTGCTCCCTGCTCCGGGCTCGCTGAGCTCCGCTCCCGATACCGATTGAACCAAAGTCTTGCCAGAGTAATCCAATCACCTTCTATGACCGAGTGACTAAACTCTTGGACGAGGGAAAGGCTGTGGATGTGGTCTTCCTTGACTTCAGTAAAGCCTTTGATACAGTTTCTCATAGCATTCTGCTTGGGAAACTGTCGGCCTCTGGCCTGGACGGGCACACACTCTCCTGGGTGAAAAACTGGTTGAATGATTGGGCCCAGAGGGTGGTGGTAAATGGAGTTAAATCCAGCTGGAGGCCAGTGACAAGTGGGGTTCCCCAGGGCTCAGTCCTGGGTCCAGTCCTGTTTAATGTCTTTATCAACGACCTGGATGAAGGCATTGAGTGCACCCTTAGCAAGTTTGCAGATGACACCAAGCTGGGTGGAAGTGTTGATCTGCTGGAGGGTCGGGAGGCTCTGCAAAGGGACCTGAACAGGCTGGACTGCTGGGCTGAGACCAACGGCATGAGGTTTAACAAGGCCAAATGCCGGGTCCTGCACTTGGGGCACAACAACCCTGAGCAGCTACAGACTAGGAGAAGCCTGGCTGGAAAGCTGCCAGGAGGAGAAGGACCTGGGGTTGTTGGTTGACAGCCGACTGAACATGAGCCAGCAGTGTGCCCAGGTGGCCAAGAAGGCCAATGGCATCTTGGCTTGTATCAGAAACGGCGTGACCAGCAGGTCCAGGGAGGTTATTCTCCCTCTGTACTCGGCACTGGTGAGACAGCACCTCGAGTACTGTGTTCAGTTGTGGGCCCCTCACCACAAGAAGGATGTTGTGGCTCTGGAGCGAGTCCAGAGAAGAGCGACAAAGCTGGTGAAGGGGCTGGAGAACAAATCTTATGAGGAGCAACTGAGAGAGCTGGGGGTGTTTAGCCTGGAGCAGAGGAGGCTGAGGGGAGACCTTATTACTCTCTACAACTAGCTGAAGGGAGGTTGTGGAGAGGAGGGTGCTGGCCTCATCTCCCAAGTGACATGGGACAGGACGAGAGGTAATGGCCTTAAGCTCTGCCAGGGGAGATTTAGGCTTGAGATAAGGAAAAAATTCTTCACAGAGAGGGTGGTTAGGCATTGGAACAGGCTGCCGAGGGAGGTGGTTGAGTCACCGTCCCTGGAGGTGTTTAAGGTGAGGGTGGATGAGGTACTTAGGAGCATGATTTAGGGATTGGTGGGAATGGTTGGACTCGACGATCCGGTGGGTCTCTTCCAACCTGGTTATTCTGTGATTTCATGTCTAGATACACAATCAGCCAACCCTTCTGCCCCTCCTTTGAACACCTTAATTGTTAAGGACTGTAAACAGCACTTAACGATGCTGTCCTGGTTCCAGCTGGTTTGAGGGTCTTAGAGGTCATTTCCAACCTTAACGATTCCATGAGGCTGCCCTTTTGGAACAGCTTTGTTGCTGCAGTTTTGGTAAGTGTTTTGCAGGGTGTAGCCTGGCAGCATAGCTCCAGTGAGGGGAGTGGTGAGCTGCTGGTGAGAGGGACAATGTTGTACAGCCTCCGCAGTGCCTTTGGGCTGGAAGCAACGTTTGACTTGACTGTGCACCATGCTATTTGGAAACCTAAACTGGTAGAAAATCAGCATTTTTCCTATGCACTGACTACTTGCTGTGAGGTCAGCGGAGCTGCTGGCAGCAGCTAGAGGAAGGGGGGAATAAGTGGCTCATCTCTCTGGGTCAACCATTTTATCAGATTTCATTTCTCTTGTGTTTCAAGTCTGTAAACCAGCACTGAAGCTGAAACAAATTGTACCCCATCTTCCTGCAGCTGTAGCACCCCCTGCTCTGCCAGGCCAGAGTTGGCGTAGCCGTGTGCTGAACCACAGTACAGAATTTGCATGGCTTGATTTTGTTTGGTGGATCAGTTTTCACCAGGTTTCACCATCAGGAGGGTGGTGAAAGGGATGGAGCAAGTGGCCCATGCAGGGGAGAGTGACTGCCTATTTGAGTAGCCAGCTTCAGCTGTCTTAACATGTGCCTGCTGTTAGTGTAAGGCTATGTCACTATTTCACTGGTCTGTCAGCATTATAAAAATGCTTTTTGGGTTTATCAGTTAGGGAAATATCCTTTCATTTTTATCTTCCCTGTGGATTTTCGTTGCCATAGGTGCTGTGTGGGCTGCAGCAGCCAGTGGGGTTGAGATTCAGGTGGCTGATTGATCCCTCACTTCCTCCATTTGTCCCAAGAACGCAGCAATGGGGAGGCTGTGTTGTAAACGTTTGCTGGGGCAGGGGCAAGACTTGTTTAAGTTAATGACTGGAAGAAACCAGATAGGGAGGAAGAGATAAGGAAAGCAGATAGCAACTGTGAGGCTCTGTTAGAAACCTTTGGGACCCACTGTTACACAGGGAGGTCTTAGACTGAGCCTTTGCTGCAGAGACCGAAGGAGACGCTAGTAGGTGAAAACCTTTGGAAATTTTGCCTCATGTCCACATTAATTTTGACTTTCATTAGCATTCAGAAAGGCTTTGCTAACACTAGAGAAATGGTTGGTGGTTGCTGTGGTGGTTGCCCTTCTCAGTGGGACTGCGCTGTGCAGTTTTGCAGGCGGTGTGCGGATGTGCTGCGGCTACACAGTGCTCACGTGTGTCGTGGGTAACCTTTATTGGCCCACTTATCATAACTGCACTGTCCACAGCATCTCTGCATCTTCCCTTTCTTTTAATTGTTGCTCACATTCTTGTCATCACTACTCATTTGTTCCTTACTAAAGGAATTAATAAAAAAACAGCTTCCTAAGAACAGGGTATTTAAAATGTTCTGAATCTACATGAAACAAGTTGTAAAAATATGCTTTTGGCTTTTCCTTCCTTGTTCTTGCAGATGGAATTAGCTTCTCCCTGCCATCCATCACATTTGAGCAGTTTGTCTTGTTGCAAGTTGCTGCTGGAATGTCTCGCTCAGCACGATTTTGCATCATGACCTTTCTGCTTTATAGACCTGTCATGCCTGCTGTGTTATTTCTGTTATTTCTGTTGCTTTCTGTATGTTTTGTAGTGGTGTTTCTACACTCCTAAGCAATCATTAGCAGTCTCCCTACCTTCTGTGGGGCCATTGTCTCTATTAGTACCGCAAACACTTGGCATAGTTGTCCAAAGCAGATTTGTGGATGAGAATTTATTCCCTTTTTGGCTTTGAGAGAAGCTTTGACCTGGGTTTCTCACCTATCAAGTTGTTTGCCACCTGTTTAGTATTGAAGGTTCTATTTGAACCTGATTGTATGCATTCATCTCTTACCTTTTTAATCATGTTTCATTTGCTGTTCACCATTAAAATTACCAAAATTTAAATGAGATGTCATCAAAAATATTTTTTCTGTCTGATGCTGCCATTGAAATAGTGAACTTCAGTTTATACTGTTCTGTCTCTTGGTATCTTAGCTAGATTTTAGTCCTACCTGGATGGAGAACTTAATGAATTCAGCGAAACACCTCCTACAACTGCTTTGTGGTGTTCAGCAATCAAATAGTCCCGTTAGTCTCCTGGGTCTCTGATGCCCCACACATGACGCATCCTTAAAGATTAAAATCACTTTCATCACTTACTGTCTGCAAAGCCAGCCATGTTCTGTGTCTAATCCATACACTGGAATGAGAACTGCCCCACTGCCACTAGCCTGCTTCTTTCTTCTGAGTTGTCACATTTCTTACTTGTTTGACTAGACTTGGGTCCTCCTGGGCTGCCTTGTAACAGTTTCTGATATTGGTGGCCTCCTTTGAATGGGTGAGACTTGTGATTTTCTTTTTCTCCTCAGCACAGCAGCCACTGTTCTACCTGCCTTCTGTTTGCTCTTATCTGCGTTTGGCATAACTTTATCAGTGCGAGGCCTGTTGTGACAGGACAAGGAGTAATGGTTTTAATGACAGGTACTGGACTCTTCTCCCAAATAACAAGTGATAGGACAAGAGGAGATGGCCTCGTTGCTCCAGGGCAGGTTTAGATTGGAGAGCAGGAAAAAATACTTCACTGAATGAGTGATGAAGCTCTAGAAGAGGCTGCCCGGAGCAGTGGTGGAGACTGTATCCCTGGAGGGGTTCCACAAACATGTCAACATGACACTTTGGGACATGGTTTAGCAGACATAGTGGAGTTGGGCTGACCATTGGACTGGAAGAGCTTAGAGGGCTTTTCCAACCGTGATGATTCCATGATTATATAAATGAAGGGAGGGGAGATTTTACTATGAAACACTGGCCCAGGCTGCCCAGGGCGGGAGTGGAGGCCCCATCTCTGGAAACATTCAAGGTAAGGTTGAATGGGGCTCTGAGCAACCTGATGTCCCTGCTCCTGCAGGAAGGTTGGACTGGATAACCTGTAAAGGTCCCTTCCAAACCAAGCCTTTCTATGATTCTTTGACAACAGTGCTTCTCAGGGCATTTTTATCTACCTACCTGCTCTATTCAAAAGAAGATAATCCATAAACCACTTTGTGCAGTCTCACTGTCGTGGTTCTCCTTGGCACCCCCATACAATAGAACAGTATGTGGCTGTACTTCTCCAGCTTTTTGACAGGGCTTTTTGCTCCAATTTTGTTTGCATGAATGGGTGACTTTATTCTGGTTTTGTTTGTGTATTATGAAGCTGGAGCATTTCACAAACCACTTCTGGTGTTTAATGGATGCAAATGACTACCAAAGGCTATTTTCCAAAGAAAGACCCTTCCATTCTGTAACAGCAGTAATTTTCTATGGCATGAAGACAAGTGAACTCATTTCCAACATAAGTGAGGTTTCAGCCACTTGGGAGTCCATCAACTTTCAGGGTGCTGTTTTACCTGGGTACGTGCTTTACATCCTGACCCTCCTGGGCAAAGTCACCAGGAGCTCTCATGCTTCCACTAGGGTTTTTTTTCCATCAGATATTTTTAATACTGAAATTTTTCTGTTTTTCTTCTACTTGTGAGTGATGTGGTAGGAACATCAAATTAGTGGACTGGGCAGTGTGGCAGCTTTTCTAATTCAGTTGTTTTCTCCTCTTACAGGAAGCAGCAAATATGCTGCGTCTGACCCAGAACAGGCTGAAGGAAGAGGAGCAGCACCTCCTTAGGAGTGGAAGTAAGTGGGATTTCTTCACCACTTGTGTTAGCAGAAAAATCGTTACGTGCTGGTTACTTTCTGTGTGAACATCCATTTACAAGCAGAGAGGACATGGTATGGATGGCAACGTCAACACACTGTATTAGAAAAAGTGAAATGAAAACAACTTTAAAAGGGCAGCAGTGAAAAAGGGAACCTGACTTGTGTGAAATACACCTCTGCCTTGTAAATTGTACCTGCAGTTCTGAGGGACAGAAAGAGTTGCCCATTGAACGTCTGTACAATGGCAACAGTTAGATCTTAGGCTTCTTAGGCTTTTTGTTATCCAAGCCCCTACACAGCTCTTGTCCCAGATTATAGAATTATAGAATCATGGGATGGTTTGGGTTGGAAGGGACCTTAAAGCCTGTCCAGTCCCACACCCTGCCATGGACAGGGACACCTCTCACTCGATCAGGGGGCTCAAAAGCACATCCAGCCTGGCCTGGAACACCTCCAGGGATGAGGCAGCCACCACTGCTCTGGGCAACCTGGGCCAGGCCTCCCCACCTTCATTATAAAGAATTTCTTCCTAATGTGTAATCTAGATTTCCCATCTTCCAATTTTAAAGTCATTCCTCCTCATCCTATCACTCCATGCTCTTGTAAAAAGTCCCTTCCCACCTTTCCTGGAGCCCCTTTCAGTACTGGAAGCTGCTCTAAGGTCTCCCCAAAGCCTTCTCTTCTCCAGGCTGAACAAACCCAACTCTCTCAGCCTGTCCTCATAGCAGAGGTGCTCCAGGCCTGGGTGATCTTTGTGGCCTCCTCTGGACCCGTTCAAACAGTTCCACATCCTTCTTCTGTTGGAGATTCCAGAATGGAACACAGGACTCCAGGTGGGGTCTAGTGAGAGGGTTGCTGATGTAAGATTTGTTTGGTAACCAGCTTGGTTAGAGGATTTTACCCAGCCGAATGCTTGTGTGCAAGTGAGTGGGGCCATTGATTTGTGGGGCTGCCTGACTGCCTCATATTACCCATGTGCTGGTGTGCATCAGGAAAACAGGTGGTAATTCCTTCCCTCAGCAGCTGTCCTGCCAAACAGCGTGGAGTGGTGTTCTGTTATATGTTCATACAAATACATCAACAGCAAAAGGAGGGCTAGGGAGAATCTCCAGTCCATAGTAGATGCAGAAGGAGCAAGAGTAACAGGGGACAAAGACAAGGCTGAAGTACTCAATGCCTGCTTTGCCTCAGTCTTTAACAGTAAGGAAAATTGTTCCCTCTGTGCACAACCCCAGGGGTTGGA
Source organism: Clamator glandarius (assembly GCA_033459285.1). Lineage (NCBI taxonomy): Eukaryota > Metazoa > Chordata > Aves > Cuculiformes > Cuculidae > Clamator > Clamator glandarius. Next base: position 2,736,653 of record JAUNZM010000625.1, read on the forward strand.
TGAGAAGTATGAGATTCCCAAGGTCCAAGAGGAGGTGGTTAGAGACTTGCTTGCCCAGCTAGACGCCCACAAGTCTATGGGGCCGGATGGAGTCCACCCAAGAGTTTTGAGGGAACTGGCAGATGTGCTGGCCAAACCCCTTTCCATCATCTTTCAACAGTCCTGGATGACTAGGGAGGTTCCACTGGACTGGAGGCTGGCTGATATGGTGCCCATCTATAAGAAGGGGCGCAGGGAGGATCTGGGAAACTACAGGCCTGTCAGCCTGACCTCGGTACCAGGGAAAGTCATGAAGCGGGTGATCTTGAGTGCTATCAAGAAGCACATGCAAGAGAACCGGGTGATCAGGCCCAGTCAACACGGGTTCATGAAAGGCAGGCCTCGCCAGAGTAATCCGATCACCTTCTATGACCGAGTGACTAAACTCTTGGACGAGGGAAAGGCTGTGGATGTGGTCTTCCTGGACTTTAGTAAAGCCTTTGATACAGTTTCTCATAGCATTCTGCTTGGGAAACTGTCGGCCTCTGGCCCGGACGGGTGCACACTCTCCTGGGTGAAAAACTGGTTGAATGACCGGGCCCAGAGGGTGGTGGTAAATGGAGTTAAATCCAGCTGGAGGCCAGTGACAAGTGGGGTTCCCCAGGGCTCAGTCCTGGGTCCAGTACTGTTTAATGTCTTTATCAACGACCTGGATGAAGGCATTGAGTGCACCCTTAGCAGGTTTGCAGATGACACCAAGCTGGGTGGAAGTGTTGATCTGCTGGAGGATCGGGAGGCTCTGCAAAGGGACCTGAACAGGCTGGACTGCTGGACTGAGACCAACGGCATGAGGTTTAACAAGGCCAAATGCCGGGTCCTGCACTTGGGGCACAACAACCCTAAGCAGAGGTACAGACTAGGAGAAGCCTGGCTGGAAAGCTGCCTGGAGGAGAAGGACCTGGGGTTGTTGGTTGACAGCCGACTGAACATGAGCCAGCAGTGTGCCCAGGTGGCCAAGAAGGCCAATGGCATCTTGGCTTGTATCAGAAACGGCATGACCAGCAGGTCCAGGGAGGTTATTCTCCCTCTGTACTCGGCACTGGTGAGACAGCACCTCGAGTACTGTGTTCAGTTGTGGGCCCCTCACCACAAGAAGGATGTTGTGGCTCTGGAGCGAGTCCAGAGAAGAGCAATGAAGCTGGTGAAGGGGCTGGAGAACAAATCTTATGAGGAGCAACTGAGAGAGCTGGGGGTGTTTAGCCTGGAGCAGAGGAGGCTGAGGGGAGACCTTATTACTCTCTACAACTACCTGAAGGGAGGTTGTGGAGAGGAGGGTGCTGGCCTCATCTCCCAAGTGACATGGGACAGGACGAGAGGGAATGGCCTTAAGCTCCGCCAGGGGAGATTTAGGCTTGAGATAAGGAAAAAATTCTTCACAGAGAGGGTGGTTGGGCATTGGAACAGTGTGCCCAGGGAGGTGGTGAGTCACCGTCCCTGGAGGTGTTTAAGGTGAGGGTGGATGAAGTACTTAGGGGCATGATTTAGGGATTGATGGGAATGGTTGGACTCGACGATCCGGTGGGTCTCTTCCAACCTGGTTATTCTGTGATTCTGTGTGATTCATACTATTTCTTCATGAGGTGTCTACCAGACCTGAACTCTCACCGATTAAAAACTCAATTTACGATCCTCTTTAATATCAGTAATCTTCAAAATGGTGTCCACATTTGCCTGCTTGCATTTGCTTTATTTTAGTGTACCTGTAATATATGAATGCAATTAAAATTTGGGGGTTTTCTTTTTCTCTGACCTTACTCTTAATTAATCAGAATTATAACCAGGGATGAGAAGAGAATAGTAGCCTCTTGAGATACTGCACAAAGCTAACAACCCAGATTTTGCTCCTTTTGAGCCAGGCATCAGCAAGAACTTCCTCATTAATTACCACTGTGAATTTAATATTGCAATATTTGCGCTTTATATGGTAGTGGAAGAAAACAGAGGGGAAGTTGATTCTCAGAATCAGAGGGAGAGTTCATGAAAGCTGAAAGTAAGGGCATAAAAGTTGTGCTTCGCAGTTTGTTTGCTGGCAGAGAGTTTTGGAACAAACTCATGAAAGTGGAAGTGCACTCATTCCTGCTTATCTTTGATTTTATCTTGTTGTGGTAGTGCAGTAAAAAGGGGAGTTTTTGCTGAAACATAGGATTTTTAATATAAATTACAAGAGTGTGGAATAGCTTGAAGGTTTTACTTGAGTGAAAAAGGCCCAGGTCCTGCTTCTGACAGTTTCTAGGGCAAATGAGTTCAAGAGGAAAAGAAATCTACCTTCAGTAATTTCCAATGTGAAAAATTGCTGCTCTGTTTTTCTCTTGTCTTTGGAAAACTGTTTGGTTATTTTGCATCTCTGTAATAACACAAACCTTGTCTTTTAGCAAGTGCTTTACTGCCACCTAACAAAATATGATTATGACTTTAGTGATCTAAAAATATCACCATTATACATCTTTAGTCATGTATTTAATTGGTGTCATTAGTATTTATTCCAGTGGTAAAAGTGCCAGGATCCTGGTTTTCAGTGCTGGCTCATTTATTGACTGTCCCATCACTTTGGAACATTGAATCATTCTTGTTAGCTGCAGTCTCTCTCTGTTTGCATAAGTTGCAGGGGTCTGCAGAGCTGCAGAGGTGTAACGGAGAATATAAATCATAGAATCACAGCAAGGTTTGGGTTGGAAGGGACCTTAAAGTCCATCCAGTTCCAACCTCTGCCGTGGGCAGGGACTCCTCCCACTGCATCAGGCTGCTCAAGCCCCATCCAGCCTGGCCTGGAACTCCTCCAGGGTTGGGGCATCCACCACTGTTCTGGACAACATGGGCCAGGGCCTCCCTACCCTCATTGTGAAGAATTTCTTCCTAATGTCTCAGCTACATCTTCCCTTTTCTGATATAAAGCTATTCCCCTTGTCCCATCACTCCAAGCCCTTGTAAAAAGCCCCTTCCCAGCTTTCTTGTATCCCCTTTCAGCTTCTCCTTTGGAAGCTGCTCTAAGGTCTCCCCAGAGCCTTCTCTTCTCCAGGCTGAATGACCCCAACTCTCTCAGCCTGGTGCTCCAGCCCTCTGATCACCTTCGTGGCCTCCTCTGGACCCATTCTACTCTCTGAGCTCACAGTTTGCTGACGTATGATATGATGATCAAGAACCAGGCTGTGCTTTCCCCTTAGACCAGACCCTTCTCTCCTTCTCTCATTATCAATTAAATCATGCTCTGTATGCAATTCAAAACCAAGGGATTTGCTTTGGTCAGAGAATGCAGGGATTGGAGTCTTAAACAGTGTGATAACCTGGTAGGGGTTATATACATCCTGGCATGCCAGTCACAACAGAAATATGTATTTTGCCCAAGAGGAAACAAGTAAACAGCAGCAGAATCAGTGCAGCATCACTGAACAGCTTTGCCTTCCCAAACAACCCAAAGGTTAATAGTGAGAGTCACACTTGAAATAGGAAGCCAAATAAAGGTTGGAGTTTCTGCCCTTGAGGCCTCCCGAGAGCCCTTGGTCTGGCAGTCAGTGCTGTGAGCATGGTGTGGATTGTGGGGAAATGGTCAAAAGTCCTACAGGCATGAGCACTTCAACCTCCTTAAACCTGTGTTTGGGGCTTCTACATGCTTTATCCTCCTCCTGCGATCCAGTGTGTCCAATTAATGAGACAGGCATAAGGAACATTAAAGCAGGGCTTGTCTTCACCATCAGAAGCCTCTTTCTAAAGTAGGTTTTGGAGAAAAAAAATGCTTGCTTATTCCACTTGCAATTTTGAGTAGTGCCCCACCCACAAAATGAAGTGCCTTTATCCTAACTTGTCTTCCATCTTTATTTTGTCAAAAAAATATAGGATTTGGTAGTCTGGGCCTTCAGCTCACCATATGCATTGTCCCTGCTCGCAGGTCTGTTAAGGTAGACTCTGCTCTGACTTTGTTTGCTCATGCAACTGATTTGGAGATGAAGCAATTGGCTTTTCCCCCTCACAGCTGCTCTCAGTGGAAGGCAGGCAGGCTGGCCTGTGCCTATGAGTATAGAGTCATGGAATGATTTGATTTGGAAGGGACCTCAGAGCCCATCCAGTTCCAAACCTCTGCCATGGGCAGGGACACCTTCCACTGGATCAGGGGCTCCAAGCCCCATCCAGCCTGGCCTGGAACACCTCCAGGGATGCGGCAGCCGCCACTGCTCTGGGCAACCTGGTCCAGGGCCTCCCCACCCTCAGAGCAAAACATTTCTTCCCAAGATCTCATTTCTATCTCCTCTCTTGCAGCTTAAAACCATTTCCTCTCATCCTGTCCCTGCACTCCCTGATCAAGAGCCCCTCCTCAGCTTTCCTGGAGCCCCTTTCAGTACTGGAAGCTGCTCTAAGATCTAACCTTATCCAAAGACACGTTGGCTGAATCTGGAAAGTCCGAGTGAGCTTGGTTTGTTGGGGCCAGTGCCTCTTGCAAAGGAAAGGGAAGGTTCTCTAACTGTCATTACGCTGTGCCCTTGAGAACTGCAGAACACTTAATGAGGCTCTTCTAACAGAGTAGGCTGGCATCTGGTGATAAATTTGTTACCATTAATTGATAAAGTCAGCATTCATTCTGCCTTGCAAGCACTCCTACCTTTGCGTACTTCTGTAATTGATGCAATTCTGTTATTGTCTGGATCTTTTGACCTTATCTCCTGCTAATTTGGTAAGAAAGGTTACAAATTAAGAGTTCATTTCTCTGCAGCAGAGGTTGCAGGAATTCTGGGCAGCTTCTGGCTGAACTAACAGTGGAGAAACCTATATCACATCTGTTATAAAGAAGAGCTCTGAAATGTGGGTTGGGTTGTGCAGGTCTGTGTTAAGACTAGAGAAAGCCAACTTGGGGAAGAGCAGCTGGGAAGCTGACCGGCGATAAAGCTCTTGAGATGCTGGTCAACAGCAACTGAACATGAGCCAGCAGTGGCCCAGGTGGCCAAGAAGGCCAACAGCATCCTGGCTTGGATCAGGCATGGGATGGCCACCAAGACTAGGGAAAGGATTGTCCCCATGGATGATTATTTTTTGACAGCCAAGCAACATGTGCTTAGCTCGGACACCTTGCTCAGTTAAAGAGAGCAAATAGATGTTGTGCTTTGGACAGCAAGTCACACAAGACTGTTTGGTGCTTCACTGAACATCTTTTCTCTGTAAAAGCTGAGAGCAGATAAACAAAAAGCCCCATTGCGGCAACTGTGGCAGTTGAAGTGTAGCAGTGAGTTGCTGGGTAATTCCTGCAGGGGTGAGATGTCTGCCTGATGCTGCCAATGCTTGGCACTGTCAACAGCAGGTCACTCGGACCATCCATATTCTTGTAACAGACACTTGGAATTTGTCCACAATATTCTTGCGTTCTGTTTGTTAAATAATTGCAAATTCACGCTCTAGTTGAGGAGTACTTCAATGGATCCTTGGCTTTTAAAATCATTAGAAATAGTTCTGGTTGCCGAGTGTGGCCTCTCTTTCTAAAATGGGCAAAAAAATATCTGAGCTACTTATCCCTGTGCCAGGACTGCAAACTCAGTTCAACTGGAGTCTGTTAACTGGAATTATTTTTAATCATTTCAAGTGACAGAGACCTCGCTTTTCTCTGGGCGATGGTTAATCATCTGTACTGTTAAAACCAGGAGTTTAGATGCTGTAGCAATCGGTGGATCATTTTAATGACAAAATGAGGTAAGAAAGTGCACATAGACCCCTGCAGCCTCCTAGGTGGTGTTTGTTGGTACAACACTGCCCAGTTTTAGTATGTGATGATCTGACTGTCCAGTCTTTCTGCTGGAGATGGTAGGAGCCACAGGTGTCTGAACCTTGATCCAAGCTCTCAGGGCCAGGATGGACTTTCCTCACTGATCATATGAAGGATCTGTTTTATACTATGGACAAAGGATGTTCCCTTATAGATCTTCCTGTTCAAATTGCAAAGCAGCAGATTTGTAAGTACTGAGGCTGATGTGTGTAAATGGTGTCTCTGAGCCTGGTGAGACCCAGGGATGGGTTTGGTAGAACTGAGGCTTTCAAGTGAGAACTGAACTTCTCTCTCCCTTTGGTCACATCAAAATCCCAATTCATTACCACTTTTTTTCCTTGCTCTACACTTTTGTGATGTTAATTAAGTGTGTATTTCAAGCTGTGTATTAACTCTCAGTTGCCTGCTTGATTTTTCTCATGATGTTTTTTCACCAAACTCAACGTCTTGCTGAATCCAGTAATTGCTGCATAGCCAGTGCTTTTGTTTTTGAAGTGGTGATTTTTATTATGGAATTGAACATGCTCAGCACACCTACATCTAATTCTAAAGCATATCAATAAATAATATCCCTTCTGCTCATTATCTTCACTACAGGACCTTCTTATTTTACAGTTGGATACATTTGCTTGAATGTTTATGCAAGCTAACAAATTACTGGTAAGTTATTCAGTTGTGCTGGTTTTCCTTCAAGCATTACAAATTAGCAAAAATTAAATCACTTAAATATAGTATTATCAGTCCAGGTATCTTTTTCTGGAACTGGTTGGTGTGCTTGGAGCAAATAACACATTTTCTGAGAGTGGTGTTTGTCATTGGTAACCAGGATGTACTTTTTGTGACTGGACTGATGTAAATGAAACTCATTTAATTAATTGCAACTCACCTTGGTGAAATGGAAATGTTGAAACTTAAGGCAAGTGAGGATTAAAATCCCAGTCTTCTCTCTCAAGTTGTCTGATGTGCTGCCAGTATTCTCTGTGCAGCAGTGTAAATCACAGCAGTGGGGAAATGGGCCAAATGCAGTTTATGGGGTTGCTCTGTTGATGACCTTTTTATAGTAAAAAGACAGGAGGTTGTTAAAACTCCAGTCTTAAGCTGGTGGAAGCTGCCAGTGTTGCCCAAAATTTGGGCATGTGGAGTGCTGAATGGCAATTTATTGTGAAAAGTCAAATAATCTTCATGTAAACCCATGCAAATCTCACGAGCCAGCTCTGTTCACACTTATTCTGTACTCCATGTACTGGTACATGGGAATTTTTAGTAATATGCTCTGTTTCCTTCATTGCTTTATGCTGGTACTAAGCAAAATGCGTATTTTCTCTGTAAAGAACGTTCCTTGTCTCCCTGGAATTGATGCATTGGGGTTGCTGTTGTGCAGTATTACACGGATGTGGTTGTGATTTCTCCTAGTGCAACAGGTAGTTTCTTTCTATATGACGTTAAACTAAACCTTCTGAATTGTCACTGTTCTGTGACGGCAAGAACATTATGTTGAAAACTGGACAGCTGGGTATGGACAGTGAGGGGTCGTGGAACCCTGTAGCACACTGGCTAGGATGGGTCCCACACAGCATTAGACCTTTTATCCTGCTAAGAACCCTGTGCTTATCTTGCCTTTATCTTGTGCATTTAAATAAATCTTCAGCAATACATTCTGTGCCAGTGTCCTTGGGATTGTGACATAGCACAGTTTTGCTCAGCTGATGATGTCATGGATTGTACACCAGGCAGAGCATGGGTTGGTGACAGCACCCACTGAGCTGGGTTAGAGCACTGAATTTAGGTTTTGTAAATTAAAATGGTGCTTGATGTCTTTCCAAGTGGTGAGTGAGAGGCTTGGAGGCACAGATGTTACTGAATCTGTATTCACAGCTGCCACTTTTCTGACCCTCAGGCATGTGCTTGCTGTAGCAGCACAGTGACGCTTCATGTTGGGGAACGTGTGTCAGAATTCTAACTAAGCTGTTCAGAGGAAACCCAAAGTCCTGCCACAGATCTGTAACAAGATGGGTTTCAAAGTCACAGCTTGCTAGGAAAAAATGCATGCTGTGTTTATAAGCTGATAATTCACCTGGTGGAAAAGGTCCTGGAGGTGCTGGTCAACAGCAGCTGAAGATGAGCCAACGGTGTCTCAAGTGGCCAAGAAGGCAAACAGCATCCTGGCTTGGATCAGCCATGGGGTGGCCAGCAGGAGCAGAGAAAGGATTGTCCCACTGGACTTGGCACTGGTGAGGCCGCATCTCGAATCCTGGTTTCAATTTTGGGCCCCTCAGTACAAGAAAGACATTGAGGGACTGGAGCCCAGGGGTTGTGGGAGCATCTGAAGGACTTGTGGGCTGAAGAAGAGGAGGCTGAGGGGAGACCTCATCGCTTTCTGCAGCTCCCGTAATGGAGATTGGAGTGAGGTGGGTGCTGGGCTCTGCTCCCAAGGAACAAAGGATGGGATGAGAGGAAATGGCCTCAAATTGCACCAGGGGAGGGCTACACTGGATATTGGGAAAACTTTCTTTCCTGGTAGAGTGGTGAAGCCCTGGCAGAGGCTGCCCAGGGCAGTGGTGGAGTCCCCATCCCTAGAGGGCTTCTACAACTTATAGAGATGTAGCACTTGGTGACATAGTTTAGCTGGAACAGTGGGAATGGGTTAATGGTTGAACTGGAGGAGCTTAGAGATCTTTTCCAACTTCAATGATTCTATCTCCAATTCTATGATTAAACTACTGTTCATTTTGATTGAAAAGTAATCCACTATTTTTGAAAGCATGAGTGGAAGCCAGGCGTTCAGTCAGTACTGGCTTGGTTTATCAAGCACACTGAGAAGGACAAGAGGTAGAGCTGGGGCACAGGGCATGCTTTTCTGGCACTTGCCAGAGGTATTTATTTTGTGGCATCCATGCATGGACTGAGCAGCAGAAAACTGTGGCTTCATCACTTACAGGCAAGAGTTGCACCATCTGGCTTGGTGGGGGAGGACAATAAAATACATAGTGTGAGATAGAGGAAATTGAGAGGAGCAGAGAACCTGAGGGAAAGAAGAAAAGGGCTGAGTAAAGGGGACAAAAAACTATGTTTAAACCATTTCCTTTCATAAAACAGCAGCTTGGTGCCCTCCAGCCACTGATGCTCTCTCCACAAGTCTATCACAAGGCACTTACTCACTGCAGGTTCTTCCTGCAAGTCCCACTTTCCAATAGAAAGGTACTATGGGGAATTAGTGACAAAATGAGCTACCTCTTTGCAAGCTGAAGTGGGTCAGAAGTAGCTGGGGCACCCAGGATTGCACTTACAGGGAGCTGGAAGGGTCTGCGTGGCTCGAGAGAGCATTAAGCCATCAGGATGAGAGTTAGGAAAGAGTACACCTACATACAGCAAAAGGAAGGTGGCACGTTCCTGCCTGCTAATCTTCTTGCCACTGCTTTTTCCCTGGGGAAATGTATTTTATGTGTCATAATGTGTCTGAGAGCCTGTTGCCGCAGACGGTTTTAAAAGAAGGGTTCCAGAAAAGTGAAATGTCAAATCAAAGCCCTGTGTGGTGACATCCGTGCCCCACCAGAGAGGAATGGTGTCGCTGTGACACTCTGCCAAAAGTTCTGTCCCCAGAGTGGTGTTGGCCAGGTCTGCATTCTGGGTTAGCAGAAGAGTGCTGGCTCTGTTAATCCCCATCTCAGCTGGCAGCTCAGTCTCAGGAGATCCTGCGAGAAGCAGAGAGTGCTAATGATGATGAGATAGAAGTGGTTAGGCAAAGTAACCATAAGGGCTCTCTGTGGCACCCTCGGCTCTGGCCAGTGGTGCTGCGTAACAGGAGGGGAACGAATGGCAAAACCTGAGAGGGAGGAATTGCTGCTCAAAATAGAAAAGAATAAAAGAAGGAAATGTTCCTTATCCCCCCAAATACGAATGCAGGTGTAGTGGCAGACGTCACAAGGGAAGTAGTCTTGCTTTTCAACATACAGAGCACATACCTTTATTTAGGCTCCAGATGGCTCATCTTGGAGGAGTTTGCCAGAGTAAGGGTTGAACAAAGCCTCACATTCCTGAATACGGAGTAAACAGAAACAATGTTCAGGCCACACAGCAGCATGCAATTCCTTTACTCGCCAAAGAAGAAAGTGTAACACAAATAGAAATTGTAGCTAATGTTGTTGGAGCCTCACAATCTTACCAGTGTATCAAATATATTCCTCTCTGTTACATTTTGTCATTTACTTAATATTGCAATGAAAAGGATTATGGAAAAATGTCTAATGTTTGTGTATTGCCCTATAATTAAATATTGCAAATATGTGTCAGCTCATTATTAATCATAAGTAAAGCACTTATTTCCATTTTCAGCTCAGGCATGGGAGAATTGCCTTTTTTCTTGAAGTAATTACCAGCCCTTGTTGCTGCGCTGGGTGGTGACCTCACACGGAGCCGTGTTGTGTTTGTTAGAGCTCAGTGGACACCAGGAGTTCCAGCAGCCTGGCCACCATGCAGCATCAGCCCTGAGCTGTGGGGTCAGCTGTGCGGAGGGGTTTGGCTCTACACATGGGAGAGGGCTTCGTAAGGTGGTAGGAGCTGAGGATCTGGCTCAGGGAGTGAGTGTTTGAAGAGAGAAGGAAATAATCACTAGCAGCTGGAAAGCTGAGCTTAGTCTTAGTGAGCCAGTGAGTGGCTAGCATGAGCAAGGAGGGCAAAAGCTCATGGGGCAGAAGGAGACTTGAAAGGAGCAGAGCCTTCCCTAGACTCTCTACATACCTCTGCCCCAACTTTCCACCTGCTATTTTGCTTCAGAACAGGCTCAGGAGAGAATCAGTTGACCATGCATATGGACCTCAAGGTAGGACATGTACAAGGTAGGACACGTATAGCTTACATGAAGAGCAGGCTGCCCTTTTCTTTGCAGGCACTTTTAGATATCTGAAGATTGTCATCCTTTCAACCATCTGAAGGACAATTTGATCTAAGTCTTTTAGGTTTGTTCAGACTTGGGGACTGGGGAATGGACAGTAAGGGACTGAGTAGGCTTCAGTTTGGATAGGAAGAAGAAAATAAAGGCAGATGATGAAAATATTGGAAGTTCCTGCATTTTGTGAATCTTTTCTGTCTCTCCACCCATCTGGGGTTTGGCTGTATCTGCTTTCATTTATCTGGGGATGTCTTATCATGCTTTTCTAACCTAGTGTTAATGAAAGGTTAAGAGTCTAAGGGAATGAGTTTTGGTACTGTGTGTCAGGGAAAAGACTAGGAGTTGTGTTTATAAACCCACACTGAAATAGTGCCTCTGACTCTACATTTGCTTTGTTCCTGGAGAGTGTATTTAGAAGTGGCGTTATGGTACAGTCGGAGGATTATCCTAAGACAATTGTTTATATTCTATGCTGCTCTGGCACTTCTGTGTGGAAGAATGCCTGCCTGAGGACATGAATGTTGTCTGTTTCCCTGTACTCATCAGAAGAGCCAGTGATCTCTCTGTGGCCCCATTGTTAATTAATTTATTTTTGGACTTGAACAAAGGTGGAGACTGCTACCAATTTCTTGTGCCCAGCTGCTCTGCTGAGTTGTGGCTTGGTTTGTGTGATAATTATCAACTGTGTTTGTTTTAACCAGGTAACAATGACTCTGACATAGAGATCCAAGAGGATGAAGGAACAGATAGTGAAGAGGAAAACAGGCAGATCATGAAGCAGTGCACTGCCACAGAAAAACTTCTGCAAGGTATTTTAGCCTTTCCTTAGTTGCTTTTATTCAGAATCACATGCTGGAATTACCTGAGTAACCTTAAATGTGAAAAGACCCTGTTATCATGGAAGGCTGTGGGCCCTGCTCAGCCCTTGTGAGCTGTAAGAGGATGGTGTCTTACAGAGGAAACACGATGCTTTCAGGACAGCAAAAGGTTACCATGTAAGGAGCATCCTTCCTCACCCTTGCCTTGCAGATTCTGAAATAACTTTATATAAAGCCTTAGAAAAGTAATACTGTTTCTCATTGCAAAGATTTTCCTTCCTTTTAGTTGTTGACATTTGTTCTTGTAGAATCCTCTTCAAAAGGAGACCTTTAGCAAGTCCATAAAGCCGCCTGCACTGGCATAGTCGTGGGTGCAACATGCCTGGGTTGTTTCTTTCAGGAAAGGATGCCTGGCTTCTGTGACAGGAGTAGGAGTATGTCCTTGGCTACTGGTTCCAGTAGAGACTTGGTCAGAAGCAACTCAGAGGAATTACTGTCTGAGGGCCTGTTAGGTGGACAAAGACATGTTCTGCTTAGTTTATAGTTGTGCAAAATGAAACGAGAAAATCCGGGTAGTTCTTCTTGGCCTTCTTGTTAGCGGTGAGTGATTCTGACCATCAGCAAAAGCCTCTCTTTTTATCCAGACAGGGGTGATTTTGCATGCTGCTGCTTCTACTGGAACCTGTTACTTAAATCAACAGCAAGTATCCAGAGAATTTGAGATGAATTCTGCTCTTCCCTCTCTGACTAAGACCAGAGCAAGAAGCTGAAGTTCTCAAGTCAGTGTAATGCAAACATTTTTGTGCTCAGTTCCTCTGCTTTTCATAAAACGTGAAAATTGTTGAGAAGGGCTAGAAACTCCACTATTCACTAAGAGTTTTCACATTGCCATTTCTCTAGGAAAGGTTTATACGCCTATTTTAGGGCTTTGGAAGTGACTGTGTGACCTTCTGTGATGCTTCATCTCAGAGGGTGCAAGCTGCAGTCAAAGGCAGCTCTTAATACCAATTTAGGAGCAAAAAAACTTTACAGTAACAGTTGCAGAGTTTGTGACAAGTGGAGTTTTTTCTAGGAAGAGCTTTGTAATCGTTAATTACAGATACTGGAGCCTCAGCATTAGCTTATCATACTTAAGCAGTTCAAATCCCTGAGGTGTTTTCTCTGCTTTGCAGTTTAGATTGCTTTCTGTCCTTTTGTGGGTCTCTTCCTACTGTTCAGTAAACTCTTCTGGCAGGTAATTACCTTCGGACTTTTTGCATACTCTGAGCATGCTGTTGCTGACTACATGGTCACAATCCTGATCTTCACACTCCTTATCTCTGTATAAGCTGGAAATCTCCCTTAGCTCCCTGCCCTCCTTTTGCTTCTCACCTGCTGTGAATGCTGAAGCAGCTCCAGGTGTGTTAAATGCCTCTGAGATGCCTTTCCTATGAGTCCTCCACAAGGATTAAGGTTGTATTCTCCATTCTAACTCACAACACTTAAGTCCTACAGTGCTTCAGTGTAATCTCTGCTGGCAGAGGGGTTACAAACATTTTTAAGTGAAGGATTGCTGGCTCACTTTTCTGCTTTGCTGAGGTTACTCCTCATCACCTTGGGCAAGTCACCCAGTCACTCTAGCTGTAGCTACACAGTGAGATTAATAGCGAGCACTCTGCCTGTTTATCTTGCCTTTGTTCAAAATGACTACATGTCTTGTTTAGGAAAACTAAACCTTGGGCTGTCTCTATTTCTGGTGTCAGAGAGAGCTTGCTCAGATCTTCCCGTTCTTATCTGTCCAGAACATAGGAACAAAAGCTTGGACTGGATCAAGACACCAGTCAGACCAATGCTTTCCTTCAGGAGCTCCAGCTCAATGCAGAGTCCCTGCTTACGTGGCAAGCAGTTCTAACCTTGACAAGAGTCTCAGATCTGCACCTCTGTGTTTGTGTAAATGGGCTTCTTTGGTCCAGGACCCTCAAAGATAGTGAGGTTTGACTGTGGTCCAGGACCCTCAAAGATAGTGAGGTTTGACTGTGTGACCCTTACCAACTGAAGTGCTGGAGACATGTTAAAATTTGAGATTAATGTCAGGTGCATCAGCTTCCTTAGAAAATCCAGCCTGAACATTCAGTGGCCATTGGTTATTTCACACACCAAGAATCTATACATGTACTTCTGTAGAGGCAGTTTGCATTTAAAACATACTGAATTATTAAGGCAACATGACAAGAACATTATTTCCATGAATTACTGTTTTATTCCGTGACTCAATTTAAGAGATTTCAACCACTTTCCTTTGAAGCATTGTGTCTCCTTGTACCATAGTGCTTCTCAGCCATATTTGCTCTCAGACCAAGCAGAGATGGTCCACTGTGGTTGGTTCCTGTAGTTGCATGATTCATTTTACATCTCTAATTTCCAGGCTATTCATATTGAAAAGAAGATTTCCTCCCTCTGTCTCTAATAGGTGGGGAGATATTCCAGTGTGGTTTGCCATTATAGAGGCAAGATTCTCAGGGAGAGATAATCTCTCTTCTTAGGCCGCTTGGTATAATTGAGAAAAATCAACACATTTTCACCCTCCAGAATCCTTTCATCAGGTTTGTTGAGATGGAGCAAAATTCAAACTAAATGCAGCTTTGACAATATTGCTCCTGGTTTTGATCTTTTAGCCAATGAAAAGACTTGAAGGTATAGAAAGTAGTCTCCTGTGGAGGAGAAAAGGCTGTTAACTGGGGGAGAGCTGCTAGCTCTGTGGTACAGAGAGAAAATCAAAGCCTGATTCCCCATGTACAAAGAGGAATAGAGAGTAGCATGTTAAGGAGGAACCTGTAATGAACTGTGGGGTTCATATGTCCTTTGAGTTCACTGGTTCTAATTCTAGGGAGACCTTAGAGTACCTTCCAGTACTGAAAGGGGCTACAGGAAAGCTGGGGAGGGGCTTTTGATCAAGGAGCGCAGGGATAGACCCAGAGGACCAGTTAAAACAAGAAAACAGGTTATGGTTTCACAAACCCAGTAAGCCAGTACCTGTCAGTTTGGTGACTGTCTTCCTAACCATTCATTTTCACCCCGGTGCCTGCTCCCTCCTTGGACAAAAGCCATCCTGGCTTCCTAAAACTGGGTTTGCTGTGCTGTTCATAAAATTACAGAATTGTAGAGCCATAGAATGGTTTGGGTTGGAAGGGAACTCAAAGCCTATCCATTTCTACCCCCTGCCATGGGCAGGGACACCTCCCACTGCATCAGGGTCTCCAAGCCCCATCCAACTTGGCCTCGAACGCCTCCAGGGATGGGTCAGCCACCATTTCTCTGGGCAACCTGGTCCGGGGCCTCCTTACCCTCACAGCAAAACATTTCTTGCTAAGATCTCATCTCAATCTCCCTGTTTTCAGCTTAAATAGTAAAACACAGAATCACTGATCACACAGAATCACTAAATTGGAAAAGACCCACTGGATCATCAAGTCCAAATAACAACCTCTATCCCACACTGCGAGGATCTTTCAGCTCCTGTAAACCAAATCCAAACACTTTAGCTCTTTTATTTCCTTCTATGATGTTTGTGTTAAGGGTTTTTTTTTTTCCTGTTGGTACCAGAGAGACCGTTTCAGTACCAAGATAGGAACAACTTCAACCCCATTTGGTCTTTATTGTCAAAAGACAGCTTTCTAAAACTCTAAATGTTTTTTCCATAAACAAAGTTCAAAGTCAAACAGTAAGAGAGCGGCTCTCTTGGAGCCTCTTGCCTTCACAAAGCTTACCCAGGGAGTCGGTGTAGTAATGATGTGCTGGCAGCCAGGCAGTGGGTACTTGCTACTGAATGGATGGAATATTGACTATGAAAACCTGCACTGTTTAACATAGAAAGTACAAATCATAGAATCATAGAATCACTAGGTTGAAAAAGACCTCTAGGATCATCAAGTCCAACCATTCCTATCAACCACTAAACCATGTCCCTGAGCACCTTATCCACTCTGCACAATCACACACCTGGGGGCTATGGGGCTCTTTGTCTGGATTGGTATGGATGCACATTTGGATTCACTCTGGGAAACAACAGCTGATTGTGCAAGAAGTTTTTGTTACAGCTCAGGCTGCTATGCTGCTGGCCTTCCAAAATAATGACAAGTAAGAGCTCAGCTGCCTCTGACAGCCCACGTGGCTTTCAGCAGCAGCTTCACAGAATCACAGAATCACTAGGTTGGAAAAACCCACAGGATGATCCAGTCCAAACATTCCCATCCATCACTAAACCATGTCCTTCAGCACCTCATCCACCCGTATTTTAAACACGTCCAGGGAAGGTGACTCAACCACCTCCCTCGGCAGCCTGTTCCAGTGCACAATGACCGTTTCTGTGAATTTTTTTTTTCTGATGTCCAGGTTGAACCTCCCCTGGCAGAGCTTGAGGCCATTCCCTCTTGTCCTGTCCCCTGTCCCTTGGGAGAAGAGCCCAGCTCCCTCCTCTCCACAAACTCCTTTCAGGTAGTTGTAGAGAGCAATGAGGTCTCCCCTCAGCCTCCTCTTCTCCAGGCTAAACAACCCCAGTTCTCAGCCGCTCCTTATAAGACTTGTTCTCCAGCCCCCTCACCAGCTTCACTGCTCTTCTCTGGACTCGCTCCAGAGCCTCAGCATCCTTCTTGTGGTGAGGGGCCCAGAACTGAACACAGGATTCGAGGTGTGGTCTCACAAATGCCGAGTACAGAGGGAGAATAACCTCCCTGGACCTGTTGGTCACACCATTTCTGATCCAAGCCAAGATGCCATTGGCCTTCTTGGCCACCTGGGCCACTGCTGGCTCATGTTCAGCCACTGTCAATCAACACCCCCAGGTCCTTCTCCTCCAGGCAGTTTTCCAGCCAGACTTCGGCCTTCATCCACGTCATTGATAAAGACATTGAATAGGGCTGGACCCAGCACTGAGTGCTGGGCATACCACTTGTAACTGGCCTCCAGTTGGAGTTAACTCCATTTACCACCACTCTCTGGGCCCAGCCAGCCAACTAGTTTTCCACCAAGCCTGTCCAGTCCACAAGCTGATAGTCTCTGAAGCAGAATGCTATGAGAAACTGTGTCAAAGGCTTTACTGAAGTCCTAGATGACTACATCCACAGCCTTTCCCTTGTCCAGTAGGCGAGTCACCTTGTCATAGAAGGCCTATCATGAACCCGTGTCCTGTCCCCTGTCCCTTGGGAGAAGAGCCCAGCTCCCTCCTCTCCACAGCCTCCTTTCAGGTAGTTGTAGAGAGCAATGAGGTCTCCCCTCAGCCTCCTCTTCTCCAGGCTAAACAATCCCAGTTCTCTCAGCCGCTTCTCATAAGGCTTGTTCTCCAACTCCTTCACCAGCTTCATTGCTGGGCAGATGGAGGGCATGGTCCTGTGTCTCTGGTGTTTGCTAGCATCTCATTGGATGTGTTTGCCTTGACTCAAAGTCTGTGACAGTGAGGAAATGTGTGGGTCTGGATTTCATATGCACCATGGTGGTGGCAGAGGGAGAAGCCTGATGTGTAAAGAATTCATTTGGCAGGAAGGCGCTTGGCTGTGCTTTAGCAGGATTCAAGTTTCCTACCTATTCGGTAATGTGTCAAGTTAAGGGGAAAACATTCTCAAATGCTCTTGCTCTCAGAGGGAAAAAATAGCCTTTGAGTCTGACTGCCAGGACTGGAGGAAGCTGACATGGGGTGGGGAAAGCTGATAGAGCCACTCTTCTTTTTGTCTGTGTGGATCTCTGCAGGTTCCCATCCCCTAGGTAGGAGTCTACAGAGTCCTTAGTTTCCTGATATTGCAGCTGCTGGGTATGCCCAGGCTCATGTAGGTGGGAGAAGTGGGCAATCAGGTGTGTTTGATAACACCAAAAAGGGACTGCAGTTGGGATTCACAGAAATTAATTTGTCTTAACTTGAAATAGAGCTTCTTGCCACCATCTCAACATCTGCTGCCAGCAGAGCTATCTTTGGCTGTACATCTCCTGTCAGCTAAGTTCAGTGCTCCCTATGAGGGAGAAGGTGTTTCTGGACACTCCCAGCCTGTGTTGTGGCCATTGCAACACTGGACTTGGTGGAGAAGGAGAAGAGATTGTAGGTCTGGCCTGATGGGAGACAGGTCACTCACTTCCTAGTAGATTTCCTTTTCATGGTGGTGTAATAAGTAAATAGAAGCTTGCTCACCCTGAGCAGCAGCTGCAGTGGGCTTAATTAGTCATTGTTTTTCAGTAGTGCCTAGAAAATGCTGCTGGGATCAGGGCGTTGTGCTTGGGCCTACGCTCGCACTTAAGAGCAGAGATCAGAAAGCTCAGGCGAAAGCTTTATCCCAGTTTTCTGCATGCCGAGGGAAGGGAGATGTCTTATCTGAGCTCACACTGTGAATTTGCATTAAGAGCTGGTGACTGAATTTCCAAACAAGGAGCAAGGTGTGTTAGCTGCACGTCCACCGTCCCCCCCTCGTTGTGGGTTGTCGTAACTTCTCAGATTAAGTGTCGCTTCTTGCTGTCAGGCACGGGGATAAAAAACACCCACTGCTGGGTAAAAGGCTGTAAATCATCCCAGTTCTGTGGCACCTTTGCAAGCAGCTGTGTGGATTAGTACAACAACAAGTGTTGTCCGGGTCCTCTGCATACTGAGGTGTCCCCTGTGAGTGTCATGTGACAGGCCCTAATCCTGCTGGTCCCACAGTCGCTTGTGCTCCTGCCTGAAATGACATAGAGATCAAAGTCTGGGCAGTACCTGATTTGCATCTTCCTCCAAAAGTAAGCAGTTCAATGCACCTAAGATGTCCTTGCTATGTCCACTGATGGAAAAGCAGCATCTTGCTGACCTTCTGTTAGCATTCTCTAAGTTCTTCCCTTGGCATTTCTGAACTGTCCTATTTCATCAGCTCTCCTTATGTGATAATTTGATTCTCTTTTACATTCAGGATGTCTCTCAGCTTTGTCTTACCAATAAATTTTAGGAGGTCCCTGCTGCTTTCTCCATTGGGGAAATAATTCCTTATCTAATAGAATCATAGAACAGTTTGGGTCAGAAGGGTCCTTAAAGATCATCTAGTTCCAGTCCCCCTGCGATGGCAGGATTGGAACTAGACCATACTTTATGCTGAGTCTTCTACATAGCAAAATTGCAGTTAAACTCTTGGAGCCATCTGTAGGCTGGGCAAAAATGTGGTTCCATTGCCGTCTAGCGATGTCAGTTGTAATCATTTCCATATTTGCATAGTTTAGCATGCATTAGAGCAAAAGTCTCTAAAGTTGAAGAGAGAGCTTCTGTCTAGGAATCTTCTTGTAATTCCATCTTCACTGCCTGTCTTGTAAGCGACCACATAGACAGAGGACATCGCTTTTCATTTAAAGGCATAAGATCCTTTGAATTATCCGCATTGACACAGCAAAGGTTCTTTGGTGACTTCTGGATGAGTTAGCCAGTTTTTTTGCTATGACTAACCCAAATAAGTCTGCAAAGGGGACAAAAGGGACCTATCTGCTTTTGTACTTTGGAAGGGGTTTGACAGGGTGTATTTTACAGCTGCTTTGTTTTCATGCTAAAAAAATCAAATGGGTGTTGTCTAGATGGGAAAAAAATCCATATTTGGTGTAGAGAAACCTGATGATGACAGCAGATAAACAGATGGTGAAATATGATGGACACAGCAGGATTGTTAAACAGGCATCTGGTTGGCACTGAGTGACTTCTGGTGGCTGTGAAAAAGCAGGGCTGAGTCACCCACTCAGCCCATGTGCAGGATTTCCCCAGTCACAACTCTGCTGTGCCCATTCCCAACACCTTCTGGGCTCCCTTCTAGCAAAGGAGACCACACTAGTAGCTACAAGTAACAAAGCCAGACACGAATGTGTTCTACCTTTTCAGTGAACTCCCTATAGCCCCGAGATCTCCATCTGCCTTTTCAGACTTGCACATCCAATTCTCAAAAAGAAATTATTGAGGTTTACCTTGGCTCTGCCTCGGATTCCCGTGGGATGTCAGTCCCTGCTGCGACATCATAGAATAATAGAATAGTTTGTGTTGGAAGGGACCTTAAAGGTCTTCTAGTTCCAACCCTCTGTCATGGGCTGGGACACCTCCCACTGGATCAGGCTGCACAAGGCCCCAGCCAGCCTGGCCTTGAACACCTCCAGGGATGAAGCAGCTACAACTTCCCTGGGCAACCTGTGGCAGTGCCTCACCCCTCTCATGATGAAGAAGTTCTTCCTTATCTCAAGAAATTCTTCCTTATGTCAGGAAAGGATCTGGGCATAGAGAGCTCCCTGAAGGACAGGAGAGTTGCCATGTGGAAGGGATGGGCTTTTGTCCTCTGTGCACCAAAGCAGGGGAAGGAATATGCCAGTTTACAGAACTGTTTAGGTTGGAAGGGACCTCTTGGGATCACCTAGTGTAGCCCCTCTGCTCAAACAGGATTGGACGACATCCATCTGGGATTTTAATATCTCCATGTCTCACAATTCCATAGCTTCTCTTGGCAGCCCTGTTCCAGTTTTTGACCACTCTCACAGTAAAAAAAAATACAAAAGTGGTTTCTTGTCTTCAGATAGGATTTGCTGTTTCTTAATGTGTAATTGTCCTCTTGTCACACTCGCATAAGGTAGCTCAGGAAATATGTTCCTGATTGAAACTGCTCTCAGACTTACCCTCCTCTACCTTCTCCTGGGCTCTGAGGCTTAACAAGGTGGGTGACTTTGCATGCATTGGGATCTTATCCTGTCACTGCCATTTGGTTAATCCTCTGAAAGGTAAACCCCAAACTTCATCTTTCAGTCTCCCTTGGTGTTAACCATGAGCCAGACTTCATGGTGATTCTCTTTGCTCTTGCAGGAAGAGCGGACGCACGGATTGTGGGAACAATGCAGGGTGGAGACACAGAGGAAGAGGTAAGTACCCAAAACTTGTGCCTATAGAGCTTCTCTGATGGTGGCAGAATGACAACCCCCTCCTCAGCTCAAGAAACACCTTTTAGCTGCTGAATCTTCTTGCTTCAGGCTGGCTTTTTTTCTCCATCCCTCCAGCTGACTGCTCTTTCATCTTCTCATCACATTTTCCTATTTTTCTTTTGCTCTTGGAGT
This sequence comes from Clamator glandarius, assembly GCA_033459285.1. Classification (NCBI taxonomy): domain Eukaryota; kingdom Metazoa; phylum Chordata; class Aves; order Cuculiformes; family Cuculidae; genus Clamator; species Clamator glandarius. The sequence continues at coordinate 2,757,198 of JAUNZM010000625.1, forward strand.
CTCTGTGCACTGCCCTGTGCTTTAACCACAACCGGCAGTGTGTAACCAGCAGCACACAGACAGGGAATGCTGTTCTGTTGAGCTGCTGGGCAGAAGGGATCAGTGCAGTGTAGCAGGAGTTAGGTGTGGGGGTCTAAATTGCCTGCATTGCTCTAAAATCACATTCCATGGAGTCCTCTGAATGGCCTGTACTAACCCATGGCATTAGTCTTCCAGCTGATGGGGCAGGGCTGAGAGATGAGCTGTGAGCTCTGCACGTGGAGGCCCTACCTTGCAGATAAAGCTGTCCCGTGGGCAAGTGGACACTGGCTACCTGCACAGGCACTTGTTCTGACGAGCCTGGTGAATGGGCAGCTCCTTTGGTGTATGGGCAATCTTTCTGTGCCTCTAGGCACTCCTAAGTGCCGCATCTGCATTAGGAAGCCAAAGCCAGTTGTGATAGGATTTGCATCCATACAGTAAGCTCTCCCTACCACCTCAAAAAGATGCTTACATCTAGTCTGCCAACCAGCAGCAGTGTGGAAACGTCCTAAGGCCCAGGTGATGCTGGAATATTGTTTTGGAAAGTGCTAGTTAGCTCAGGTCAAAGGCATGCTAGGAAATAGTACAAACAGTTAAAAATCATGATAATTGTGAACAGGTTCAAATACTTTCCCAGCGTAGATGTAGCCTTCCTGCTTCCCTGTGCAGCAGCCTCCCCAGCCAGTGCTCCCTGTCTGTCTGAGGAGGGCATGCGAGGAGCTCAGGTATTTTCTCTGGGCCCAGCAAGAAGCCGTGTGCTGTTGGGGCATTATCCTTCTCCCTCAGTACTGTCCTGCCTTTCGCTGCCTTTATGGCATAGAAATTAAGCCACTCTGAAACAAAGAATTTGCTTTTTGAGGAATCCCTTCACAAAAGCCCATTACAGACACCAGGCTCTGTGAGAGCTGCCTGGTTTGGATCAGAAAGTGGAGGTTACTGGAAAGTTGTGAGCTACCATGGCTCCAGAGCCGTGGGGAGAAGGTTTAAAATGGGAGGGAGTGGATGGTGGAATGCACCTCTACGGGTTGTAAGAATAGTAGGAAACTCAATATTTCCCACCACATAAAAAAGCCATTTGCCAGGGCTGTCTGACATTGATAGCTGAGCCACGCAAAGCCCTGGGCAGACTATTTTTCCTGCAGGCAGGGCCAGAAGAGAGAAAATACCACTGCTATGAAGTGTTCATTGCAGAGGCCTGGAGGCACTATTAGTGATAAGGGAGTTAAGTCTCTTGCTAAAGAGGGACGAGCTGCCCTTCTTCTTGCCCATCCTCACCTTTTCTCTGGAAAGGTACTCTTCTCTTTGTTTCTGCCAGACTGGATATGGTTAAGGCTGTTTGTTACCTTCTGGGGAATGATTTATGCCCCTGACATTCAGACCCATTTCTGGGTAGGGTCAGGAGTGCCAGTGCTGGAGGTGATGGTTTGACCTTAGTTGTGCAGCCTTATTGTCCTTGTCTGTATTCTTGCCAGCTTTGGATAACAATTCCCTGCTATTTCTCTTCCTTTTGGACTTTCCTGTTCACATCTTTCTCCCATGTCTCCCAGCTGGCACAGCCCCAGCATATCCAGGTGTGGGAAGCCAAGGCTTTCAGCTTCGTATTGCCCTCACCTGCAGCCACTTCAGTTGTCTCATGGCTCTACCTCTTAATGCAGCAGCTCAGCAGGCAACAGGGTGGAGAGGCTTGCTTAAGGACCCTTGTCAGCATCTGTGTCTCTGAGATCAGGGAGGGAAACTAATGGGGCTGGTTTGAACCCCTCAAAGAATTAATTGGGTTGTGGAGTTCAGAAGAAGTGACAGTAGCTGAATGCCCAGCCTCTGTTGCTTGGTAGTGTGGCACATGATACCTGAGCTGTACCAGTCTTTGCTGCCTTCTTCCATGCTCCCATTCCAGTTATTTTCTGTTTTCTTTTCTGTTGTTGTACTTTTTTTCCCCTGCTCTGCCTCTCTTGTTCTTTCCATTCTGGTTCTCCAAGGAGAGATCAGCCCCAGCATGGCCAGGCACACACAAGAGCACCACCAAGGTGGGTTACTCTCCTGCGGTTAATTTTTTTCCACTCTTCCTAGATTCTTTGGGCTTGCAATAGATATCACTTTAAAGTTAAACACCCTGCAAGGTTTTTAATACCACATTCAGCAGAAGTCAGGGGATTCATTTTGTCAGCCCCGTAAAGTGCAGAAGGAGGTTTGCAATAAATTGTATGGAGCAGCCACTCTCTAGCAAAGTGTGAGCAAAGTTTCACTTGACTGGAGGCTGGCTGATGTGCCCATCTACAAGAAGGGTCAGAGGGAAGACCCAGGGAACTACAGGCCTGTCAGTCTGACCTCAGCAGTGGGAAATCAGGCCCAGTCAACACGGGTTCATGAAAGGCCTTCTATGACAAGGTGACTTGCCTACTGGACAAGGGAAAGGCTGTGGATGTAGTCATCTAGGACTTCAGTAAAGCCTTTGACACAGTTTCTCATAGCATTCTGCTTCAGAGACTATCAGCTTGTGGACTGGACAGGCTTGGTGGAAAACTAGTTGGCTGGCTGGGCCCAGAGAGTGGTGGTAAATGGAGTTAACTCCAACTGGAGGCCAGTTACAAGTGGTATGCCCAGCACTCAGTGCTGGGTCCAGCCCTATTCAATGTCTTTATCAATGACGTGGATGAAGGCCGAAGTCTGGCTGGAAAACTGCCTGGAGGAGAAGGACCTGGGGGTGTTGATTGACAGTGGCTGAACATGAGCCAGCAGTGGCCCAGGTGGCCAAGAAGGCCAATGGCATCTTGGCTTGGATCAGAAATGGTGTGACCAACAGGTCCAGGGAGGTTATTCTCCCTCTGTACTCGGCATTTGTGAGACCACACCTCGAATCCTGTGTTCAGTTCTGGGCCCCTCACCACAAGAAGGATGCTGAGGCTCTGGAGCGAGTCCAGAGAAGAGCAGTGAAGCTGGTGAGGGGGCTGGAGAACAAGTCTTATAAGGAGCGGCTGAGAACTGGGGTTGTTTAGCCTGGAGAAGAGGAGGCTGAGGGGAGACCTCATTGCTCTCTACAACTACCTGAAAGGAGTTTGTGGAGAGGAGGGAGCTGGGCTCTTCTCCCAAGGGACAGGGGACAGGACAAGAGGGAATGGCCTCAAGCTCTGCCAGGGGAGGTTCAACCTGGACATCAGAAAAAAAAAATTCACAGAAACGGTCATTGTGCACTGGAACAGGCTGCCGAGGGAGGTGGTTGAGTCACCTTCCCTGGACGTGTTTAAAATACGGGTGGATGAGGTGCTGAAGGACATGGTTTAGTGATGGATGGGAATGTTTGGACTGGATCATCCTGTGGGTTTTTCCAACCTAGTGATTCTGTGATTCTGTGAAGCTGCTGCTGAAAGCCACGTGGGCTGTCAGAGGCAGCTGAGCTCTTACTTGTCATTATTTTGGAAGGCCAGCAGCATAGCAGCCTGAGCTGTAACAAAAACTTCTTGCACAATCAGCTGTTGTTTCCCAGAGTGAATCCAAATGTGCATCCATACCAATCCAGACAAAGAGCCCCATAGCCCCCAGGTGTGTGATTATGCAGAGTACAGGGAAGGAAGCAACTTAACGTCAGCCAGCAGGGCTATCCCTGGCTTTTGAGTTGGCAGAGATGCCTTGCCATCTAAGAACATCAATTCTGTTTGCTTTCCTGCAGGACGACTTGGAAGATAGTGAGATTGACCTGGATGAAGATGAGGATGATGATGAGGATGATATGGAAGGTGACAGCATGGAAATCTCCCCATGCAAATCCAGTCACCGAGCAAGGAAGCCAGAGCCACTAGAGGAAAGTGATAATGACTTCTGACCCTTTAGTAGCAGGCCAGGAGACATCTGAAAATATAAACTTTGGAGAGCATGTAGGCCACAAGCTAATATCCTGCTGTTTGAAAAGCGCTTGTCAGCATGAATTCAGGAGTTGGTAAATAATGTTCATTAAACCTGAAAATTAAACTTGGATTCCTAGTCTTGTGACTTTCGAAGCATGAGCAATTTATCCATAATGAGAATCCCAGTAATGTGTAGCACGGTTATTTCCATGATTGTATTAGAACTGGCCCTCATGCTCTGCAGTGCCAGAAATCGCATGCCGGTGAGCAGTGTGCACTTGATTGCCCTCCATTTTATCATGTCTGAACAAAATTTTTTTTAGCTTAATAAAACTAGTTGAAAAGCTGCTCTGGGAACACACTTTAAAATAATTTCCAACCTAGCTGAAATCTATTTATCCTAAACATATCTTACTTGATCAAGGGGTTGCCTCCACAGAGAGCAGCATCAGTGGCGCTAAAGGAGTGGGAAATGAGTGGAGGGATCCTGAAACAGCACCTTCAGTGCTCCATCTGGTAGTATTTCAGCTGCAGCAGTGGGGATTGTTCCTGGACTTCAGTGAGCTGTGCTTGAGCATTCTTAGAGCAACCCTGTGAGACAGCCCTGTAATTACATCCACGTGAAAGTAGCGCATTAATTATACTGGTACTTCTGGGGAAGACTGAGATTTAGGCACTAAAATGGGTCAAAAGCTGGGCTTTTGTTCAGGAAATTATCCTGCCGCCATCAGCTGTTGTCAGGTGAAGGCAAAGGTGGAGTTTCAGTGAGTTGCCTCTTTTCTTTTAGCTCTGCTTTTAGCATCACAATTTGTCTTCAAGGGAGCAGAAATCAATGCTTGATTGGAAGGGTTCATTTTGATGTGCAGTTCATTAGGGCAGACAAGAGCCTAGCCTGTTTTCCCACCCTCCCTTTTCCTTTATATTGGCAAAGTGCTTGGCGGTTCTCCATCAGCAGAGCTTAGAGCATGAACTGTCACATCAAGGTGGGACAAGAGTTTACAGGTAAATAGAGTGCAGTTTTTGTGTAGTATCGGGGAATATGTGGGTGCTGAAATGCACACAGTGGTGCAGGCTCGAGCTGAGCTGGCTGGCAGACACTTCCTCGTGCACTATAAAGTTAATTGGCATTTTGTAGCTTGCTTCTAAGCCATCAGACATAGAGATGGTGTTCTTGGTAATAGAAAAAAAGCTGTTAAAGCTGAAAAACAACTGCAAAGCTGTTAGGGTGGTCCTGCCACAGCCAGTGGGAAAGCACCTGTGCTCTCATCCCAGGAGATGACAATGTCCTGGGTTTAGGACCTGTTTGTTTAGGACCTTTTTCCATGGTACACAGGGATTGAGTTCTGCTCCTCCCCATATCCTGAGATATCTGACCCCTGAGTGCAAATTCCCACGAGACCAGGCTAGGTCTCCAAGTCTAGGCTGCAGTTAGAGTTACAGTTATCTATGTTATTTCCTATACAGTAGTCTGAAATGGAAAGCTGACTTACCGTGAGTGCAGAGAGCTGGAGCCTCATCAGGCAGCCGTGCCACTGGGCCTGACAGCACAGTGGCCAGACTTAAGGAGAACCACACTTTGAATCACAGCTTCTTGTACTGGGCTTGAACAGCGGTGCTGTTAGCAGCCACCCTTAGTGTCAGCTAAGAAGTGTTTGAATATAGCGAGGTATGTGCATATGCAGACAGATCAAGTAAATATAGTTCAAACTGTTGTTAATATCCTGTTTCCTGGAGCTGCAGGGCATGGGAGAGCTGGCCCAGAGTTGTTGATCGTGCTCTCTGTTGGTGTTTCAGGTAATGTTTCAGCTCAGTGTTAGGCTGTAGGCAGAGCTGGACCCTATGCTTAGTCTGCTGGGATGTAGTGGAGAAAGAGATAGGATTTGTGTCATGCAGCATCACTGTGGAGAGCACACGCCAGCCCCTGACACCTCACAGAAAAGCCAGGAGCCATCCTGTTACACCAGGACAGGGTGTGGAGTCTCCAGCCAAGGCAGCGGAGCACAGTGGACCTCGAATGCCACATGTAATGGTCCACATCCGAGAGAGGTAGGCAGCACAAGGCATCTTCTCAACTAGGAACTGATTTATTTCCAAGTAAGTACCTATCACACAGCTCAGCCTGGCATTTCTCTGGAGGTCGCTGAAGCAGTCGCTTGCTGCCTCAACTGCAGCCACAGTGTGGCTCAGGGTGGGCTCTGGCTGGGGCAGAGGGGGCAGTGGCTGGAGGGGACTCTGGGGGTTGTGTAGTCTGGCTTATAGTCCACCTGAAAACTTGGCACCTTCTAGAGAGTCACTAGGTCTCACCACACATGTGAGGGCATCACGTGGCACCGCTGCTTTGAGCAGCTGCCTGCCTGAACGGTGACCTGCTAAGGGGGGATCCTGCCTGCTGCTGGGATGTCAGGAAGACGCATCCCAAGGAGGCACCGCTTGTCACTGATGACTGCAACAGAAGACCCAACAAGTCCAGCCTGTACTCAAGAGGCAGGACTCTAGTGATAAGGCAGTCCTGGTGTAGCACCTAATGTGTGGGCTGGAGATGGTGTGTCCTCATACAGTGCTGTTCCTCTTGCAAACAACCTCTCGCTCTTCCTGTTCTCCTGAATAGGTCTTTCTAGATGGTTCAACTCCCATGCCTTGGGATGCCTGAGTCTTCTGAGAGGCTTTAATAGAGAACAGCACTGACAAACACCTCAGTTTCACCTGGCCAACCCCAGCCTGTTCCTGAGGGCATGGCAAACACACAGGTTGCATTTACAGCCTCAGCCCCTGCTCTGAAGTGCTCCAGTCCAAAGAGCCGCTTTCATCTGAGCAAGGAGGTGGTAAACATCTCATCTCCCTCAGGGATATCAAGGGGAGCCTGCAGGACTGTGCTGGAGCCAGGAAGGAAGAGGCTGCTGTGAATCCTGCCCATGTTTCACCTAGTTCTCCTGGGATTCCTGCCAAACCTGGATGGAGAAGAGTTGGTGCTAGGAGCAGAGCCGTGGATCTCAGGTTGAGGTGCTGCCATGTTTGCTCACAGCGACTCAGGCTGGAAGGAGAGCACAGCTCTGGGGCAGTCAGGATGCACCTGGTCTCAGGCAGCACCATGGAGATCACAGGAGGAGGTCACTGCCACTGGTGGTGGCAGGTAAGTCACCCACAAACCCAAGGGCTAGAGTGTGGGATCTGCCCCCTCCTCTCTCCATTTGCTTTTCATCCATTCTTTGAAATTCCCTCAGTGCCAGGATGAACAGGGTTGTGCTCATGCACCACCTGGCTTTCAGCATTAGTGAGTCTTGACCCTCCTGCAGTGCTGATGCAGAGGCTCCAGGCCCTCCTGGGCAGTGCCAGGGAGCTCTGGAGCTCTCCTTGCCCCAGTTCTCCTACCTAAGGCAAGTGGGCAAGGGGCTGAGCAGCTCCCTGTGGAGGCATGCTGGCTGAAGGGACCCACTGAGTCACCTCGCTGTGGCCAGGCACCCTCACACATCCACAATGCAGTTGGGTGAGTTTGTCTGGATAGCATCAGTGATCATCTTGGCTCCCAACTGGCCAATACAGTTCCCCTGCAGGCTGGCAGCAAAGAGAAGAGGAGTTCAGGCCTTGACAGGAGGCAGAACAGGATTCTTGATGGATATTAAGATGTTCCCCAGCTTTGCACCAGCATTCAGCACCATCTACACCCTCCCCGCACCATCCAGGAGCTCTCACTGGGACCCTAGTCACAAGGACTCTGGGTCTGAGTGCCCAGAGGCAGCCAGGTGAGAAGCTGGAGAAAGCCCTGGGGAGCTGGAGGGACTGAGCCAGTCCCTGTGATATTTTGGAAAGCACTTGGCCTTTGGGGTGTTTTTTTTGGCCCAGAGGCATCCCCACAGCTCTGCTCTGGGGTTTGGAGCTGTGCAGGGATGGTGGCTGTCATGCTGGGAGGAGCACAGGGTGCGCTTGCCCCCTGCCTCACTGGGGAGGTTCCTGCAGGGCAGCAGGAATGGGCAATGTCAGTGGTGGGGAAGATCCCTTGTTGGAGCTGTGGTTTCCCCATCCCTGCCTTACCCTCTAGCCTAGCAGCCACTTACTTCACATAGGTGAGGCCATGGTTGCCTTTCAGAGTGGTGTAGATGCAGATGGCTCCAGCCATGCCCAGGGAGTTTTCCTGCAGGGTAAGGGAGTTGGGAAGGTCACAAAGCACTGGCCAGGGGGACGTGGCCACCAGGAGCGAATGAATGCCATGTGTGTGGGCATTGGGAAAAGCCACCAGCTTAGAGGTTTGTCTGACTGAGAGCTACTGGCCTTGCCATCCCCCACTGCTCCCTCCAGTAAGGTCTGAAAAGGCTCTTCTTTGTTCCCACCCTAGGGAGTGTGGTACTTACTTGAGCCAGTGGAGGCTGCAGTTCACCTTCAGCGCACTGGCCATTGCCTTGGCCCCTGCCACACCAACGGAATTTCCCCACAAGCTGAGGAGGAAGGCAGGTAGTGAGGAAGGACAGCCTGGGGTGGCCCTTTGCTGTCTATGAGTGAGATGAGGAGGTGGGAGAGGTAGCTCCACACCAGAGAGTCAAGGGACAGGCAAGCTAAGTCTGGTAGGACACCATGCAAAGGAGGAAGCGGTGCTGAGCTAAGGACCCAGGTCTTGGACACCCCCAGGGAGCAGTGTTGCAGCTATGGGCACTTGGTGGCCCCACCCAACACTTATTCCAGGATCTGCAGGCTCCTGTTGACCTTCAAAGCTTCTGCCAGGGCTTGGGCACCAGCTGCACCAACTGAGGCTGCCTGCAGGCTGCAAGAGAGCAGGAACCCTTCAGCACATGTCCTGAGGTGGCCATGATGTGCTAATCTGAGAAGCTAATTAGACAGGCTGTGATGCCAGATCTCCTCCTGCAGCCTGGATACTCACTGGAGATCTGCTAGGGTTGTGTTGACCGTGAATGCAGCAGAGAGGGCAGTCATTCCCTCATCTCCGATAGCATTCTCCTGCAAGCTAAGCCATGCAAGTACTGCATCTGCCCTGGGGAGCAGGGGCATGAGCAGCAAGCACGGGGAATGGTGTGCTGGGCTTTCCCAAATGGTTTGGGAGTGGCCCAGGGCCACTGTGAACTCACAGCATCCCCAGCCAGGGCCATGTGATGGGGACACGGGATGGACTGGAGCACATGGAGGAAGCAGCAGGCAAAGTCGCCACCACTGGAGCAGCGTGAGGGCAGGGACCTTGGGCAGGTCTCTGTAGGAAGACACTGTCCAGGACCTGCCCACCCAGGGCCCCACTTACTCAAGGCTGGCCAGTCTGCTGTTGGACTGGAGTGCTTGTGCCAGGGCCGTGGCAGCTTTTGCCTGGATAAAGTTCCACTGCAAGCTGCAAACAGGAGGTAATGAGAGGTGAATTTCAGGGCTGCAAGGACGCCCCAGTGCCTGCAGGCTCAGCACCAACTCACTCCCATCCAGTGTGGTGGAGGCTGCGAGGTGACCCATGTGCAAGACTTTGTGGGTCCTTCTGGGATGGGAGAGCCCACCTCCCTTGGAAGGGTGACCTTCTCTCACAGCCTGAAGGGGCTGAGGCCCAGGAGTGGTGTCCTTGCCCTGCAACCATGCAGGAGACTTTAAAACCATCCAGGTCCAAGGGGAAACTCACTGGAGGGACGTGAGCACCCGGTTCTCTTTCATATCTAAAGTGATGGCCTTGCTGCCTTCGTCGTGCAGCAGATTTGCTGCTAAGCTAGAAGCAGAAGACAGAGGACACAGGTCACACACAGAGTTTGGGACAAATCCAGTGACACTGCACAGCAGTGTGGGTGCCCTCCTGTGGCCCATGAGACTTACTCCAACTTCCTGAGGGTGCTGTTCCTCAGGACATGGGCGATGGCAGGGCCCCCCTCGTTGCTGATGGAGTTCTCCCGCAGGCTGAGTAAAGACATGGGGCTGGGGAGGAGTGGTTCCCTCACAGCCCTCCTCGCTCTAGGGTGAGACCATCTGTTGCAAGGGGTAATCTGTCTGACTTCATCAGCATCTGCATCTCCATTCCTTGCATCTCCATCAGCATGTGCTTCTCCATTCCCTGCATCTCCATGCCCTGCATCTCTATTCTGTGTGCATACCTCCAGCTGTGAGCACTGATGCCACTGGGGCTTTTTCCCAGCCTCCTATCCCTGCTGCCATTGTTCATTGCCAGACACAGCTGGACCAATGCTGTCCCAAGGGGAGAAAACGCTCATGGCCAGAGGAGGGACTGAGGCTGCTTTCAGTATCCCAGAAGGCTTGCGGAAACAACCAAACACCAGATGTTCTCACGTTCCATGTCCCAGCAGCACCTTTTAGCCAGGGTGGCTGGAGGGACTATCACTTACTTGAGGCTGAGGAGTCCTTTGTTGGAGCAGAGAGCTGCTGTCAGTGCAGAGACCCTGGCACTGCTGATGGAGTTGCTCTGGAGACTGAGACAAGCAGGGGAATGCGTGAGGCTGGGCCATCACAGGTGGGCTGCAGGGTTGTGTTTGGGGTGAAAAGTGCCCATTTGCCCATTTCAATGAGAAAGGAGCATCTCCCAGACATGGGAGATGGGGAGAACCTGAGGCTAAAGGGTCAACTTTGGCAGCATCAGGCCAGGGTCAGCATCTCCTGCTCACCATGGCAGCACCAGCCACACCAAACTGAGGTGATGGGGTTTGCTGCACTTCTGAGCAGCCCTGTCCCAGGCCAGCTGCAACTGGGGTAGCCTGCCACAGGAGCCATCAGCCCTCTGTTCAAGCCAACCGGGAGGAATGGTCCTCTCTGGCTGCCACCCCCAACAGGGATGAGGGTTGCACCATCCCACCCTGACTCTGTCAGGTCCCTGCCTCTTTCCTTCCTCATTAGCCAACCTACACCACATTTGAGAGAGAGTATGGCCCAAAGATGCCAGTATCCTCCAAAAGCAGGGAAAAAAAATCATAATCTGTGTTGAGGATTAACTCCTCCAGTGCTCCCTTGGTGAAGACAGAACCAGCCTAGCTGCTGCCAGCATTGCCTAGAACAGCTGCATGGTGCTTTGGCCTGCATGAAGCACATGTGGCCCCATGCTGCTGCAGGAGACATGGAGTGGGAGAGATATGGGAAGGATCTGGGGTGGTATGAGGGGCTTTGAGAGCAGGGGAGGGGCCCTGGAGAGGATGGAAGATGCTAGTGGAGTGAGGAAGCTGCCCTGGGCACTGCTGGGCCAGTAGGAAACCAGGCACAGAGTGTGGCTTGTGTACTTGAGGCTTTGAAGGCTGTGGCTCACCTTCAGAGCTTCAGCCAAAGCAACTGACCGGTTGTCTCCTACAGAGTTGCCAGAGAGTCTAAGACACGAGAGGAAGAGCAGGTGTTACCAGCAGCTGAACTGCACCCTGCTTAGATCCACTAGCAAAGAGTTCATCTTCCCTGAGCTCTTTCTGCTCTTTCTTTTGCAACGAAGCTGGTGGAGGGTCTGAGGGACCTAAGATTGTTTAGCCTAGAGAAGTGGAGGCTGATGGGAGACCTTATCAATGTCTACAACTACCTGAATGGAGGTTGTAGAGAGGTGGGTGCTGGTCTCTTCACCCAAGTGACAGGCAGTAGGACAAGAGGGAGTGGCCTCAAGCTGCACCAGGGCAGGTTCAGATTGGATGTTAGGAAGAATTTCCTCACCAAAAGGGTTCTCGGGCCCTGGCAGAGGCTGCCCAGGGAGGTGGTGGAGTCCTCATGCCTGGAGGGGTTTAAGAGACTGGCAGATGAAGTGCTTAGGGATATGATTTAGTGGTGGTCATGATTCTATGCTCCAGCAATAAGCATGAACTTGCTGCAGGCTCATTTCCAACCTACACACACCTCTGCCCTTGGGTTTGAGCTGAAATAACTTTTAATGCATCCACAGGGCATGGAGACCTGCTGTTCGCCTTTGCTGGAGGGAAGACTTGGCTTCTCAGTTCTTTATGTGGCTCCCTGCATCCACAGAGATATGGAGAGCATCTCAGCAGGGTCGCTCCAAAACTAGCATTGGGGTCCATTGCCCCCTTCACCCACACCAACCCCTTTGGGTAGAGCTAGCAAGACCTGTCCTGCCTGTGTTAGATGGCCCAGACCTCCTGCCCAGCACTCGTGGCATCACCATCCCTCCACCTCATGGTGCTCTTACGTCAGCTCCTTCAGGCTGCAGTTCTGCTTCAGTGCCTCTGCTATTTTCCTGGCACTGTGAGCTCCAATGGTGTTTTTCTGCAGGCTGCAAAGATGAGGAAGGCACCCATGAATATCTGGATCCATATCCCAATCAGTGGCACCTCTGAGTGGCTGGGAGTGGGGAGAGCAGGTCCCAATCACTCACTGCAGGGTTGTCAGCCTGTGGTTGGTCAACAGGGCCTCAGCCAGAAAGGTGGCACCATCCTCCTTGATGACATTGTGCTGCAGGCTGCAGGGAGAGAGGAGCAAAACTGTGCATGGCAGCCACCACAGTGGGGCAAGGGGCCATGCAGGTTGGTGGTCACTTGCCCTAGTGTTTGCCTGCCCCGGTCCATGGTGCGAGAAGGGCATTTGGCCCCTAAGCATCCCTGCACAGGGCTCCCCCCTCCCTCCTTTCCCAGAGGAGATGCCTCTTTTCTGTGCACCAGCACCCTTTGAGCTCCTCCATGAAGGATGGACCTGGACCTCAACTTTCAACTTCTACCTCAACCTTCTACCTTCTACTTCAGCCTCACTCACTGAAGCTGAAAGGCAGGAGGATCCCACCATCAGCCCACACTGCTCCAGTCACCAAGTCTCTGCAGTTGCCTGCTGCCTGGCACAACCGAACCAGATTGTGCCTAGGGTCTCTCCACCTGCTGGGCTTTGCGGTGGGGAAAACCTCAATGGGGCTGGAAGGGGCTTGCCCTATGGATCTGCTCCTGGGGGTGCTGCAGAACCTGAGACTTACTTCAAGTAGAGCAGGACTTGATTTTTTTTCAGTGCATCAGCCAGTGCTTTTGTTCCAGTGGGGCCAATGATGTTGCTTCGCAGGCTAGGGTGAAATGGGCAGAAAGCTAAGGTTAGAAAAGCCTGAGTGGCACATGCCTGGCTTAAGCCATGTGGCTCAATTTCAGTTACTGCTGAGGTGGGACATCAGGCCAGCAGCTCGCAAGAGTTACATTCCCCTCTTGAGTGGTGGTGGCTTCAGGGGCTGGAGAACCTGCCCAGCTCCATCAGGCCAGGTGGATCCTGCTCCACTGTGGCCATGGGAGTGGCTCCTGGTGAAGCAGACCTGCGTAGAAGGAGCTGGTAATGGGGAAACACTTACTCCAGTGTCATCAGGCTCCTGTTCACCAGTAGTGACTTGGCCAGTGCTTTGGCTCCTTTGTTGCTGATCTGGTTTTCTGCCAGGCTGCCCAGAAAAAGAAAAATCAGGTGTTTTTCCAGGGAAGAAAGAAAGCCTTTCATCTCCTGGTATATCCCAGGACACAACTGGGACAGGAGAGCAGTGTAGAGCCATAAGGAGCATTTGGTTCATGGTATAACTATGCAAAGTGGTGGTTGCTCCAAGATCTGCTGTCCTGGGGTGGATACCAGGCAAGGGATTGCAAATACAGGGTGGAAGGGGAGTTTCTAGACTTAAAATTAATTTTTGTTTTAAAAAGGGGGCTTAGATCACAGCACAAAGGACTTTGTGCAGCTGTGGAGAAGAGCAGGGAGGAGGGGACCCATCTGTCTGGGATGTGGCACCTCCCTGCCTAGGGGTCCAGAACTCAACCCCTCCATATGTCAGATACTCCATGCAGAACCTTGGGTGTCCAGCAAACAGCCGTGAACTTGGGAAGCAGTTTGTTGGGATAACCCATGGTTTTCTACACAAGTTCTTAGGAACAGTGAGTAGGCAAGCAGTCCCAGGAAGACTGGATGAGACAGCCTGCCCAGCCACCAGCAGGACACAGCAGGAAAGGTCACTGAGCTTGGGTGGGACTGTCTTTGTCACTAGGCACCCTAGGAGCCAGCAGGAGAGACCTCCACTCTACATCCCCAAGAACAGCTTGTCTGCCCTGGGGCATGTCATAGAATCATAGAAATCATAGGCATGTCCTACCTGAGCTTCTGGATCTGGCAGTCCTTCACACTCAGCACACTGTGTAACAGCTCCATCACATTGTCCTTGAACTGGTTATTGTCCAATCTGGAGAAAACACCAGGAAGGAGCACAAGCAAGTTTTTGGAGAATAAAGTGGAGAAAGAACTACCCTTCTGTGACATCTGCCCATCACAGGTGGAAAACCTCAAGCACAGAAGCAGAGCTTACCCAGTGCCATCCCCAGGGCAGCTCTTTGCTGATGGACAGTGTTGGTGGGCCCATGTCACCATCAACACCCAGAATTTTGAGTCAGAGCCCAGCACCCCTGCTTGCTTCTCCCAGTGCAATCCAACCAGGACTCACCTGAGGTTGTGGCAGAAGAGTAACTGGGAGAGGAGGCTTTTACAGATATCGTAGCTGAGGCAGCTGGAGAGGTTGGTCTCCTCCATGCAGGTGTCAGATACCTGCAGGAGATAATCCAGGGCAGAGCAGTTCATGGGGGTGAGCATCCTGGCCAAGTTCTCGGTCTTCATCGAGTCTTCCACTGTCTTTGTGATCTCCATGTGCTGAATTTCATACAGGCAGTGTATGGTGTTGACTGTCCATGAGGAGATGACATAGTCAGTGTTCAAGCAGCCCTGGAGGAAGCTGGTCGCTTGGCTCCTGAAGCTATTATGCTCGTCCTTCACCAGCAGCCACCCCGAGAACAGCTTGTTCACCTGTGGGGAGAGGAGCCCAGAGAGAAAAAGCACAAAGATGTCCAGCTGCCTGTCCTCTGCCTGCAGCCACCTCTGAACAGCACTCTTGAAGTGGCTGAGGAAACCCAACTTGGGCCAGGACATCCCACTCTATGTGAAAAGGTCGAATATTGCCCTCTTAGCAGCCATATAATAATAAACAGCAGCTAGAAACTCCTGGATGGTCAAGTGTGAGAAGAAATAGGCCGTGAAGGACTGCTCCTCTTCTCTGAGCAGGAGATGACTGCACAAGCTGCTCTGTAGCAAAGAAAGGTCAATGCTGTATGCCTTCATGTCCTGCTCATAGAACACATATTTCTTTTTGAGCAGGCCGTAGAAGGCCAGTCTGCCCAGTCTGTCCACGATCTTCTTGCTGTTGTTCACAGCCTGCTCAATCCTCGACCCTTGGCTTTTCCAGCCAGTCGCTGCTCAGAGCCATTTTAAAATAGTAGGAGTAGATTTCTGATAGGGTTTTGGGGACAGGAGTTGTTTCTTGGGGTTGATGAGTGCTATTTTTTAGGTAATGACCAATTGAGGAGCCAGAAATCCAGCAAAAGCCAGGAACAGTGCACAGGATGTGTAACGATCTGTTAGCCCTAATGTGGTGCAGGACTTGGCCAGATAGGTTTCTGTTGTCAAGGAACATCTGATCCAAGAAGTCCTTCATCTCTGCAGCTCCAAACCCTTGTATTTCTGTCATTCGGTCAACAAGCCCACTGGGAATTTGGCTGGCTGCTGTTGGCCGTGACGTCACCCAGACAGAAACCTCCTGCAGCAGGTTGCCAAGTATGATGTTGGTGATTAGGTTGTCCTCTTGGATCTCCTTTTTGGGATCGGTACATACTACTGTGTTGGAAAAATCCAAAGGCATCTTGAACTCGTCTAAGCCATTGAGGATCAGCAGGGTCCTGGCAGCTCCTGCTGAGATGCAGTTTGGTTCAGTGATGTGAGGGAATGCCAAAGAGATGAGCCTCTCAGCAGAGAGCTTCTCATAGGTGTTGAGTTCCCAGAAAGTGAGGGGCAGCACAAAGATGATGTTCCTGTTGATCTCCCCCTTTGCCCAGGTGTAGACAAACAGCTTCACCAGTGTGCTTTTGCCAATCCCAGCCACTCTGATGGTGACAGAGATCCAAGGTGGGATGCTGACCTTGGAAAGAGGCAGGAAGAGCTTCTCTAGAGGGATGCTCTTGGATACATTTCATAGGCCCTTGGTGGCTTCAATCTGCAGGATGTCATGCTCCTTCTGCTGGATATCGGTCAAGCCTTCTACCAGCAGCAGGTTTGTGAGTAGCTGTAAGGGACCTGTCTCCAAGCCATTCCCATAGTAGCTGTGGAGGCTGTCCAGGTGCTTCTGCACCATGGGTTCTGCACAGGGAGAAATGAAACGGATGGGGGTGTGTGTGTGTAGGAGGATGGTAGTCACAACCGTAAATGAGAGACGCTGCTTCACTTCTGCCATGTAATTGCAGAGGGGCAACCTCATGAAGCCTTTATGTCCAGCAGGAAGGGGTGTGCCAGGGCCCACAGGACACTCATAAACTTAAATGGCCCTGAACCTCACCCACCTTCTCCAGCAGGCCATTTAGGCTCAGCACTGGGCCTTCAGCCCCTACCTAAGCAGTGTTGTAGGAACACTTGAGTACAGCATCATCGTGCCTATGCTTGCTGTGGACCTTGTTGATCTGGACCTTGATCTTCATTGCTCTGCACTTGCCCAGTGACCACTGGACCATGTCTGAACCTGTTTGCCCTCACTGGACCTGATCCTGACCTCTGGATTGACTTCTTGACTTGACATCAGCCCTGCCTCATCGCCATGGACTTGCATGATGAGCTGGACTCTTGAATGAACCTGGTGACCATCACTGGACCTGTCCTGCTAGGCTGCCTCAGGTACCATGGCCCCTTGTACAGTGTATTGAAACCCTCCAGCAAAAGCTGGATAAGCTCGGGATAGTGCTGAGATTCACAGCAGACACCAGCCAAGGCTGGAACCTTCCAAGCAGGAGGGAAGTGAAGGAAACCTTTTCTGGCAAGAGAGCTGCAAGGAGAGCCTGAAGTTTGGGCAGCCACCAATGGATGGGGTCAGGAATGCCCAGCTGTCTTCTTCCTGCCCTCTCTCCATTCCCAGCACAGTTGCTGGGCAGCCTGGAGGAAGGTCCCTAAGACCTGGCAGAGAGCCCCTGTCACCCCCTGGCTGTGTCCTTCCCCAACAGAGATCGTGATGTGACACCATCACTTGCATGGACACTCCCATCAGAGCTGCCAACACTGCCCAGCACATCTTGGGGTGCTACGGCAGGCTCCCATAGCCAGGACACCCTTGATGTGGTCCACAGTGGACTGCCTACCATAAACAGTGATGTGAAGGTAGACCTGGGAGTTGGTGGTCTCGATGAAGGTCTGCAGGGACTGGGATGTACAGCTGCCCTTGCCATCCAGGATGTCCACCACTGCCCTCACCTGCTTGGGCAGGGAGCTTGCTGCCTGTGCCCAGCTGGCCTCCTCTGCCATGAGGATGTCCAGCCTCCGCAGGTAGCAGATGATCTCCTCCAGGAACTGTGGTGAGATGGACCTCACCAGCTGCTTGCGGTAGCGTTTGATCCAAGCCTCTGCAGGAGAGGAGAGCAGCAGAGAGGGGTCTAGAACAAGCACTGGGTATGTTATGCAGGGGTGATGAGGAAAGGCAGCAGAGGAACACCCAATCTGCCTCTGAAAATAGTAGGGGGTAAACTAGGCCCCTCCAGAGTAACCTGCCAAAGTCCTCCTTGAGATCATGCCATCCCAAAGCTGTGGTGGGCTGCTTGGTCAAGGCAGCAGCTATTGAAATTGGAGTCAAAGAAAGTGAAATGGTGATTTGTAAATGGTGGGATGGAATGTCAACTGCAATATGTTAGAAACCAGATTAACAACCAAGATAATGATAACCACCCTGGCCACACCTTAACGACTCCTCCGGGTGGGACTGATCTCACCCCCATCGGGGATATGCAATGAGGTTCCACGAATGAAGTGTAATTGTCATTTTGGGGAAAATATGGATATGAAAACAATTCTGTGTATATAAAGTTCTCCAAAATCACTGATTGGTAGAAGCACTCTGAGGACCAATCCCGAGTCTTCTCCAGCACTGAATAAAGTGTAGCTGCCTTAATGGTTAAATTACACTATTAAATGTAGGTTTCTTTGTTTCAAAAGCAAAGAACACGGTCATGAAATGACGTTTCCTTCTGGAAACCAAGCCCGTGCAGACATAAATGTCTGAGCAAGATCATTTATCTTCAGATACAGTGTCCCCCCTGTGCCAGCACAGCAGCCCCCAAGCACTTGGACTAGGAATCACTGTCAACCCTCATGCCTTGGTGCTCCACCTTTTTCCATTTTTTGAACTCAAAGCTCCACCATGATGGTGGATCTCCAGCTGTCCAGCCACGACTCACCTTCCATCAGAGGCCTCCTGTGACATGGGTGATCCCTGGGTGAGGAGCACTGTGTTGGATCCGTGTCCTTCTGGCCAGCTCACAGCATCAGTTGAGGCTCCTCAGCCTTTATCCATGTTCCTGGTGGAAGAAGAAGAAAAGCATCAGGAGTGATGTGGGAGGGAACCCACCTTGAGCTAACACGGTGCTGACTGTAGCTGAGCCAAGGGTCCATTTGTCAGCTTTTGGCTAAGACCAGAGTCCACGGTACTGTGGACCTGGCAAGGACAGAGCCATGACTATCACACTGCAACATCTTTGCCTAGACCTCATGTGCTACAAACATGGTGCCTTCACCACCACCACTGCTTGGGCTGGAGCCTTTCTTGGGCAGAGTGATTGCCTCAATTGCCCTGAGGGTTCCCCCATGCCATCCATGGGCCACCAGGTGAGTACCCAAGTGCCACCACTGCCTCTGCTTGCACATTTTCCTTCTCTGTGTTGTGAAGGAAGTTGTGGGGTAGTACGCAGAGCAATGAAGGGCTTGTTTCGGTTTCAACCCCACCTCACCACCATCAAGAGCTTCTGTCAGGGCTTGCTGAGCATGGCCAACACTGCATCCTGTTGCAGAGCTCAGTAGGTTCTACACTTTCAGCAGCATTGGTGGATCTTCACCCAGAGAAGAGCATCTACCTGCTCCCTCCCCCTCAGCTGCCACCAAACCACCCTGAGGGTTTGGTGTTTGTGTTTGAGGTGCATCTGCTCATTGAGTCCTATTGCTTGTAGAGCAGCGGTGGAGAGGAAAATGCCTTCACACTTGAGAGCTCTCCCATCTTCGCCTCTAGTGGCAGATGACACCATGCTATGGCCTCTCCACCACCTCCAAAGTCATCTCCAGGAGCTGGCAGTGTCCAGGCAGGAACATCTCAGTCCCAGGGGCAGACTCTTCTCTTTGTACTCCTGCCAGGAGATTTGTGCTGAGGTTTGTTTCTCCCACCAGCAGCAGCCCAGCTGTTTGAGTGATGGTCGGGCTGCAGGAGACACAAACAGGCAGAGCATCTTTCATCGCCAAGTCCCTCCCAGACCCCACTGGCTGGATCTCTCACCCTTCACAGCACATCCTGCAGAGTGGCATGTTTCAGGGGTGCTGGGTGATGAGGAGCCAGCCCATCCCCACGTGCCCAGATGCTTTCACACAGGGCTTGCACAAGCCTTCCTAGAGCTGGGGGGAGCTGTTGTGGCTGAGTCTAAACCCACAGCCTGACACTCCAGGAGGGAAATGTGGATCCTTCTACTCTTCCTTAGCTGCCCACCTCTAGTTTCAGAAGTCACAGAAGTCCATGCTTGCCCTAGCAGTGATAGTCACCCTGCAGCAAAGCTCTCTTCTCCATACAGGGACCAGCAAGGTGGGGCAGCAGCTTGCCTTGCTCTTCACCCTCAAGGCAGTGTCTTGGTCAATTAAGATTCCATGAATTAAGGAGCTCAGTGACCATTCACACTGAAATTTTCACCCTTTGATGTCTTCTTGTCTCTAACTGGCCTGGGAAGTTCAATCAAGTCCCTGGGTCTGCCATCTTTGCCAGATCACCAAGAAAACAGTCAAAATGCAAGGGGTTTGCTCTTGTGGCAATGTTTCCTGCAGCCGTTCCTCTGCAATGAGCAGGCAGGAAAAAGCCCTTTGCTGGGGCAAACCCTGTTTTAACACCTGAGATTATTTTGATCGTGCCCCTTGGTACTACCTCGAAGCGTGATCCAGCAGCAGAAGGATAGCTTATGCAAAGGCATCTGACTGGGAGAATAAAACAGCAGAAGACATAAAGGAGCAAAAGAAATAATGTAGTGACTCGAGTTCTTTTCTGCTTCCAGTAGATAATCACACATAATCACAAAATGACCAGGTTGGAAGAGACCCACTGGATCGTCGAGTCCAACCATTCCCACCAATCCCTAAATCATGCTCCTAAGCACCTCGTCTACCCTAAACTTAAACACCTCCAGGGACAGTGACTCAACCACCTCCTTTGGCAGACTGTTCCAATGCCTAACCACCCTCTCTGTGAAGAACTTTTTCCTAATCTCAAGCCTAAATCTCCCCTGGCGGAGCTTGAGGCCATTCCCTCTCATCCTGTCCCCTGTCATTTGGGAGAAGAGGCCAGCTCCCTCCTCTCCACAACCTCCCTTCAGCTAGTTGTAGAGAGTAATAAGGTCTCCCCTCAGTCTCCTCTTCTCCAGGCTGAACAACTCCAGCTCTCTCAGCCGCTCCTCATAAGATTTGTTCTCCAGCCCCTTCACCAGCTTTGTCGCTCTTCTCTGGACTCGCTCCAGAGCCACAACATCCTTCTTGTGGTGAGGGGCCCACAACTGAACACAGTACTCGAGGTGCTGTCTCACCAGTGCCAAGTACAGAGGGAGAATAACCTCCCTGGACCTGCTGGTCACGCCATTCCTGATACAAGCCAAGATGCCATTGGCCTTTTTGGCCACCTGGGCACACTGCTGGCTCATGTTCAGTCGGTTGTCAACCAGCACCCCCAGGTCCTCCTCCTCCTGGCAGCTTTCCAGCCAGGTCTCTCCTAGTCTGTAGCTCTGCTTAGGGTTGTTGTGCCCCAAGTGCAGGACCCGGCATTTGGCCTTGTTAAACCTCCTGCCGTTGGTCTCAGCCCAGCAGTCCAGCCTGTTCAGGTCCCTTTGCAGAGCCTCCCGACCCTCCAGCAGATCAACACTTCCACCCAGCTTGGTGTCATCTGCAAACTTGCTAAGGGTGCACTCAATGCCTTCATCCAGGTCGTTGATAAAGACATTAAACAGGACTGGACCCAGGACTGAGCCCTGGGAAACCCCACTTGTCACTGGCCTCCAGCTGGATTTAACTCCGTTTACCACCACCCTCTGGGCCCGGTCATTCAACCAGTTTTTCACCCAGGAGAGTGTGCACCTGTCCAGGCCAGAGGCCGACAGTTTCCGAAGCAGAATGCTAGGAGAAACTGTATCAAAGGCTTTACTGAAGTCCAGGACGACCACATCCACAGCCTTTCCCTCGTCCAAGAGTTTAGTCACTTGGTCATAGAAGGTGATCAGATTACTCTGGCGAGGCCTGCCTTTCATGAACCCGTGTTGACTGGGCCTGATCACCCGGTTCTCTTGCAAGTGCTTCATGATCGCACTCAAGATCACCCACTCCATGACTTTCCCCAGTACCGAGGTCAGGCTGACAAGCCTGTAGTTCCCTGGATCCTCCCTGCGCCCCTTCTTATAGATGGGCACGACATCAGCCAGCCTCCAGTCCAGCGGAACCTCCCCAGTCATCCAGGACTGTTGAAAGATGATGGAAAGGGGTTTGGCCAGCACATCTGCCAGTTCCCTCAAAACTCTTGGGTGGACTCCATCCGGCCCCATAGACTTGTGGGCGTCTAGCTGGGCAAGCAAGTCTCTAACCACCTCCTCTTGGACCTTGGGAATCTCATACTTCTCTTCCAACACCTGGGGTTGTGCACAGAGGGAACAATTTTCCTTACTGTTAAAGACTGAGGCAAAGTAGGCATTGAGTACTTCAGCCTTGTCTTCGTCCCCTGTTACTCTTGTTCCCTCTGCATCTACTAGGGACTGGAGATTCTCCCTAGCCCTCCTTTTGCTGTTGATGTATTTGTAGAAAGACTTTTTGTTGTCTTTCACAGTCTTGGCCAATCGCATTTCTAGTTGGGCCTTAGCCCTCCTGACTTTTTCCCTGCACGTTCTCACTTCCTCCCTATAGTCCACCCAGGATGCCTGCCCCTTCCTCCAGAGGTCGTAGACCCTCCTCTTCCTATTGATGTCTCTTAGGACCTCCCTACTCAACCACGCTGGTTTCTTACACCTCCGGCTACTTTTACGGAACTTGGGGACAGCTTTCTCCTGCGCTGCTAGGAGTTCCTTCTTGAAGAGCGCCCAGCCCTCATGGACACCTTTGCCTTCAAGGAGCGCCTCCCACGTCACTTTCCCGACCAGCCTTCTGAACAGCCCAAAGTCTGCTCTCTGAAAGTTGAGGGCGACTGTTCTGCTAACCTCCTTCTTCATTTTACCCTGCACTGAGAACTCTATCATCTCATGATTGCTTTGCCCCAAGCGTCCTCCAACCTTCACATCCCCCACCAGTCCTTCTCTGTTCACCAACAGCAGGTCCAGGAGGGCACCGTCCCTTGTCGATTCGCTCACCAGCTGTGTGAGGAAGTTGTCTTCCACACACTCCAGGAACCTCCGGGACTGCTTCCTTTCTGCTGTATTATACTCCCAGCCTATATCTGGGAAATTGAAGTCTCCCACAAGGACTAGAGGTAGCGATTTTGAGACTACACTCAGTTGTTTGTAGGAGAGATCATCAGCTGACTCTTCTTGGCTGGTTGGTCTATAGCAGACTCCCATCACAATCCCTTCCTGCCCATGGACTCCTCTGATTTTCACCCACAGGCACTCAGTCCCATCCTAACCGTAGTCCAGTTCGAGGGTATCAATGCCCTCTCTAACATAGAGGGCTACCCCACCTCCTCTTCTGCCCTTCCTGTCCTTCCTAAAGAGTTTATACCCCACCACGGGTACGCTCCAGTTGTATGAGTCATCCCACCACGTCTCCGGAATGGCAACGACATCGTAGTCTCCTTGCCCTACCACAGCTTCCAGCTCCTCCTTCTTATTTCCCATGCTGCGTGCATTGGTGTAAATGCACTTCAGCTGGGCAGGCGTAGCTTCAGCCTTCGTAATAGGGCTTCTCCCCAACTGAGCGGTCCTTGACTTAACTAAGTCTACAGTGCCAGTTTGCTGCCTACCATCCTCAGCTGCACTCACCCCCTCTTGCTCAGTGGTGATACACCGGCAGGAATCGCCAGCACACCACTCTTTTGCCACTGAAGTCTCACCTCCAGGCTCACTCCCATCCTGCCTGGCCTCCATCCCTTCCCCCCTCACATCTAGTTTAAAGCTCGATTTATGAACTTAACTAGGTTTTTGGTGAGGGCTTTTGTCCCCCTAGCAGACAGGCATGTCCCATCCCTAGTAAGAGATGCAGCAACATTTGATTCAGCATGGAATGCAACGGCAAAAGACGCAGAAGTAGGAGGTGCAGAAGGAAATTCAGCAGGACATGCAGAAGCAGGAGATGCAGCAGCAGGAGTTGCAGTGGCAGGAGATGAAGAAGCAGGAGATCCAGCAGCAGATGTTGCAGGAGGTGCAGCAGCATGAGATTCAGCAGCAGGAGATGCAGCAGTAAAATGTAGCAGGAGATGCAGCAGCTGATGCATCAGTAGTAGATGCATCAGCAGAAGATAAAGCTGCAGATGCCGCAGGAGATGTAGATTCAGAAGGAGAGTCAGAAGCAGGAGATTCTGTAGCAGATACAGAAGCAGGCGATGCAGCAGGTGATGCAGGAGCAGGAGATGCAGCACGAGATTCAGCAGCAGTATAGTCTGCAACAGGAGATGTAGCAGGAGATGCAAGAGTAGATAAAGCAATAGCAGATGCAGAGGCAGATGCAGGAGATGCAGGAGCAGGAGATGCAGCACTTAATACAGCAGCATAAGATGCAGCAGCAGGAGATAGAGCAGGAGATGCAGCAGCAGGATATGCAGTAGCAGGAGATGCAGCAGGAACTGTAGTATCAGGGCATTCAGCAACAGGATATGCAGCAGGAGATGCAGAAAGAGGAGATGCAGCAGCAGGAGATGCAGCAGGAGATGCTGCAATAGCAGATGCAGCAGGAGATTCAGCATGAGATGCAGAAGCAGGAGATGCAGCAGAAGATGCAGCAGCAGGATCTGCAACAGGACATTAAACTGGAGATGCAGCAGGAGAAGTAACAGCAGGAGATGAAGCAGCAGGAGATCCACCAGCACGAGATGAAGCAGGAGATGCAGCAAGATATACAGCAGCAGAAGCTTCAGCAGAAGATGTAGCAGCAGGAGAAGCAGCACGAAATGCAGCTGCAAGAGATGCAGCAGCAGACGAAGCAGGAGATGTAACAGCAAGAGATACAGCAGAATATTCAGCAGGAGATGCAGAAGCAGATGCAGCAGCAAGAGATGCAGCAGCAGATTCATCA
The DNA here is from genome assembly GCA_033459285.1 of Clamator glandarius. Taxonomy (NCBI): domain Eukaryota; kingdom Metazoa; phylum Chordata; class Aves; order Cuculiformes; family Cuculidae; genus Clamator; species Clamator glandarius. The sequence goes on from JAUNZM010000625.1 coordinate 2,781,269, forward strand.
GGAAATTCAGATTCAGCAGGAGATGCAGAAGCAGAAGATGCAGCAGGAGATGCAGCAGAAGCTACAGGAGCAGGAGATGCAGAAGCAGCAGATTCAGCCGCAGGAGATGCAGCAGCAGGAGACAGCAGAAAGTGATGCAGCAGCAGCATATACAGCAGCAGGACATGCAAGAGGTGATTCAGCAGTAGATGTAGCTAGAGGAGATGCAGATAAGAAGACACAGAGAAGAATATGCAGCTGCAGGAGATGCAGCAGGAGATGTAGCATCAGGATGTGAAGCAGCAGGAGATATAGCAGCAGGTAATGCATCAGGAGATGCAGAACCAGACACAGCAGTAGGAAATGAAGCAGCAGAATATTCAGCAGGAGATGTAGCAGCAGTAGGTGCAGCAGGAGATGCAGCAGCAAGAGGTGCATCAGGAGATGCAGCAGAAAATGCAGCAGCAGGAGATGAAGCAGCAAGAGATAGAGCAGTAGATTTAGCAGGAGATACAAAAGTAGGAAATGCAGCAGGAGCTGCAGCAAGAGCTGCTGCAGCAGGATATGCCAAAGCAGTTGCTGCAGCAGCAGATGCAGCTGGAAATGCAGCAAGAGATGAAGCAGGAGATGCAGCAGAAGAGATGCAGTATCAGAAGTTGCAGCAGGAGATGTAGCAGCATATGCAGCAGGAGATGCAGCAGTAATTGCAGTAACAGGAGATGAAGTAGGAGATGGAGCAGGAGATTCAGCAGCTGGATATGCAGCAGGAGATTCAGCAGAAAATACAACAGTATGAGATGCAGCAGAAGGAGATACAGCCACAGAAGTTGTAGCGGCATACTCAGCATCAGATTCAGCAGGACATGCAGCAGCAGGAGATGCAGCAGGATATGTACAAGGAGGAGATGCAAAAGGAGAGGCAGCAGTAGATGCAGCTGGAGATGCAGCTACAGGAGATGCATCAGGAGATGCTGCAGCAGGCAATGCTGCAGAAGATGTAGCAGCAGATTAAGCAGCAGATGCAGAAGGAGATGAAGATTCAGCAGGAGATACAGCAGCAGTAGATAATGCAGCAGATGCAGCAGCAGGAGATGCTTCAGCAGGAGATGCAGCAGGAGATGCTGCAGAAGGATGTACAGCAAAAGGAGATGCAGCAAGGAGGAGATGCAGCAGGAGATGCTGCAGCAGGAGATGCCACAGGATATCCAGATTTAGAAGGAGATGCAGCAGCAGGAGATGCTGCAGCAGATGTAGAATCAGGAAACGTAGCAGTAGATGCTGCAGGAGATGCTGCAGTAGGATATTCAATAGTAGGAGATGAAGCAAGATATGCAGCAGCAGGACATACATCAGGAGATGCATCAGCAGATGTAGCAAGACATGAAGATATAGCTGGAGATGCAGCAGCAGGAGATGCAGGAGCAGGAGATGCAACAGTAGGAGATGTAGCTGGATATGCAGCAAGAGATGAAGCAGAATATGCAGCAGCAGTTACCGCAGGAGGTGCAATAGGAGGAGACGCAGGAGCAGGAGACGAAGCAGAAAATTCAGCAGCAGAAGATGAAGCAGCAGGAGATGCAGCAGCAGATGAAGCAGGAATTTCAGCAGCAGGAGATGGAGAAGGAGATGCAGTAGTAGATGCAGCAGAATTAGATGCATCAGCAGGAGATGCAGCAGGAAGATATGCAGAAGAGACGCAGCCGGAGATGGAGCAGCAGGAGATACATCAGAAGATGCTCCAGCAGATGCAGCAGGCTATGAATATTCAGCAGGAGATTCAGCAGCAGGAGATTCTGCAGCAGATGCAGCAGCAGGAGATTCAGCAGTAGGAGATGCAGCAGGAGATGCAGGAGAAGGAGATGCATCAGGAAATGCAGCAGCAGATTAAGCAGGAAATGAGGCAGAAGGTGCAGCAGAAGATAAAGCAGGAGATGCAGCAGCTGCAGCAGAATATGCAGCAGCAAAAGATGCAGCTGCAGATTCAGCAAGAACTGCAGCAGCAGGAGATGCAGCAGCAGGAGATGCAGCAGAAGATGCAGAAGGAGATGCAGCAGCAGCTGATGCAGCAGAAGATGCAGCAGGAGATCCAGATTCAGGATGAGATGCAGCAGCATGAGATGCTTACACGGATGCAGCAGAAGGAGATACAGCAGCAGATGCAGCAGGAGATGCAGCAGGAGATGTAGAAGGAGATGCAGCAGAAGTAGATGCATCAGCAGATGAAACAGCAGAAGCAGTAGAGGGAGATGAAACAGCATAAGATGCAGCAAGAGCTGCAACAGCGTAAGATGTAGCAAGGGATGCAGCAGCAGGAGGTAAAGCAGCAGGAGATGCAGCAGGAAATTCAGCAGGAGAATTAGGAGTAGTAGATGCAGAAGCAGAGGATCCACTAGCAGGAGATGCAGCAGCAGGAGATGCCGCAGGAAATGCAGCAGCATGAGATGCAACAACAGCAAAATGCATTAGGGGATGCAGCAGCATGAGGTGCATTAGGAGATGCAGTAGCTAATATGCAGCAGCAGGAGATGCAGCAGATGATGCAGCAGCAGGATATATAGAAGTAGATGAAGCAATAAATAAAACAGAAGCAGATTCAGCAGCAGATGGAGCAGGAAATTAAGCAGGAGATGTAGCAGGAGATACAGTAGCAGGAGATGCCGTAGCGGGAGATGCAGCAGAATACGCAGCATCAGGGTATACAGCCAGGTATGCATCAGCAGGAATGCAGAAGGAGATGCAGCAGCAGCACATGAAGATGATGTAGGATCTAAAGCAGCGTACGTAGCAGGAGATGCATCAGCTGGAGAAACAGCAGGAGATGCAGCAGCAGATGCAGTAGCAAGAGATGCAGGAGGAGATCCAGCTGCAGGAGATGCAGCAGCAGGAGATATAGCAGGAGATGAAGCAATATATGAGGCAGCAGCGTATCCAGCATCAGATGCAGGATATGTAGCAGCATAAAATACATCAGGAGATGCACCAGGAGGAGATGAAGCTGGAGGTGAAGCAAGAGATGCCAATTCAGCAGCAGATGTAGCAGAAGGAGAGGTAACACCAGATGCAAAAGCAGGAAATGCAGCAGGAGGAGATGCAGCAGGATATGCAGCAGAAGGAGATGAATCATCAGGAAATTCGGCAGCAGCGTATGAAGCAGCAGGAAATGCAGCAGCAGATGATGCAGCAGAATATGCAGCAAAATACGCAGCAGGAGGTGCAGCAGCAGGAGATGCAGCAAGGGATGCAGCAAGTGATGCAGCAGCAGATATGCAGCAGGAGATGCAGCTGGAGATGCAGCTGGAGATGCAACGGGAGGAGATGCACCAGGAGGTGCAACAACAGATGCAGCAGCTGGAGATGCAACATCAGAAGATGCAGAAGGAGATGCAGCAGCAGCAGTTGTGGCAGGGGAAGAAGCAGTAGAAGATTCAGCAGCAGGAGTTGCAGCAGGAAATGCAGCAGCACATGTAGCAGCAGGATATGAAGGATGAGATGTAGCAGCAGAAGATGAAGTAGAAGATGCAGCAGGAGGTGATGCAACAGCAGGAAATGGAGCAGGAGATGCAGCATCACGAGATGCAGCCTCAGATTCATCAGCAGGAGATGCAGCAGCAGTAGATGCAGCAGATATGCAGCAGCGTGAGATGAAACAGGAGATACAGAAGGATATGCAGCAGGAGGAGAAGCAGCATGTAATTCAGCAGCGGTTGATGCACCAGGAGATGCAACAATAGATGCAGCAGCAGGAGATTCAGTAGCAGAAAATGCAGCAGGAGATGCATCATCAGCAGATGCATCAGAAGGTGCTGCAGCAGATGCATCAGGAGATGCAGCAACAATAGATGCAACAGAAATGCAGAAGCAGCATATGCAGCAGCAGCAGACGCAGAGTGATCTAAATCAGCAAGTGCACCAGGAGATGCAGCAGCAGGGTATACAACAGGAGATGCAGCAGCAGCAGATGCAGCAGAAGGAGATGAAGGAGGAGATCCAGCAGCAGCCAACGCAGCAGCAGGAAATGTAGCAGGAGATGCCACAATATATAAGGCAGCAGGAGATGAAGCATTAGATAAAGGGGATATATAACATCAGACATTCAGCAGTAACGTGCATGAGGAGATGCAGCAAGAGATGCATATTCAGCAGCAGATGCAGCAGCAGGAGATTCAGCAAGAGATGCAGGAAGAGATGCAGCAGCTGATGCAGAAGGAGATGCAGCAGGAGATGCAGCAGGAGATGCAGCAGGAGATGCAGCAGGAGATGCAGCCGCAAGAGATTTAGGAGTAGATACAACACCAGAAGCAGCAGCAGGAGATGCAGCAGCAGAAGATGCAGAAGCAGGAAATGCTGCAGCAGGAGATATAGCAGAATGTGAAGCAGGAGGAGATGCAGCAGGATATGCAGCAGGAGGAGATGCAGCAGGATATGCAGCAGGAGACATAGTAGCAGGATACGCATCAGGAGACGCAGCAGTAGTAGATCCAGCAGGAGATGCAACAGCAAGATATGCAGCAGCAGGATATACAGAAGCAGGAGTTGCAGCAGGATGAGATGCAGCAGGAAATGCAGCAGGACGGTATGCAACAGGAGATGGAGCAGGAGATGAAGAAGCAGGAGATGCTGCAGCAGGAGATGCAGGAGGGGATGTAGTAGCAGAAGACGCAGCAGAAGGAGATGCAGCAGCAGATGCAGAAGACGATGAAGCAGCAGGATATGCAGCATGTACTGAAGCAGGAGATTCAGCAGGAGATGCATCAGTAGGAGTTGCACCAGCAGGGGATGAAGCTGGAGATACAGCAGAAGGATATACAGCAGAAGAAGATGCAGCCGCTGCAGATGCAGCAGCAGATGCAGCAGAAGATTCATCAGGAGATGTAAGAGCAGGAGATGCAGCAGCAGGAGATGTAGGATCAGGATGTAAAGCAGCAGGAGATGTAGAAGTGGGTAATGCGTCAGGAGATGCAGAACCAGACACAGCAGTATGAGATGCAGCAGCAGGAGATGTAGCATCAGGATGTGAAGCAGCAGGAGATGTAGCAGAGGGTAATGCATCAGGAGATGCAGAATCAGACACAGCAGTAGGAGATGAAGCAGTAGAATATTCAGCAGGAGATGAAGCAGGACGAGGTACAGCAAGAGATACAGCAGCAGCAGATGCCGCAGCAGCAGATACAGCAGCAGGTGATGCAGCAGGAGTTGAAACAGCAGGATATACAGCAGCAGGAGATGCAGCAGCAAGAGATGTCACAGCAGGAGTTGCAGCAGGTGATCCAGCAGCAGGAGTTGCAACAGGATATGCAGCAGCAGGTTATGCAGCAGCAGATGCAGCAGCAGGATATGAAACAGGAGTTACAGCAGGAGGAGATGAAGCAGCTGCATCCCCTGAGGCATCTACTGCTGCTTCATCCCCTTCTGATGTGTCTACTACTGCTTCATCTCCTGCTGCATATCCTGCTGAATCTCCTGCTATTGCATCCTCTGCTGCATCTACTGCTGCTGCATCTCCTGCTTCATCTTGTCCTGCTGCATCTCATTCTTCATTTCCTGCTGCTTCATCTCCTGATTCTGGATCTGCTACTGCATCTCCTGCTGCTGAATCTTCGGCTTCTGCATCTGCTCCTCTATCTCCTGCTGAATCTCCTGCACTGAATCTCATTTTGCATCTCCTCTTGCTGCATCTCCTGCTGCATCTCCTGCTGCTGCATCTTCTGCTGCTGCTTTTCCTGCTGCATATCCTGCAACATATTCTACTGCTCCATCTCCTGCTGCATCTATTGCTGCTCCAACTCCTGCTGCTGCAATTCCTTCAGCTGCATCTCCTGCTGATGCATCTGATTCTATATCTCCTGCTGCTGCATCTCCTGCTGCATCTCCTGCTGCTGAATCTATTGCTTCATCTCCTAATGCTGTGTCTTCTCTGCATCTTCTTGTCTGCATCTCCTGCTGCTGCATTTCCTGCTTCTGTATCTCCAGATGCATCTCCTTCTGCAACTATTGCTGCTGCATTTCCTGCTTCTCCATATACAGCTGCAGCATCTTCTGCTGCCTCTCCTCCTGTTAAATCTCCTGCTGAATTTCCTGTTGCATCTTCTGCTGCTTCATCTCCTGTTGCATCTTCTGCTGCTTCATCTCCTGTTGCTGCATCTGCTGCTGCATCTTCTGCTGCTGCATATCCTTCTGCATCTCCTGCTGTATCTCCTGCTCCAGCTCCTCCTACATCTCCTGCTTCTGAATTTGCTGCTGCATCTCCTGCTGAGTCTCGTGCTTAAGCATCTGTGTCTGCATCTCCTCATAGTGTATCTCCTGCTGAAATTTTTGCTGCATCTCCTGCTGCTGCATCTCCTGCTGCATCTCCTGCTGTATCTGCTGCTGCATCTCCTGCTGCTTAATATCCTGCAGCAGAAGTAGGTGCAGCAGCAGGAGATGCAGAATGAGATACAACAGCAGGAGATGGAGCAGGAGATGCTGTAGCAGGAGATGCAGCAGCAGCAGATGGAGAACGAGGTGAAGCATCACGAGATGCAGCTGCGGATGCAGCTACAGGAGATGCAGCACCAGGAGATGAATCTGCAGACGCAGCATCAGGAGATGAAGCAGTAGATACAGCAGTAGATTCAGTGGCAGTAGATGCAGCAGAACGAGATGCAGCAGCAGATGAGGCAGGAGATGCAGATTCAGCAGGAGATGTAGCAGCAGGGGATGCTGCAGCAAATGCAGCAGTAGGAGATTCAGCAGCAGGAGATCAAGAAGGAGATGCAGCAGCAGAAGATGCAACAGGACATGCAGCAGTAGCAGATGCAGTAGGGTATGAAACAACAGGAGATTCAGTAGGAGATGCAACTGGAGGAGATGCAGCAGGAGATGCATCAGCAAAAGTAGCATCAAGAGATGCTGCAGCAGACACATCAGAAGGAGATGCAACAGTAGAAGACGTAGCAGGAGATTAAGCAGCAGTAGATGCAGCAGGGGGTGCAGAAGCAGGAGATGCAGCAGGAGGAGATGGAGCTGCTTCATCTCCTCCTGCTGCAATTCCTGCTGCATCTCCTGTTGCTACATCTCCTGCTTCATCTTTTGCTGCTTAATCTGCTGTTGCATCCCATGCTGCTGCATATCCTGCTGAATCTCCTACTGCTGCACTTACTGCTGCTGCTGCAGACCCTGCTTCATCTGCTGCTGCTGCATCTCCAGCTGCATATGCTGCTGCTTCTCCCGCAGCTGCATCTCCTGCTGCATCTCCTGCTGCAGCTGCATTACCTGTTACATATCCTCCTGTGGAATATAGTGCTGCATCTCCTGCTGCTGCATCTCCTTCTTCTGCATCTCCTGCTGCATCTCCTGCTGCTACATCTGCGGCTGTATCTGCATCTCCTCCTTTGTCTCCTGCTGCATCTCCTCCTGATACATCTCTTGATGCATCTTATGCTGCTACATATCGTGCATCTGATGCTGCATATGCTGCTGCCTCATATAACGCTGCACCTCCTGATATATTTCCTGTTGCTGCATCTCCTGCTGCTGGATCACCTCCTGCATCTCCTACTGCTTCATCTCCTCCTGCTGCAACTCCTGCTGCATCTGCTGCTGCATGTCCCAATGCATCTCCTCCTTCTGCAACTCCTGCTGCATCTGCTGCTGCATGTCCTGATGCATCTCCTCCTTCTGCATCTCCTGCTCTTGAATCTGCTGCAGAATATCCTGCTGCTGCATAAACTTATGAATCTGCATCTCCTGCTTCATCTGCTGCTCCATCTGCTGCTACATCTCCTGCTGCTTCTCCTGCTGCTGCATCTCCTGCTGAGTCTGCATCTCTGGCTGCATCTGCTGCTGAATCTCATGCTGCAGCATCTGCTGCTTCTGCAACTTCTGCTGCATTCCTGCTGTATCTCGTGCTGCTGCAATTCATGCTGCAATTGCTTCTCTATCTCCTGTGTCTCCATATCCTTACGCATTTCCTACTGCGTCTAATGTTGCTGCAATTCATGCTGCATCTGCTGCTGAGTCTCCTACTACTTCATCTGCTCCTGCACCTGCTGCTGCTGCATCTCCTGCTGCATCTTCTGCTGAAACTTCTTCAGCTTTAATGTTGCATTTGGTGCTGCATCTCCTGCTGAATCTACTGCTGCTGTCACTCCTACTGCATATGCTGCTGCATCTTCTACTGCTGCATATACAGCTGCACCATCACCTGCTACTTCTCCTGCTGCTAAATCTCCTGTAGCATCTCCTGCTGCTTAATCTAATGGTGCATCTCCTGCTGCATCTCTTTCTTTATTTCCTGCTGCTGCATCTCCTGCTTATCCATCTCCTGCTGCTGCATCTCCTGCTGCTACATCTCATCACAGAATCACAGAATAAGGTTGGAAGAGACCCACTGGATCGTCGAGTCCAACCATTCCCACCAATCCCTAAATCATGCTCCTAAGTACCTCATCCACCCTAACCTTAAACACCTCCAGGGACGGCAACTCAAGCACCTCCCTTGGCAGACCGTTCCAATGTCTAACCACCCTCTCCATGAAGAATTTTTTCCTAATCTCAAGCCTAAATCTCCCCTGGCGGAGCTTGAGGCCATTCCCTCTCGTCCTGTCCCCTGTCACTTGGGAGATGAGGCCAGCACCCTCCTCTCTACAACCTCCCTTCAGCTAGTTGTAGAGAGCAATAAGGTCTCCCCTCAGCCTCCTCTGCTCCAGGCTAAACAACACCAGCTCTCTCAGTCGCTCCTCATAAATTTGTTCTCCAGCCCCTTCACCAGCTTTGTTGCCCTTCTCTGGACTCGCTCCAGAGCCACAACATCCTTCTTGTGGTGAGGGGCCCACAACTGAACACAGTACTCGAGGTGCTGTCTCACCAGTGCTGAGTACAGAGGGAGAATAACCTCCCTGGACCTGCTGGTTACGCCGTTTCTGATACAAGCCAAGATGCCCTTGGCCTTCTTGGCCACCTGGGCACACTGCTGGCTCATGTTCAGTCGGCTGTCAACCAACACCGCCAGGTCCTTCTCCTCCTGGCAGCTTTCCAGACAGGTTTCTCCTATTTTGTACCTCTGCTTAGGGTTGTTGAATCTGCATCTGTTGCTGAATCTGCATCTCTTGCTGCATCTTTTTCTGCATTTCCTGCTGCTGCATCTGCTGCTGCGTCTCCTGCTACTGTATATTCTCCTGCATCTACTGATGCTGCATCTCCTGCTACTGCATCTCCTGCTGCTGCATCTCCTGCTACTGCATCTCCTGCTGCTGCATCAGCTGCTCTGCATCTCCTACTGCTTCAGCTACTGCTTCTTAACCTCCTGCTGATATTAATTCTGCTGAGTTTCCTCGTGAAAATTCTGCTGCTGCATCTCCTGCTGCTGTGTCTGCAGTCGCATCTCCTGCTGGATTTCCTGCTTCTGCATCTCCTGCTGCAGCTCCTCCTACTGCATCTCCTACTGTATATCTTGCTGATGCATCTTATGCTGCATCTCTAGCTGATGAATTTCCTGCTGCTGCATCTGCTGCTCCATCTCATGTGGTTGCATTTCATGCTGCATCCCCTACTGCATCTCCTTCTTCATCTCCTGCTTGAAATCCTCCTGTGAAATCTCCTGCTGAAACACCTCCTGCTTCTGCATCTCCTCCTTCTGCACCTCCTTCTGAATCTCCTGTTCAATCTCCTGCTGCTGCATCTCCTGCTGAATCTTTTGCTACATCTCCTGGTGCGTCTCCTTCTGATGCGTCTGCTGCCACATCTCCTTCTGATGCGTCTGCTGCCGCATCTCCTGCTGCATCTCCTTCTGTTGCATCTTCTGCTGCATATGCTGCTACATCTCCTGCTGCAACTCCTGATGCTGCATCTCCTATGCTGCATCTCCTGCTTCATCTCCTGTGGCATCTCCAGCTGCATCTGCTGCGGCATGTCCTGCTGCTGTAGCTCCTGCTGCATTTCCTGCTTTTACGTCTCCTGCTACATCTCCTGCTCTATCTATTGCTTCTACATCTCTTGCTGCATCATTTCCTGCTGCATCTCCTGTTCCATCTCTTGCTGCTGCATCTCCTGCTGGATCTTCTGCTGCTGCAACTCCTGCTTCCACAGAAGACTCATACGAGAGCCAGGATTTCATCGTAGCAGCTTCTCAGTGGTACTTTTGCTGAATGATCTGCGAATATGACTGATGCTTTCATAGCCATTCTGATGTTACAGTAAACAGGTCTAGTAGGAAGGTTCTACAAGTCTTGATTTGCAGTGGATGCTCTATAAGAGAAGACATTCAGAAGCAGCAGCATTCCATGTTTGTAATGTTTTTGCAGGAGACTCACTTTTCCTTAAGAGCCTTAGAAGGCGCTGTCAAGACACAATTCAGTACCCAATACTAAAACTTTCTGTTACTTGTGCTTTGCAGCTTGTAGTGAAAGTGCTTCCACAGAAGACTCTAACAAGAGTCAGGATTTTCCATAGCTGCTTCCCTGCGGTACTTGTGCTGACCGCTCTGAATTTTGAAGTGATGCATCAAAAGCCATTCCAATGTTACAGTTCAAAAGCCCAGACTGAAAGTACTACAAGTAGTGCTTTGCAGTGAAAGTGCTATAAGAGAAGACATTCAGAAGCAGCAACATTCCATGCTAGCATCTTCCCTGCGGGAGTTACTTACTTTTCCTAAAGTTCCTTAAAAGGCGCAGTTAAGTCACAATTCAGTACCATATACTAAAACGTTCTGTTAGTAGTTCTTTGCAGCTTGTAGTGAAACCGCTTCCAGAGAAGGAGGAGGATGCAACAGAAGGAGATGCAGCCACAGATGCATCAGTAAAAGATGTAGCAGCAGGAGATGCAGCAGCAGGAGTTCAGCAGGATATACAGTATCAGGAGATGAAGCAGCTGGAGGTGTATTTAGAGATGCAGTAGCAGGAGATGAAGCAGCAGGAGATGAAGCAGGAGATGAAGCAGGTGATGCAGCAGGAAGACATGAGGCAGCAGAAGTAGCAGCAGGAAATGCAGCAGCAGGAGATGCAGAGGTAGGAGATGAAGCAGGAGATGCAGTAAAGGAGAAGCAGCATGTGATGTAGCAGCAGGATATGCAGCAGAAATAGCAGAAGGAGGAGATGCAGCAGCAGGAGATGCAGCAGGAGATGGAGCAGGAGTTGCAAGAGCAGGAGATGCAGCAGCAGGAGATGGAGCAGGAGTTGCAAGAGCAGGAGATGCAGCAGCAGGAGATGGAGCAGGAGTTGCAAGAGCAGGAGATGCAGCAGCAGGAGATGCATTAGTACAAGCAGCAGCAAGAGATGCAGCAGCAGGAGATGCAGAAGGAGATGCACAAGCAGACGCAGCAGCATGAGATGCAGCAGCATGAGATGAAGGAGGAGATGCTGCAGGAGTTGCAGCAGTAGGAGATGCAGCAGAAAAATATGAATCTGCAGGAAATATGAATCTGCAGGAGAATCACCTGGAGATTCAGCAGGAGATTTAGCAGGAGGAGAAGCAGCAGGAGATGCCACAGCAAGAGATGCATCAGGAGATGCCACAGCAAGAGATGCATCAGGAGATGCCACAGCAAGAGATGCATCAGGAGATGCAGCAGCAGGAGATGCAAAATCATATGCATCAGCAGGAGATGCATCAGAAGGGGATTCACCAGGAAATGTAGCCACAAGAGATGCAGGAGGAGATGTAGCAGCAGGAGAGGCAGTATCATCAATTGCAGCAATAGGAGTTGGAGCAGCAGTAGATGCAGTAGGAAATGCAGCAGCAGGATATGATGCAGTAGATGCAGCATGAGATGCAGCAGAAAAAATGCAGCAGCATGAGATGCAGCAGGAGATGCATTAAAAGAATATGCAGCAGGAAAAACAATAGGAGGAAATGTAGCAGGATATGCAGCAGCAGAAGATGCAGCAGCAGATTCAGCAGGAGATGCAGCAGCAGGAGATGAAGCAAGAGGTGCAGCAGGAGGAGATGCATGATGAGATTCAGTGCAGGAGATACAGCAAGAGATACAGGAGCAGCAGATGCTGAAACGGGAGATAAAGCAGGAGATGTAGCCAGAAATGCACCAGTAGATTAAACAACAGCAGGTGCAGTAGCAGACACATCAGGAGATGCAGATTAAGGAGGAGATGCAGCAGCAGGAGATACAGCAAGAGATACAGCAGCAGCAGATGCCGAAGCAGGAGATATAGAAGGAGATGTAGAGGTAGATGCAACAGCAGCAGATGCAGCAGCAGATGCAGTAGCAGATGCAGCAGGAAATGCAGATTAGGCAGGAGTTACAGCAGCATGAGATACAGCAAGATGGGCAGCAGCAAGAGATGAAGCAGCAAGAGATGCAGCAGGAGATGCAGCAAGAGATGCAGTAGATGCAGAAGCAGGAGATGCCTTAGGAGATGCAGCAGCAGGAGTTGTAGCAGAAGATGAAGCAGAAGATGCAGCAGCAGGATATGCAGCAATAGGAGATGCCTTAGGAGATGCAGCAGCAGGAGTTGTAGCAGAAGATGAAGCAGAAGATGCAGCAGCAGGATATGCAGCTGTAGGAGACGCATTAGGAGATGCAGCAGAGGAAGATGAAGCATCAGGATATGCAGCAAGAGATGCAGAAGGACGAGATGCAGCAGGAGTTGCAGCAGCAGGAAATACAGCAGGAGATGCAGAAGCAGCAGATAGAGCAGGAGATATAGAAGCAGGAGAAGCAGCAGGATATTCAGCAGGAGATGAAGCAACAGGAGATTCTGCAGGTGTAGATGCAGCAGCAGGAGATACAGCATGAGATGCAGCATGAGATGCAGCAGAATGAGATGAAGCAGGAGATGCTCTAGTAGGAGATGCAGCAGCAGATGCAAAAGGAGGTGCAGGATCAAGAGATACAGCCTCAGATTCAGAAGCAGGATATGCAGCAGCAGATGCAGTAGTAGATGTAGCAGCAGGTGATGCAGGAGGAGCTTAAGTAGCAGCTGCAGCAGGAGACGCATCAGCAGGAAATGCAGCAGGAGAGGCAGAAGGAGATGCATTAGCAGGAAATGCTGCAGGAGATGTGGAAGGTGATGCAGCAGGAGATGCAGCAGTAGGTGTAGCAGCAGGAGATTCATCAGGAGATTAAGCAGGTGATGCAGCAGGATATGTGGCACTAGGACACGAATTGGCAGGAGATGTAGCAGGAAATGCAACAGTAGAGGAAGCAGCAGGACATGCAGCAGAGGATGCAGGATATGCAGCAGGAGGAGATACAGCAGGAGAATCAGCAGGAGGAGATACAGCAGCAGGAGATGCAAGAGCAGGAGATGCAGCAGGAGACAGAGAAGCATATGCAACAGGAGATGCATCATCTGGAGATGCAGCAGAAAATGCAGCAGCAGATGCAGTAGAAGATGCATCAGGAGAGTCAGCAGCAGCAGATGCAGCAGCAGGAGATACAGCAAGAAAAGCAGCAGGTATTGCAGCCATAGGAGATGCAGCAGAAGGAGAAGCAACTGCAGGAAATGCAGAAGGAGATGCAGCGGCAGGAGATGCAGCAACAGGAGATGCAGCAGCAGGAGATGCAGTAGGAGGTGCAGTAGTAGTTGCAGCAGCAGATGCAGCAGCAGGAGATGCAGCAGCAGGAGATGTAGCAGCATGAGATGAAGCAGGGGATGCATATTCAGCAGGAGAGGCAGCAGAAGCAGCACCAGGAGATGCAGCAGGAGATTCAGCAGCAGGAGATACAGCAGCAGGAGATGAAGCCACAGCAGATGCAGCAGGAAGTCAGAAGCATATTCAGAAGGAGAGGCATCATCAGGAGATGCAGCAGCCGGAGATGTAGCAGGGAATGCAGCAGCAGGAGATGCAGAGGCAGGAGTTGAAGCAGGAGATGCAGCAGCAGATGCAGCTGAGGAGATGCAGCAGCAGGACATGAATCGGGAGAGATACAGCAGTATGAGATATAATACGAGATGCAGCAGTTGGAGATGCAGCAGGAGATGCAGCAGGAGATGCAGAAATAGGAGATGAAGCAGCAGGAAATGAAGCAGCAGATGCAACAACAGGAGATGAATCAGTAGATACAGCAGTAGATTCAGCAGCAGCAGAGGCAGTAGAAGAAGATGCAGCAGCAGATGAAGCACGAGATGCAGATTCAGAAGGAGATGTAGAAGTAGGGAATGCTGCAGCAGATATAGCAGCAGGAGATTCAGTAGCAGGAGATGCAGTACGAGATGAAGCAGGAGGAGACACAACAGTAGGACATGCAGCAGGAAATGCAGCAGGAGGAGATTCAGGAGGAGATTCAGCTGTAGTATATGCAGCAGGAGATGAAGTAGGACATGCAGAAGAAGATGCAGCAGCATGTGCAGTAGATTTGTTGCCTGCTGATGTATATGTGGCTGCATACCCTGATGCTACATATCCTGCTGTTGCATCTCCTGCTTCATCTACTGCTACATCTCCTGCTGAATCTCTTGCAGCTGAATTGCCTGCTGCTTCTCCTGCTGCTGCATCTTCTGCTGCATTTTGCACTGCTCCATCTCCTGATACATCTCGTGCTGATGGATCTCCTGCTGCTGCATGTCCTGCTACAGCACCTCCTGCCATCTCTCCTCCTGCTGATTTCCTGTTTAATATACTTTTGCACCTCCTGCTGCTGCATCTGCTACTGCTGCATCTCCTGCTGCATCTCCTGCTGCTTCATCTTGTGCTGCTATATTTTCTACTGCATCTCCTGCTGAATCTTCTGCTGCATCTATTGTTGCTGCGTCTCCTACTCCTGCATCTCCTGCATCTGCAGCTGCATCTGCTGCTTCTTTATCTACTCCTCCATTGCCTGCTACCTTACATGTTCCTGAATATCCTGGTACTGGATGTCCTCCTGCATCTCCTTCTGATGTATCTCCTGCTGACTAATCTCCTTCTGCTGCAACTCCTGATGATTCGTCTCCTGCTGCTGCATCTCCTGCTGCTGTGTCTGAGGCTGCATCTCCTGCTGAATCTCCTGCTGCTGCATCTCTTGCTTCAACTCCTGCTTCATGTCCTGCTGCATTTCTTCCTATATCTCCTGCTGCTGCATCTGCTTCTGCTGTGTCTCCAGCTTCATCTCCTCCTGCTACATCTACTGCTGCTGCTTATCTTGCTCCTGCATTTCCTGTTGCGGCATATCCTGCTACTGTATCCCCTGCATTCTGATCTCCTGCTGCATCTCCTGCTTCTACATCTCCTGATTCAGCATATCCTGCTGCTGGATCTTTTGCTGCTGCATGTCCTTCTGCATCTCCTGCTGCTGCATATCCTTCTGCTGCATATTCTGCAGCTGCATCCCCTGCTGATGCATTTCCTGCCACGTATCCACTGCTGCATCTCCTAATGTATACTGCTCCAATTCCTGCTGCTGCATCTCACGCTGCATCTCCTCTTGCTACTTCTCTTGCTGCTGCTTATACTGTTGCTGCTGCATATCCTGCTGCATCTCCAGCTGCTGCATCTTCTGCTGCTGCATATCCCCTGCAGCTTCTCATATTGCATCTCCTGCTGCTGCATATCCTACTGTATCTTCTGGTGCTGCATCTCTTCCTGCTGTGTCTGCTGCTGCATCTCCAGATGCATTTCTTGCTGCTGTAACTTCTGCTGCTGAATCTTCTAATGCATCTCGTGCTACTGCTTCCTTTGGTGCTGCATCTCCTGCTATATGTCCTGCTGCATTTCTTTCTTCTGAATCTCCTGCTGCTGCATCTCCTTCTACTGCATATCCTGCCGCTGCATCTCCTGCTGAATCTCCTGCTGATGCATCTGTTGCTGTATCTCATCCTTCTGCATCTCCTGCTGATTCACCTGTTATTGCCTCTCCTGCTGCTGCATCTTCTGCTGCATCTCCTGTTGCATCTCTTGATGCATATCCTGTGGATGCATCTCCTGCTGAATATCCTGCTTTTGCATCTGCTGCTGCATCTCCTGCTGCTGCATCTCCTGCTGCTTCGTCTCCTGCTGAATCACTACATCTCTTCCTGCTTCTCCTGTTGCTGCATATCCTGTTGCTACATCTCTTCCTGCTTCCCCTGCTGCTGCATCTCCTTCTGAATCTCCTTATGCTGTATCTCCTTCTATATCTCCTGCTGCATCTCAGTCTACTGCATCTCCTGGTGCATTTCCTGCTGCTTCATCTCCTGCTGCATATCTTACTTCTGCATCTACTTCTGCATCTGTTGCTGCTGCATATCCTCTGCATCTGCTCCTGCTGCATCTCCTAGTGTATTTGATGCTGCTGCATCTCCTTGTGCTGCATGTCTTGCTGAATCTCTTGCTGCTGTATCTCCTGCTCCATCTCTTGCTGCATCTCCTTCTGCTGCATGTCCTCCTGCTGTATCCCCTGCTGCTTCTACTGTGGCTGATCTCCTGCTCCATATTCTGCTGTTGAATATCCTGCTACTGCTGCTGCTGCTGCATCTCCTGATGCATTTACTGCTGCTTAATCTTTTGCTGCATCTCCTGGTGCATTTCCTGCTGCTTCATCGCCTGCTGCATCACTTCCTGCACCTCTTTTGCAGCATCAGCTGTTTAATCTCCTCCTGCTTTATATCCTGCTGCATCTCTTGCTGCAGCATCTCCTGCTGCTTCATCTTCTGCTGAATCTCCTGCTGCTGCATCTCCTTCTGCCACAACTGATGCAGCATCCCCTTAGACTGAATCTCCTCATGGATCTGTATCTCCAGCTGCATCTGCTGCTGCATCTCATGCTGCTGCATCTCATGCTGCTGCATCTCATGCTGAATTTGCATCTCCTGCTTCATCTCGTACTGCAACTGCTGCTGCATCTCCTGCTACATCTCCTGCTGTATCTCCTGCTTCGCCATCTCCTGCTGCTGTATTTCTTGCTGTATCTCCTGCAGCTGCATCTGCTGCTGTACCTGCTACTGCTGCAACTCCTCCTTCATCTCGTTCTTCTGCATCTCATTCTGAATTTCCTTCTGCTCTATCTCCTGCTGCTGCATCTGCTGCTGTACCTGCTACTGCTGCAACTCCTCCTTCATCTCGTTCTTCTGCATCTCATTCTGAATTTCCTTCTGCTCTATCTCCTGCTGTTTCATCTCCTGCTGCTGGATCTCCTGCTGCATCACTTGCTGCACAACCTTCTGCTGCTGCATATCCTGCTGCTGTCTGCTGCTCTATATCCTACTGAATCTCCCAGTGCCAGTCTCATTGTACATCTCCTGCTGCATTTCATGCTGCTTCATCTCCTGCTGACACTGCTGCTGAATCTGCTGCTGCATCTGCTATGGATGCATATACTGCTGCTGCATCTCTTGCTGCTGCATCTCCTGCTACATTTCTTCCTACTGCATTTCCTGCTGCTTATCCTTCTATTACATCTCCTATTGCATTTCATGCTGCTGCATCTCCTGCTGCTGAATCTCCTGCTGCATCTCCTGCTGCTGCAACTCCTTCAGCATCTCGTCCTGCTGCATCTCCTGCTGTTGCATCTCCTGCTTCTGCATCTCCTGCTGCTGCCTCTTCTACTGCATCTCCTGCTAAAACTCCTGCTGCTCCTTCTCATAGTGCATATATCCTGCTGCATCTCCTCCTGATGCATCGCCTGCTGCTGCATATCTTGCTGCATCTCCTGCTGTATCTCTTGCGGCTGCTTCTATTGCTGCATCTACCTTCTGATGCATCTCTTGCTGCATCTCCTACTGCTGTGTCTGCTGCTGCATCTCCTGCTGCTACATCTCCTTCTGAATACTCTGTTGCTTCATCTCCTGCTGAATATTCCACTGCTTCATCTCCTGCTGCATCTATTTCTGCTGCATCTTCTGCTGCATCTCCTGCTACTGCATCTCCTGCTGCTGCGTCTCCTGCTGAATCTCCTGCTGATGCATCTGCTGCTGGATCTCCCCCTTCTTTATCTCCTGCTGCATCACCTGCTACTGCATCTCCTTCTGCTGCATTTTTTGCTGCATCACTTGCTGAATTTCTTGCTGCATATCCTGTGGCTGTATCTCCTGATACACCTTCTCCTTCTGCATCTCCTGCTGCATCTCCTGCTGCTGCATATCCTGCTGCATCTCATCTTGCTGCATATCATGCTGCATGTCTTGCTTGCTCATCTCCTGCTTCTGCATCTCCTTCTACATATCCTGCTGCTGCATCTCCTGCTGCTGCATATCCAGCTGCTGCTTTTTCTGATTCATCTCCTGCTACAAATCCTGCTGCTGCATCTCATGGTTCTTATCCTCCTGCTGCATCTCTTGCTGCTGCAACTCCTGCATCTCCTGCTTAATTTCTTTTGTATCTCCTGCTTTGGCATCTGCTGCTGGTGTATATCTTACTGTATCTCCTATGGCTGCATCTGCTGCTGCATCTGCTGCTGCTGCATCTCCTGCTTCATCTCGATCTGCTGCATCTGCAGGTGCATCTCCTGATTCTTCATCTCCTGCTGATTCGCCTCCTGCTGCTGGATTTCGTGCTGCATCTCCTACAACAGAATCTTCTGTTACTGAATCTCCTGCTGCTGCGTCTGCTGCTCTATCTCCTGCAAATTCTCCTGCTTCTGAGTCTCATTGTGCTTCTCCTCCTGCTCTATTTCCTGCTGCATCTCCCTCTACTGCATCTCCTGCTGAATTTGATGCTGAATCTGCTGCAGCATCTGCTGCGGCTGCATCTCCTGCTACATTTCCTCCTACTGCATTTCCTGCTGCATATCATTCTAATGCATCTGCTTCTGCATCTCATGCAGCTGCATCTCCTGCTGCTGCATCTCCTGCAGCATATCCTGCTTCTGAATCTCCTGCTGCATCTCCTGATCTGCATCTCTTTCTTCATCATGTCCTGCTGCATCTCATTCTGCATCTCCTACTGCTTCATCTCCTGCTACTGCATCTCCTAATGTATCTTTTGCTGCTTCATTTTTCCTGCTGCATCTCCTTCTGCATCTTCTGCTGCTGCATCTCTTGCTTATTCTTCTGCGGCATCTCTTGCTGCATATCTTATGGTTTCATCTCCTCCTACATGTCCTGCTGCTGCATCTGCTGCATCTCCTGCTCCATCTCCTGCTGCATCTCCTGCTGCATAATTTGTTGCTGCATCTCTTGCTGCTGCCTCTCTTGCTGCATCTCCTGCTGATACATCTCCTCCTGCATCTCCTATTGATGCATCTCTACCTGCTGCATCTGTTGCAGAATGTCATGCTGCGTCATCTCCTGCTTAATCTGCATCTCCTGTGACATCTGCTACTGCATCTGCTACTGCATGTGTTGCTGCATGTGCTGCTGTTGAATCTACAGATGCATCTCCTGCTATATCTTCTTTTGTAACTCCTGCTTTGCCATCTGCTTCTTCTGTATCTATTGCTGTATCTCCTGCAGCTGCATCTGCTGCTACATCTGCTGCTGCTGCGTCTCCAACTTCATCTCGTCCTGCTACATCTCAATCTGCATTTCCTGCTGCTTCACCTCCTGCTGCTTCTTCTCCTTCTGCTTGATTTCCTGCTGCATCTCCTGCTACACAAACTTCTGCTGCTCTATCTCCTGCTGAATCTCCTGCACTGAAACTCATTGTGCATCTCCTCCTCCTGCATCTCGTGCTGCATCTTCTCCCAAGTGATAGGGGACAGGACGAGAGGGAATGGCCTCAAGCTCCGCCAGGGGAGATTTAGGCTTGAGATTAGGAAAAAATTCTTCACGGAGAGGGTGGTTGGGCATTGGAACAGTCTGCCCAGAGAGGTGGTTGAGTCATCGTCCCTGGAGGTGTTTAAGGTGAGGGTGGATGAGGTACTTAGGGGCATGATTTAGGAATTGGTGGGAATGGTTGGACTCGATGATCCAGTGGGTCTCTTCCAACCTGGTTATTCTGTGATTCTGTGATTCTGTGATCTCCTGCTGCTGCATCTCCTGATGAATCTGCAGCTGCATCTCCTACAGCTGCATCTCCTGCTATAGTTCTTCCTACTGCATTTCCTGCTGCATATCCTTCTAATGCATCTCCTGCTACATCTATTTGTGCTGAATCTCCTGCTGTTGCATCTCCTTCTGCATCTCAGCAGCATTTCCTGCTGCTGCATCTCCTGCTGCATCACCTGCTGCTCCAACTCCTGCTTCAGAAATTCCTGATGCTGCATCTCCTGCTGCTGCATTTCCTCTGACATTACTTGAGGCTGCATGTCCTGCTACTGCATCTCCTGCTGATTCATCTCCTGCTTATGCATATCCTGCTGCATCTTCAAGTGCATTTTTTTCTGCATCGGCTACTGCTTCATCTACTGCTGCATCTCCTACATATCATGCTGCCGCATATCCTACTGTATCTCCTGCTGCATCTAATGCTGCTGCATCTGCTGCTGCATCTGCTGCTTGTGTATCTCCTGCTTCAACTCCTGAGGCGTCTTCTAATGCTACATCTCCTGCTACACCCCCTCCTGTATCTTCTGCGGCTGTATTTCCTTCTGCATCTTCTCCTGTTAAATCTCCTGTTGCACCTCTGGCTCAATCTCTTTTTGCTGGACCTCCTGCTGAGTCTCCTGCTGCATCTCCTGCTGATGCATCTCATCCTGCTGCACCTCCTGCTGCACCTCCTGCTGCTGCATCACCTGCTGCATCGAATGCTGGTGCATCTCCTGATGCATCTCGTCCTGCTGCATTTCCTGCTGTGTATCCTGCTAGTTAATATGCTTCTGCTGCATATCCTAAGGCATCTCCTCCTTCTCCATCTCCTCCTGCTGCATCTTCTGCTGCATCTCCTGCTGCTGAAGATCCTGCTGCATCTTCTTCTTCACCTCTCCTGCTGCATCACATTTTGCATCTCCTGCTGCATCTTGTCTTGCTGCATCTCCTGCATCTGCTGCTGCATCTTATCCTGCTTCATCTATTGCTGCATCTCCTGCTACATCTCCTGCTGCTGAATCTGCTGCTTGACCGCTGCTGCTGTATTTCTTTCTGAATCTCCTGTTGCTGCGTCTCCTGCTGCATGTCTTGCTGCTGCATCTCCTGTTGCATCTTCTACTGCTGCATCTTCTACTTTGCATCGTCTTCTCTGCATCTTCTGCTGTTGCATTTCCTGCTGCTGCATCTCCTGCTACAGCATCTCCTACTGCCTCTCCTTTTGCTGCATCTCCTGCTGAATCTCCTGTTGCAGCTCCTGCGGCTGCATCTCCTGCAGCATCTTCTGCTGCTGCATTTCCTGGTGTTGCATCTCCTGCTGCATCTCCTGCTGCTACATATACTTATGCTGCATCTCCTTCTGAACTCCTGCTGCTGCATCTCCTGCTGCTGCATCTCCTCCTTCTGCATATCCTGCTACATCTCCTATTACTGCTTCCCCTACTGCATCTCCTGCTTCATCTCCTGCTGCATCTCCAGCAGCATCTGCTGCTGCGGCAACTGCTGCAGCATGTCCTGCTGTACAGGTCCTCCTGAATCTCCTGCTCTATCTCTTGCTGCTGCATCTTCTGCTGCTGCATCTCCTGCTGCTGCATTTCCTGCTACATTTCATGCTGCCACGTATCCTGCTGCATCTCTTGCTGCTGCATCTCCTGCTTCTGCACCACCTAATACATCTCCAGCTTCCACAGAAGACTCAAACAAGAGCCAGGACTTGATCATAGCATCTTTCCTGTGGTACTAGTGCTGAACACTATGAAATTTTGAAGTGATGCATCAAAAGCCATTCTGATCTTACAGTTCAGAAGCCCAGACTGAAATACTACAAGTCTTGCTTTGCAGTGAAAGTGTTATAAGAGGAGACATTCAGAAGCAGCAGCATTCCATGGCAGTTACTCACTTTTCCTAAAGCACCTTACTAGGCGCAGTTTAGTGACAATTCAGTACCCTATAATAAAAAGTTCAGCTAGTCGTGATTTGCAGCTTACAGTGAAAGTGTTTCCACAGAAGACTCTAAGGAGAGGCAGAACTGCAGTAGTTGTACTGAACGCTTGGAAATTTTGAAGTGAATCTTTAATAGTTAATCAAATATTACAATACAAAAGCCTTGGCTGAGAGTTCTACAAGTCGTGCTTTGCAGTGAAAGTGCTATAAGAGAAGACATTCAGAACTAACAACATTCCATGCTAGCATCTTCCCTGTGGCAATTACTCAATTTTCCTAACGCGACTTCATAGGCGCAGGTAAGACACAATTCAGTACCCCATACTAAAACATTCTGCTAGTCATGCTTTGCAGATTGCAGCAAAAGCAATTCCAGAGAAGACTCTAACGAGAGCTAGCATTTGATGGTAGAAGATTACCTGCGGTACTTGTGCTGAATGCTCTGAAATTTTCAAGTAACGCCTTAATAGCAATGGTATTTTACAGTTCACAAGTCTAGACTGAAAGTTCTACAAGTCGTGCTTTGCAGTGAAAGCACTGTAACAGATGACATTCAGAAGTAGAAGCATTCCATGCTAGCATCTTCTTTGCAGGAGATTCTCACTTTTCCTAAAGTGCCTTAATAGGCACAGTTAAGTCACAATTCAGTACCCTACACTAAAATGTTCTCTTAGTCGTGCTTTGCAGCTTGCAGTGAAAGTGCTTTCAGAGAAGACTCTAATGGGAGCTAGAATTTGATGGTAGCAGCTTCCCTGAGGTACTTGTGCTGAACGCTCTGAAATATTCAAGTAACATTTTAATAGCAATGGTGATGTTACAGTTCACAAGCCTAGACTGAAAGTTCTACAAGTCTTCAAGATGTAGCAGTAAGAGACGCAGCAGGAGGTGAAGAAGGAGATGCAGCAGCAGGAGACGCAGAAGGAGATGCCGCTGAGGAGATGCAGCAGGATATACAGTAAGAGATGCAGCAGCAGGAGATATAGCAGGAGATGAAGCAGTAGATGAAGCAGAAGAGATGCAGCATGAGACGCAGCATCAGGAGATGCAGCTGCAAATGCATCAACAGGAGATTCAACAGCAGGAGATGCAGGAGGAGATGCAGAAGCAAGAGATGAAGCAGGAAATGCAGTAGCAGGAGATGCAGCAGCAGGAGTTGAGGCAGCAAGATGAGGCAGCCGCAGCAGATGCAGCAGCAGTTGCAGAAGCATGTTCAGCAGGAGATGCAGCAGCAAGAGATGCAGGAGGAGATGAAGGAGCAGGAGATGAAGCAGGAGGAGATGTAGCAGGAGATGTAGGAGGAGATGAAGCAGCAGGAGTTGCAGCAGCAGGAGATGCATCAGATGATGCAGCAGCTACAGTTGCAGCAGCAGGAGATACAGCAGGATATGTAGCAGGAGATACAGATTCAGCAGGAGATGCAGCAGCAGGAGATACTTCAGCAGATGCAGCAGCAGGTGAAGCAGCAGCAGGAGACGCAGCAGGATGTGATGTAGCAGCAGGAGATACAGCAGGATACGCAGCAGCAGTATATGCGGCAGAAGAAGATGCAGCAGCAGAAGATGCAATATGAGATGCAGCAGCAGAAGATGCAGCAGCAGAAGATGCAATATGAGATGCTGCAGCAGGATATGAAGCAGCAGGAGATGCCACAACCAGGGATGCAGCAGCTGGAGGTGCGGCAGCAGGAGATACAGAAGCAGGAGATGTAGCAGGAGGAGATTTAGCATTACATATTGGAGTAGGCAATGGAGCAGCAGGAGATGCATTAGGACATGTAGTACCAAAGAAGCAGATGAAAATGCAGCAGGAGGAGGTGCAGCAGCAGGAGATACAAAAGCATGAGATGCAGAAGGATATTTAACAGCAAAAGATGCAGCAGCAGGATATGACGCAGCAGGAAATGCAGAAGCAGGATGTCATGCAGCAGGACATGCAATAGCAGGAGATGTTAGCAGCATGCGATGATGGAGGATATGCAGCAGGAAATGCAGCAGGGGATGAGAAAGCAGGGGATGCAGCAGAAGGATATGCCACAGCAGGTAATGCAGCAGCAGGATAAGCAGCAGAAAGCAATGCAGCAGGAGGAGATGCAGCATGAGACACAGCAGGAAGAGATGCAGCAGGATGAGATGATGCAGCAGCAGGAGATGCAGGAGCAGTAGATGCAAGAGGAAATGCAGCAGCAGAAGATGCAGAAGGAGATGCAGCAGGAGAAGAATCAGCAGGAGTTGCAGCAGCAGGAGATGAATCAACAGGAGATACAGCAGCAGGAGTAGCAGCAGGACGTGCAGCAGCAGATGCAATAGGAGGTGAAGCAGCAGCAGATGCATCAGAAAGAGATGCAGCAGCAGAATATGAAGCTGCATATGCAGCAGGACATGCAGATTCAGCAGGAGATTCAGCAGCAGGAGAAGCTGCAGCAGAAGCAGGAGCAGGAGATGCAGCAGGAAATGCAGCAGCAGGAGACAAAATAGCAGGAGATGCAGCAGGAAATGCAGCAGGAGATACATCAGAAGGAGATGCAGCAGGAGGAGATACAGCATTAGATGCAGTAGCAGGAAATTCAGCAGGACGGGATGGGGCAGGAGCTGCAGCAGCATGAGGTGCAGCAGGAAATGCAGCAGCAAACTAAGCAGAAGCTGATGAAGAAACAGGAGATGCAGCAGCAGATGAAGCAGGATGAGTTTAAGCAGGAGATGCAGTAGGACATGCAGCAGCAGTATATGCAGCAGCACGAGATGCAACAGGAGATGCAGCAACAGGAGATGTAGTATCTGGAGATTCAGCAGCAGATGAATCAGGACATACCGCAGAAGGAGATACAGCAGGAGATGCATATTGAGCCGGAGATGCAGCAGCAGGAGATGAAGCGACAGCAGATGAAGGAGGAGATGCAGCAGCAGGAGATGAAGTAGAGGAGATGCAGCATGCGATGTAACAGCAGGAAATGCAGCAGCAAATGCAGCAGTAGGAGATGCAGCAGCAGGAGATGCAGCAAGAGATACAGAAGCAAGAGACAGAGCAGGAGTTGCAACAGCAGGAGATGTAACAGCAGGAGATGCAGCAGGAAATAGAGCAGCATGAGTTGCAGCAGCAGGAGATGCATCAGGAGATGAAGTAGCAGCAGATGCACCAGCAGATGCAGCATATGCAGCAGCAGGAGATTCAGTAGCAGAGGATGCAGAAGGAAATTTAGCAGGAGATGCAGCAGGAGATGAAGCAGGAGGAGATGAAGCAGGATATGCAGCAAAAAGAAGTGCAGGAGCAGGAGATGTGTCAGCAAGATATGCAGCAGGGGATGCAGCAGGAGATGCAGCAGAGGGGATGCAGCAGGAGATGTAGCTGCAGTAGATTCAGCAGGAGATACAGCAGCACCAGTTGCAGCAGTATATTCAGCAGAACAAGTTGCAGCATGAGATCTATCAGCTGATGCAACACCAGACACAGGTGCTGACATTCCTGCTGCATCTACTCCTGCTGAATTTTCTGCTTGTGCATGTGCTGCTGCATTTTCTGATCCATTTCCTGCTGCTGCATCTTCTGTTTCATCTCCTGCTGATGCATCTCCTGCTGTATCTCCCTCTGCTGTATTTCCTGCTGCATTTTCTGATCCATTTCCTGCTGCTGCATCTTCTGCTGCATCTCCTGCTGCTGAATCTCCTGCTGTATCTCCTGCTGCTGCGTCTCATACTGCATCTCCTGCCGCTGCATGTCCTGCTGCATCTCCTGCTGCTGAGAGTTTGGCTGCATCTACTGGTGCATCTCCTTCTTCTACATATCCTGCTCCAACCACTGCTACTTCATCCCGTAATGCTGCATATCCTGCTGATGCATCTCCTTTTGCATCTCCTTCTGCTGTTTCCCCTTCTGCTCCATCTCCTGCTTCATCTCCTTCTGTTGAATCTCCAGCTCCATCACCTGCTTGTGCATCTGCTGCTTCATCTCCTCCTGTTGCATCTCCTGCTGAATCTTCATCTAATTCTGCATCAACTGCTGAATCTCCTGCTTCTGCATCGCTGCTGCCTCATCTCCTGCTGCATCTCCTGCTGCGTCTCTTGCTGCTGAATATCCTCCTTCCTCTCCTGCTGCTGCTTCTCCTTCTGTTGCATCTTCTGATGCATCTCCTGATGCATCCCCTGCTGCATCTCATGCTACATCTCCTGCTACTGCATCTCCTGAATCTCCGGCTGCTGTGCCTGCTGTTGTATCTGCTGCTACATCTCCTGCAACAAAGCTGGTGAAGGGGCTGGAGAACAAATCTTATGAGGAGCAACTGAGAGAGCTGGGGTTGTTCAGCCTGGAGAAGAGGAGGCTGAGGGGAGACCTTATTACTCTCTACAACTACCTGACGGGAGGTTGTGGAGAGGAGGGAGCTGGCCTCTTCTCCCAAGTGACAGGGGACAGGACGAGAGGGAATGGCCTCAAGCTCCTCCAGGGGAGATTTAGGCTTGAGATTAGGAAAAAGTTCTTCACGGAGAGGGTGGTTAGGCATTGGAACAGTCTGCCAAAGGAGGTGGTTGAGTCACTGTCCCTGGAGGTGTTTAAGGTTAGGGTAGACGAGGTGCTTAGGAGCATGATTTAGGGATTGATGGGAATGGTTGGACTCGACGATCCAGTGGGTCTCTTCCAACCTGGTCATTCTGTGATTCTGTGATTCTGCTGCATTTTCTGCTGCTGCATCCTCTGCCGCATCGCCTGCTGACTGTCGTGATGTTGCATCTACTGCTGCTGCATATCCTGCTGCATTTTCTGCTGTTGCAGCTCTTTCTGGTGAGTGTGCCAATGCATCTCCTGCCGTATCTCCTGCTGCATCTCCTGCTACATCTCCTGCTGCTACATCTCCTGCTGCTGCATCTCCTACTTCATCTTGTGCTGCTGCATCTCCTGCTGCATCTTTTCTTGCTGCGACTCTGGCTGCATCTACTGAAGCATCTCCTGCTTCTAAATGTCCTTCTGCAATTCCTGCTTTTGCATCCCGTGTTCTGCTGCATCTCCTTCTTCTGAATATCCTGCTGCTCCATCTACAGCTATTGCATCTCCTGCTGCTGCATCTCCTGGTGCATCTCCATCTGCTGCATCTCCTGCATCTCCTACTTCATCTCCTCTTTCTGTATCTCCTGCTGCATATCCTAGTGCTGCTTCTCCTGCTGCATATGCTGCTTCATCACCTGCTGCAATTCCTGATTCTGCATTTCCTCCATGCTGCATCTCCAGCATCATCTGCTGCTACGGCAAGTGCTGCAGCATATCCTGCTGCTGCAGCTCCTGCTGCATCTACTGCTGCATTTCTGGCTTTTGCATCTCCTGCTGAATCTCCCGCTCTATCCTTTGCTGCTGTATCTCCTGCTGCTGCATCTCCTGTGCTGCATTTCCTGCTGCATCTCCTCCTGCGTCTCTTGCTGCTGCTTCTCCTGCTGCATCTCCTTCTGCTGCATCCCCTTTAGCTGCATCCCCTTCTCCTTCATCTCCTAATACACTAACAAACAGTAAACATACTGATGTTACAATACAAAAGCATTGGCTGCAAGTTCTATAAGTCTTGCTTTGCAGTGAAAGCACTATGAGAAAAGACATTCAGAACTAGCAGTATTCCATGCTAGCATCTTCCCTGTGGGCATTACTCACTTTTCCTAACGCGACTTCTTAGGCGCAGTTAAGACACAATTCTGTACGCTATTCTAAAATGTTCTATTAGTCGTGCTTTTCAGCTTGAAGTGAAATCGCTTCCAGAGAAGACGCTAATGAGAGCCAGAATTTGACAGTAGCAGATTCCCTGTGGTACTTGTGCTGAAAGCTCTGAAATTTTGAAGTTATGCATCAAGAGCCATTCTGATGTTACAGTTTGCAAGCCTAGACTGAAAGTTCTACAAGTCGTGCTTTGTAGTGAAAGCACTGTAAGAAAAGACATTCAGAAGCAGCAACATTCCATGCCAGCATCTTCCCTGTGGGAGTTACTGACTTTTCCTAAAGCGCCTTAATAGGCGCAGTTAAGTCACAATTCAGTACCCTTGACGTTCTGTTAGTCATGCTTTGTAGCGTGCATTGAAAGAGCAGACATGCAGCAAGATGCAGCAAGATATGTAGCATCAGGAGATGCAGCTGCAGATGCATCAGCAGGAGATGCAGCAGTAGATGAAGCAGATGCAGCAGCAGTTGATGCAGCAGCAAAAGATGCATCAGGAGATGCAGGTGCAGATGTAGAAGCAGATGTTTTAGAAAATGCAGCAGAATATGCAGCTGGAGATGCCAAAGGTGATGCAGCAGGAGATGCAACAGCAGGAGATTCTGCAGCAGGAGATGCATCTGCAGGAGATGCAGCAGGAGATACAGAAGCAAGAGATGTATCAGGAGATGAAGCATTAGATTAAGCCCAAGAGATGCAGCAGCAGATGCAGCATCAGGAGATGCAGCTGCGGATGCATCAGCAGGAGGTGCAGCAGTAGATGCATTAGCAGGAAATGCAGCAGCAGTAGGTGAAACAGCAGTAGATGCAGGAGGAGACCATCAGCAGGAGATGAAGGAGCAGATGCAGCATCAGACGCAGAAGCAGCATATGCAGCAGCAGCAGATGCAGAAGCAGATGCAGCAGAAGGAGATAGAGCAGCAGGCGATGCAGCAGTAATATGCAGCAGCATATGATGGATGAGCAGGAGGTGCATCAGGAGATGTAGCAGGAGTAGATGCAGCAGGAAATGCAGAAGCAGAAGATGCAGTAGGACATGAAGCCAGAAAGTGAGCAGAAGGAGCTGCATCAGGACATGCAACAACCAACGCAGCAGCAGGAGATGCAGCAGCAGGAGATGCAGCAGCAGAAGATTCAGCAGAATGTTCAGCAGCACGAGATGCAGCAGGGGATTCAGCATCACGAGATGCAGCAACACGAGATGCAGAAGCAGGAGATGCAACATAATGAGATGAAGCAGCAGGAGATGCAGCAGCAGATACAGGAGCAGGAGATGCAAAAGGAGATCAAGCAGCAGGATATTCAGCAGCACGAGATGCAGCAGTAGATGCAGCAGTTCATGAAGCAGAAGCAGATGCATCAGCAGATACATCAGATGCAGCAGCACTTGATGCAGCAGCACTTGATGCAGCAGCAAAAGATGCATCAGGAAATGCAGGTGCAGATGTAGAGGCAGAATATGAAGCAGGAGACGCCACAGGTGATGCAGCAGGATATGAAGCATCAGGAAATTCACCATGTTATGCAGCAGCTGTGGATGCAGCAGGCGATGCAGCAGCAGGATATTCAGCATGAGGAGATGCAGCAGGAAGACATTCTGCAGCAGGAGATGCATCTGCAGGTGATGCAGCAGAAGATATATCAGGAGATGCAGAAACTGGAGATGTAGCATGAGATAAAGCAGTAAATGAAGCACAAGAGATGCCGCATGAGATGTAGGATCAGGAGATGCAGCTGCAGATGCATCAGCAGGAGATGCAACAGCAGTAGATGCAAAACCGGGAGATGCAGGAGGAGAGCAGCAGCAGGAGATGAAGCAGAAGATGGAGCATCAGGTGCAGGAGCGGTTCATAGAGCATCCACAGATGCAGGAGAAGATGCAGCAGGAGATACAGCAGCAGGAGATGCTGCTGGAGTATGAAGCCGCATGAGATGGAGGAGCAGGAGATGCAGCAGGAGATGTAGCAGGAGTAGATGCTGCAGGAGATGTAGAATCAGGAGATGCAGCTGCAGATGCAGCAGCAAGAGATGCAACAGTAGCTATAGCAGCAGGAGACGCAGGAGGAGATCAAGAATCAGGACATTCAGCCACAGGAGATGCAGCAAGAGATGCAGCGGTAGATGAAGAAGAAGAAGATGCAGCAGCAGATGCATCAGACGCAGCAGCAGGAGATGCAGCAGCAAAAGAAGCATAAGTTGTAGCAGCACATGCATAAGAAAATGAGGCAGCAGGAGATGCCACAAGAGATGCAGCAGCAGTAGATGTAGCAGGTGATGCAGCAGAAGATATTCAGCATCAGGAGATGCAGCAGCAGGACATTCTGCAGCAGGAGATGCAGCCACAGGAGATTCAGTGGAAGATGCGCAGGACATGCAGCTGCAGGAGATGCAGCAGGATATGAAGCAGGAGATATGCAAAGAGATGCAGCAGGAGATGCACGAGTAAGAGATGTAGGATGAGCTGAAGTAGGAGATAAAGCAGGTGATGCAGAAGTAGGAAATTGAGCAGCAGGAGAGGCAGCAGCAGGAGACGCAGCAGCAGGAGACGCAGCAAACGATGCAGCAAGAGATACAGGCTCAGGAGATGCATCAGCAGGAGATGCAGACGAAGATGCATCAGCAGGAGATTTAGAAGGAGATGCATCAGCAGATTCAGAAGCTGGAGATGCAGGAGAAGGAAATAGAGCAGAAGATGCAGCAGGATATGCATAAGCAGGAAATGCAGCAGGAGATGCAGCAGGATGTGCAGCAGCAGCAGATGCAACAGCAGGAGATGCAGCAGCAGATGCAGAATGAGATGCAGCAAGAGAGGCAGCAGCAGATACTGTAGAAGATTAAGCAGCAGGAGATGCAGCAGAAGGAGATGCAGCAGCAGATACCGTAGAAGATTAAGCAACAGGAGATGCAGCAGCTTGTGATTCAGCAGCAGATGCAGCAGCATTAGATTCAGCAGCATACACAGTAGCAGATGCAGCAGCAGGACAAGCAGCAGGAGATGTAGCAGGCGATGTATCAGCAGGAAATGCATCAGGTGATGTAGCAGGAGATGCATGAGGAGATACAGCAGTAGACAGAGCAGGATATGCAGCAGGAGATACTGGAGGAGATGAAGCAGCAGGAAATGCAGCATAAGGCAATGCAGCAGCAGGAGATGCAGCAGCATTAGATGTAGCAACAGCAGATGCAGCAGTAGATGCAGCAGCAGGACATGCAGCAGAAGATGCAGAAGGAGATGCAGCAGCAGGAGATGCAGAAGGAAATGCAGCAGCAGCATATGCAGCATCAGGATATGTAGTAAGATATAAACAAACTGAACATGCAGCAGCAGGAGATGTAGCAGAATAATAAGTAGCAGATGATGCATCAGCAGCTGCAGAGCCAGATGAAGAAGATGCAGCAGTAGAATATGCACTAGGAGATGTATCAGGAAGAGATGCAGCAGGAGATGCAGCAGGTAATGTAGCAGGGGGAGATGCACCATGAGATGCTGCAGTAGGAGGTACTGCAGGAGAAGCAGCATCAGACAAATCAGCTGGAGATGCAGCAGCCAGAGATGCAGTAGGAGATGTAGCAGCATATGCATGAGAAGATGAAGCAGTAGGAGATGCAGTAGGAGATTCAGCAGCAGTAGATGCAACAGGAGATGCATATTCAGCAGGAGATTCAGCAGGAGATGCAGCCGCAGGAGATGTAGAAGCAGGAGATGTAGATTCAGGAGATGCAGCCACAGATACAATAGCAAGAGATGCAGAAGGAGATGCAGCAGAAGGAGATGCAGCAGCAGGAGATGCAGCAGCAGATGTAGCAGCAGGAGATGCAGGAGGAGATCAAGCATCAGGACATTTAGCAGCAGGAGATATAGCAGGAGATGCAGCAGGCGATACAGCAGCACATGGAAAAGGATATACAGCATGAAATGCAGCAGCAGGAAATGCAGGAGGCGATGAAGCAGGAGATGCAGTAGGAGATGCAACAGCAGGAAATGCAGCAGCAGGAGATGCAGCAGTAAATGCAATAGAAGATGCATCAGGAGATGCAGGAGGTGATATAGCAGCAGGAGAAGCAGCAGCAAGAGATGCAGCCTCAAGAGATGTAGGAGGAGACTCAGCAGCAGGACATGCAGGAAATGCCCCAGGAGATGCAGCATCAGCAGGTGCACAAACAGATGTATCAGCAAGAGATGCAGCAGGAGTTGCAGCCGCAAGAAATGCAGCAGGAGATGCAG
Source organism: Clamator glandarius (assembly GCA_033459285.1). NCBI lineage: Eukaryota > Metazoa > Chordata > Aves > Cuculiformes > Cuculidae > Clamator > Clamator glandarius. The sequence goes on from JAUNZM010000625.1 coordinate 2,812,890, forward strand.
CAGCAGGAATTTCAGCAGCAGGTGTTGTAGCAGTAGGTGTTGTAGCAGTAGGTGTTGTAGCAGGAGATGCATTAGAAGGATATGAAGCAGGAACTGCAGTAGGATATGCAGGATGAGATTCAGCAGCAGATTCAGCAGGAGATGCAGCTGTAGAAGATTGTGCAACAGGAGATGCAGCAGGAGATCCAGCCGCAGGTGATGAAAAAACAAGAAATGCAGCAGGAGATGCAGAAGATGCAACGGCAGGAGTTGCAGCAGTCGGAGATTCAGCAGGACATGCAGCAGGAAGATATGCAGAAGCAGGAGATGTAGCAGGAGATGGAGATACAGCAGCCTGAGATGAAGCTGCAGGATATGTATCCTGAGATGCAGAAGCAGGAAGATAAGCAGCAGGAGATGCAGAAGCACGAGATGCAGCAGGCCATGCAGCAGCAGGAGATGTAGCAGCAGTAGAAGCAGCAGGAGATGCAGCACCAGGAAATTTAGCAGAAAGAGATGCAGCAGCAGGAGATGTAGCAGGACGTGCAGCATGAGATGAAGAAGTATGAGTTGCAGCAGGAGATTCTGTAGCAGGAGATGCAGCAGCAGAGGCTGGACGAGGCGCAGCATCACGAGAGGCAGCCGGAGCTTAAGCAGCAGCTGCAGCAAGAGATGCATCAGCCGGAGCTTAAGCAGCAGCTGCAGTAGGAGATGCATCAGCCGGAGATACAGCAGAAGATGAAGCAGGAGATGCATTAGTAGAAAATGCTGCAGGAGATGGGGCAGAAGATGCAGCAGGATATGCAGCAGAAGATACAGCAGTAGGAGATGAAGCAGGATACGCAGCAGCAATAGAGGAAGTATGAGATGCAGCAGCATGAGTTGCAGCAGGAGATTGTGTAGCAGGAGATGAAGCAGCAGATGCAGAAGGAGGTGCAGCATCACGAGATGCAGTTGGAGCTGAAGCAGCAGCTGCAGCAGGAGACTCATCAACAGGAGATACAGTAGGAGATGCAGCAGGAGATGCAGCAGGAGATGCAACAGTAGGAGATGAAGCAGGAGATGCAGGAGATGCAGTAGCAGGAGATGCAACAGGAGATGTAGCAGGACGAAATGCAGCAAGAAATGCAGCAGTTGATGAATGAGCAGAGGTAGCCGCAGCAGATGCAGCAGCAGAAGTTGCAGCAGTCTATTCAGCAGAAGATGCAGATTCAGCAGGACATGCAGCAGCAGTAGATGCAGCAGGATATGCAGCAGCAGGATATGCAGTAGGGTATGCAATAGCAGATGCAGTAGCAGATGCAACAGGGCATGCAGCAGGAGGAGATACGGCAGCAGGAGATGCAGCATCTGCATATGCAGAAGGATATGCATCCGGTAATGAAACAAGAAATGCAGCAGCAGGAGATGCAAGAAGAGATTCAGCAGCAGGAGATGAATTAGGAGATGCAATAGCAGATGCAAAAAAAGATGCTGCACGACATGCAGCAGGAGGAGATGTAGCAGAAAGAGATGCAGCATCAGATGAAGAAGCAGCAAATGCAACGTTATATGTATCAGCAGATGCAGCAGGAGATACAGCAGCAGGAGATGCCACATTAGATGAAGAAGCATATGCAACAGGAGCTGCAGCAGGAGGAGAGGCAGCAGGAGATGAAGCAGGAGTTGAAGTAGCTAGAGATGCAGCAGAAGATGCAGCAGGAGGAGAGGCAGCAGGAGATGAAGTAGCAGATGCAGTAGCAGGATATGCAGCAGAAGATGCAGCAGGAGATGCAGCAGCAGCAGATGCAGTGGGAAATGCAGCTGGAATTGCAGCAGCAGTAGATGAGGGAGAAGATGCAGAAGGAGATGCAGCAGAAGGAAATTCAGCAGGATGAGATTCAGGAGGAGATTCAGCAGCAGGGTATGCAGTAGGAGATGGAGCAGGATATTCAGCAAGAGATGAAGAAGTAGATGCATCACTAGACTCAGCAGCAGAAGATGCAGCAGGAGATTCAGCAGCAGACGCAGCAGCAGGAGATGCAGTAGTGCAAGATGCAGCAGGAGATGCATCATCAGGCAATGCTGCATCAGGCGCATCAGCAGGAGATGCATCAGCAGGATCTGGAGCAGGAGATGCAGTAGCAGGAGATGCTGCAGCAAGAGATGCAGCAGGATATAACGCAGGAGAAGATTCAGCAGTTAATGCACCATCAGAATGTGCAGCAGGACATGCAGTAGGAGATGAAGCAGCAGGAAATGCAGCAGGAGATTTAGCAGCAGACGCAGCACCAGGAGATTCAACAGCATAATATGCAGCAGGAGATCGGCCACAGTATAAGAAGAAGGGCATATAGCAGGAGGAGATGCAGTAGCAAGAGATGCAGCAGGAGATTCAGCAGGAGATACAGCAGCAGGATATGCAGTAACAGAAAATGAATTTGCACGGGATGGAGCAGCAGGAGGTGCGGCAGAAGGATATACAGAAGCAGGAGATGCAGCAGGAGCAGATGCAGCAGGATGTGCGCAACCAGGAGAAGCAGCATCAGGAGAAGCACCTGGAGATTTAGCAGTAAGAGGTGCAGCAGGAGATATAGCAAGAGATGAAGCATCAGGAGATGAACTAGGAGATGCAGCAGAAGGGAACGCAGCAGCAGATCCAGCAACAGAATATGCAGCAGGATGTGAAGCAGCAGGAGATGTTGCAGCAGGAGGTGCTGTAGCAAGATATGTAGCAGCAGATTCAGAAGCACAGGATACAAAAGGAGATGCAGCAGCAGGATATGCAGTAGGAAATGCAGCAGCAGTGAATGCAGCAGGAGATACAGATTCAGCAGGAGATGCAGCAGCAGGAGGTGTAGCAGAAGATGCAGCACTAGTTGCAGTAGCAGGAGGTGCTGCAGTAAGAGATGCAGCAGGATATAAAGCAGGAAGATATTCAGTAGCTGATGCAGCAGCAAGAGATGAAGCAGGTGATGCAGCATGAGATGAGGCATCAGGAAATGTAACAGGAGATTCAGCAGCAGACGCAGCTCCAGGAAATTCAGCAGCAGAATATGCAGCAGGAGATCAGCCACAGTAGATGAAGCAGGGAGTGCTGCAGCAGGAGACGCAGGAGATTCAAAAGGAGATAAAGCAGTAGGATATACAGCAGCAGGAAATGCAGCAGTATGCAATATAGCAGCAGGAGATGCAGCAGAAGGATATACAGAAGCAGGAGCTGATGCAGCAGTATATGTGGGAGAAGAAGAAGCAGCAGAAGTAGATGCACCAGGAGATTCAGCAGCAAGAGATGCAGCAGGAGATGTAAAACGAGATGAAGCATCAGAAGATGCAGTAGGAGATGCGGCCACAGGAGAAGCAGCAAGAGATGCAGCAGAGGATGCAGCAGAATGGGATGCAGCAGAAGATCCAACAGCAGAATATACAGCAGGAGATGCAGCAGCAGGGGATGCAGCAGAAGAAGCAGCAGCAGGAAATGCAGCAGCAGCAGATTGCAGCACGAGATTCAGCAGCAGAAGATGCAGCAGGAGATTCAGCAACAGTAGATGCAGCAGGAGATGCAGCAGCAGGAAATGCTGCAGGAGATGCTGCAGGAGATGCAGTAGGAGATGCAGGAGTAGGAGATGCAGCAGCAGGAGATTCAGCAACATTAGATGCAGCAGGAGATGCAGCAGCAGGAAATGCTGCAGGAGATGCAGCAGGAGGTGCAGGAGTAGGAGATGCAGCAGCAGGAGATTCAGCAGGATATACAGCAGGAGATGCAGAAGGATATGCAGCAGAAGGTCATGAAGCAGCAGGAGATGTAGTAGGAGATGCAGCAGTAAATGCAGCAGCAGGATATGCAGCAGAAAGATGCTGAAGAGTATGCAATAGCAGATGCAGCAGCAGATGCAGCAGGAGATTCAACAGGAGATGCAGGAGCAGGAGATGCAGGAGCAGGAGATGCATTAGGAGATACAATAGCAGATGCAGCATCAGATGCAGGAGGAGGAGATGCAGCAGCAATACATGCATCAGCAGATGCAGCAGGAAATGCAGCAGCAAAAGATGAAGCAGGAGATGGAAAAGCATATGCAGCATGAGATGCAGCATCAGGATACTCAGCAGTAGATGCAGTAGGTGGAGATGCAGCAGGAGATGCAGCAGCAGGAGATGCAGCAGCTTCATCTCTTCTTTCTCCTACTCCTGCTGAATATCCTGCTGCTTCATCTGCTGCTGCATTCCCTGCTTCTGCATCTCTTGTTGCTTCATCTCCTGCTCCTCCTTCTGCTGCATCTGCTGCTGCTTAATCTCCTGCTGCATAATCTCCTTCTGTATCTCCTGCTGCATCTGCTATATTAGATCATCGGGCATCTGCTGATGCTTTATCTGCTTCTGCTGCATTGCTGCTGCATCTGATGCTACTGCATCTCCTGCTGTATCAGCTGCTGCATCCCCTGATTAATCTGCTGCTGTTGCATCGCATTTTGGTGCATCTCCTGCTGCATCTCATGCTGCTGCATCTCCACGTGCTGCATTTCCTGCTTTATCTACTGCTGCAACTCCTGGTGCATCTGCTGCTGCATCTGCTGCTGCATCTTCTGCTTCATCTCTTGCTGCTGCATCTGCGGCTGAATCTCCTGATGCTGCATCTCCTGCTACTGAATCTCCTGCTGCTGAATCTCCTGCTGTTGCATCTCCTGCTGATGTATCACTAGCTGCATCTCCTACTGCTTTTCCTGCTGTATCTGTTGCTTTATCTGCTGCTAGTTCATCTACTGCTATATAACCTGCTACATCTCATGCTGCTGCACCTACTGCTACATCTCCTCCTACATCACATGATGCTGCTTCTGCTGCTGCATCTGCTTCTGCTGTATCTCCTTCTGCATCTCCTGCAGCAGCATTTCCTGCTGCATCACCTGCTGCATATCCTGCTGTATCTCCTGCTGCTACATCTGCTGCTGAATCTGCATCTCCTGCTTCATCTCTGCTGCATCTCCTCCTGATTCATCTCCTGATGCATCTTATGATGCTACATATCTGGCATCTGCTGCTGTATATGCTGCTGCCTCATATATTGCAGCATCTCCAGGTACATCTCCTGCTGCTGGAACTGCTGCTGCTGGATCTCCTCCTGCATCTTCTGGTACTGCATCTGCTGCTGCATCTCCTGCTGCTGCATCTCCTGCTTAATCTCCTGCTGCTGTATCTCCTGCGTATGCATATCCTACTGCTGCATCTCCTATTGCATCTCCTAGTGCTGCATCTCCTGCCGCTGCATCTCCTGCTGCATCTCCTGCTTCATTTCCTGTTGCTGCTTCTGTTGCTGCATTTCCCAATTCATCTCCTGCTTCTACGTCTCTTGCTGCCTCTTCTGATGCATCTCCTGCTGCTGTGTTTGCTGCTGCATCTCCTGGTGTATCTACTGATGCTGCATCTCCTGCTGAATCTTCTGCTGCTGAATCTCCTTCTTTTGTGCCCCCTGCTGCATCTACTGCTGCTACATCTCCTGTTGCATCTTCTCCTGCTGCATATCTTGCTGAAGCGTCTGCTGATGCATATCCTTCATCTCCTGCTGCTACATTTCCAGCTGCATCTCCTGCTACTGTATCTCCTCCTGAATCTCCTCCTACTGCATCTCCTGCTGCACCTACTGCTGCTGCATTTCCTGCTGCCTCATCTAATACTGCATCTCCTGCTGCTGAATCTCCTGCTACTGCAAATCCTGCTGAATCTGCATCTCCTGCTTCATCTGCTCCTGCATGTCCTTTTGCTGCCTTTCCTGCTACTGAATCTACTGCTGTATATGCTGCTTCATCTCCTGCTGCTGCATCTCCTCCTTCTGCTTCTCCTGCTGCTTAATCTCCTGCTTCTGCATCTCCTGCTGCTTCATATCCTGCTGCATATCCTACTACTGAATCTCCTGCTTCTGCATCTACTGCTGCTTCATATCCTGCTGCATATCCTGCTGCATCTCCTACTGCAACTACTGCTGCTGAATACCCTTCTTATTCTAATGCTTCTGCAGCTCCTACTGAATATTCTGCTGCTGCATCTCCATCTGTTGCATCTGCTCTTGCATCTCCTGCTGAACCTTCTGCATCTCCTGCTACATCTCCTCATACTGCATTTCTGGCTGTAACTCTTGCATCTTCTTATGCTTCATCTCCTGCTGCTGCATACCCTGCTGCGTCTGCTGCTGCATTTCCTCCTTAATCTTCTACTCAATCTGCTGCTACATCTGCTGTGGCTACATCTCCTGTTGCTGCATCTCTTGCCTCTGCATCTCCTTGTGATGTGTCTGCTGCTGCATCTCCTGCTGAATCTCCTACTGCTGCATTTGCTGCTACATCTCCTGCTTCAACTCCTGCTGCTGCATATCCTGATGAATCTCCTACTACCGCATCTGCTTCATTTTCTTCTACACCAACTGCTGCTTCGTCTGCTGCTGCATCTCCTGCTAAATCTCCTGCTGCTGCATGTGCTGTTGATGTATCTCTTGCTTGATATCCTGTGACTTCATCTCAAGCTAAATCTCCTGCTGCTGCATCTTCTTCTCTCCGTCTTCTTCTCTGCATCTCCTGATGCTGCATCTCCTCCTGCTATATCTACTTCTGAATCATCCCACGCTTCTCATGCTGCTGCATAAGCTGCTGCTGCATCTCCTTCCGCTGCATGTCCTGCTGCTGCATCTCCTACTGCATCTCCTGCTGAATCTATTCCTGCATCTCTTGGTGCTGCATTTCCTGCTGCTGCATCACCTCCTGCTTCATCTCCTGCTTCATCTCCTCCTGCTGCCTCTGCTGCTGCATTCCTGCTGAATCTCCTGCTGCTGAATCTCCTGCTGAATCTCCATTTGTTGCTGCATCTGCTGCTGCATATCCTGATGCATCTCCTGCTGTAGAATCTCCTGCTGCATCTACTAAAGAAGAGTCTCCTGCTGCTTCATATGCTTCAGCATGTCCTGCTGCTGAATCTTTTGCTGAATCTGCATTTACTGCAGAATCTGCTGCTGCATCTCCTGCTGCTCCATCTCCTGTTGAATCTGCATCTCCTGCTGAATCTGCTTCTGCATCTACTGCTGCATCTTCTGTGGCTGCATTTTCTGCTAACTCACCTCCTGCTGAATCATCTCCTGCTGCTGCGTTTCCTGCTTCAGCTCCTCCTGCATCTTCTCCTGCTGCTTCTCCTGCAGAATCTACTGCTGCATCTGCTCCTGCATTGCCTGCTGCATCTGCTGTTCCATCTTCTTCTGCTCCATCTTCTGCTGCTGCATGTCAGGCTTCTGCATCTCCTAATGAATCTCGTGCTACTGCATCTGCTAATGAATTACATGCTACTCCAACCTCTGGTGCTGCATCTCTTGCCTCATCTCCTGCTGCATCTATTTCTGCTGCATCTCCTTCTGCTGCACCTCCTGCTGCTACCTCTGCTGTTGAATCTCCTGCTGAATGTCCTCCTGATACATGTGCTGCTCTATATGCTCTTTCTGCATCTCCTGCTGAATGACCTGCTACTCCATCTCCTGCTGGTGCATCTTCTGCTACATCTCCTGCTGCATATCTTGATGCATATCCTGTGTCTGCATCAACTGCTGTATATCCTGCTGCTGCAGCTTCTGCTGCATCCCCTCCTACAACACCTGCTACTGCTTCTCATGGTGCATATCGTCCTGCTGCATCTCCTGCTGCTGCATCTGCTGCATCTCTTGCTGCATCTCCCGCTGATGGATCTCCTAATGTATCTCCTGCTGCATTTCCTGCTACTACATCTCCTGCTGCTGCATCTTCTGCTGCATCTCCTGCTGCTGCATCTCCTGCTGCTGCATCTTCTGCTGCATCTTCTGCTGCATATCCTGCTGATGCATCTCCTGCTACATGTCCTGCTGCTTCATCTCCTACTGCACCTCCTACTTCTGCATCTCCTGCTGCTGCATATCCTGCTGCTGTTTCATCTCCTGCTGCATCTCCTGCTGCTGTGTCTGCTGCTGCATTATGTCCTGATTCTTCTCCTGCTGCATCTCCTGCTTCTTTATCTCCTGCTGCTGCATGTCCTAATGAATCTCCTCTTCTGATACTCCTGCTGCATCTTCTTCTGCTGCATCTCCTGCTGCTGCATCTTCAGCTGCATCTCCTGCTGCATCTCCTGCTGCTGCATATCCTGCTGATGCGTCTGCTGCTGCTCAATCTCCTGCTGAATGTTCTTCTGCTTGATCTACTGCTACATCTATTTCTGCTGCATCTCCTTCTGCTGCATCCTCTGCTCCTGCCTCTCCAACTGCATCTCCTGCTGAATCTCATGCTGATGCATCTTCTGCTGTATCTCCCCCTTCGGCATCTCCTGTTGCATCACCTGCTACTGCATCTCCTGCTGCTGCATATTCTGCTGCATTTATTGCTGCATCTCTTGCTGCATATCCTGTGGCTGCATCTCCAGCTGCATTTCCTGCTGCATATACTGACACATCTCGTCCTCCTACATCTCATTCTGCATTTCCTGCTGCTGCATCTCCTGCTGCTGCATCTCCTGCTCCTGCATCTCCTGCTGCTGCATCTCCCGCTGCCGCATCATCTGCTCCATTTTATGCTCCTGCATCTCCTGCTACATCTCGTCCTGCTGCATTTCCTTTTGTATCTCCTGCTGGTTATTATCCTTCTGCTGCATTTCCTAAGGCATCTCCTGCATCTTCATCTCCTGCTGCTGCATCTCCTGCTGCATCTCGTCCTGCTGCATCTTATGCTACATTGCCTGCTACTTAATCTCCTGCTGCATCTCCTTCTGCATCTGTTGCTGCATGTCCTCCTGCTTCATCTATTGCTGCATTTCCTCCTACATCTCCTGCTGCACTTTCTGCTACTTCATCTGCTGCTTGACTGCTGCTGCTGTATCTCTTTCTCAATCTCCTTTGGACGGCATCTACTGCTGCATCTCCTGCTGCAGCGTCTCCTGTTTCATTTTCTACTGCTGCATCTTCTTTTTTGCATCTTCTCTGTATTTCCTGCTGCTGCAATTCCTCCTGCTGCATTTCCTGCAGGAGATGCAGCAGCAGATGCAGCAGGAGAAGCAGGAGCCGATGCACCAGCAGATGCACCAGCAGGATATGCAGGAGCTGGAGATGCAGCAGGAGATACAGCAGGAGATGCAGCACCAGGAGATGCAACAGCAGGATATGTTACAGCAGGAGATGCAGCACAAAGAGATGCAGCAGCAGGAGATTCAGCAGGAGATACTTTAGGAGATGCAGCACCAGGAGATGTATCTGTTTAGCCTGGAGAAGAGGAGGCTGAGGGGAGACCTTATTACTCTCTACAACTACCTGAAGGGAGGTTGTGGAGAGGAGGGTGCTGGCCTCTTCTCCCAAGTGACAGGGGACAGGATGAGAGGGAATGGCCTCAAGCTCCTCTAGGGGAGATTTAGGCTCGAGATAAGGAAAACATTCTTCATGGAAGGGTCGTTAGGCATTGGAACAGTCTGCTCAGGGAGGCAGTTGACTCATTGTCCCTGGACGTGTTTAAGGTGAGGGTGGATGAGGTACTTAGGGGCATGGTTTAGGGATTGGTGGGAATGGTTGGACTCGACAATCCAGTGGGTCTCTTCCAGTCTGGTTATTCTGTGATTCTGTGAAGCAGGAATTGCAACAAGGGATTCAGCAGGAGGAGATGCAGGAGGAGTTGCTGCAGCAGTAGATGCAGTAGCAGATTCAGCAGGAGACGCTGCAGCAGAATACGCTGTAGCAGATGCAGCAGCAGGAGGTGCAGGAGCTGGAAATGTAGCAGCAGATGTAGAAGGAGATGCAGCAGTAGGAGATGCAGCACGATATGCAGCAGGAGATGCAGCAGCAGGATAACAGGGCAGTGTTCATATCCACAGTAAAAATTCTTTAACCCCTCGAGCCAGCCTTCAGGTGTCTCCTGCTATGGGGATGTATACCAGGTCAACCCAGCGCTGGCCCTGCTGTGCTGTCTTCAACGCATGGTCAAGCTCTCGGAAGTGCATAGTCCTGACTGCTATGCACCATGCAGGTTACACCTGGGGACCGAAGCCGGGTTGACCTGTCAGCCAACACAAAGCGACCCCCTTATGGACCTTCAGTTCCCCACAGAGACCCCGAGTGACCCCCAGGTATTTATGGTGACCAAGAGGCATATAGAGCAGGAGATGCATCAGTAGGAGATGCAGCAGCAGGAGATGCAGAACGGGATGTAGCAGGAGATGCAGCAGTAGGAGATGAAGCAAGAGATGCACCAGCCAGAATTTGATCACAGCATCTTCGCTGCAATACTTGTGCTGAACACTCTGAAATATTCAAGTGACGTTACAGCTATGCTGACGTTACAGTACACAAGCCTAGGCTGAAAGTTCAACAAGTCTTGCTTTGCAATGAAAGTGCTATTGGAGAGGACATCCAGAACCAGCAGCATTCCATGCTAGCATCTTCACTACGGGAGTTACTCACTTTTCCTAAAGCACTTTATTAGGCTCAGTTAAGTCACAATTCAGTACCCTATACTAAAAGATTCTGGTTTTTGTGCTTTGCAGCTTCCAGCGAAAGTGCCTCCACAGAAGACTCTAACGAGAGCCAGCATTTGATCGTAGCAGCTTCCTTGAGCAGCAGATACAGGATGATCTAAATCAGCAGGTGCAGGAGGAGATGCAGAAGAGGAGATAGAGCAGGAGATGCAGCAGTAAATTCGACAGAGGGAGATTCAGGAGGAGATCCAGCAGCAGGAGATGCAGCAGCTGATGCAGAAAGAGATGATACAGCAGGAGATGCAGCAGCGGGAGATGCAGCAGCAGCAGATTAAACAGGTGATGCAGGACAGGAGATGCAGAAGCAGACACAGCAGCAGAAGATGCAGCAGCAGGAGATGGAGCAGGAGATGCAGCAGCAGGAGATGCAGCAGCAGCAGATTCAATAGGTGATGAAGAAACATGATATGCAGAAGCAGCAGATGCAGCAGCAGGAGATGTAGCAGCAGATTCAATAGGTGATGCAGAAACATGATATGCAGAAGCAGCAGATGCAGCAGCAGGACTTGTAGCAGGATATGCAGTAGTAGGAGATGCACGAGCAGCAGATTCAATAGGAGATGCATAAGCAGGATATGCAGCAACAGCAGACGCAGCAGCAAGGGATGCAGCAACAGGAGATACAGCAGCAGGAGTTGGTGCAGCACGAGATACAGAAGAAGGGAATGCAGCAGCAGGAGATTCATCTGGAGATGCAGCAGGACGAGATACAGCAGGAAATAGAGCAGTAGATGATGCAGCAGCAGCAGATGAAGCAGCAGTTTCAGCAGCAAACACAACAGCAGGAGATGCAGCAGGAGATGCTACAGCAGGAGATGCAGCAGCAGGAGATGCAGCAGCAGGAGATCCATCAGCACGAGATGAAGTAGGAGATGCAGCTGGAGATGAAGCCAAAGGAGATGCAGCAAGATATACAGCAACAGCAGATGCAGCAGAAGATGTAGCAGCAGTAGATGTAGCACGAAATGCAGCTGCAAGAGATGCAGCAGCAGATTAAGCAGAAAATGTAACAGCAAGAGCTAGAGCAGGAGATTCAGCAGGAGATGGTGAAGCAGATGCAGCAGCAGGAGATGCAGCAGCAGATTCAGCAGGAAATACAGATTCAGCAGGAGATGTCGCAGCAGGAGATACTGAGGCAGATGAATCAACAGGAGATTCTGCTGTAGGAGATGCAATAGGAGATGCTGCAGCAGTAGATCCATCGGGAAATGCAGAATCAGATGCAGCAAGAGATGGAGATTCATAAGGAAATGCAGCAGCAGGAGATGAAACAGGAATTCAGCTTGAGATGCAACAAGATGAGATGAAGCAGGAGATGCAGCAGCAGGAGATGCAGCAGCAGGAGATGCAACAGTATGAGATGAAGCAGGAGATGCAGCAGGAGGAGATGAAGCAGCAGGAGATGCAGCAGCAAGAGATGCAGCAGGAGATTCAGCAGGCAATGCAGAAACAGGAGATGCAGGAGGAGATGCAGCAGCAGGAGACAGCAGAAAGAGATGCAGCAGCAGCATACAAAGCAGCAGGAGATGCAAAAGGTGATTCAGTAGTAGATTCAGCTAGAGGAGACGCAGCAGCAGGAGATGCAGATAAGAAGACGCAAGAAGAATATGCAGCTGCAGGAGATACAGCTGGAGATGCAGCCGCAGGATATGCATCAAGAGATACAACAGCAGCACATGCAGGAGCAGGAGATGGAGCAGGACATGCAGCAGCAGATGAAGCAGCAGATGATGCACAATGTGATGCAGCAGTAGAAGTTGCACCAGGAGATGAAGCATAACGAGATAGAGCAGGAGATGTAGAAGCAGGAGATTCAGCAGGAGATGCATTAGCAGGATATTAATTATCAGGAGATGCAGAAGGAAATGCAGCAGCAGGAAAGGCTGCAGCAGGAGAAGCAGCAGGACATGCAGCAGTGGGAAGTGCACCATGACATATTGCTGCAGGAGATGCAGCAGGAGATGCAGCATCAGAGGAAGCAGCAGGTGGTGAAGCTGAAGAAGAAGTAGCTGGATGTGTATTAGGAGATGCCGCAGCAGGAGATGCTGCAGCAGGAAATGCTGCAACAAGAGATGCAGCAGCAAGAGATGCATCAGAAGATGCAGCAGAAAATGCAGCAGCAAGACATGAAGCAGCAAGAGATAGACCATGAGATTTAACAGGACATACTAAAGAAGGAAATGCAGTAAGAGATGCAGCAGGAGCTGCAGCAGCAAGAGATGCAGCAGCAGATGCAGCAGAGGAGATGCAGCATCAAGAGATACAGCAGGAGATGCAGCAGGAGATTCAGCAGTAGGCGATGCAGTAGGAGATTAAACAGTAGGAGATGAATCAGGAAATGCAGCAGCAGTAGATGCAGCAGCAGATGCAGGAGAAGATGCAGCAGTAAATGCAGAAGGACATGCAGCAGCAGGAGATTAAGTAGCAGGAGATGCAGCAGGAGATGCAGTAGTAGATGAATCAGCAGCAGATGCAGCAGCAGGAGATTAAGTAGCAGGAGATGGAGCAGGAGATGCGGCAGCAGGATATGCAGCAGGAGATGGAGCAGGAGATTCAGAAGCAGAAGATGCATCAGGAGATGCAGGAGCAGATGTAGTAGGAGATAAAGCAGAAGATGCAGCAGCAGTTACAGCAGGAAGTGCAATAGGAGGAAACGTGGGAGCATGAGATGAAGCAGGAAATGCAGCAGCAGGAGATGCAGCAGGAAATGAAGCAGGAGGAGATGCAGCAGGAGTTGCAGCAGGAGGAGAGGCATCAGGAAATGCAGCAGGACGATATGGAGCAGGAGATGCAGCAGGAGATGCAGATGCAGGAGATGCAGAAGAAAATGCAGATGCTGGAGATGCAACAGTGGCTATATCTCCTACTGCATCTCCCGCTGCTGCATATCCTGCTGCGGCATCTCGTTCTGTATCTGCTGCTGCATTGCCTACTGCATCTCATGCTGCTACATCTCCTGCTGCATCTCGTCCTGCTGCATTTACTGCTGTATATTCTGCCACTTAATCTCCTTCTGCTGCATTTCCTAAGGCATATCCTGCTGCTTCATCTACTTATGATGCATCTCCTGCTTCATCACCTGCTGCTGCAACCCCTCCTGCTGCATCTCCTGCTGCATCTCGTCCTGCTGCATCTTATTCTGGATTGCATGCTGCTTAATCTCCTTCTCCTGCATCTTTTGCGGCATCTCCTACTGCTGAATCTGCTGCATCTACTTCTGCATCTCCTCCTGCTTCATCTATTTCTGCATCTCCTGCTACATCTCCTGCTGTATCCCCTGCTGCTTCATCTGCTGCTTGAGTTCTGCTTTATTTCTTTCTGAATCTCCTGCGGCTGCACCTCCATCTGAATCTCCATCTGCATCTCCTGCTGCTGGTTCTCCTGTTCCATCTCCTACTGCTGGACCTTCTTCTCTGCATCTGCTTCATCTACTGCTTGATATCTGCTGTATCTCTTTCTGAATCTCCTGCGGCAGCATCTCCATCTGCATCTCCTACTGCTGCATCTGCTGTTGCAACTCCTGCTGCATCTCCTGGTTCTGCATCTGCTCCTGCATCTCCTGCTGCTGCATCTCCTTCTGCATCAACTTCTGCATCTGCTGCAGCATCTCTTGCTGCTCCATCTCTGCTGCATCTGCTGATTTAGATCATATTGCAGCTTCATCTTCTGCTGCATCTGCTTCTGCATCTCCTGCTGCCTCTACTTATTTAGGTCATATTGCATCTGCTGCTGATGCATCTCCTGCTGCATCTGCTGCTGCATCCTCTACTTCATTGCTCCTGCTGCATCTCCTTCTGCTGCATCTCCTGCTGCTGCATATCCTGCTGCTGCTTCTGCTCTTGTATCTCCTGGTTCATCTCCTGGTTGTGCATCTGCTGCTGTATCTTCTGCTGCTGTATCTCCTGTTCCATCGCCTGCAGCTGCATCTCCTGCAGCATTTCCTGCTCCAACATCTCCTGCTGCATCTCCTGCGTTTGCATCTCCTGCTGCTGCATCTCCTGCTGTATCTTCTACTGCTGTGTCTCTTTCTGCTGCGTTTTCTGTTGCACATCCTGCTGTATCTCCTTCTGCATCTCTTGCTGCTGCCCTTCCTTCTGCTGCATATCCTGCTGGATTTCACCCTGCATCTTCTGCTGCTGCTCCTCTTTCTGCTACATCTCCTGCTGCAGAATCTCCTGCTACTGCATCTCCAGCTGCACAATCTCCTGCTGCATCTCCTACTCCTTTTCCTGCTTCATATGCTGCTTCATCTGCTTCCGGTTCTCCTGCTATATCTCATGCTGCTGCACCTACTGTTGCATCTCCTGCTGCATCACTTGCTGCTACTTCTGCTGTTGCATCTGCTGTGCTGTATCTCCTGCAGCATTTCCTGTGGCAACATCGCCTGCAGCATCTCCTGCTGCTGCATCTTCTGCTGCTGCATCTCCTGATGCATCTCTTGCTGCTGAATCTAATGGTGCATCTTTTGCTGCTGAATCTAATGGTGCATCTTTTGCTGCTTCATCTCCTGCTACTGCTTCTCCTGCTGCTGCATCTCCTGCTGCTGTATCTCCTGTTCCATCTCCTGCTGCTTCTTCTCCTGCTGCTGTATCTCCTCTTGCATCTCCTGCTGCTGCTACTCCTGCTGCATCTCCTTCATCTCAGGCCTCTGTATTTCCTGCTGCTACATTCCCTGCTGCATCTCCTGCTGCCTCATGTCCTAATGCATCTTCTGCTGCTGCATCTGCTGCTGTTGCAGCTCCTTCTGCATTTGCTTCTGCACCTGCTGATGCATCTCCTGCTGCTGAATCTACTTCTGCTGCATTTCCTTTTTCTGCATCTCTTGCTGCTGCATCTCCTGCTGCATCTGCTGCTGCTTCATGTTCGGATGCAAAGTCTGCTGCTGCATCTCCTGACCATCTCCTGCTGCTTAATCTCATGGTGCATCTACTGCTGCTGGAAATCCTGCTGCACTCCTGCTGCTGCATCCCCTCTTGCTTCATCTCCTTCTTCTGCATCTCTTGCTGCTGCATCTCCTGCTGAATGTTCATCTCCTACTGCTGCATCTCCTGCTGCTGCATCTCCTGCTGCTGTATCATCTGCTCCATTTTATGCTCCTGCATCTCCTACTACATCTCGTCCTGCTGCATTTCCTGCTGTATCTCCTGCTGCTTAATATCCTTCTGCTGCATTTCATAAGGCATCTCCTGCTGCTTCATCTACTGCTGCTGCATATCCTGCTTCATCTCCTCCTGCTGCATCTGTTGCAACTCCTGCTGCGTGTCCTCCTGCTTCATCTATTGCTGTATCTCCTGCTACTTATCCTGGTGCACCTCCTGTTACTTCATCTGCTGCTTGACTGTTGCTGCTGTATCTCTTTCTCAATCTCCTTTGGCTTCATCTCCTGCTGCATCTCCCGCTGCTGCATCTCCTGTTTCATCTTCTACTGCTGCATCTTCTTTTTTGCCTCTTCTTCTCTGCATATTCTGCATCTGCATTTCCTCCTGGTGCATATCCTGCAGGAGTTGCAGCGTCAGATGCAGCAGCAGATGCAGTAGGAGTTTCAGCAGCAGATGCAGCAGGGTATGCAGCAGCAGGATATGCAGCAGCAAGAAATGATGCAGGATATGCAGCAAGAGATGCAGGAGCAGGAGCTGCAGCAGGAGATGCAGCAGTAGGAGATGCATCAGCTGGAGATGCAGCACAAGATGCAGCAGCACATGCAGCAGCAGGATAACGAGGCAATGTACATATCCATGGTAAAAACGCTTTAAACCCATGAGCCAGCCTTCGGGTGTCTCTAGCTCTGGGGGCGGGCACCAGGTCAACTCAGAGCCGGCCCTCCTGTGCTGTCAGGCTCCCAGAATTTGATAGACCTGACTGCTACGCACCACACAGGGTACACCTGGGGACCAGAGTTGGGTTGACCTGTCAGCCAACACAAACCAACCCCGTTAGGGACCCCTAGTGCCCCACAGCTAACCCGAGTGACCCTCTGGTATTTATGGTGACTATGCAGCATATGCAGCAGGAGATGTATCAGCAGGAGATGCATCAGTACGAGATGCAGCAGGAGATGCAGCAGTAGGAGATGAAGCAGGATATGTAGCAGGAGATGCAGCAGTAGGAGATGAAGCAGGAGATGCAGCAGTAGGAGATGCAGCAGAAAACGCATCAGCAGGAGATGCAGCATCAGCAGATGGAGCAGCAGATTCAGCAGCAGATGAAGTATGAGATGCAGCAGCAGGAGATGCAGCAGCAGATGCAGTAGCACATGCAGCACCAGCAGATACAGCAGCAGGAGATGAAACATCAGATGCAGTAGGAATTTGATCACAGCATCTTCTCTGTGATACTTGTGCTGAACGCTCTGAAATTTTGAAGTGACTCTTTAATAGCCATGCTGATGTTACAGTACCCAAGCCTAGACTGAAAGTTCTACAGGTCTTGCTTTGCAATGAAATCGCTGTTGGAGAGGACATTCAAAACCAGCAGCATTCCATGCTAGCATCTTCCCTATGGGAGTTACTCACTTTTCCTAAAGCGCTTTAGTAGGTGCAGTTAAGTCACAATTCAATACCCCATACTAAAACATTCTGGTTTTTGCTTTGCAGCTTCCAGCGAAAGTGCCTCCACAGAAGACTCTAACGAGAGCCAGCATTTGATCGTAGCAGCTTCCTTGAGGTGCTAAACACTCTGAATTTTTGAAGTGACACTGTAATAGCCATTCTAACGTTACAGTAGACAAGCCTAGGCTGAAAGTTCAACAAGTCATGCTTTGTAGTGAAAGCGCTATAAGAGAAGACATTCAGAAGCAGCAGCATTCCATGCCAGCATCTTCCCTGTGGGAGTTACTCAGTTTTCCTGAAGAGCCTTAAAAGGTGCAGTTAAGTCACAATTCAGTACCCTATACTAAAACGTTCTGTTAGTCGTGCTTTGCAGCTTGCAGTGAAAATGCTTCCATAGAAGACTCTAACGAGAGCCAGCATTTGATCGTAGAAGCTTCCCTGTGGTACTTGTGCAGAACGATCTGAAATTTTGAAGCAACTCTTCAGTAGCCATTCTGATGTTACAGTTAACAAGCCTAGACTGAAAGTTCTATAAGCCTTTACTGGCAATGAAAGCGCTATAAGAGAAAACATTCAGAAGCAGCAGCATTCCATGCCAGCATCTTCCCTGTGGGAGTTACTCAGTTTTCCTGAAGAGCCTTAAAAGGTACAGTTAAGTCACAATTCAGTACCCTACACTAAAACTTTCTGTTAGTCATGCTTTGCAGATTGCAGTGAAAGCTCTTCCAGAGAAGACTCTAACGAGAGACAGGATTTTATCATAGTTGCTTCCCTGCGGTATTTGCACAGAATGCTCTGAAATTTTGAAGTGACTCATCAAGAGCCATTCTGATGTTACACTCCACAAGCCCAGACTGAAGTACTACAAGTCTTACTTGGCAGTGAAATTGCTATAAGAGAAGACATTCAGAAGCAGCAGCATTCCATGCCTTAATAGGCGCGGTTAAGTCAAAATTCAGTACCTTTGACATTCTGTTAGTCGTGCTTTGCAGATTGCAGTGAAAGAGCTTCCAGAGAAGACTCTAACGAGAGCCAGCATTTGGTCGTAGCAGCTTCCCTGTGGTACTTGTGCAGAACGATCTGAAATTTTGAAGAAACCTTTTAATAGCCATTCTGATGTTACAGTTCACAAGCCTAGACTGAAAGTTCTACAAATCTTGATTTGCAGTGAAAGCGCTATAAGAGAAGACATTCACAAGCAGCAGCATTCCATGCTGGCATCTTCTGTGCGGGAGATTCTCACTTTTCCTAAAGCACCTTAATAGACGCAGTTAAGTCACAATTCAGTACACCACACTAAAACATTCTGCTAATCGTGCCTTGCAGCTTGCAGTGAAAGCCCTTCCAGAGAAGACTCTAATGAGAGCCAGCATTTGATTGTAGCATCTTCCCTGCGTTACATGTGCTGAATGATCGGATGTTTTGAGTGGCGCTTTAATAGCCATGCTGATGTTACTGTACAAAAGCCTTGGCTGAAAATTCTACAAGTCTTGATTTGCAGTGAAAGCACTATAAGAGAAGATATTCAGAAGCAGCGGCATTCCTTGCTGGCATATTCCCTATGGGAAGGAGATGCAATAGGAGATGCAGCAGTAGGATATGCAGCAAGATGTAAGGCAGCAGCAGGGGATGCAGTAGAATATGCAGCATCAGATTAAGCAGGAGATGCAGCAGGAGATAAAGCACTAGATGCAGCAGGTGGAGATGCAGCAGGAGATGAAGCAGCAGGAGATACAGCAGCAGGAGATGTAGCAGGAGATGCAGCAATAGATAAGGCAGCAGCAGATGCAGCAGTATATAAATGATATATATCTTCAGAGATTCGGCAGGAGAAGATGCATTAGGAGATGTAGCAAGAGATGCAGATTCAGTAGCAGATGCAGACAGCAGGAGATGCTTCAGCTGATGCAGCATCAGGAGAAGCAGTAGCAGGAGATGAAGCAGGAGATGCAGCAGCTGATGCAGAAGATGATAGAGCAGGAGATGCAGCAGACGAAACAAAAGATGCAGCAGCATATGCAGAAAGAAATGCAGCAGCAGGAGATGCAGCAACACACACAAAAGAAAAAGGTGCAGCTGCAGAATATGCATCAGGACATGCAGCAACAGTAGATGCAACAGGGGATGCAGAAGCAGTAGATGCGGCAGTAAATATAGCAGCAGGAGATGTATCAGCAGGTGAAACATCAGACGTATTAGCAGGAGATGCAGAAGTAGATGCAGCAGCAGGAGATGCAGCAGCAGGAGATGCAGCAGGAGATGCAACAGCAGATGCAACAGGTGGAGATGCAGCAGCAAGAGTTGAAGGAGGATATTTCGCAGCAGGAGAAGCGGCAGGAGATTCAGCAGTAGATGCAGCATCAGATGAATCAACAGCAGATGCAGAATCAGGAAATGCAGCAAGGGATGCAAAAGTGAATGCAGATTCAGCAGAAGATGCAGCAGCAGGAGATAAAGCAGCATGATATGCAGTAGCTGGACATGCAGCAGCTGGAGATGCAGCAGCTGGAAATGAAGCAGGACATGCAGAAGGAGATGCAGAAGGAGTTGCAGAAGAAGGATATGCAGGAGAAGGAGATACAGGATGAGATGTAGCAGCAGGAGTTGCAGAATTAGAAGTAGCAGGAGATACAGCAGCAGGAGATGCAGAAGCAGACAAAGCAGCAGAAGATGCAGCAGCAGGAGATGGAGCAGGAGATTAAGCAGATGTAGATGAATCCGGTTATGCAGCAGTAGGAGATGCAGCAGCAGGATATGCAACAGCAGGAGATGCAGCAGCAGGATATGTAGCAGTAGGAGAGGCAGCAGCGGGAGATGCAGCTGCAGGAGATGCAGCAGATTGATATTCAGATGCAGGAGATCTAGGAGCAGGAGATGAAGCACTAGATGTAGCAGAAGATGCAGCAGGAGATGCATATTCAGTAGGAGATACAGCAATAGATGCAGCCACAGATGAAGAATGAGATGCTGATTCAGCAGGAAATGCAGCAGAACAACATGATTCTCCTAATGCAGTAAGAGGAGATACAGCAGTAGAAAATGCAGCAGCAGGAAACCTGCAGCAGGTGATACAGCAGGATGTGAAGTAAGAGGAGATGCAGCAGGAGATGCAGCAGCAAAAAAACTCATCAGGAAATGCAGCAGCAGATGCCAAATCAGGGGATTCAGCAGCAGAATATGCAGCAGGATATCAGCAGATGTACATGCAGCAGGGGATGCAGCAGCAGGAGATGCAGCTGCAGAATATGTAGAAGCATGTGTTGCAGCAGGAGGAGATGCAGCAGGAAATGCAGCAGGACGATATGCAGCAGGCAATGCCGCAGCAGACGTAGCAGCAGGAGATGCAGCAGGAGATGCAGCAGCACGAAATGCAGCAAGAAATGCAGAAGCAGGATATGCTGCAGCAGGAGATTTAGAAAGAGATACAGCAGAAGATGAAGCAGGAGATGTAGCAGCAGGAGATGCAGCAGCAGCAGATGCAACAGCAGATGCAGAAGACCATGCAGCAGAAGATGTTGCAGAAGATGAGTTGCCAGATGTCATGAAGCAGGAGATGCAGCAGGAGATGCACCAGCAGGAGATGCTCCAGCAAGAGATGAAGCATGACATATAGCAGAATGAAATGCAGCAGAATAAAATGCAGCCACTGCAGATGCAGCAAGACATGCATCAGCGGATTCATCGGGAGATGAAGCAGGAGGAGATGCAGAAGGAGGAGATGCAGCACCAGAAGATGCAGATGGAGATGGAGAAGCAGGAAATGCAGCAGTCGATATAGGACAATCTGCAGCTTCAGCAGCAGCAGATGCATCAGCATAGTCAGCAGGATATGCATCCCCGTTGCTGCATCTCCTGCTGAATCTGCATCTCCTGCTGAATCTGCTGCTGAATCTCCACCTGCTGCATATGCAGCTTCAACTCCTGCTGCAGATGAATCTACTGCTGCATATACTGCTTCATCTCCTGCTGCTGCATATGCAGCTTCATCTCCTGCTGCTGCACCTCCTGCTTATGCATCTTCTGCAGTATCTACTGCAGCATCTCCTGAAGCTGCATCTCCTATTGAATCTTCTGCTCCTGCATCTCAAGCTGCTGTACATCCAGCTGCATTTCCTGCTGCTGCATCTCCTGCTACACCTCCAAATTCTGCATCTCCTTCTGCTAGATTCCCTGCTGCATCTCCAGCTGCTGTATCTCCTGATGCTTCCTCTCCTTCTGGAACTGCTGCTGAATTCCTGATGCATCTGCTGTGGCTTCATCTCCTGCTGCTGCATCTGTTGCATATCCTGCTGACTATGAATCTCCTGCTGCTGCAACTAATGCTGCATCTCCTGCTTCTTCAACTCCTGTAGCTGCACCTCCTGCCTCTTCATCTCCTTCTTCTTATCCTTCTGTATCTTCTGCTGCATCTCCTACTGCATTTCCTGCTGCATCTGCTGTGTCATCTACTGTGGCATCTCTTTCTGCATCTTTTATGGTTGCATCTCCTGCTACATCTCTTGCTGCTGCATCTGCTGCATTTCCTGCTGCATCTCCTGTTGCACCTGCTACTGCATCTGCTGCTGCATCTGCTGCTGTTGAATGTACTGGTGCATCTCCTGCTGCAGCTCCTGCTGTATATCCTTCTTCGGCATCTGCTGCTGCTGCATCTTCTACTGCTGCATCTCCTGCTGCTTCATACCTGGCTGCTGCACCTCCTCCTACTGCATCTCCTGCTGCTATGTATCCGGGTTCATCTCCTGCTGCTGCATCTCCTGCTGAATTTCCTGCTGCATCTCCTGCTCCTGCTTCTCCTGCTGCTGCATCCCTGCTGCATTTATTGCTGCTGCGTCTTCTGCTGTATTTTCTGCTGCTTCATATCCTGCTTCTGCGTCTGCCAATATATATTATGATGCATCTACTACTGGTGTGTCTCCTGCTGAATCTCCGCCTTCTGAATTTCCTGCTGCTGAATCTCTTGGTGTTGCATCTCCTGCTGCATCTTCTCTGTCTGCATCTCCTGCTGCATCGTAATCTGCTGCTGCATATACTTCTTAATCTAGTGCTGCTGCAATGCCTACTGCATTTCCTACTTCATCTCCTGCTGCACATCCTGCTGCTGCTACTGCTACATGATATGCATAAGGGTATATAGCAGCAGGAAATTTATAAGGATATGCAGCAGTAGAGAGAGGAGCAGCAAATGCAGCAGCAAATGGAGTAGGAGATGCATCAGGAGATGCAGGAGCAGGAGATGAAGCAGCAGATGTAGCAGAATGAGATGCAGCAGGAGATGCACCATCAAGAGATGCAGAATCAGATGCATGAGCAGGAGATGCAGCAGAAGACACAGCAGCAGGATATGAAGCAGCAGGAGATGCAGAAGGAGATGCAGCAGCAGGAGATGAAGAATAAGGAGATACATTAGGAGATGCAGGAGGAGGCGATGAAGTAGCAGGAGATGCATCATGAGATGCAGCAGGATGAGATGTAACAGCTGGAGATGCAGCAGGAGATGCAGAAGGAGAATATATTGAGGGATGCAGCAGGAGATGCAGGAGTAGCAGCAGCAGGAGTCGCAGCAGCAGCAGATGTCACAGGAGATGCATTAGAAGGATATGCAGAGGAAATACAGTAGGAGAAAATGTAGCAGGAGATGCCACAGCAGGAGATGCAGAGTAGGATATGCAGCCGTAGCAGATGCCGCAGCAGATTCAGCAGCAGATTCAGCAGGAAATTCAGCAGCCGGAGATTCAGCTAGTGACAGAGCATAAAAAGCAGCAGCAGGAGATCCAGCAGCAGGAGATGCTGCAGCAGCAGATGAAGCACCAGGAAATGTAGAATGAGATGCAGCAGGATGAGATGAAGCAGGATATGTAGCAGCAGCAGATGCAGCCGTAGGTGAAAAAGCAAGAGATACAGAGTAGCAGATGGTGACGCATGAGACACAGCATAAGATGCAGCAGGAGATGCACTAACAGTACAGCAGGAGATGGAGATTCAGCAGGAGATGCATCAATATGAGATGCATATGCAGCAGCTGGGGATGCATCAGCAGGAAATGCAGAAAGAGAGGCAGCAGCAAGAGAGGCTGCAGGAAGAGATGCAGCAGCAAGAGAAGCAGCAGGAGATGCAACAGGATATGCAGCAGGAGAAGCAGCAGATGTAGCAGCAGGAGATGAAGCAGGAGATGCAACCAAAAAAATGCAGAAAGAGATGCAGCAGAAGATGATCAGAAGATGCAGCAGCAGGAGATGCAGCAGGAGGATAAGCACCATGAGATGCAGCAGCAAGAGTTCTAGCAGGAGATGCAACATGATATGCAGCAGGAGGAAATGCGGCAGGAGATTCAACAGGAGATGCAGTACCAGGAGACACAGAATCAAATGCAGCATCAAATGTAGCAGGAGATTCAGTAGCAGGAGGCGCAGCAGTAGATGCAGCAGGAGATTCAGCAGGAGATCCAACAGGAGGAGATCCAGCAGGAATTGCATCAGGAGGAGCTGCAACATGAGATGCAGCAGCATAAGATAAAGTGGGGGATGCTGGAGCAGGAGATGCAGCAGCAGATGCAGCAGCAGATGCAGCAGTAGGTGATGCAGGAGGAGCTGAAGCAGAAGCTGCAGCAGGAGATTCAGCAGCAGCACATTCAGCAGGATATGCAGCAGGATATGCAGTAGCAAGAGTGGAAGCAGCAGGATGTGCAGCAGGAGATGAAGCAGTAAATGAAGCAGTAGGAGATGCATCAGGAGATGCAGCAGCGGGAGTTGTAGCATAAGATGCAGCATCATATGCCGAAGAGATGCAGCATCAGGAAATGCCTCAGGAGATTCAGCAGGAAATGCCTCAGGATATTCAATAGGAGATGCATCAGGAGGAGATGCAGTACCAGGAAATGATGCATGATGTTCAGCAGCAAGAGATGCAGCAGGAGATAGAGAATCAAATGCAGCAGAAGATGCAGCAGCAGGAGAAGCTGTAGAAGCAGATGCAAAAGGAAATGCAGCAGCATATGCAGGAGGAGATGCATCAGCAGAAGATTCAGCAGCAGGAGGTGCAGCAGGATATTCAGCAGTAGGTGAAGCAGTAGCTGCAGTAGAAGATGCAGCAGAACGAGATACAGCAGGAGTACATCAGGAGGAGATGCAGCATGAGATGCAGCAGCATGAGATGCAGTGGGGGATGCTGGAACAGGAGATTAAGAAGCAGATGCAGAAGGAGGATCAGCATCAAGAGATGCAGCCTCAGATGCAGTAGCAGGAGACTGAGAAGCAGATGCAGGAGTAGATGTAGCAGCAGGTGATGCAGGAGGAGTTGAAGCAGCAGCTGCAGCAGGAGTTGCAGCAGCAGGAGTTGAAGAAGTCAATGCAGCAGGAGATGAAGATTCAACAGGAGATTCAGCAGCAGGAGTTGCTGCAGCAGATGAAGCAGCAGGTGATGCAGTATCAGGTAATACAGCAGAAGGAGCAGGATATGCAATAGCAGGAACAGATGCAGAAGTAGGAGCTGAAGCAGCAGAAGATGCAGTAGGATATGAAGCAGCAGATGCAGCAGGAGATGCAGCAGGAGATGAAGAAGCATATAGAGAAGGATATGCAGCAGCAGGAAATGCAGCCGGAGATGCAGCACCTGGAGATGAAGCAGCAAATGAAGCAGAAGATGTAGAAGATGTAGCAGCTCATGGAGCAGAAGATTCAGGAGGAAATGCAGCAGCAGCAGATGCAGAAGAAGATGTAGCAGCACGTGCCGCAGAAGATTCAGGAGGAAACACATCAGCAGCAGAGGCAGCACCAAATGCAGTAGCAGGAGATGCATGAGGAGGTGCTGCAATAGCAGATGCAGCAGGAGATGCAGCAGGAGATGCAGCAGAAGGAGATATAGCAGCAGCATCTGCCACAGGATATTAAACAGGAAATGCAACAGGAGGAGATGCAGCAGGAGATGATACAGCAGGAGATGCAACAGCAGGAGATGAAGCAGGAGCTGCAGCCAGAGATGAAGGCACAGGAGATGCAGCAAGATATACAGCACCAGAAGATGCAGCAGAAGATGTAGCAACAGGAGATGCCGCAGCAGGAGAAGCAGCACGAAATACAGCTGCAAGAGGTGCAGGAGGAGATGCAGCAGCAGACGAAGCAGGTGATGTAACAGCAAGAGATACAGCTGCGAGATTCAGCAGGAGATGCAGCAGGAGGAGATGCTGAAGCAGATGAAGCAACAGGAGATGCTGCAGTAGGAGATGCAGCAGCAGGAGATGCTGCAGCAGTCGTTCCATTGGAAATGCAGCATGAGATGCAGCAAGAGATGGAGATTCACCAGGAAATGCAGCAGCAGGAGATGAAGCAGGAAATTCAGCGGGAGATACAGCAGGAGGATATGAAGCAGGAGATGCAGCAGGAGGAGATGCAGCAGGAGGAGATGCAGCAGGAGATGATGCAGCAGCAAGAGATGCAGCAGCAAGAGATGCAGCAGGAGATTCAGCAGGAGATACAGAAGCAGCAGATGCAGTAGGAAATACCGCAGCAACATATGCAGAAGCAGGAGATGCAGGAGGAGAAGCAGCAGCAGGAGACAGCAGAAATAGATGTAGCAGCAGAAGCAGGAGCAGGACATGCATAAGGTGATACAGAAGTAGATGTAGAGAGAAAAGATGCAGCAGCAGGAGATGCAGATAAGAAGACACAAAGAGGAATATGGAGATGAAGCCACAGGATATGCAGCAAGAGATACATCAGCAGGACATGCAGGAGCAGGAGATGTAGCATGAGATGAAGCAGCAGATGATGCTTAAGTAGATGCAGCAGATGCAGCAGTAGAAGTTGCACCAGGAGATGCAGAAGGAACAGATAGAGCAAGAGATGAAGAAGATGCAGAAGAGGAGATACAGCAGGAGATGCATTAGCAGGAGATGCAGAAAAAAATGCAGCAGCAGGAAAGGCAGTGGTAGGAGAAACAGCAGGACATGCAACAGTGGGAGATGCACAGTGACATGTTGTAGCAGGAGATGCCGCAGGAGATGCAGCAGAGGAGATGCAGTATCAGGAGTTGCGGCAGGGGATGTAGTAGCATATGCAGCAGGAGATGCAGCAGTAGGAGATGCAACAGTAGGAGATGCAGCAGCAGATGTGGCAGCAGAAACTTCATAACGAGATGCAGCAGGAGATGAAGGAGGAGATGCAGCAGCAGGAGATGCAGCAGGAGATGAAGCAGGAGATGATGCAGCAGGAGATGCAGCTGGAGATTCAGCAGGAGATGCAGCAGCAAGAGACATAGCCGCAGAAGATCATCAGCAGCAGATTCAGTAGCAGATTAAGGACGAGATGCAGCAGAAGGAGAAGCAGCAGCAGAAGATTTTGTAGAAGCAAATGTAGCAATAGATGCAGCCGCAGGAGATGCTTCAGCAGGAGATGCAGCAAGAGGATTTGCAGCAGGAGATGCAGCAGGAGATGCAGCAAGATATGCAACCTCAGGAGATGCAGCAGCAGGAGATGATCAGGAGATGAAGCAGAAGGAGATGCAGCAGCAGTAGATGCTGAAGCAGGAGATACAGCAAAAATAGATGCAGCAGGAGATCCAGCTTCAGAAGGAAATGCAGCCGCAGGAGATGCTGCAGCAGATGTAGAATCAGGAGATGCACAAGGAGATGCAGCAGGAAATGCAGCAGTAGATGAAGCAGCAGATATAGCAGGAGATGAAGATATAGGTGACGATGCAGCAGCAATAGATATTGCAGGAGATGCAGCTGGTGATGCAGCAGGAGATGAAGCAGAAGATGCAGCAGCAGTTACAGCAGAAGGTGCAATAGGAGGCAAAGCAGGAGCATGAGATGAAGCAGGAAATGCAGCAGAAGTAGTTGCAACAGCAGATGCAGCAGCAGATGCAGCACTGTATGAATATTCAGAAGGAGATTCTGCAGCAGTAGATGCTGCAGCAGATGCAGCAGTAGGAGATGCAGCAGGATATGTAGGAGCAGGAGATGCAGCAGGAAAAGCAGCAGCAGATGCAGCAGCAGATTAAGCCGGAAATGAAGAAGAACATGCAGCAGAAGGAGCAGCAGCAGCAGATACAGTAGAATATGAAGAGGCATCAGATGCAGATGCAGGTTCAGCAGGAATTGCAGAAGCAGGAGATGAAGCAGGAGATGCAGCAGGAGATGCAGCAGCAGGAGCTCTAGAAGAAGGAGATGAAGCCGCAGAAGATGAAACACAATATTCAGCATCACATACAGAAGGAGATGCAGCTGCATTAGATTCAGCAGTAGGAGATGCAGCAGAGGAGACGCAGCAGGAGATGCAGCAGCAGGATATGCAGCAGGAGATACAGCATCAGCAAATGCAATAGGAGACACAAAAGCAAGAGATGCAGCAGGAAATGCAGTAGTAGATGCAGCAGAAGGAGACGCAGCAGCAGAACATAGATCAGGAAATGCAGCAGCAGGAGATTCAGCAACAGGATATGCAGCAGCAGGAGATGCAATAAGAAATGCAGCAGGAGGATGGACAGCAGTAGGAGATGCAGTAGCAAAAGATGCAGCCGCAGTAGGTGCAGCAGCAGATTCAGCAGGAGATAGCGTAGCAGGAGATGAATTGTGAAAACAGCAGACACTTCAGAAGGGTATGCAGCAGCAGAAAATGCAGCAAAGGCAGCATTAGGTTCAGCAGGGGCTGTAGCACCAAGAGATACAGCAGGAGATGCAGCAGCAGGAGATGCAGCAGGAGATGAAGCAGCAGCAGATGCAGCAGATGTAGCAGCAGGAAATGAAGCAGCAGGAGATTTAACAGGAGATTCAGCACGAGATGCAGCAGGAGGAGATGCAGCAGCAGGAGATGCAGAGTAGTAGATGCAGAGAAGAAGATGCTGCAGAAGGAGATATGGCTGGAGATTCAGCTGCCATAAATGCAGCAAGAGTTACAGCAGCATCAGATGCAGCAGCAGATGCAGCAGCAGGAGATGATGCAGGAGATGTAGAAGGAGGTTATGCATCAGGATATGTAGCAAGAGGTGCATCATGAGAAATGCAGCAGGAGATGCAGCATTAGATTCTACAGCAGGAGATTCAGCAGGTAATGCAGCAGGATTTTCAGTATCAGGAGATGCAGCACCAAGAAATGCAGCAGGAGATGCTGCAGCATGAGATGCAGTAGCAGGAGATGCAGCATTAGATGCAGCATCATGATCGGCAGCAGCAGATTCAGCAGCATTTAAGTACCAGATGATGCAGCAGCAGATGCAGCAGGAAATCCAGCAACAGGAGATGTAGTAGCAGCAGATCCATATTTAGCATTTGATGCAGCAGATTATGCAGCAGGAGATGCAGCAGCAGGTGATTCATTATCAGGAGATGCAGCAGCAGATGATTCAGTAGAAGAAGATGCAACAGCAGCAGATTCAGCAGCAGATTCAGCAGGAGATGCAGCAGCAGAAAATGCATCCGCAAATGCAATCAGCAGGATTTGCAATAGGAGATGAAACAGCAGAAGATACAGAAGGAGATGCAGCAGAAGCAAATGCAGCAGGAGATGCGGCAGGATGAGATGCAGCAAAAGCAGATGCAGCAGGAGATGCAGAGAAGCAGAATGAGGTGCAGCAGCAGGAGATGCAGCAGCAGATGCAGCAGCAGATGCAGCAGGATATATAGCATCAGCAGACGTAGCAGCAGATGCAGCAGCAGGAGATTCAAGAAGAGATGCAGCAGGAATTGCAGCAGCAGGAGATGCTGCATGAACTGTAGCAGGATATGCAGCAGAAGATGAGGTAACAGCAGATGCAGCATCATGATGTGTATCAGCAGCAGATGCAGCAGGAGATGCATATTCAGCAGGTGATGCAGCAGGTGATGCAGCGGGAGATGCAGTAGGAGATGCAGCAGAAGGAAATTAAGCAGGATATTGAGCAGGAGATGCAGCAGCAGGATATGCAGTAGAAGAAGATGCAGCTGCAGCAGATGAAGAAGCAAATTCAGCAAAATATTCAGCAGCAGATGCGGCAGCAGGAGATTCAGCAGCAGATGCGGCAGCAGGAGATGCAGCAGAAGAAGCAGCAGGAGGAGATGCAGCAGGAGATGCAGCAGGGGATGCATATTCAGTAGTAGATTCAGCAGGAAATTCAGAAGGAGATGCAGCAGCAGGAGATTTAGCAGGAGATGCAGCAGTAGATGAAGCAGCAGAAGATGCAGTAGCAGATGCAGATGATGCAGCAGGATATACCACATGAGATGAAGCAGCAGGAAATTCAGAAGCAGGAAATGCAGCAGCAGGAGATGAAGCAGCAGGAGATGCAGCAGGAGATTCAGCAGCAGGGAATGCAGGAGGAGATTCAGCTGGATATGCGGCTGCAGTAGATGCAGGTGCAGGAGATGCAGCAGCATGAGATGCAAAAGAAAGAGATGCAGCAGGAGAGGCAGCAGTGAGAGATACAGCACCAGATGCAGCAGCAGTAGATGCAGCAGCAGTAGATGCAGCAGAAGCATATGCAGCAGGTGCAGCAGCCCTAGATGCAGCAGGAGATGCAGCTGCAGAACATGAATTAGCAGGAGATACTTTAGGAGATCACTCAGCAACATGGAGCAGCAGGGGATGCAGCAGCATTTGCAGCAGCAGGAGATGCCACAGGAGATGAATCACCAGGAGATGCAGAAGCAGAGGATTTAGCAGAAAATGCAGCAGTAGGAGATGGAGCAGCAGGACATGATGCAGTAGCAGGAGGTGTAGAAGGAGATGAAGCAGAAGGATAAGTAACAGGAGATGCAGCAGCAAGATCTGAAGCAGCAGGATTTGCATTAGGAGATGCATTAGAAGGAGATGAAGCAGGAGGAGTTGCAGCATGAGGTGCAACTGAACGAGATGCAGCAGGAGATGTATCAGCAGGAGATTAAGCAGCAGGTGATGCAGCAGGAGATGCAGCAGCAGAACATTCAGCAGAAAAAGTAGCAGCGTAGATTCATCAGGAGGAGATGCAACAGCAAGATATGCAGCAGTAGGAGATGCAGCTGGAGATTCAGCAGGAGGAGGTGCAACAGCAGGATATACAGCAGTAGGAGATGCAGCAGGAGATGCATCAGTACGAGATGCAGCAGGAGATGCAGCAGCAGGAGATGAAGAAGCATGAGATGCAGTAGCAGCAGATGCAGCAGGAGATTCAGCAGGAGGTACAACCGGAAATGCAGCAGTAGATGAAGCAGCAGGAGGTGCAGCAGGAGGTGCAGCAGGAATTGCAGCAGCAGGAAATGTAGCATCATGATATGCAGTAGGAGATGCAACAGCAGGAGATGCAGCAAGAGAGTCATATTCAGCAAGAGATGCAGCAGGAGATTCAGAAGAAGGAAATGCAGCAGGAGATGCAGCATGATATGCAGAAGTAGAAGATTCAGCAGCAGGATTGAAGCAGCAGGAGATGCATCTGCAGCAGATACAGCATCTGTGTCACTTGAAAATTTCAGAACGTTCAGCAGAAGTACCGCAGGGAAGCTGCTACGATCAAATGCTGGCTCTCATTAGAGTCTCCTCTTGAAGAGCTTTCACTGCAAGCTGTAAAGCATGATTTATGGACCGTTTCAGTATAGGATACTGAATTGTGACTTAACTGTGCCTATTAAGGTGCTTAAGGTAAATCGAATAACGCTCGCAGGGAAGATGCTAGCATGGAATGCTGCTGCTTGTGAATGTCTTCTCCTATAGCGCTTTCACTGCAAAGCCAGACTTGAAGAATTTCAGTCTAGGCTTGTGTACTGTAACATCAGAATGTCTATTAAAGCATCACTTGAAAATATCTCAGCATTCAGCACAAGTGCCACAGGGAAGATGATAATTTGCTGGCTCTCGTTAGAGTCTTATCTTGAAGCGCTCTCACTGCAAGATGCAAAGCACAACTTATGGACCATTTTAATATGAGTTACTGAATTGTGACTTAATTGGGCAAAATAAAGCACTTTAGGAAAAGTGAGTAACTCCAGAAGGAATGATGCTAGCATGGAATGCTGCTGCTTCTGAATCTCTTTTCTTATAGCGCTTTCACTGCTAAGCTCGACTTACAGAACTTTCAGTCTAGACTTGTAAACTGTAACAGAAGAATGGCTTTTGATACATCACTTCAAAATTTCATATCGTACAGACCAAGTACCGCAGGTAAAGTGCTACGATCATATGCTGGCTTTCCTTATAATCTTCTTCTGAAGCACTTTCACTGCAAGCTGCAAAGCATGACTTTTTAGTATAGGGTACTGAATTGTGACTTAACTGTCCCTATTAATGCGCTTTAGGAAAAGTGAGCATCTCCTGCAGGGAAAATGCTAGCATGGAACGCTGCTGTTTCTGAATCTCTTCTCTTATAGTGTTTTCACTGCAAAGCAAGACTTGTAGAACTTCCAGTCTTGGTTTGTATACTGTAACATCAGAATGGCTATTAAAGCGTCACTTCAAAATTTAAGAGCCTACAGCATCTCCTGCTGCATCTCCTGCTATTGCATCTCCTGCTATTGCATCTCCTGCTGCATCTCCTGCCTCATCTTCTGCTGCATCTCCTGCAGCTGCATCTCCTGGTGCTGCATCTCTTGCTGCTTTTCCTGCTCCTGCATCAACTGCTGCTGCATCTGCTACTTCATCTCCTGCAGCTGCTGGTGCTGCATCTACTGCTGCATCTGCTGCTGCATCTGCTGCTTCTGCATCTCATGCCTTATCTGCTGATGCATCTCCTGTTTTTGCCTATCTTGCTCCATCTCCTCCTGCTTCTGCATCTCCTAAAGAATTTCCTTATGCTTAAACTCCTGATGCTGCATCTCCTACTTCATCTCCTTCTGCTGCATATACTTCTGCTGCATCTACTGCTGCCTCATCTGCTATGCATCTCCTCCTGCATCTCCTGATACTTCATCTCATGGTGCATCTCCTCTTATTCAAATTCCTGCTGCATATCCTGCTACTACATCACCT
Organism: Clamator glandarius; assembly: GCA_033459285.1. Classification (NCBI taxonomy): domain Eukaryota; kingdom Metazoa; phylum Chordata; class Aves; order Cuculiformes; family Cuculidae; genus Clamator; species Clamator glandarius. The sequence goes on from JAUNZM010000625.1 coordinate 2,844,817, forward strand.
GCTACTACATATCCTTCTGCATCTCCTGCTGCATCTACTTCTGAATCTCCTCCTTCTGCATCTCTTGCTACTGTATCTCCTACATCTGCATCATCAGGATATTCAGCAGGAGATGCAGCAGCAGGATATGCTGCCGCAGCACTGCAGCAGCAGATTCAGCTGCAGGATATTCTGCTGCAGGAGACGTAGCAGGAGATTTAGCAGGAGGACATGCAGAAGCAGGAGATGCAGCAGCAAAAGATGCAGCAGGAGATGCAGCCTCAGGTTATACATAAGGAGATAGAGTAGTAACTGATGCAGCAGCAGATGTGGCAGCAGGAGATGCATCACCAGACGCAGTAGCAGGATAGGCAGCAGCAGGAGATGCAGGAGGGGATGCATATACAGAGGGGGATGAATTATGAGTTGTAGTAGGAGGTGCAGCAGGATACTCAGCAGGGATGAAGCAGCAAGATTTGCAGAAACAGGACATGCAGCAGGAGGAGATGCAGCCACTGCAGTGCAGCAGCTGATTCAGCTGCAGATTAAACAGGTGATGCAGCAGCACGAGATGAAGCAGCATGAGTGCAGCAGAAGGAGATGCAGAAGGACATTCAGCAGCAGCAAATGCAGCAGCAGATGCAGCAGCAGGAGCTGCAGCAGCGGGAGATGAAGCAGGATATTCCGCTGGAGATGCTGCAGGAGTAGATGCAGCAGGAAATGCAGCAGCAGGAGTTGCAGCAGCAGACGCAGCAGCAGGACATGCAAGAGCAGTAGGTGCATATTCAGCCAGAGACGCAGCAGAATATGTAGCAGGAGATGCAGCAGTAGGAGATGCACCAGGAAATTCAGCAGGAGATGCATCAAAAGGATATGCAGCAGCAGGAGAATCACACAGAATCACAGAATAACCAGGTTGGAAGAGACCCACCGGATTGTCGAGTCCAACCATTCCCACCAATCCCTAAACCATGCCCCTAAGTACCTCATCAGTATATTCAGCACCCAATTCCATAGGAGATGCAACATCAGGAGATTCATAAGCAGAGAAGGCAGCAGCAGGCGTTTAAGCAGCATAAGCTGATGCAGGAGTTGAAGTAGGAGATGCAGCAGAAAATGCATCAGCAAGAGATGAAGTAGCAAAAAATTCAGCAGGAGATATAGCAGGAGATGTAGCAGTAGGAGATTATGCATGACATGCAGCAGCAGGAGATGCAGCATGAGATGCAGCAGCAGATGAAGCAGCAGGGGATGCTGCAGCAGTAGATGAAGTAGGAGATGGAGAAGGAGGAGATGCAGCAGGAGTGGTGAAGCAGTTAGTGCAGCAGAAGTAGACACAGCAGGGTATACATCAGCAGGAGATTCAGCAGCAGGAGATGTAGCAGGATATCAGCATCAAGAGATGAATCCGCAGATGCATCACAAGGAGATGCAGCAGGAGATGCAGAAGCGTGAGATGCAGCAGGAGATGTAAAGCAGGAAATGCAGCAGGAGATGCAGCACGACGAGATTCAGAAGGACATGCAGAAGCCAGAGTTGCAGCATCAGGATATTCAGAAGCAGCAGGTGCATCAGGATATGAAGCAGCAGCACATGCAGCAGAAAATACAGCTGCAGATTCAGAAGGATATGCAGCAGCAGGAGATGCAGCAGCACATGCAGCAGCAGATGCCGCATCAGCAGTTACAGCAGCAGGAGGTGAAGCAGCAGATGCAGCAGCAGGAAATAAAGCTGGAAGAGAGGCAGAAGGTAATCCAGCAGCAGGAATTGAAGAAGGATATGCATCAGCAGGAGATGCAGCACCAAGAGATACAGCAGGAGATGTAGCATGATATGCAGCAGCAGGAGATCATGCAGGAGATGCCGCAGCAGGAGATTGAGCACCAGGAAAGGCAGTATGAGATGCAACAGCTGTAGATGCAGAAGCATATGCAGCAGCAGATGCAGTACCAAAAGTTGCAGCAGCAGGATGAAGCAGTAGATTCAGCAGCAGGAGATGCAGCAGGAGTCACAGCAGGAGGAGATGCAGCAGGTAATATAGCAGCAGGAGATTCTGCAGAGGGGAGTATGCGGGACATACAGAAGCAGGTGATGTAGCAGGAGAAGATGCAGTATGATATGCAGCAGTAGGAGATGCAGTAGCAGGAAATGCAGCAGGGGATGCAGCAGCAGGATATGCAGTTGCAGGAGATGCATAGCAGAAGATGTAGAGAATGATAAGCAGCAGAAGGAGAGGCAGCAAGAGACACAGTAGCAGCAGATGCAGCCACAGGAAATAGAGCAGCAGATGCAGCAGCAGAAGATGCAGCATTAGGATATGTAGCAGGTTATGCAGCAGTATGTGAAACAGCAGCAGATGCAGAAGAAAATGCTGCAGATGCAGCAGCAAATGCTGCAGATGCGGCAGCAGGAAATTCAGCAGGAGATGCAGCAGGAAGATATGCAGCAGGAAATGCAGAAGATGCCGCAAAACGAGATGCAGAAGGAGATGCATCAGGAGGTGATATATCAGCAGGAGATGGAGCAGGAGATGCAGCAGCAATATATGCAGTAGAAGGAGATGAAGCAGGAGATGCATCATCAGGAGATTAGGCAGCAGGAAATGATTTAGGAGATGCTGCAGCAGGAGATGCAGCAGTGTATGCAGCAGCACGAGATTCAGCAAAAGGAGATGCAAGAGGAGATGCAAAAGCAGGAAATGCATCAGCAGAAGATACTGCAGGAGATTCAGCAGGAGATGCAGCAGCAGGAGATGCAGAAGTAGGAAATGTAGCAGCAGGAGATGCAATGGTATGCACCTGCAGGAGAGGCACCATGTGATTCAGCAGGAGATGCAGCAGGAGGTGATGGGGAAGAAGATGTAGTAGGAGGAGATGCAGCACCAGGACATGCAGCAGCAAGAAATGCAGCAGGAATTGCAGAAGGAAATAGAGCAGCAGGAAATGAACCAGCAGATGCAGCCACAGGAGATGCAGGAAAAAAATGCAGAAGGAGATGCAGCAGGAGATGCACCAGCAGATGCCTGAGGAGAATTAGCAAGAGGAGATTCAGATGCAGGAGATGCATCAAGAGATGCAGCACCAACATATGCAGCTGCAGGAGATTATGCAGGAAATGCAGCAGCAGATGCAGCAGCAGGAGATACAGTAGCAGCATATACAGCTGAAAATGCAGCAGCAGTAGATGCAGCAGAGTGGGTAGCAGCAGGATATTCAGAATCAGGAGATCCAGCAAGAAAGCACCATCGTGACATGAATCCTCAGGTACATCAGAAGGATAATGGAGCAGGAGATGCAGCAGGAGATTAAGCAATAGAGGCATATTAAGCAGGAGATGAAGCAGGAAGAGTTGCTTCAGCAGGTACAGCTTCATGAGATGCAGCAGGAGATTCAGAAGGAGATGCTGTATGAGGATAGGCATGAGTAGATGATGCAGCAGACGCAGCAGCAGGAGAGGCAGATGCAGAAGATTCAGTAGGAAATGCAGCAGTATTAGAGCAGGGGATGCAACAGCAGGGGATGCAACAGCAGGAGATGAAGCAGGAGAAGCAGTAGCAGTGGATTCAGTAGCAGAAGAGGCAGGTGAGATGAAGCAGGAGATACAGCAGGATGAGATGCAGCAGGATATGTAGCAGGAGGATATGGATCAGCAGAAGATTCAGCAAGAGATTCTGCAGCAGGAGATGCAGCCTCAGGAGATGCACTGCCAGAGATGCAGCAGAAGATTCAGCAGGATATTCTGCAACAGGAGATGCAGCAGCAGGAGATGAAGAGAAAAAGTTGAAGAGAAAAAGACGCAGCAACAGTAGATGCAGCAGGAGATGCAACAGGATAGGCAGCAGGAGATGGAACAGCAGATGCATCAGCAGATGCATCAGCAGGAGATGCAGCAGTAGAAGATACAGCAGTACATGAAGCCGAAGATGCACAAGAAAATGCAGGAGGAGATGCAACTGGATAGAAATTAGGAAAAAGTTCTTTACGGAGAGGGTGGTTAGGCATTGGAACGGTCTGCCCAGGAAGGTGGTTGAGTCACCGTCCCTGGAGGTGTTTAAGGTTAGGGTAGATGAGGTGCTTAGGTGCTCAACCACCTCCCTGGGCAGCAAGAAATGCAGCAGGAGTTGCAGAAGGAAATAAAGCAGCAAGAAATGAACCGGCAGATGCAGCTGCAGGAGATGCAGGAAAAAATGCAGAAGGAGATGCAGCAGGAGATGCACCAGCAGATACCTGAGGAGACTTAGCACGAGGAGATTCAGATGCAGGAGATGCAGCAAGAGATGCAGCAGGAGATTCAGCAGCAAGAGATGCAGCAGCAGCAGATGCAGCAAGAGATAGAGCAGTAGACACAGCATCAGGAGATGCAGCAGCATAAGATGCCGCAGGATATTCATATTCAGCAGGAGATGCAGCAGGAGATACAGCAGGAGATGCAGTAGAAGGAGATGTTGTAGCAGACACAGTAGTAGGAGATGCATCAGGAGAAGTATATTAAAAAGGAGATGCATCAGGACATGTAGCAGGATATGTAGCATCATATGAAGCCACTGGAAATTCTAGAGGAGATTCAGTAGAAGGAGATGCAAGAGCAGGAGATGAAGCAGCAGGAGATTCAGCCACAGCAGATGCTGAAGCAGATTCAGCAGCAAATTCATTAGGAAATTCAGCAGCAAGGTATGCAGCAGGAGATGCAGCAGGAGATGCAGCAGAAGGACATGCAGCAGAAGGACATGCAGAAACAGGAAATGCAGCAGGAGATGCAGCAGCAGATAAAGAAGCAAATGCAGAGGCAGCAGACACAGAGGCAGGAAATGCAGCAACAGATGTCGCAGTAGATGCATATACAATAGGAGATTCAGTAGCAGGAGATGCTGCAGCAGATTCACAATAGGAGATATAACAGCAGGAGATGCAGCAGGAGATGCAGCAGAAGTAGATGCTGCAGGAGAAGCAGCACGAGAAGATGCACAAAAAGATGCAGAAGGAGATGCAATAGGAAATGCAGAAAGATATACAGCAGGAGAAGCATCATGAGGAGATGCAGCAAGAGATGAATCAGTAGAAGATGCAGCAGCAGGATATGCAGAACCAGAAGATGCAGCAAGAGATGCAGCAACAGTAGGTGCAGCAGGAGATGCAGTAGCAAGAGATGCAGCATTATCATGAGATGCATTAAGAGGTGCAGCAGCAAGATATGCAGAAGCAGGAGATGCAGCAGGAGATGCAAGAGGAGATGCAGAAGCAGGAAATGCAGCAGCAGAAGATACTGCAGGAGATTCATCAAGAGATACAGTAGCAGGAGATGCAGCAGCAGGTAATGCAGCAGTATGGGATGCCTCAGGAGATGCAGAAGCAGATGCAGCAGGAGATTCAGATTTAGCAGGAGATGCTGCAGCATATGCAGCAGGAGGAGATGCAGCAGCAGGAGACGCAGCAGGGGACGCAGCAGGATGTGATGCAGCAGGTAATACAGCAACAGGAGACGCAGCAGGGGACGCAGCAGGATGTGATGCAGCAGGTAATACAGCAACAGGAGATGCTGCAGGAGATTCAGCAGCATGAGATGCAGCAGCAGGAAATCATAGAATCGTAGAATAACCAGGTTGGAAGAGACCCACTGGATCATCGAGTCCAACCATTCCTGTCAAACACTAAACTATGTCCCTTAGCACCTCGTCCACCAGTGCCTTAAATGCCTCCAGGGAAGGTGAATCAACCACCTCCCTTGGCAGTCTGTTTCAGTGCCCAACGACCCTTTCTGTGAAAAAATTTTTCCTAATGTCCAGCCTAAATCTCCCCTGGTGGAGCTTGAGGCCATTCCCTCTTGTCCTGTCCCTTGTCACTTGGGAGAAGAGGCCAGCACCCTCCTCTCTACAGCCTCCCCTCAGATAGTTATAGAGAACAATGAGGTCTCCTTTCAGCCTCCTCTTCTCCAGGCTACACAACCTCAGCTCTCTCAGCCGCTCCTCATAAGGCCTGTTCTCCAACCCCTTCACCAGCTTCGTTGCTCTTCTCTGGACTAACTCCAGAGCCTCAACATCCTTCTTGTGGTGAGGGGCCCAGGACTGAACACAGGATTTGAGGAGTGGTCTCACCAGTGCCGAGTACAGAGGGAGAATAACCTCCCTGGACCTGCTGGTCACACCGTTTCAGATCCAAGCCAAGATGCCCTTGGCCTTCTTGGCCACCTGGGCACTCTGCTGGCTCATGTTCAGTCGGCTATCAACCAACTACAATAGGTCCCTCTACTCCAGGCAGCTTTCTGTTCATAATTCTCCTAGTCTGTATGCAGCACTATATACAGAAGCAGGAGATGCAGCAGGAGGAGGTGAAGCTGGTAATATAACAGTAGGAGATGCAGCAGGAGATTTAGCCGCAAGAGATGCAGCAGCAGGTGTAGCAGCAGGAGATGCAGCAGCAGGATATGTAGCAGCAGGATATGTAGCAGCAGATGTAGCAGGAGGAGATGTAGCAGCAGGAGACGCCGCAAGATGTGCATCAGGAGGTAATGCAGCAGGAGATGCAGCAGGAGATTCTACAGCAGGAGATTCTACAGCAGGAGATTCAGAAGGAGGTAATGCAGCAGGAGATGCAGCAGGAGATTCTACAGCAGGAGATTCAGAAGGAGATGCAGCAGGAGATATAGAAGCAGGAGATGCAGCAGAAAGAGATGCAGCAGGAGATGCAGCAGAAAGAGATGCAGCAGGAGATGCAGCAGCAAATTAAATACCAGAGATGAGGCAGCAGGAGATGCAGCAGGTAATGAAGCAGGAGATACAGGAAGATATTCAGAACGAGATGCCGCAGCAGCAGATGCAGCAGGAGATGCAGCAAAAAGAGATGCAGCAGATGTAGCATAATCAGATGCAGCAGCAGATGCAGCAGCAGGAGATGCAAGAGGAGATGTAGCAGGAATTGCAGCAGCAGGAGATGAGTTAACAGCAGATGCAGCAGGAAATGCAGCAGGAGATGCAGCAGCAGACACAGCAGCATGAGGTGCATCAGCAGGAGATGCAGCAGGAGATGGGGCAGAAGGAAATGCAGCAGGAGATTCAGCAGGAGATGCAGCAGGTGGAGATTCAGTAGAAGAAGATGCAGCCTCAGCAGATGCAGCAGCAGATTCACCAGGAGATTCTGCAGGAGATGCAGCAGCAGGAGATTCAGAGGCAGGAGATTCAGCAGCAGGAGTTGCAGCAGCAGGAGTTGCAGCAGGAGATGCAGCAGCAGGAAATGAAGCAGGAGATGCATTAGCAGGTAATGCAGCAGGAGATTGTGCAGCAGGAGATTGAACAGAAGAAGCAGCAGGAGATACAGCAGGAGATATAGAAGGAGATGCGGCAGGAAGAGGTGCAGAAGAACATTCAGTAGTAGGAGATACAGCAGGAGATGCAGGAGGAGATTCTGCAGAAGATGATTCAACAGGAGATGCAGCAGGAGATGCAGCAGGAGATGAAGTAGCAACATATTCATCAGCAGTAGCAGTAGGAAATGAAGCAGGATATTCAGCAGGAGGAGAAAATCTGCAGATGAATTCAGCAGGATATGCAGCAGGAGATGCAGAAGCACTTGATGCAACAGTAAGAGATTGAGCAGCAGATGCAGCAGCAGTAGATGTAAGAGGACATCAAGTAACAGGAGATGCAGCAGCAGGAAACGTAGCAGGAGATGCAGCAGTACATGAAGCAGCAGCAGATGCAGCAGCAGATTAAGGAGACAGAGTAGCAGGAGATGCAGCAGTACATGAAGCAGCAGCAGATGCAGCAGCAGATTAAGGAGACAGTAGCAGGAGATGCAGCAGGGGATGCATATTCAGCAGTTCACCAAGCAGCAAAATCAGAAGGAGATGCAGCAGCAGGAGATGCAGCAGCAGGAGAATTAGCAGGAGATGCACCAGTAGATGAAGCAGCAGCAGATGCAGCAGCAAATGCAGCAGCAAATGCAGCTGATGCAACAGGATGTACAGCATATGCAGCATCAGAAAATTCAGAATCAGGAATTGCAGCAGCAGGAGTTGAAGCAGGAGGTGCAGCAGCAGGAGATGCAGCAGGAGATGTAGCAGGAGATGCAGCTGCATGAGATGAAGGTGCAGGAGATGCAGCAGCATGAGATGCAGAGAAAGGAGATGCAGCAGGAGAGGCAGGACTAAGTGATGTAGAAGATTATGCAGCAGGAGTTGCAGCAGTGGGAGATACAGCACCAGAGTCAGCAGTAGTAGATGCAGTAGAGTCAGATGAAGCAGCAGCAGATGCAGCAGACCGTGATGCAGCAGAAGATGCAGAAGCAGGAGATGAATCAGCAGGAGATACATTAGTAGATCACGCAGCAATATGCAGCAGCAGGATATGTAACAGAAGAAGCATTTGCAGCTGCAAGAGATGCAACAGGAGATGAATCACCAGGAGATGCAGAAGCAGGGGATTTAGCAGGAGATGCAGCAGTAGGAGATGGAGCAGCAGGATGCAGCAGTAGAAAGTGCAGAAGGAGATGCAGGAAAAGGAGATACAAAAGGAGATGAAGCAGCAGCAGATGCAGAAGGAGATAGAGCATGAGATGCAGCAGCAGGAATTACAGCAGCAGGAAATGCAGCAGCAGGAGATGAAGAAGGAGAAGCAGCAGCAGGAGATTCAGCAGGAGATACAGCAGTAGATGCAGCAGTAGGGGATGCAGCAGTAGGAGATGCAGAAGGAGATGTAGCAGGATATGCAGCTGCAGGCGATTCAGGTGTAGAAGATGCAACAGCATGAGACACAGCAGCAAGAAATGGAGTAGGAGATGCAGGAGCAGAGGATGTAGCAGCAGATGCAGCAGCAGTAAATGCAGCAGGCGATGCAGAAGAAGGGGATGCAGCAGCACTTGTAGCAGCAGGAGATGCAACAGGATAAGCAACAGCAGGAGATGAAGAAGCAGGGAATTCAGCAGCAGATGCAGCAGTATGAGATGGAGCAGCAGGAGATGTAGCAGCAGATTCAGTGCCACATTTAGCAGGAGATGCAGCGGCAGTATATGCAGTAGCAGGAAATGCAGCAGCAGGAGATGCAGCAGGAGATGCAACAGCTGGAGATGCATCAGCAGGAGATGCAGCAGCAGGATATGTAGGAATTGATGCAGCAGGAGATGGAGGAGTAGATGCAGCAGGAGATTTAGTAGCAGGAGATGCAGCAGCAGGAGATGTAGAAGAGTTGCTGCAGCAGGAGATGCAGAAGCAGATGCAGCACTAGATGCAGCAACACGAGATGCATATGCAGGAAATAAGACAGCAGATACAACATGAGATACAGATTCAGCAGGAAAGGCAGCAGCAGGAGATACTGCAAAAGATGCAGAAGCAGGAGATGCAGCAGGGGATGCAGCATCAAGAGGTGCAGCACCGGGAGGTGGAGCTGGAAATGCAGCAGCAGGAGATGCAGCCACAGATGCATCAGCAATGCAGCAGGAGATGCATCGGAGATTTATCAGAAAGAGATGCCACAGCAGATGATGCAGCAACAGATGCAGCAGCAGGAGATGAAGCTATAGATGCAGCAGCAGATGCAGATTCAGCAGGAGATGCAGCAGTAGGGGATGCTGCAGCAGATACAGCAGCAGGAGATGTAGAAAGAAGAAATGCAATAAAAAATGCAACACCAGGAATTGCCACAGCAGGAGATGCAGGATCATGAGATGAAGCAGCAAGAGATGAGACAGGAGATGAAGCAGAAGGGGATGCAGCAGCAGATGCAGCAGGAAGAGGTGCAGAAGAACATTCAGTAGTAGGAGATACAGCAGCAGATGCAGTGACAGGAAATGCAGGAGCAGGAGATGCAGCAGCAGTATATGCAGCAGCCCTAGATGAAGGAGGATACTGAGGAGCAGGAGATGCAGCAGCAGTATATGCAGCAGCCCTAGATGAAGGAGGATATTGAGCAGCAGGAGATACAGCAGCATGACATGCAGCAAGAGATGAAGCAGGAGACACAGCAGGACGAGATGCAGCAAGATATGCAGCAGCAGGAGCTGCAGAAGCAGGAGAGGCAGGAGCAGGAGTTGCTGCAGGAGATGCATCTCCTGCTAAAATTCCTGCGGCTGCATCTCCGCCTACTTGATGTCCTGCATCTCCTGCTGCTGCATCTGCTGCTTCATCTCTGATGCATATCCTTCTTCTGCAACTCCTGCTTCTGCAGCTCCCTCTGTGGCATCTCCTTCTGCTGCATCTCCTGCTACTGCATATCCTGCTCATCTGCTGCTAAATCTGCTGCTGCATCTGCTGTGGCTGCATCTCCTTCTGCTGCATCTGTTGCTGCTGCATCTCCTGCTGCTACATCTCCTCCTGAATATCCTGCTGCTTCAACTGCTGCTGCATTTCTTCCTACTGCATCTCCTGCTGAATCTACTCCTGCTGTAACTCCTGCTGCATCTTCTGCTGCTGCATCTCCTACTTCTGCAACTCCTCCTGCTGCATCTCCTGCTGCTGCATCTGATGCAGCACCTCCTGCAGCAGCATCTCCTACTGAATCTGTATCTTCTGCTGCATCGGCTGCTGATGCATCTGCTGCTGATACATATCCTGCTGAATATGCTGTTGAATCTGTTTCTGCATCTACTGCAGCTGCATGTCCAGCTGCTGCATCTCCTGCTGTTGAATCTCCTGTTGCTGCATCTCCTGCTGCTTCTCCTTCTACATCTCCGGCAGCTTCATCTCGTGCAGCTTCATCTCCTAATGCTACATACCCTGCTTCATCTCCTGCTGCTGCAATTCCTGCTGCATCTGCTGCTGCATCTTCTATTTCATCTTCTCCTACATCTGGTGCTGCTGCATATCCTTCTTAATATGCTGCTGCATATCCTTCTGCATCTCCTCCTGCAGCAAATCCTGCTGCTGAATCTCCTGCTGCTGCATCTGCTTTTGCATATTTTTATGCATCTCTTGCTGCTGCATCTCCTGCGGCATTTCATTCTCTATATCCTGCTGCATCTCCTCCTGCTGCGTTATCTGCTGCATCTCCTTCTGTGGCATATCCTGTTGCATCTCCTCCTATAGCACCTCCTACTGCTGCATCTCCTGCAGAATCTGCATCTCCTACTTCATCTGCTGCTGCAACTGCTGCCGCATCTCCTGCTGCTGCATGACCTGCTGCAAATCCTTCTGATGCATCTCCTGCTGATTCATCTACTGTTGTTGCATCTCCTGCTGAATCTGCTGCTGGAACTGCAACTGCATTTGCTGCTGCTGCATCGCCTGCTGCTGCATTACCTAATGCATCTCCAGCTGCATCTCCTACTTCTGCATCTACTGCTGAATATGCATCTCCTGCCTCTTCTTCTGGTGCTGCATCTCCTGCTGCTGCATCTACTGCACTATCTCGTGCTGCTGCTTCTTCTGAATATGCATCTCCTGCTTCATCTACTACTGCAAATCCTGCATCTCCATTTCCTGCTTTTTATGATATAGAATTGTGATTTAATATCACAAATTGAGGAACTTCAAGAAAATTAGTAACTCCTGCAGGGAATATTCTAGCATGGAATGCTGCTATTTCTGAATGCCTTCTCTTACAGCACTTTCACTGCAGGATGACTTCTCTGGAAGCTTTTTCAGTGCAAGCTGCAAAGCTCGACTAACAACATTTTTGTATAGGGTACTGATTCGTGACTTTACTGTGCTTTTTAAGGCACTTTAGGAAAACTGAATAACTCCCGCAGGGAAGATGCTAGCATGGAATGCTGCTGCTTCTGACTGTCTTCTCTTATAGCACTGTCACTGCTAAGCACGACTTATGGAACTTTCAATCTAGAGTTGTGAACTGTAACATCAGATTGGCTATTAAGGCATCACATCAAAATTTCAGATCATTCAGCATAAGTATCGAAGAGAAGCTGCTATGATCAAATGCTGGCTCTCGTTATAGATTTCTGTGGAAGCGCTTTCACTGCAAGTGGCAAAGCATGACTAACAGAACGTTTTAGTATAAAGTACTGAATTGTGACTTAATATCACAAATTAAGGAACTTTAAGTAAATGAGTAACTCCCGCAGGGAAGATGCTAGCAAGGAATGCGTCTGCTTCTGAATGTCTCCATTATAGCGCTTTCACTGCAAAGCAAAACTTGTAGAACTTTCAGTCTAGACTTGTGTTCTGTAACATCAGAATGGATATTAAAGCATCACTTCAAAATATCAGAGCATTCAGCACAGGTACCACAGGGATGATGATACGATCAAATGCTGGCTCACAATAGAGTCTTCTCTTGAAGCGCTTTCACTACAAGAGGCAAAGCACGACTTATGGGCCTTTTTATTATACGGTACTGAATTGTGACTTAACTGCACCTATGAAAGTGCTTTAGGAAAATCCAATAATGCCCACAAGGAAGATGATAGCATGGAATGCTGCTACTTGTGAATGTCTTCTCTTACAACACTTTCACTGCAAAGGAAGACATGAAGAACTTTGAGTCTAGGCTTGTGTACTCTAACATCACCATGTCTTTTGATGCATCCCTTCCAAATTTCAAATCATTCTGCACAAGTACCACAGGGAAGCTGCTACGATCAAATGCTGGCTCTCGTTAGAGTCTCCCCTGGAAGTGCTTTCACTGCAAGCTGCAAAGCACAAATTATTGGCCGTTTTAGTATAGGGTACTGAAATGTGATTTAACTGCGCCTATAAATGCGCTCTAGGAAATGTGAGTGTCTCCTGAAGGGAAGTTGCTTGCACGGAATTTGTCAGCTTCTGAATGTCTTCTCTTATAGCGCTTTCACTATAAAGCAAGACTTGTAGAATTTCCAGGCTAGGCTTGTGTACTGTAACATCAGAATGGCTATTAAAGTGTCACTTCAAAATTTAAGAGCCTACAGCTCTCCTGCTGCATCTCCAGGTGGTGCATCTGCTGCTGCATCTCCTGCTATTGCATCTCCTGCTGCATCTCCTGCTGCTGCATCTTCTGCTGCATCTGCTGCATAATCTCCTGCAGATGTATCTCATGCTGAATCTTCTGCTGCTTCATCTCCTGCTGCTGCATCTGCTACTTCATTTCCTGCTGCTTCATTTCCTGCTGCTTCATCTACTGCTGCATCACCTGCTGCCGAACCTGCTGCTGCATCACCTGCTGCACCTCCTTCTGTATCTCCTGCTGAATATCCTGCTCAATCTCCTGCTGCTGGATCTCCTGCTGCTGCATCTCTTGATGCTGCAACTCCTGCTGCATCTTCTGCTGCATCTCAAACTGCTGCATCTCTTGCTGCATCTCCTTCTGATTCATTGCCTGCTTCTTCATTCCCGGCTGCATCTACTGCGTCTTCATCTCCTGCTACATCTTCTGCTGCTGCATCTCCTGCTGCAACTCCTGCTGCTGCACATCCTGCTTCATCTGCTACTGCCTCTCCTCCTTCTGCATATCCTGCATGTGCATCCCTTTTGGTATCTTCAGCTACTGCATTCCCTGCTGAATCTGCATCTCATCTTTCATCTGCTGCTGCATTTCCTGCTGTTCCATCTGCTGCTCCTGCATCTGCTGCTACATCCACTGCTGCATCTCCTTCTGCTGCCTCTCCTCCTGCTTCTCCTCCTGCTACATCTCTTGATGCATATCCTGCTAAATCTCCTGCTGCATCTCCTGCTGCCTCTCCTACTGCTGCCTCTCCTACTGCTGCATCTCCTGCTGCATCTCCTGCTGCTATATCTCATGGTCCATCTCCTCTTGATACATCTCCTGCTGTATCTCCTGCTGCATATCCTGCTGATGCATATACTGCTGGTGCATTTCCTGATGCATCCCTTGCTGCTGCACCTTTTTCTGCATCTCCTGCTGACTCTCCTACTGCTGCATCTGCACCATATGCTGCTGCATCTGGTGCTGCTTCATCTCCTGCTCCTGCATCTCCTTCTGAATGTGCATCTCTTGTTTCATGTGATGCCTGCATCTCATGTTATTTCATCTCCTGCTGCTGCATCTGCTGCTGCATCTACTGCTTCATCTCCTTCTTCTGCATCTCTTGCTGTATCTCCTGCTGCATCTCGTCCTGCTGTGTCTCCTGCTGCAGAATCGCCTGCTACTGTATCTCCTGCTGCATCTCGTGATGCTTCATCTTCTTCTCCTGCATACCCTGCTGCTGTGTCTGCTGCAGCATCTCCTGATTCATCTCCTCCTGCTGCATATCCTGCTTTATTTCCTGCTGCATATCCTGCTGCTGTATCTCCTGCTGCATCTCCTGCTGATGCATGTCCTGCTTCTGCATCTTCTGCTGCATCTCCTGCTCCTGCATCTCCTGCTGCTGCATCTCCTGCTCCTGCATCTCCTGCTGCTGCATCTCCTGCTGAATGATCTTCTGCATCTGTGGTGGCATCTGCTGAGTCTGCATCTCTTGCTGCTGAATATCCTGCTGCTGCATCTCCTGATGCATCTCCTTCTAAATATGCATCTCCTGCTGCATCTCCTGCTGATGCATCTCCTGCTGCTACATCTCCTGCTACTGCTTCTCCTGCTTCCGAATATCTTGCTGCTATATCTCCTATTGCATCTCCTGCTGCTGCATCTCCTGCTGATGCATCCCCTGCTACTTCATCCTCTGTTTCATCTACTGCTGCTGCATGTCCTGCTACATCTTCTATTGCTGCATCTCCTTATGATGCCTCTGCTGCTGTATCTCCTGCTGCATCTCCTTCTGCTGCATAACCTGCAGTTACATCTCCTGCTGCTACATCTCCTGCTGCATTTCCTTCTGTTACATCTCCTGCTTCAACTCCTGCTGCATCTCCACCCACTTAATCTCCTGCTGCATCTCCTGCTGCTACATGTCCTGTTTCTGCATCCCCGGCTGCATCTACTGCATTTTCATCTACTGCTACATCTTCTGCTACTGCATGTCCTGCTACTGCGCATGCTGCTGAATTTCCTGCTACATCGCCTACTGCTGCTGCACATCCTGCTGCATCTCCTGCTGCCGTATCTCCTGCTGCTGTATCTCCTCGTGCATATCCTCTTGCTGCATCTCCTGATACTGCATATCCTTCTGCATCTCCTGCTTAATCTCGTGCTGCATCTCCTGGTGCTGCATCTCCTGCATCATCTACTGCTGATGTATATCGTGCTTGTGCATTTCCTGATACATCTCTTGCTGCTGCATCTTTTTCTGCATATCCTGTTGCATGTCTTCCTGTTGCATCTCCTTTGGATTCTCCTACTGCTGCATCTGGTGCTGCTTCACCTACTGCTGCATCTCCAGCTACATCTCCTGCTGCTGCACCTACTGCTGCATGTGCTGCTGTATCTCTTCCTGCATCTACTGCATCTTCATCTTCCCCTGAATCTCTTTCTGCTGCATTTTCTTCTCTGCATCTCCTGCTGCTGCATCTCCTTGTCCAGTATCTCCTGCTGAATCCCATGTAGTATCTCGTGATGCTGCAACTCAGGCTACTCGATCTCGTGCTGCATCTTGTCACGCTGCATCTCCTTCTGCATCTCCTGCATCTGCTGCTGCATCTGCTACTGATTAATCTACTGCTGCGTTTCCTGCTACATCTCCTGCTGCTGTATCTACTCCTGCTGGATCGTCTCCTGCATCTCTTGCTGCTGCATCTCCTGCTGCTGCATCTCCTGCTGAAACTCCTTCTGATGCATCAGCAGATTCATCTCATGATGGTGCTCTCCTGCTGCTGAATCTCCTGCTGGTGGATACCCTGCTGCTGCCTCATCTACTGCTGCATCTCACGAGTAATCTCCTGCTGCTGCATTTCTTGCTGCAACTCCTGCTGCATCTCTTGTTGCTGCATCTCCTTCTGAAGAATCTCCTGCTGCAGCATCTCCTGGTGTATTCTTTATCTACTGCTGCATTTAACACTGCATCATCTCCGTCTGCACATATTGCTGCATATCCTGCTGCAGCATTTCCTGCTTCATCTCCTGCAGCTTTTCCTGCTGATGCATCTCCTACTTCATATACTGCTGTTGCATCTCCTGAAGCAGCATCTCCTCCTGCTGCATCTCCTGCTGCATCTCCTGTTGCTGCATCTTCTGATTATGCATATCCTGCTGTTGCATATCTTACTGAATCTTCTCCTGAATCTGCTGCTGCATATCTTGCAGCTGCATCTCCTGATGCTGCATCTCCTGCTGATGAAATTCTGATGCGTCTCCTTATGCATCACTTGCTGCTGCATCTTCTGCATTTCCTGCTGCATCTCTTCCTCCTGCATCTGTTACTGCTGAATCTCTTACTGCTGCATCTGCAGCATTTACTGCTGCATCTACTTCTGCTGCATCTCCTACTGCCATCTCCTTCTGCTGCTTCTCATTCTCTGTATCTTCTTCTCTGCATCTCCTGCTGTGGCTTCCCCTGAATCTCATGCTGCATCTCATGCTGCTGCACCTTCTGCTACTGCATCTCCTGCTGCATCTCCTTCTACATCTCCTCCTTCTGCATCTCCTGCTACAGAATCTCCAGCATCTGCTGCTGCATCTGCTGCTGATTCATCTACTGCTGCATCTCCTGCTACGTCTCCTGCTTCTGAATCTCCTGCTCCTGGATCTCCTCCTGCATCTACCTGCTGCTGCGTCTCCTGCTGCTGCATCTGCTGCTTCATCTCCTGCAGCTGCATCTCCTGGTACTACATCTCCTGCTGCATCTGCTGCTGCATCTCCTGCTTTTGCATGTCATGCAACATCTCCTGCTGCTGCATCTCCTGCTGCTGCATCTCCTGCTGCACTTCCTGCTGCTGCATCTCCTGCATCTTTTTCTGCATCTGCTGTAGATTCATCTACATCTGCATCTCTTGCTGATGCATCACTTGCTGCATTTCTTACTGCTGAATATCCTGCTGATGCATACACTGCTGCATCTCCTGCTGCATCTTCTGTTGCTGCATCTCCTAAGGCATTTCCTGCTGCTTAATCTCCTGCTGCTGCATCTTCTGCTTCATCTCTGATGCATATATTGCTGCTGCAGTTACTGCTGCTTTATCTGCTGCTGCACCTCCTGCTTCTTCTCCTGATGCTACATCTTATGGTGCATCTCCTCTTATTCAGTCTCCTGCTTCATATCCTGCTGCTACATCACCTGCTACTGCATCTCCTTCTGCATATCCTGCTGCATCTCCTGCTGCATCTTCTGCATCTCCTGCTGCTGTATCTCCTGCATCTGCATCATCAGGATATTCAGCACGAGATGCAGCAGCAGGAGATGAAGCAGGATTTTCAGCACGAGATGCAGCAGCAAGAGATGCAGCAGGAGATTCAGCCTCAGGAGATACATAAGGAGATATAGCAGTAGTAGATGCAGAAGCACATGTGGCAGAAGGAGAATCAGAAGAGATGCAGCAGAAGGAGATACAGCAGGAGATGCATCAGCAGACGAAGCAGCAGGATAAGAAGCATCAGGAGATGCAGAAGGAGATGCATATACAACAAGAGATGAATTAGGAGTTGCAGTAGGAGGTGCAGCAGGATATTCAGAGGGGATGAAGCAGTAGGTGTTGGAGCAGCAAGAGTTGCAGCAGCAGGAGTAGTAGCAGCAGGAGTTGCAGCAGCAGGAGACAAGGCAGCAGGCCATGCAGCAGTAGGAGTTTCAGCAGGATATTCATCAAAAGGAGATGCAGCAGCAGGAGATTCTTAAGAAGGAGATGAAGCAGCAGGAGTTTAAGCAGCAGGAGCTGATGCAGGAGATATATCAGCAGGAGATGCAGAGGAGATTAAGCAGGAGATGCTGCGTCAGGAGATGCAGTAGGAGATGCAGCAGAAGATGCATCAGCAAAGGATGAAGCACCAAGAGATCCAGCAGAAGATGCAGCAGGAGATGAAGCAGGAGGAGATGCCGCAGCAGGAGATGAAGTAGGAGATACAGAAGCAGGAGATGCAGAAGAAGGATATGCTGCAGGAGGAGCAGGAGAGATGCAGCAGGGTATGCACCAGCAGGAGATTCAGCAGCAAATTCATGAGCAGAGGCAACAGCAGGAGATGCAGCAGCAGATGCAGCAGAAATTAAGATTCAGCAGGAAATACAGCAGAAATTCAGATTCAGCAGGAGATGCAGCAGCAGATGCAGCAGGATACGCAGCATCAGTAGATGCATCTGCAGATGCTTCAACAGAGCATGCAGCAGGAGATACAGCAGGTGGATATACAGCTG
Source organism: Clamator glandarius (assembly GCA_033459285.1). Classification (NCBI taxonomy): domain Eukaryota; kingdom Metazoa; phylum Chordata; class Aves; order Cuculiformes; family Cuculidae; genus Clamator; species Clamator glandarius. The sequence continues at coordinate 2,862,891 of JAUNZM010000625.1, forward strand.
GAGATGCAGCAGGAGATGCAGCAGGAGATGTAGCATCAGCAGAAGCATCAGCAGCAGGAGATGCAGAAGGAGAACCAGCAGGAATTGCAGCACCAGGAGATGCAGCAGCAGCAGATGCAGGACAAGATCCAGGAGCAGGAGATGCAACAGCAGGAGATGCAGCAGGAGGTGAAACAGCAGAAGGTACAGAAGGAGGTGCAGCAGCAGAAGATGAAGTAGCACATGTAGTAGAAGACGCAGAAGCAAATGCAGCAGCAGATGCAACAGGAGATGCAGCAGGAGATGCAGCAGCAGAAGCAGCAGGATTTGCAGCACCAGTAGATGCATCTGCAGATGTATCAGCAGAGCATGCAGCAGGAGATGCAGCAAGTGGATATACAGCCGGAGATGTAGCAGTAGGAGATGAAGTAGCAGCAGAAGCATCAGGAGATGCAACAGGAGATGAAACAGTAGAAGATACAGAAGGAGATGCAGCAGCAGAAGACGAAGTAGGACAAGTAGAAGATGCAGAAGCAAATGCAGCAGGAGATGCAGCAGGATGAGATGCAGCAGCAGCAGATGCAGAAGGAGATGAAGCACCAGAAGCACCAGGAAATGCAGTAGGTGGATATACAGCTGGAGATGCAGCAGTGGATGCAGCAGGAAATCTAGCATCAACAGAAGAATGAGCAGATGCGACAGCAGGAGATGCAGGAGGAGATGCAGCAGGAATTGCAGCAGCAGGAGATGCTGTAAAAATGCAGCAGGATATGCAACAGCAGGAGATGAGGAAACAGCCGATGCAGCAAGAAATGCAGCATGATATGTAGCAGGAGACACAGCAGAAAGAGGTGCATCAGCAGGAGATGCAGCATGAGATGCATATTCAGCAGGTGATGCAGCAGGAGATGCAGCAGGAGATGCAGTAGCAGGAGATAGAGTAGAAGAAGATGCAACTGCAGGAGATGCAGCAGTAGATTGAGCTGCAGATTCAGTAGGAGATGAAGAGGCAGGAGATTCAGCAGCAGGAGTTGCAGCAGCAGGAGATTCTAAAGGAGATGCATCAGCAGGAAATGTAGCAGGAGATTCTACAGCAGGAGATGCAGGAGGAGATTCTACAGAAGAAGATGCAGCAGGAGATGGCAGCAGGAGATGCAGCAGGAGACGAAGTAGCAACAGATGCATCAGCAGATGCAGAAGGAAGTGCAATAAGAGATTCAGCAGGAGATGTAGCAGCAGGAGAGGCAGCCACAGAAACATTCAGCAGGATATGCAGCTGAAATGCAGAAACACTAGATGCATCAGCGGAAGATTAAGCAGCAGATGCAACAGTAAATGGAGCATCAGGAGATGAATCCACAGATGCATGAACAGAGGGTGCAGCAGGAGGTGTAGCAGCAGGAGATACAGCAGCAGGAGATGAAGCAGCAGTTGCAGCAGCAGGAGATGTAGGAGGACATCAAGTAGCAGGAGATGTAGCAGCAGGAATTTTAGCAGGAGATGCAGCAGTACATGAAGCAGCAGCAGATGCAGCAGCAGATTAAGGAGATGCAGCAGTAGGAGATGCAGATGCCGATTCAGAGGCAGCAGATGCAGCAGCAGGAGATGCAGCAGCAGATGTATCAGGAGATGCAGATTCACTAGGAGATGTAGCAGCAGAATATGCTGCTGCAGATGACGCAGCATGAGATGCAGCAGAAGGACATGCAGCAGGAGATGCAGAAGAAGGAGATGCAGCAAGATATGCCACAGGAGGAGACGCAGCAGATAATGCAGCAGCAGGAGATGCAGCAGGATATCAAGCAGGAGATGCAGCAGGAAATGTAGCAGCTCTAAATGCAGCAGGGGATGCATATTCAGCATTAGATTCAGCAGAAAATTCAGAAGGAGATGCAGCAGCAGGAGATTCAGCAGGAGATGAAGCAGCAGCATATGCAGCAGCATATGCACCAGATGGAGCAGATACAGCAGGGGATGAAGCAGCAGATGCAAGAGAAAATGGAGCAGATGCAGCGGCAGGAGATGCATCCGCAGATGCATGAGCAGAGGATGCAGCAGGAGATGAAGCAGCAGTTGCAGCAGCAGGAGATGCAGGAGGACCTCAAGTAGCAGGAGATGCAGCAGCAGGAATTTTAGCAGGAGATGCCTCAGTACATGAAGCATTTCCTGCTGATGCATCTCGTGCTGCAGATCCTGCTGCTGTATCTCCTACTGAGTCATCTCTTGCTGATGAATTTTTTGCTGCATCTCCTGCTACTGCATCTCCTGTTGCTGCATCTCCTGCTTCTGCATCTACCTCTGCTACATTTCCTGCTGAATCTGCTGCTGAATCTGCTGCGGCACCTACTGCTACTGAATCTCCAGCTGCTTCATCTCCTGCTGCTGCATCTCCTGCTGCATATCTTTCTGCTGCATCTTCGATGCCTCTCCTGCTGCATTACTGATGCATCTGCTGCTGCATCTCCTGCTGCTTTATAAACTACTGCTGCATATCCTGCAGCAGCATATCCGGCTTTAGCATCTCTTATTGCACCTGCTGATGCTGCTTCTGCTGCTGCATGTCCTACTGCATCTTTCTGCGCTGCATCTCTTGATGCTGCAACCCCTGCAGCACCTTCTGCTCCTGCATCTTCTGCAGAAGCTCCTGCTACTGTCTCTCCTGCTGAATCTGCATCTCATGCTGCATCTGCTGTTTCATCTCCTGCTGCTGCATCTCCTGCTGCTGCATCTGCTCCTGCATCTACTGCTGCATCATCTCTTCTACATCTCCTGCTGCTGCATCTCCTGCTGCACCTACTGCTGCATCTCCTGCTTAATTTCCTGCTGCATATCCTACTGCTGCATCTCCTGCTGCATCTCCTGATGCTGCATCTAGTGCTGATGCATCTCCTGCTGGTGTATCTCCTGCTGCATCTCCTGCTGCTGCTTGTCCTGCTGTAACTCCTTCTGATGCATCAGTGCATTCATCTCATGATGCTGCTCTCCTGCTGCATCTCATGCTTATGTATATCCTGCTGGTGCATACCCTGCTGCAACTTCTGCGGCTTTTTCTCCTGCTGAATCTCCTGCTGCTGCATCATCTACTGCTGCATCTTCTGCATAATCTGCTGCTGCATCTCTTGCTGCATCTTCTGCTGTATCTCTTGGTGCTGCATCTCATGCTGCTGCATCTCCTGCTGCTGCATCTTCTGATTATGCATCTCCTGCTGCTGCATCTGTTTTTGAATCTGCTGCTGCACCTTTTGCTTATGCAATTCCTGCTGCTGCATTTCTTTTTGAATCTGCTCCTGAATTTGCTGCTACATCTGCTGCGTCTGCATCTCTTGATGCTGTATTCAGCAGGAGATTCAGCAGAAAGAAATGCAGCAGGAAATCCTTATGCATCACTTGCTGCTGCATCTTCTGGATTTCCTGCTGCATTTCTTCCTGCTGAATCTCCTGCTGAATCTCTTACTGCTACATCTACAGCATTTGCTGCTGCATCTTATGCTGCTTCACATACTGCTGCATCTCCTGCTACATCTCCTTCTGGTACATCTATAGCTCCTGCATGTGCTGTTGCATCTCCTACTGCTGCTTCTGCTGCTGCTGTATCTCCTTCTGCTGCTTCTCATTCTCTGTATCTTCTTCTCGGCATCTCCTGCTACTGCTTCCCCTGCTGCTGCATCTCCCGCTGCATCTCATGCTGCTGCATCTCCTGCTGCATTTCCTGCTGCATCTCCTGCTGCATCTGCTGCTGATTCATCTACTGCTGCATCTCCTGCTACATCTCCTTTTTTCTGCATCTTCTGATGCTGGACCTCCTCCTGTATCTACTGCTGTTGCATCTGCTGCAGCAACTCCTGCTGCTTCATCTCCTCCTCGATATCCTTCTATCTGCTGTGTATCCTCCTTAATCTGCAGCTGAAAATTCTGCTGCCTGTGCTGCTCCTGCATCTGCTGCTTCTGAATATCCTGCTGCATCTACTGCTGCTGCATCACCTGCTTCTACATCTCCTGCTGCCTCTCCTTCTGATGCATCTCTGGATTCATCTCATGATTCGGGTGTCTTGCTAAATCTCCTGCTACTGCAAACCCTGCTGCATGTACTACTGCTGCATTTCCAGCTGAATCTACTGCTGCTGTATCTCCTGCTGCTGTGTCTGCTGATGCAATTCCTGATGCATCTTCTGCTACTGCAGAATATATGCTGCTGCATATGTTGGTGCTGCACCTGATAATTCATATCTTGCTGCTGTATCTGCTGGTGCTGCATCTCCCGCTGAATCTCCTGCTGTATGTCCTGCTGCTGCATCTCCTAGTTCATCTCCTACTGCTCCATCTCCTGTTGCTGTGTCTCCTGCGTTATCTCTTCCTGCTACATCACCTGTTGCATCTCCTCTTGCTGCATCTCCACCCGCTGAATCTCATGCTGCACCTCCTGCTGTTGCATATCCTGCTTCTGCATCCCCCACAGCATCTCCTGCTGCATCTCCTTCTTCTGCATCTAATGCCACATCTCCTACTGATGCATCTCCTCCTTCTGTCTATCTTGCTGCATCTCCTCCTGCTGCTGCATATCCTGCATCTTTTGCTGCATCTGCTGTAGATTTATCTCCTTCTGCATCTACTGCTGCTGTATCTCCTGCTGCTTGATGTCCTCCTGCATTTCTTAATGCTGCATCCGATGCTGCATCTCCTGCTGCTGCATCTCCTACTGCTGAATCTCCTGCTACAGCATACACTGCTGCATCTACTTCTGTTGCATCTTCTGCTGCTGCATCTCTTTCTGCATGTCCTTCTGCTGCATCTGCTGCTGCATCACCTGATGCATCTCTTGCTGCTGCATCTCCTAATGCATTTTCTGCTGCTTAATCTCATAATGCTGCATATCCTGCTTTATCTCCTTCTGCTGAATATATAGCTGCTGCATCTACTGATGCTTCATCTGCTGCTGCATCTCCTGATTCTGCATCTCATGGTGTATCTCGTCTTGCTCATTCTCCTGCTGCATATCCTGCTGCATATCCTGCTGCATCTCTTCTTGATGTATCTCCTGCTCCATCTCCTGCTGCTGCATATCCTCCTGCATGTACTTCTGCTTCTCCTACTGCTGCATCTCCTGCATCTGCATCCTCCCGCATGTACTTCTGTATCTTATACTGCTGCTGTGTCTTCTTCATCTGCATCATCAGGATATGCAGAAGGAGTTAAAGGAGGAGGAGATGCAGCAGCAGGATATGCAACCGCAGCACTGCAGCAACAGATTCAGCTGCAGGAGATGCAGCAGTAGCAGATGCAGCAGGATTTTCAGCAGAAGGTGCAGCAGAAGGAGATGCAGCAGGAGATGCAGCAGGAGGACATGCAGCAGCAGGAGACACAGCAGCAAGAGATGCAGCATGATTTTCAGCCACAGGTGATACATAAGGAGATACAGCAGATGCAGCAGCAGATGTGGCAGCAGGAGATTCAGAAGAGATGCAGCAGAAGGAAATACAGCAGGAGATGAATCAGCAGATGCAGCAGCAGGATAGGCAGCAGAAGGAGATGCACCTGGAGATGCTTATTAAGCGGGAGATGAATTAGATGCTGCAGTAGGAGATGCAGCAGGACATTCAGCAGGGATGAAGCAGGAGGAGATGCTGCAGCAGGACGTGCAGAAGCCATAGATGCAGCCACCGCAGTGCAGCAGCAGATTCAGCTGCATCTTAAACAGGAGATGCAGCAGCACTGGGTGCAGATACATGAGATGTAGCAGAAGTAGATGCAGGAGGACATTCAGTTCCAGGAGATACAGCAGCAGATGCAGCAGCAGGAGATGATGTGGGAGATACAGAAGCAGGAGATGCAGAAGCAAGAGATGCAGCAGGTAATGCAGAAGCAGTAGATGCTGCAGGGTACACACCAGCAGGAGATGTAGCAGCAGGAGATGCAGTAGGATAGCAACATCATGAGATGAATCCATACATGCATCAGAAGGAGAGGCAGCAGGAGATGTAGAAGCAGGTGATGCAGCAGCAGTAGATGCAGCAGGATATTCAGAAGCAGCAGATGCAGGAGCAGCACAGGCAGCAGAATTTTCAGCTGCAGATTAAGGAGGATACACAGCAGCAGGAGATGCAGCAGCTGGAGACGCAGCAACAGGATATGCAGCAGTACATGCATTAGCAGGAAATGCAGCTTGAGATGCAGCAGGAGATGCTGCAGCAGGTGATGCCGCAAGGAAATGCAGCACCAAGAGATGAAGGAGATGAAGCAGGAGATGTAGCAGCAGATGCAGCATCAGCAGATGCAGCAGGAGGAAATGAAGCAGCACGTGCAGCAGCAGGAAATACAGTAGGATGAGATGCAGAAGGTAATGCAGCAGCAGAAGTTGACGCAGGATATGCATCAGCAGGAGATGTAGCACCAGGAGATACAGCAGGATATGTAGCAGCAGGAGATCATGCAGGAGATGCAGCAGCATACGATTGAGCAGCAGGACATGCAGTAGGAGATGCAGTAGCTGGAGATGCAGAAGCACATGCAGCAGGAGATGCAGCAGCAGCATATGCAGCAGAAGAAGATGAAGCAGAAAATGCAGCAGCAGGAGATGCAGAAGCAGGAGTTGCAGCAGGAGGAGATGAAGCAGGTAATGTAGAATCAGGAGATGCAGCAGGAGATTCTGCAGCAGGAGAGTACGCGGGAGATAGAGCAGCAAGTGATGTAGCAGAAGAAGATGCACTATGATATGCAGCAGCAATAGATGAAGAATCAGGTGCAGCAGCATATGCAGAAGCAGGAGTTGAAGCAGCAGATGCCACAGCAGGAGATGCAGCAGCAGGAGATGCAGCACTAAGTTTTGCAGCAGGAGATGCAGCAGCAGGAGATGAAGCATCAGATGCAGCAACAACATATGACGCTGCAGGAGATTATGAAAGAGGTGCAGCAGCAGCAGATGCAGCAGCAGCAGATGAATCAGGAAATGCATCATCAGACGCAGCAGCAGTAGATACAGCAGCAGCAGATGCAGCTGGAAATGCTGCTGAAGAAGATGCAACGGGGATTTCAGCAGCAGGAGATTCCACAGCAGGAGATCCAGCAAGAGAGAAGAATCATGAGATGAATCTGCAGATGCATCTTAAGATATAGAGCAGGAGATGAAGCAGCAGGAGAGCAGAAGTAGATCCAGTAGCAGGAGATGCAGAAGCAGGAGATGTAGCACGAGATGCCGCATTAGAAGAATCAGAAGCAGATGCAGCAGCAGATGCAGGAGATGGAGCAGCAGGAAATGCAGGAGGAGATGCAGCAGGAGGAGATGAAGAAGGAGATGCAGCAGCAGGACATGCATAAGCAAGAGGTGTAGCAGCATGAGATGCAACAGGAGATGCAGAAGCAGGGGATGCAGTAGCAGGATATGCAGAGAAGAAGATGCAGAGGATGAGAAACAGCAGAAGGAGATACAGAAGGAGATGCAGCCACAGTAGGTGCAGCAAGAGATGCAGCAGCAGCAGATACAGCAGCAGATGCAGCAGCAGGAGATGCAGCAGGAGATTCAGTAGTTTGTGAAGCAGCAGCACATGCAGCTGAAAATGCTGCAGATGCAGCAGTAAGAGATTGAGCAGGAGATGTAGCAGGAAGAGATGCAGCAGGAAATGCAGAAGAAAATTATTCATAAGGAGGTGCATCAGGAGAAATTCATCAGCAGTAGAACAAGCGGGAGATGCAGCCCCGAGAGATGTAGCGGGAGATGCAGCCACAAGACATGTAGCAGGAGATGCAGCAGGAGATGCAGAAGGAAATGCAATAGCAGGAGATGTAGCACCAGGATATGCAACAGGAGATTGAGAAAGAGGACATGCACCCTGAGATGCAGCAGCAGGAGATGCAGCTGGAGATGCAGCAGCAGACGAAGGAGCAGGAGATGCAGTAGCAAGATATGCTGCAGAAGGATATGAAGCAGGAGATGCAGCAGCAGGAGATTAAGAAACAGGATATGCATTATGAGATGCCGCAGAAGGAGATGCAGCAGTAGAAGATGCAGCAGTGTATGCAGTGGAACGAGAATCAGCAGTAGGAGATGCAGCAAGAGATGAAGCAAAAGGACATGCAGCAGCAGATGCAGCATTAGGAGATGCAGGAGGACATCCAATAGCAGGAGATGCAGCAGCAAGACATGCAGCAGCAGTAGATGCAGTAGCAATGAATCTACAGCAGATGCAACAAAATATGCAGGAGATTCAGCAGCAGAAAATGCAGCAGGAGATGAATCAACAGCAGATGCAGCAGCATTTGCCAGAGATGCAGCAGCAGGAGATGCAGCAGTAATATATGCAGCAGGAAGAGATGAAGTAGGATATGCAGCATCAGGCGATTAAGCAGCAGGAAATGCATTAGGAGATTCCAAAACAGGAGATGCAGCAGCAGAAGATGCAGCAGTAAGAGATGCACGAGGAGATCCACAGAAGCAGGAGATGCATCAGGAGGAGATGTGGCATGAGATGCTGCCGAGCAGATGCAGCAGTAGGAAATGAAGCAGCAGATGCAGCAGCAGGATATGCAGCAAGAGGAGATGCAGAAGATGATGCCGCAGAAGGAGATGCAACACGAGATGCATCAGTAGGAGATGCAGCACCAAGAATGTAGCAAGAGATGCAGCAGGAGATGCAGCATCAGCAGATACAGCATCACGAGATGAAGCATCATATGCAGCACCAACATATGCAGCTGCAGGAGATTACGTAGGAGATGAAGCAGCAGGAGATGCAGCATCAGAAGATGCATCAGGAATTGCATCAGCAGACGCAGCAACAGGAGATACAGCAGCAGTAGATGCAGCTGAAAATGCAGCAGCAGTAGATGCAGAAGGGTTTGCAGCAACACGAGATTCAGCAGCAGGAGGTTAAAGAGAAAATGCAGCAACAATAGATGCAGGAGGAGATACAGCAGCAGGAGATGTAGCAGGAGATGCAGCAGCAGTAGATTAAACAGAGTATGCAGAAGCAGGGGATATAGCAGCGGGAGATGCATCAGCACGAGTACAGCAGGAGATGCATATTCAGCAGGAGCTGCAGCAGGAGATTCAGTAGCATATTCAGCAGCACATTCAGCAGAAGATGCAGAAGCAGGAGATTCAGCAGCAGGAGGTGAAGACTCAGCATATGCTGCAGCAGATACAGAAGCACATTCAGCAGAGGATGGAGCAGGAGATGCAGCCACAAGAGGTGCAGCAGGAGATGCAACAGGATATGCAGCAGGAGATTGAGAGGAGATGCATCATAAGATTAAGCAGCAGAAGATGCAGCAGAAAATGCAGCAGCAGATGAAGCAGTAGTAGATGCAGGAGCAATATATGCAGCACAAGGAGATGAAGCAGGATAAGCAGCATCAGGAGATTAAGCAGCACAAAATGCCTTAGGAGATGCAGCAGCAGGAGATGCATCAGATGATGCAACAGCAGACACAGTAGCAGGAGATGCAGGAGATTCAGTAGCAGCTGATGCAGCAATGTATGCAGAAGCAGCAGATGCAGCAGAAGGAGATGCAGCAGGAGATGCGGCTGCAGTAGATACAGCAGCAGAGGAAGCAGAAGCAGATGAAGCAGTAGGAGATGTAGCAAAAGAAGCAGCAGTATGGGAAGCAGCATCAAATGCATTATAAAATGCTGAAGATGCAGCTGCAGGATTTTCATCAGGAGATGCAGCAGTAGATGATGCAGAAGCAGGGGATGCAGTAGCAGGAAATGCAGCAGGAGTACATGCAGTAGGTTTTTCAGCAGCAGGATATTCAGCAGCATGCAAACCAGTAAGAGAGCAGCATCATGAGATGAATCTGCAGATGCATCAGAATGATATGGAGCAGGAGATGCAGCAGCAGGAGTTGCAGCAACAGATGCAGCAGCAGGAGATGCAGGAGGAGATTCAGCAGTAGTAAATGCAGAAGCAGGAGATGTAGCAGGAGATGCAGCAGTAGATGAATCAGCAGGAGATGCAGTAGCAGATGCAGTACATGCAGCAGCAGCAGATGCAGCAGGAGATGCAGCAGCAGAGGAAGCAATAGCTGGAGAAGCAGAGAAGATTTAGAGAATGAGAAGCAAGTGATGCATAAATAGATGCATCAGGAGAAGATTCATGAGCAGGAGATGTAGCAACAGATGCAGATGAAAGGGTTGCAGCAGGAGATGCAGTAGCAGGAGATGTAACAGCAGGATATGCAGCAGAAGATTGAGCAAGAGGAGATGCACCACGAGATTCTGCAGCTGGAGATGCAGCAGCTAACGAAGCAGCAGTAAATGAAGCAGCAAGATATGCAGCTGAAGGAGATGAAGAAGGAGATGTAGCAGCAGGAGATGCATCAGGTTTAGATTCAGGAGGAGATGCATCAGGATATGCAGCAGGAGGAGATGCAGCAGGAGATGCAGTACCAGGATATGCATCATTAGGAGACGCAGCAGGATTGACACAGAGGATTCAATAGCAGCTGATGCAGCAGCAGATGCAGCAGAAGGAGTTTAAGCAGGAGATGCAGCAGTAGATGAGGAAGCAGCAGGAAATGCAGCAGGAGATACAGGAGGGTATGCACCAGCAGGAGATACAGCAGCAGTAGATGCAGAAGAAGATGTGACAGGCGATGCAGCAGTAGATGAATAAGCAGCAGATGCAGCAGCAGATGCAAGAGATGCAACAGAAGGTGATGCAGTCGCAGATGCAGCAGTAGGACATGCACTAGGAGATGCAGCAGCAGGAGATGCAGCAGGAGATGCAGAAGGAGGAGATTCAGCAGTAGATGCATCAGGATATGCAGCAGCAGGATATGCAGCAGGAGATGCATCTGCAATAGATGCAGCAAGAGATACAGCAGTAGCAGAAACAGCAGCAAATGCATCAGCAGGAGATGCATCAGCAGTCCAGCAGCAGTAGATGCAGCAGAAAATACTGCAGATGCAGCGGCAGGAGATTCAGCAGGAGATGCAGCAGGAAGAGTTGCAGCAGGAAATCAGAAGTTGCAGCAGAAACAGATGAAGGAGGAGATTCCTCAGGAGGATATGTATCAGCAGGAGATAAAGCAGGAGATGGAGCAGGAGATGCAGCAGGAGATGCAGCAAGATATGCAGCAGGGGGTTCAATAGCATCTGATGCAGCACGAGATGCAGTGGAAGATGCAGCAGGAGGAGATGCAGCAGGAGATGCAGAAGCAGGAGATGCAGCTGGAGGAGATGAAGCAGCAGGACATGCAGCAGCAATAGATGCAGCAGGAGATAGAGCAGTAAGGGATTCACCAGAAGATGCAGCCTCAGGAGATACAGGACAATATGCAGGAGATTTAGCAGGAGATGCCGCAGCAGAAGATTTAGCAGGAGATGCAGCAGCAGATGCAGCAGGAGATGCAGCAGCAGGCGATTCAGTAGCAGGAGATGCAGCCGCAGAACATTCAGCAGCAGATTCAACAAGAAATGCAGCAGCAAGATATGCAGCAGTAGATGCAGCAGCAGGGAATGCAGTGGCAGATGCAGAGGCAGATGCAGCAGTAGACACAGCAGAAGGAGATGCAGAAGCAGATGCAGTAAGAGATGCATATTAAGCAGGAGATGATGCGAGAAGAGATGCTTTAGATGATTCAGCATCAAGAGATGCAGCAGGAGATTCAGCAGGAGATGCAGTAGGAGGAGAGGCAGAAGGAGATACCGCAGCAGACACAGCAGCAAGAGATGCAGAGTCAGAAGATGAAGCAGGAGAATCATCAGTAGTAGATATAGCAGGGGATGCAGCAGCAGGAGATTCTGCAGCATGGGATGCAGAGGTAGATGCAGAGAAAGGAGATGAAGCAACATGAGATGTAGCAGCAGGACATGCAATATTAGATGCAGCTGCAAAAGATGCAGCAGCAGGAGATGCTGTAGGAGATGCAGCAGCAGGAGACTGTAGGAGATGCAGCAGTAGGGGATGCAGCAGCAGGAGATGCACCAGGAAATGAAGAAACAGGAAATGTATGTAGATATGCAGCATCAGATTAAGCAGCAAATGCAGAAACAGCAGATACAGCAGGAGGAGATGCAGTAGCAGATACAGCAGTAGATGCAGATTCAGCAGGAGATAAAGCAGCAGGGGATTCTGCAGCAGATTCACAGTAGGAGATGCAGCAGCAGGATATGCAGCAGCAGAAATATGCAGGAGAATATGCAGGAAAAGGAAACTCAGTACGAGATACAGCAGAAGATGCAGCACGAGGAGATGTAGCAGGAGATTCAGCAGTAGATGAAGCAGCAGCAGAGCAGCAGGAGATGCAGCAGCAGGAGATACAGCAGAAGGAGATGCCGCAGCAGATGCAGCAGGAGATGAAATATAAGAAGATGAAGCCACAGATGCATCAGCTGAAGATGAAGCAGGAGCTGCAGAAGCAGGATATGCAGCAAGATGTGCATCAGATGGAAATGCAGCAGGAGATTCTACAGCAGGAGATTCAGCAGGAGATACAGAAGCAGGAGATGCAGCACCAAGAAATGCAGGAGGATATGCAGCAGCAGGAGATTCAGCAGCAGGAGATGCAGTATTATATGCAGCAGCATGATATGCAGCAGCAGATGAACCAGTGAATTAAGTACCAGCAGTTGAGGCAGCAGCAGATGCAGAAGCAGGAGGTGGACCAGCATGAAATGCAGCAGTAAATACAGAAGCAGGGGGTACAGCAGCAGGAGATGCAGCAGGAGAAGATGCAGCAGGTAATGCATCAGGATATTCAGCTGGAGATGCAGCAGGAGATGCAGCAGGAGATGCAGCAGGAGATTCATATTCAGCAGGAGATACAGCATGATATGCAGAAGCAGGAGATTCAGCTGTAGTATTGAAGCAGCAAGAGATGCATCCACAGCACATACAGCATCAGGATATTCAGCTGGAGATGCAGCAGCAAGAATTGCAGCAGGAGATGGATATTCAGCAGAAGATTCAGCAGCGTAATCAACAGGAGATGCAGCAGCAAGAGATGCAGCAGCAAGAGATTTAACAGGAGATGCAGCAGCAAGAGATGCAGCAGCAAGAGATTTAGCAGGAGATGCAGGAGCAGGTGATGCAGCAGCAGGAGGTGAAGGAGATGCAGCAGCATGAGATACAGCAGGATGTGCAGTAATGGGAGATGCAGAAGGAGATGCAGCAAAATATGAAGCTGCAGGTGATTCAGGTGCAGGAGATGCAACAGCATGTGACGCAAGAAATGGAGCAGGAGATGCAGGAGCTGGGGATGTAGTAGCAGATGCAGCAGCCTGAGATGCAGCAGCAGATACAGTAGCCATAAACACAGCAGCGGCAGATGCAGCAGACCGAGATGAGGCAGGAGATGCAGCAGACCAAGATGCAGCAGGAGGTGTAGCAGCAGAAGACACATTAGGACATGCAGCAGCAGGATATGCAGTAGCAGGAGATACAGCATGAGATAAGAATCAGGTGATGCAGCAGCATTTGCAACAGCAGGAGATGCAACAGGATAAGCAACAGCAGGATATGCAAATGCAGGGGATTCAGCAGGAGATGCAGCAGCAGGACATGTAGGAATTGATGCAGCAGGAGATGCAGCAGTAGATACAGCTGGAGATTTAATAGCAGGGGATTTCACAGTAGGAGATGTTGAAGAGATGCTGCAGCAGATGCAGCAGGAGATTCAGCAGCAGGAGATGCATCTGCAGGAGATGAAACAGCAGATGCAGCAGGAGATGCAGATTCAGCAGGAGAGGCAGCAGGACATGCTGAAAAATCAAAGAAGGATGAGATGCAGCATGGGATGCAACATCAAGAGATGCAGCACCGGGAGATGCAGCAGCAGGAGGTGCAGCAGGAGATGAAGCAGCAGGAGAAGCAGCACCAGACATGCAATAGGATATGCAGAAGCCGGATATGCAGCAGCAGATGCATCAGCAATGCCGCAGGAGATGTGTTGTAGATTCAGCAGAAAGAGTTGGCGCAGCAGATACAGCAGGAGATGCAGCAGGAAAAGATACCGCAGCAGGAGATGAAGCATCATATGCAGCAGGATATGCAGATTCAGAAGGAGATGCAGCAGCAGGAGATGCTGCAGAATATGCAGCAGCAGGGGATGAGGCATCAGGAGATGTAGAATGAAGAAATGCCGCAGTAAATGCAGCACCAAGAATTGCCATAGCAGGAGATGCAGGATCATGAGATGCAGCAGCAAGAGATGCAGCAGGAGATGTAGCAGAAGAGGATGCAGCAGCAGATGCAGCAGGAAGAGATGCAGAAGAACATGCAGCAGCAGGAGATGCAGCAGCAGGAGACACATTAGGAGATGAGGCAGCAGGAGATGAAGCAGGAGATGGACCAGCAGGGGAGATAGTAGCAGGAGATGCAGCAGGATATGCAGCAGCAGGAGATGCAGTAGCAGCATATGCAGCAACAACAGATGCAGGAGACAGAACAGATGCAGGAACAGATTCAGCAGTAGGAGATGAAGATAAGATGCAGAAAAAACGGTGCAGCAGCAGGAGATACAGCAGCAGGACATGCGGCATGAGATGCAGCAGATGCAGCAGCAGATGCAGCAGGAGATGGAGGCAGGAGATGGAGCAGGAGAGGCAGCACCAGGAGATGCATATTCAGCAGGAGATGCAGCAGTACATTCAGTAGCAGAAGATGCAGCAGCAGGAGATGCAGTATCAGTAGATGCCACAGCAGATTCAGCAGGAAATGGAGAAGCAGTAGATACAGAAGCAGGAGATGCAGCAGCAGGAGATGCAGTAGCAGGAGCTGCAGCAAAATGTGCATCAGCAAGAGATGAATCAACAGGAGATACAGTAGCAGGATATGCAGCAGGAGATGCATCAGCAGGAAATGCTTCTTGTACTGCTGCATGTCCTGCTAAAATCCCTGCTGCTGCATCTCCTGCTACTTGATATCCTCCTGCATCTCCTGCTGCTGCGTCTGCTGCTTCATCTCCTGCTGCTGTATCTCCCGCTGCTACATCTCCTGCTGCATCCTCTGCTCATGCATCTGCGGATGCTTCTCCTGATGCTCCATTTACTGTTGCATCTGCTGCTTCATCCCCTGTTGCATCTCCTTCTGCTCCAACTAGGGCATCTGCTGTTGCATATGCTATTGCTTCTCTTACTGCTGCATCTCCTGCTGCATCTCCTCCAGCTGCATCTCCTGCTACTTCATCTACTGCTGCATCTGCTGCTGATTTATTACTTCCTGATTTTTTTGTTGCTGCATCTCCTACTGCATGTCATGTTGCAGCATCTCCTGTTGAATCTCCTACTGCTGCATCTACTGAATCTCCTGTTTCATCTCCTGTTGCAGCATCTCCAGCTGCCTCTCTTCCTGCTGAATCTCTTTCTGCATCTCCTGCTGCTGCATCTCCTGCTGCTGCATCTCCTGATGCATCTCCTTCTGATGCATCTCCTGCTGCATATCCTGCTGATGCATCTCCTGCTGATGCATATCTTGCTGATGCATCTCCTACTTCTGCATCTCCTGTTGTTGCATCTCCTGCTCAAACTGCTGCTTAAACTGCTACTGCATCTGCTGCTGCTGAATCTCCTGCTGCTGCAGCACCTAATGTATCTCCAGCTGCATCTCCTGCTTCTGCATCTACTGCTGAATATGCCTCTCTTGCTGCATCTCCTGGTTCTTCTCGTGCTGCTGCATCTAGTGCACTATCTCGTGCTTCTGCATATCCTGCATAATCTTCTTCAGGTGCTGCATGTTATGCATCTCCTGCTGCGTCCCCTGCTATGGCACCTGCTGCTGCATTTTCTGCAGCATCTCCTGCTGTTGCTGCTTCCAAATATGCATCTTTTGCTTCATCTCTTACTACAAATCCTGCATCTCCATTTCCTGCTTTTTATGATATATATATATTATGATATATAATAACTCCCGCAGGGAATGTTCTAGCATGGAATGCTGCTGTTTCTGAATGTCTTCTCCTATAGCGCTTTCACTGCAGGACGACTTCTCTGGAAGCATTTTCACTGCAAGCTGCATAGCTCGACTAACAGAACATTTTCATATAGGGTACTGAATTGTGAAGGCACTTTAGGAAAATTGTACACCTCCTGCAGGGAAGATGCTAGCATGGAAAGCTGCTGCTTCTAAATGTCTTCTCTTATAGTGTTTTCACTGCTAAGCAAGACTTGTAGAACATCTCCTGATGCTGCATCTCCTGCTTAATCTCCTGCAGCTGCATCTCCTGATGCTGCATCACCTGATGCTGCATGTCTTGCAGATTTTTCTGCTACACCTGCTGCTGCAAAGACTGCCGCATCTCCTGCTGCTGCATCTCCTGCTGGTGCATTTCCTACGGCATCTACTGCTGCTGCATGTCCTGCCCCTGCATCTTATCCAACTACTACATCTCTGGCTGAATCTGCATCTCCTCTTTCACTTGCTGCTGCATCCCCTGCTGTTGCATCTGCTGCTGCATCCACTTCTGCATCTCCCTCTACTGCCTCTCGTCCTGCATCTCCTCCTGGTGCATCTCTTGATGCATATCCTGCTACATCTCCTGCTGCATCTCCTGCTGCCTCTCCTGCTGTGGCCTCTCCTGCTGCTACCTCTCATACTGCTGAATCTCCTACTGCTGCATCTCCTGCAGCATATTCTACTGTGGCATCTCCTGCTGCAACACCTGTTGAATATCCTTTTGCAACTTCTGCTGCATCTGCTGCTGCTTCATCTACTTTTGAAACTCTTGATTCATCTCCTGCTGCTGCATATACTTCTTCTGCATTTACTGCTTCCTCGTGTGCTTCTTCATCTGCTGAATCTCCAGCTGCTGCACCTCCTGCTTCAACTCCTGCTGCATATCTTGCTGCTGCATCTCCAACTTCTGCATATCATGGTGCATCTCCACTTCCTCAATCTCCTGCTGCATATCCTGCTGCATCTCTTGTGGCTGCATTTCCTGCTGATGAATCTTCTCCTGATTCATCTCCTTATGCATCCCTTTCTGCTGCATCTTCTGCATTTCCTGCTGCATTTCTTCCTCCTGCATCTCCAGCTGAATCTCTAACTGCTGCATCTGCAGCATTTTCTCCTGCATCTGCTGCTGCTTTGCATACTGCTGCATCTTCTGCTACATCTCCTTCAGTGCATCCCCCGCTGCTGCATCTGCACCTGCATCTGCTGCTGCTGTATCTCTTGCTGCATCTACTGCGGCTGCATATCCTGCTGCATCTCCTTCTGCTGCTTCTCATTCCTGCATCTTCTTCTCTGCATCTCCTGCTACTGCTTCCCCTTCTGATGCATCTCCTGCTGCATCTCCTGCATCTGTTGCTGCATCTGCTACTGATTCATCTACTGCTGCATCTGCTGCTCCATCTCCTGTTGCATCTCCTTCTGTATCTCCTCCTGCTGCTTATCCTTCTATATCTCCTGCTGCTGAATCTCCAGCATTTACTGCTGCATCTCCTGCTACATATCCTGCTTCTGCATCTCCTTTTGCTAGATCTCCTCCTGCATCTCCTGCTGCATCATCTGCTGCTTTAACTCCTGCTGCTGCATCTCCGGCTCCGTATTCGTCTGATGTGGGTGGAGTAGGTCAGCAAGTTAGGGACGGAAGAACATGGAATGTGACAGTAGAGGCTAGGGACCGCCCATTTCACCACTACGGAAGCGGGCATGTTACTGAGCCAAGCAGGGCAACTTCAAAGTGAAAAGGCGGCAGTTATACATACTCCTTCTCATCAAAAGCTCCCTGGATTGTATAAGGCAGGAAATGACCAAGCAGATGCCACAGTGAAGGTCTGGGCATTGCAGGAGGCAAAGTGCCTGCATGATGAGCTGCATCTCGGTGCTGATGCATTGGCAAGGGCATGCAAAATTCCAAAACCATATGCATGAGACATTGTTCAAGCGTGCCCTTATTGTCAAAATGGTCCCCTCTGGGAAGCAGGTGTAAACCCCAGAGGTATTGAGGCAAATCAAATCTGGCAGACTGATGTTATGGAATTTGCATCCTTTAGGCCTCGGCGATTCCTGCAGGTCACTCTTGACACGTACAGCACAGTGATCATGGCCACCTCACATGTGAGAAATACAGCAAGAGCCACGATTCTACACTGGTTAACATGTATGGCTTGGCTGGGTAAAGTAGAGGTTATAAAAAAAGATAATGGGTCCAACTATACTGCGCTTTTAACCCATCAATGGGCAGAACGATGGGGCATTCAGTTGAAAAAGGGCATTCCTGGAAATAGTCAAGGGCAGGCAATCGTGGAGCGAGCACACGGGACACTCAAATGTTTACTGCTGTGGCTAGGGGAGCTGGAAGGACACCTCCTTGGAAGGGTGATTCCCTGGGCACAGCAGGATCTCCTTCTAGGAAAAGCCTTATACGCTCTCAACCATCATGAACGTGGCAAACACATCCCAATTTTCAAACATTTTTCCCTCTGGCGGGCAGAGACTAACTATCCCCAGGTGCAAGTTCGATTCCCTGGTGCTCCAATATGGGAGCAGGTGTGGAAATTGAGTGTCTTAGGGCAAGGATATGCCGCGGTAGAGAGACATGGAGAGATTAAGTGGGTGCCTGCATGCTTATGGTGCCCAGACAAAACCTCGGAGGGTGGGACACCTACCGCCACGTCAGAAAGGGAACAGGTCATTGACTAACCATGACCTCAAGTGTTTTGTAGGTTGGAGCCTAATGGCAGTTCTGCACTATTTGCCAGAAGCACTGCAAGGATGGTGGAACCATACTTGATATATGATATCTGATATATGATATGACTACTGATATATGGCCTGGCTCTGATGGCTGGGAACCTTTGGGAGCAAGACACTGGTGAAAACCAATGGGTGCTGTGGGTGCATGCAAGGATTTTGACTCAGGTGTGCCTATATCTGCCAGCAGTTCGTGCCCTTTTCATACCAAAGACGACAACAGATATTTTGGGGAGTGACCTTTCCTCTAACAAAATAAAATTTACCATACGTGAAATCAATATAAGCCTTATTAGATAATGCATGTGCATTTTTTGAGTGTGGTATGTTGCCTGTACCGTGTGTAGTTTAAATATCCATAGCACTGTAAAATTGTGGATCCAATAGTGATAACCAACATTGTATGAATGTATTCGGCTAGCTGAGAAATGAGTGAACGTGTGTGTGTGTGTGTGTGTGTGTGTGTGTGTGTGTGTGTGTTTGAAGTACTTCAAACATTTGTAAGACTTACAAATTGGTTTTGATTAATCTTGAAAATATATCTCTGGGACTTTTTGATCTCAAATGTCCACTAAGCTGGTAACCAGGTAGATTGACCTGAAGATCTTTGGAATGAAAGGCTTCAGAAGGAAAAAGTTTAAAATACCTGGCAAAACATACGAAAAACTGCCTAACCTTGCAGCTGTATGTGTGTGAGCACCCCCGTGCTTCTCCTTCCTTTCTAAGTTTTTTTCTTTCAGCTTTGAAGAAGTCCAGAGGAGTTAATAGTGTTATCTCTCTCGGGGAATGCCTATTTGTGAGAACACTCTGCATTCCAGGGTCGCCCATCAGCAGCTGCTGGGTCCTGGTGCAGACAACCTCTAGGGATAATTGAGCCAATGATAGAGGGAAATTCAAATGATTCATTACAAATTATTGAGTGGGTATTTTACCACTTTAACCTTAAAAAAACCAAACAAATAAACAAAAACACAGTCACTAGATTTAAAATTATTACAGTGATAATCACCAAGGAAAGAAAATAAAAAAGTGTTCAGTTATTAGCCCAAGACTCGACAATCATTTATATCCCAATGACAAAAAATACGCTAAGTGCTGCATGGCAGGGGGAATCAGGAGAGACACTACAAAACAGATTGATGAAGGTGCAATATGTAATGAATTTTTTGTGATTAGCAGGAGATGGTACAATTGTGCCGATGTTGAAGCATATGCAAGCCATGTCATCAAAATTAGAGCAAGTACAAGACAATGTGAAAGTGCTATTGAAAAACATTTATCATGGGCACTAGACAGGTCTGTATAAGCGACTAACATGGGACGAAGTTATGCTTGTGTTTTAACAGATACAGGACCACTTTGGGCACCTGCAAGATGGATCAAACAACGTTGCTGTGTGACAACTGTTAAGCCTCAATCACAAAAGCAGTTGACAAGAATGAGGAGGAATGTTATTCTTAATGGTGTTAATTGCTTTAACAATTATCCTATGTGCTACAGTGTATACAACATCAAGTCAATCATATGTTTCACCTGAACACTTTAGTCATCGACAAGCAAAAAGGGGAAATTGTAGGAACATTTTAAAGAGAAGAAGGCCTCGAAACAGGGAACTGAAAGATAAACAAAGGCCAGTTCGGTGAGGAGAAAAGACAGCCTTCTGATAAGCAGCTGGAAGGCATACAGGAGCTGGTTCAGTGAGAGCGAGTACCAGCTGACAGAAAAACAATTGAAGAAAACTATCAACATCATTCATTTTACTGTAATTTGGTTTCTTGGTGTGTGCAGTGGTTTAGCCAATAATGTGTTAGTACTAGCTTTATGGACAGTTACCTTTAACCAATAATACACTGTAGAATGGGGGCCAGGTGTGGTTCTGGCTATCATGGCTTGGTGGCCGGGGAACGATTTGGGTGGGGGACACAGGATGCTCTGGCTGATGCTTTGCAGGGTGTATGGGACTGGTTTGCATCATTTAGTTTAAAGGAATGGATCCTATGGGGTGTTGCAGCTTTGCTTCTATTATTGCTTCCAATGATTTGAGTTGTGCATTTCAATGTCTCCTCTCACGTATGCGTGGCATGCAGCATGGCTCTGATGTTCAACGTGCGCTACTCCTGCAAGGGGAGGGGAATTTGTGGGCACACTAGGTCAGGATGATACATGGGAAGTGATGATAGAGGTAAGGAATGCCCATGAAGGAGGGCCTCTTGTGGGACAGGGCTATATAGGCAGACTGTGCAATCAATAAAGTTGCCATTTTGAGCTTCGTCTATATTAGAGTCTGTGTCTCAATGGTCCGCGCCGGAGTGGTGCGAGAGTCTGGTACAGGGGGTTTTGTTGAGATGCAACAGCATCTCCTGCTGCTGAATCTCATGGTGCATCTCCTCTCAGTCTCCTGCTTCATATCCTGCTGCTTCATCACCTGTTACTGAACCCCCTTCTGCAGATCCTGCTGCATCTCTTCTGGCTGGATCTGATGCTCCAGCTCCTCCTGATGCATCTCCTGATGCTGCTTATCCTGCTACTGCATTTCCTGCTGAATGTGCTTATGAATCTTCTGCGGCATCTGCTCAGTCTTCACCTCCTCCTGCTGAATCTCCTGCTTGTGCATCTCATGTTGAATGTACTTCTGAATATGCTGCCGCATCTCCTGCTGCACCTACTTCTGAATATGCATATCCTGCTGCACCTTCTGCTGCTGCATACTCAGTTTCATCTACTGCAGTTGCATGTCCTGCTACATATTCTGCTGCGGCATCTTCTTCTGCTGCACCTTCTGCTGCACCTGCTGCTGCATCTGCTGCTGCATCACCTGCTACTGCATCCCCTGCAACATCTCCTGATGCATCTCCTTCTGCCTCTCCTGATGCTGCATCTCCTGATTCAGCATCTCCTGCTGCATTATCCCCTGATAAATCTACTGCTGCATCTCCTGCTGCATCTCCAGCTGCTGCACATCCTGATACATCTCCTGCTGCATCTCCTGCTGCTTCATCTTCTGATGATGCATATTCTGATGCTTCATCTCCTGTTGCATCTCCTGCTGCATCTCCTGCTGAATCTCCTCGTGCTGCATCTCCTTGCTGCATCTCCTGCATCTGCTACTGCATCAACTCCTATATATCCTGCGGCTCTATCTCCTCCTTCTGGATCTCCTCCTGCATCTCTTACTGCTGCATCTGCTGCTGCAGCTCCTGCTGCTGCATCTCTGACTGCAACTACCTCTGAGGCATCAGTGATTTCATCTCATGATGCTGCTTTTCTGCTTCATCTCCTGCTGCTGAATCTCCTGCTGGTGCATACCCTGCAGCATCTACTGCTGCTTGATACCCCACTTCATCTACTCCTGCTGCATCTCCTGCTGCAGCATCATGTTCTGCTTTATCTCCTGCGTAATCTTCTACTGCTGCATCTGTTGCTGCATCTACTGTTGCATCTCCTTCTGCTACCTCTCCTCCTGGATCTCCTCCTGCTGCATCTCTTTTTGCATAACCTGCTGCATCTCCTGCTGCTGCATCTCCTGCAGCATCTTCTGCTGCGTAATCTCATGCTGCATCTCCTGCTGAATTTTCTGCTGCAAATCCTGCAATAACTGTTTCTGCTTCCTCTACTGCTGAACCTCCTGATGCATCTCCTGGTGCTGCATATTCTTCTTCTGTATCTACTGCTGCTTCGTCTGCTTCTGAACCTCCTGCTACATCTCCTTCTACTGCTTTACTTTCTGCGCCTCCTACTTCATCTCATACTCCATATCCTGCTGTTGCATCTCCTGCAGATGCATATCCTGCTGAGGCATCTCTTGCTGCTGCATCATTTTCTGCATATCCTGCTGAATCAACTACTGCTGCATCTCCAGTTGCATCTCGTGCTACTGCATCTCAGGGTGCATCTCCTCTTGCTCAATATCCTGCTGCATATCCTGGTGCTACATCTCCTGCTGCATCTCCTGCATTTGCTTCTCCATCTGCTTCTGCATCTGGTGCTGACTCATCTACTGCTGAATCTCCTGCTACATCTCCTGCTCCTGCATCTCCTGCTGCTGCATCTCTTACTGAATCTCCTTCTGTATCTGCTGCTGCTGCATCTGCTTCGGCTCACCTCCTGATGCTGCATCTCCTGCTTCATCTCCTTTGTATGCATATCTTGCTGATGCATCTCCTGCTGCTTCGTCTGCTGCTGCATCTCCAGCTGCATTTCCTGCTGCTGCATTTCAAGGTGCATCCCCTCTTGCTTAATCCCCTTCTTCATCTCCTGCTGCATCTCTTGCGGCTGCATCTCCTGTTCTATCTCCTGCTGATGAGTCTTCTCCTGATGTATCTCTTTATGCGACACTTTCTGCTGCATCTTCTGCATTTCCTACTGTATCTCTTCCTGCTGCATCTCCTGTGAATCTCTTACTGCTGCATCTGCTGCTGCTTCACATAGTGCTGAATTTCCTGCCTCATATCCTGCTGCTGCATCGGCTGCCGCATCTGCTGCTGCTGTATCTCTTGCTGCATCTACTTATGCTGCTTCTCAACCTCTGCATCTTCTCTGCATCTCGTGCTACTGCTTCCCCTTCTGCTGCATCTCCTGCTGAATTTCCTGCTGCAACTTTTGCTGCATCTGCTTCATATACTTCTGCTTAATCTACTGCTGAATCTCGTGATTCATCTCCTGCTGATGCATATCCTGCTTTTGCATTTAATCCATCTTCATCTGCTGCTGCATCTCCTACAGCATCTCCTGATGCACCTCTTGCTGCTGCATCTCCTGCTGAATCTCATACTGCTACATCTGCAGAATTTGCTGCTGCATCTGGTGGTGCTTCACCTACTGCTGCATCTCCTGCTACATCTGCTGCTGCATCTACTGCTTCTGAATCTGCTGCTGCATGTCCGGCTACTGTATCTCCTTCTTTATCTGCATTTTCCATTTTATCTCCTTCCTGCGTCTCCTGCTTCTGTATCTCTTGCTGCATCTCCTTCTGCTGCATCTCCTGTTGCTGTGTCTGCTGCTGCATCTCCTGATGCTGCATATCTTGCTGCTGTGTCTACTGCTGATGCATCTCCTGCTGATGCATCTCCTACATCATTTCCTAATGCTGCATATCCTGCTGGTGCATCTCCTGATGAATGTGCTTCTGAATCTGCTACGGCATCTGCTGAGTCTGCATCTCCTGCTGCTGAATCTTATGCTGCTGCATCTCTTGCTGGATGTGCTGCTGAATATGCTGCTGCATCTACTGCTGAATATACATCTCTTCCTGCATCTCGTGCCGATGAATGTCCTGCTGCTGCATCACCTGCTACTGCATCTCCTGCTGCTGCATCCTCTGTTTCATCCACGGCTGCTACATGTCCTGCTACATCTTCTGCTGCTGCATCTACTTCTACTGCATCTGCTGCTTCATCTGCTGCTACATAATCCTCTGCTGCATTCCTGCTGCATCTCCTGATTCTGCATCTCCTGATTCTGCATCTCCTGATTCTGCATCTCCTGCTGTATCTTCTGCTGCTACATCTCCTACTGAATCTCGTGCTTCATAAGCTGCTATTGAGTCCCCTGCTGCATATACTCCTGCATATACTGCTGCATCTCTTTCTGCTTCATCTTCTGCAATTCCTGCTGCAATTCTTCCTGCTGCATCTCCTGCTGAATCTCCTGCTGCTGAATCTGCAGCATTTGCTGCTACAACTGCTGCTGCTTCACATGCTGCTGCATATCCTGCTACATATACTTCTGCTGCATCTCCTCCTGCTGCACTACTGCTGTATCTCCTGCTGCTGTATCTCCTGTGTAAGCTCTTGCTGCTGCATATGCTGGTCCTGCATCTGCTGCTTCATTCCCTGCTGCGGTATCTGCTGGTGCTTCATCTGCTGCTGCAACTGCTGCTGCAACTGCTGCTGCAACTGCTGTTGCATCTGCTGGTGCTGCATATCATACTGCATCTTCTGCTACATCACTTGCTGCTGTATGTCCAGCGTACTCTCCTGCTGCACAATCTCCTGCTGCACAATCTCCTGCTGCACAATCTCCTGCTGCATCTCCTGCTTCTACATTACCTGCTGCATCTCCTCCTGCTGCATCTCCTGCTTCATTCCTGCTGCCTCTCCTGATGCTGCATCTCCTGCTGCTGCATCTCCTGCTGCATGTCCTGCTCAATTTCTTACTGCTGAATCTCCTTCCGCATCTTTTCCTGCTGCATCTCCTGCTGCTTCGTCTGCTGCTGCACCTCCAGCTGCATCTCAGGGTGCATCTCCTCTTGCTCAATCTCCTGCTGCATATCCATCTGCTACACCTCCTGATGCATCTCCTGCATCTGCTGCTGCATCTGGTGCTGATTCATGTACTCCTGCATCTCCTGCTACATCTCCTGCTGCTCTATCTCCTCCTGCTTCTCTTGCTGCTGCATCTTCTGTTGAACCTCCTGCTGCTTCATCTCTGGCTGCAACTACCTCTGATGCATCAGCGGATTCATCACATGATGCTGCTCTCCTGCTTCATCTCATGCTGCTGAATCTCCTGCTAGTACATAACCTGCTGCATCTACTGCTGCTTAATTCCCTACTTCATTTACTCCTGCTGTATCTCCTGCTGAATCTCCTGCTGCTGCATCATCTCCTGCTGCTGCATCATCTCCTGCTGCATCTCCTGCATAATCTCCTGCTGCTGCACCTCCTTCTGCTGCATTATCTACTGCTGGATCTCCTACTGAATCTCCTACTTCTGCATCACTTTCTGCTGCATCTGCTGCTGCTTCACATACTGCTGCATCTCCTTCTACATCTCCTTCTGCTTCATCTTCTGCTGCATGTGCTGCTGCATCTCCTACGGCTGCATTTCTTGCTGCTCTATCGCTTGCTGCCTCTCCTATGGCTGCATTTCTTGCTGCTCTATCGCTTGCTGCCTCTCATGCTGGATCTCTTTCTGCTGGATCTCCTGTTGATGAATCTTCTGCTGTATTTCATGCTGAATCTCTCCTGCATCTCTTGCTGCTGCATCTTCTGATTCTGCATCACCTATTACATTCGCTGCTGCATCTCCTGCTTATGTATCAACTGATCCTGCATCTCCTGCTGCAGATCCTGAAGCATCTCCTTATGCATATCCTTATGCTGCATCTTCTCCTGTTGCATCTTCTGTTGCATATCCTGCTGCTTCATGATCTTCTGCTGCTGCATCACCTGCTGATGCACATCGTGCTGCATCTGCTGCTGAATCTGCTGTTCCTTCTGCATTGGCTGCATTTCCAGCTGCTGCACCTCCTCCTGCTGCATGTGGTGCTGCATCCCCTGCTGGTGCATCTCCTGCTGCATCTGCTGCTGCATATCCTGTTGCTGAATTTTCTGATGAATCTGCTGCTGAATCTGCTGCTGCCTCTGCTGCTGCTGCATCATCCCCTGCTGTATGTCCTGCTGCATCTGCAGCTAAAGCTCTTGCTGCATCTCCTGCTATATTTCCTCCTTCTGCATATACTGTTGTATCTCCTGTTGCTTCATCTCATGCTGCTGCATCTAGTGAAGATTCACTTCCTACTGCATATTCTGCTGAATCATCTTTTGCTGATGCATCCTCTTCTGCATATCCTGCTGCTGTATCTCCTGCTGCTGTGTCTGCAGCTGAATATCCTGCTGTGTCTGCTGCTGCATCTCCTGCGGCTGAATATCCTGCTATTGCATCTACTTCTGCATGTGCTCCTGCTGCATCTCCTTCTGGTGCATCTTCTGCAGCATCTCCTGCTGCGGCATCTCCTCCTGCTCCATATGCTGTTGCATCTGCTGCTGCCTCTCTTTCTGCTGATTCTCCTGCTGCATCTGCTGCTGCATCTCTTGCAGCTGCATCTCCTGCTGCTGCATCTCCTTTCTCTACATCTCCTGCTGCATCTCCTGCTGCATCTCCTGCTGCTGCATCTCCTTCTGCATCTACTGCTGCATATCCTGCTGCTTAATTTCCTGCATAATCTGCTGCTGAATCTGCTGCTGCATCTAATGCATCTACATCTCCTTCTGCATCATCTCCTGCTCTTGCATCTCCTTCTGCTGAATCTCCTCCTGAATCTCCTGCGGCATCTCATGCTGCTACATCTTCTGCTACATCTCCTGATGCATCTCCTTCTGAATATGTATCTCCTGATGCATATTCTTCCACTGTCTCCTACTGCTGCATCTGCTGCAGCATCTCCTGCTGCACCTCCTGATACTGCATCTCCTGCTGCGTATCTGACTGAATATGTATATCCTGCTGCTCCTCCTACTGCTGCATCTCCTGCTGCTGTGTCTACTGCTCTTTCTCTTGCTACATACGCTGCTACTGCACCTCTTGCTGCATATCTTTCTGCTGCATTTCCAGCTGCTGTGTGTACTGCTGAATCTTCTGCTGCATCTGCTGTTGGTGCATCTCCTCCTGCTGCATCTCCTGCTGAATCACATGGTGCCTCTCCTTCTGCTGCACTACCTGCTTCTGTGTATACTATTGTATCTGCTGGTGCTGCATCTCCTGCTACATCTCCTGCTTCATATCCTGCCAATGCATCTCCAGCTGCATCTCCTGTTGATGCATATCCTGCTGGTGCATTTCCTGATGCATCTCTTGCTGTTGCATCTTTTTCTGCATATCCTGTTGAATCTCTTCCTGTTGCAACTCCTGCTGAATCTATAACTGCTGTAACTGCAGCATGTGCTGCTGCATCTTTTGCTGCTTCACCTACTGCTGCATCTCCAGCTACATCTGCAGCTGCATCTACTGCTGCTGCATCTGTTTCTGCATCTGCTGCTTCTGTATATCTTGCTGCATCTCCTGCTGCTGCATCCCCTCGTGCAGCATCTCCTGCTGAATCTCCTGTTGCATCTCCTGCTGCAGCAACTCCAGCTGCTGCATCTCCTGCTTCATCACCTTTCTAATGCATTTCTTGCTGCTGCAGCTACTGATTATTCATCTCCTGCTGCTGCATCTCAAGCTGCATCTCCTGCTGCTGCATCTCAGGGTGCATCTGCTCTTGCTCAATCTCCTTCTGCATATCCTGTTGCTACTTCTGCTACTGCATCTCCTTCTCCATCTCCTGCTGCATCTCTTGCTGCTGCATCTTCTCCTGATGCGTCTCCTTATGCATCACGTTCTGCTGCATCTTCTGCATTTGCTGCTGCATCTGCTGCTGCTTCACATTCTGCTGCATCTCCTGCTACATATCCTGCTGCTGCAGCTGTATCTCTTGCTGCATCTACTGCGGCTTCATCTCCTGCTGTGTCTCCTTCTGCATCTCTTCTTACTGCATCTCCTGCTGCATCTCCTGCTGCTAAATCTCCAGCACCTCCTGCTGCATCTGCTACTGATTCATCTGCTGCTGCAACTCTTGCTGCTGAATCTCCTGCACCTCCTGCTGTATCTGCTACTGATTCATCTGCTGCTGCAACTCTTGCTGCTGAATCTCCTGCTCCATATAATTCTGATGCATCTCAGGATTCATCTCATGATGGTGTTTTCTTTCTGGATCTCCTGATGCTGAATCTCCTGTAAACTACATACCCTGCTGCATCTTCTGCTGCTGTATTTCCAGCTGCATATGATGCTGTTCTATCTCCTGCTGATGAAACTGCAGATGCATTTCCTGATGCATCTTCTGATAATGCATCTCCTGCTGCTGCATCTGCTGGTGCTGCATCTCCTGCTGCATTTCCTGCTTTACATCTCCTGCTGCATCTCACACTTCTGCCCGTCCTCCTGCATCTCTTTCTGATACATCTAAGGATTAATCTCTAAGTCCTGCTATCCTGATGCATCTCCTGCTGCTGGTGCATACCTTACTGCATCTACTCCTGCTCCATTATGTGCTGCATCTCTCCTGCTGCATCTCCTCCTGCTGCATCTCCTGCTTCTGTATCTCCTACTTCATCTCCTGCTGCGGCATCTCCTGCTGATGAATCTGCTGCTGCATCTCATGATTCTGCATCTCCTGATGTTGCATATCCTGCGGAATCTCCTACTGCTACATGTCCTTCTGCATCTCCTGCTGAATCTCTTGGTGCTTCATCTCTTGCTGATGCACCTTCTGCTGCATCTCCTACTTCATCTCGTGCTGCAGCATCTCCTGTTTCATCTCCTGCTGCATCTCAAGCTGAATTTCCTGCTGATGCATCTCCTGCTGCAGCATATCCTTCTGAATCTGCAGCTGAATCTTCTGCTACCTGTGATGCTGTTTCATATCCTGCAGCATCTGCTGCTTCTGACTATCCTGCTTTTGCAACTCTGGCTGCTGCATCTCATTCTGCAACTCGTCCTGCTGCATATCCTGCTTTACATCTCCTGCTGCTTCTCATGTTTCTACGTCTCCTGCTGCAGAATCTCTTGCTGGTGTATACCCTGCTGCATCTATTTCTGTTGCATTACGTCCTGCATCTCTCCTGCTGCATCTCCTCCTGCTGCATTTCCTGCTTCCCTATCCTGCTTCTGTGTCTCCTTCTTCATCTCCTGCTGCTTCATCTGCTGCTGCATCTCCTGCTGCTACTTGTCCTGCGCAATCTCCTACTGCTACATCTTCTGCTGAATCTCTTGGTGCTTCATCTTTTGCTGATGCATCTTCTGCTGCATCTCCTACTGCATCTCCTGTTGCAGCATCTCCTGCCACATCTCCTGCTGCTTAAGCTCCTGTTACTGCATCCCCTGCTTATGAGTCCCTTGCTGTTGCATCTCCTATGGAATCTGCTGCTGAATCTGCTACTGCATCTTCTGCAGTTGAATCTCTTGCTGCTGCATCTCCTGCCGAATCTCCTGGTGCATCTCCTACTGCTGCATCTCCTGCTACATATTCTGCTGCATCTCCTGCTGAATGTGCATCTCCCGATGAATCTCCTGTAGCTGCATCTCCTGCTGCTTTATCTGCTGCTGTATCTCCAGTTGCTGAATGTCCTCCTGCATCTCCTTCAGCTTCATCTCGTGCTGCTGCATCTCCTGTTTAATCTGCAGCTGAATCTGCTGCTGCACTGTGGTGGCTGCATCTCCTCCTGATGCATGTCCTGGTGCTGCAACTCCTGCTGGTTTATCCTTGCTGAATATCCTGCTGCACCTCCTACTGCAACCCCTAATTCATCTCCCGACATATATGCATCTACTTCTGCATCTCCTGCTGCTGCCTATCCTGCTGCTGCGTCGGCTGATGCATCTCCTGGTGCATCTCTTCTGCATCTCCTGCTGCCACATCTGCTGCTGCATCTGCTACTGCTGTATCTCCTTATGTATCACTTGAGGCTGTATCTCCTGCTTCATCTCTTGCTGCTGCATATCCTGCTTCTATATGTCCTCCTGCTGCATTACCTTCTGATGCATCTCCTGCTAAAAATCCTGCAGCACCTCCTGTGGCTGCATCTCCTGCAGGTGAATCTGCTGTAGCAGTGCTGCGGTGGCATATCCTGTTGTTGCATCTCTTACTGCTGCATCTCCTGCTGCATATCCTGACGATGCAGATGCAGGAGATGCAGCAGGAAGAGATGCAGCAGGAGATGCAGCAGAAGATGCAGAAGGATATGCAGTAGCAGGTGATGTAGTAGCAGGATATGCAGCAATAGATTGAATAAGAGGAAATGCACCATGAGATTCAGTATCAAGAGATGCATCAGCAATATATGCAGCAGAAAGAGATGATCCAGGAGATGCAGTATGAAGAGATTATGCAGCAGGAAAAGCTTTAGAAGATGCAGCTTCAGGAGATTCAGCAGCAGGAGATGCAGCACGAGATGCAGCAGCAAGAGATGCAGAACTAGATGAACCTACAGCAGATGCAGCAAATTATGCAGGAGATGCAGCATCAGGAGATGCAACAGGAGATGCAGCAGCAGGAGGAAATGCAGCAAGATAGGCAGAAGCAAGAGATGCATCAGCAGGAGATGTGGCATGAGATGCATAAAGAGAAGATGCAGCAGCAGATGCAGCAGTAGATGCAGCATCTGCAGATGCAGCTAGAGAAGATGAAACAGCAGGTGCAGCAGCAGGAGATGCAGCACCAAGAAATGCAGCAGGAGATGCAGCACCAAGAAATGCAGCAGGAGATGCAGCAGCAGGAGATAACGCAGGAGATATAGCAGCAAGAGATGCCACAGGAGATGCAGTGGCAGGAAATACATCAGCAGGAGATAACGCAGGAGATGCTGCAGCAGGAGATGCAGCCGCAGGAGATCCAGCAGCAAGAGACTCAGCAGGAGGTGCATCTTCAGTAGGACATGTAGCAGTAGATTCAGCAACAGGAGATATAACAAGAGTTTCAGCAGGAAATGCAGAAGGGAATGAAGCAGGTGATGCAGCAGGTGCAGCAGCAAGAGATTTAGTTGTAACAGAGCAGGAGATGCAGCAGCAGGACATGCAGTAGTAGGATATGCATCAGCAGGAGATGCAGCAGGACATGCAGCAGTAGGATATGCAGCAGCAGGAAATGCAGCATGATATCAAGAAGCAGGATATGCAGCAGAAGGAAATGCTGCAGCAGAAGTAGTAGCAGGTGATGCAAAAGCAGGAAATTCGGAAGGAGATGCAGGAAGAGATTCAGCACATCATGCAGCAGCAGAATCTGCAGAAGATACAGGTTGAGGAGATGCAGCAGCCCCAGATGCAGTTGGAGATGCAGAAACAGGAGATACAGCAGCAGCAGGTAATGCAGTAGGATTGGAATCATTAGATGCAATGGGAGATTTAGCAGCAGGTGATACAGGAGGAAATGCAGCAGTAGATACAGCAGGAGATGAAGCAGCATTAGATGCAGAACCAGATGCAATTGTAGATGTAGTGGGAGATGCAGCAAAGATGCGGCAGCAGATACTACATGAGATGCAGCATGAGGAGATGAAGCAGAAGAAGAAGCAGCAGGAGACGAAGCAGCAGGAAAAGCAGCAGGAGATGAAGTAGAAGATGCAGTAGCAGCAGTTGCAAGAGGAGGTGAAACAGGAGAATGCAGCTGGAGGTGCAGTAGAAGATGAAGCAGAAGTTGCAGTAGAAGATGAAGCAGAAGTTGCAGCAGAAAATGCAGCAGGAGATGCAGCAGATGCAGATGCAGCAGATGCAGCAGCAGATGCAGGAGCAAGATATGCAGAGGCAGATGCAGCAGGAATTACAGCAAAATGAGATGCTGCAGGAGAAGATGCTGCAGCCAGAGGTGTAGCAGGAGATGCAGCAGCAGCAGATGCAGCAGCAGCTGATGCAGCAGCAGATGCAGCACGAGATGCAGCAGAAGGAGATGCTGCAGCAAGAGATGCAGAAGCAGGAGATGCGAGAAGTGGATGCAGGAGGTTATTCTGTAGCAGATGCAGCAGGAGGTACAGCAGGAGAGGCAACATGAGGAGATGCAGGAGGAACTGGAGCAGGAGATGCAGCAGGAGATGCAGCAGCAGGTGCAGTAGGAAAATCTGCAAGACACGGAGCATTAGGAGATGCAGCATCAGAAGCAACAGAAACAGAGCAGGAGATACAGCAGCAGGAGATGCAGCAGCAGATGAAGCGGCAGGAGATGAAGCAGCAGAAGATGAAGCTGGAGATTCAGAAGCAGGAGATGAAATAGGAGGATATTCAGCAGCAGACGTAGCAGCAGATGCAGCAGCAGCAGGTTCAGCAACAGGAGATTCAGCAGCAAATGCATATTCAACACTAGATTGAGCAGGAGATGCATCGGGATATGCATCATCAGAGATGCAGCAAGAGATTCAGCAAGAGATGCAGCAGCAGTAGATGCAGCAGCAGGAAATGCAGCAGGAGAAGCATTAGCAGGATATGCAGCAGCAGAGATGCAGCATGAGATACAGCTGCAGGAGATTAAGCAGCAGATGCAGTAGCAGATGCGCCAGCTGGAGATGCAGCAGGAGATGCTGTAGGCTCTTAAATTTTGATGCGATGCTTTATAAGCCATTTTGATGTTATAGTTCACAAGCCTACACTGAAACTTCTACAAGTCTTACTTTGCAGTGAAAGCACTATAACAGAAGATATTCAGAAGCAGCAGCATTCCATGCTAGCATCTTCACTACGGGAGTTACTCATTTTCTTAAAGTTCCTCTATTTGTGATATTAAATCACAATTCAGTACCTTATACTAAAACGGGCCATAAGTCATGCTTTGCAATTTGCAGTGAAAGCGCTTCAGGGAAGACTCTAACAAGAGCCAGCATTTGATCATAGGAGCTTCCTTGCTGTTCTTGTGCAGAATGATTTGAAATTTTGAATTGACACTTTAATAGCCATTCTGATGTTACAGTACACAAGTCTAGTCTGAAAGTTCTATAAGTCGTGCTTAGCAGTGAAAATGCTATAAGAGAACACATTGCAGAAGCAGCAGCATTCCATGCTAGCATCTTCCAGGCGGGAGTTATACAGTTTTCCTAAAGTGCCTTCACAATTCAGTACCCTATACGAAAATGTTCTGTTAGTCAAGCTATTCAGCTTGCAGTGAAAACACTTCCAGAGAAGTCGTCCTGCAGTGAAAGTGCTATAGGAGAAGACATTCAGAAACAGAAGCATTCCATTCTAGAATATTCCCTGCGGGAGTTTTATATTATCATAAAAAAAAGCAGGAAATGGAGATGCAGGAGTTGTAGTAGGAGATGAAGCAGGAGATGCATATTCCGAAGCAGCAACAGCAGGAGATGCCGCAGCATGATATTCAGCAGAAGATGCAGCAGGACATGCAGCAGCAAGAGATGCAGCAGGAGATGCAGCAGCAGATGCCATAGGAGAAGATGCAGTATGATATGCAGCAGCAGATGCCATAAGAGGAGATGCAGATTCAGCAGGGGGTGCAGAAGCACAAGATAGTGCAGTAGATGCAGCAGCAGGAGATGAAGCACCAGGAGATGCAGCAGGAGATGAAGCACCAGGAGATGAAGAAGGAGATGCAGCAAGAGATGCATATTCAGCAGTAGATGCAGAAGCAGGAGATGCAGCTGGAGATTCATTAGGTAATGCAGCAGCAGGAGATGCAGCAGCAGCAAATGCAGTAGCAGTTCCAGCAGCAGATTCAACAGGAGATGCAGAATTAGGAGATGCATCAGCAGGATATGCATCAGCAGGATATGCATCAGCAGGAGATGCATCAGAAGGATATGCAGCAGGAGATGCAGCAGCAGAAGAGGCAGAAGCAGGATATGCAGCAGCAGGAGATGCAGACTCTGAAGGATATGCCACAGGAGATACAGCAGATAATGCAGCAGGATAAGATGCAGCAGGATATAGAGCAGGAAATGCCACAGGAGATGCAGGAGCAAGAGATGCATAAGGAGATTCAAAAGCAGACGCAGCAGCAGGAGATTCAGCAGCAGAAGATGAAGCAGGAAATGCAGCAGCAGATGCAGGAGGAGATGCAGACGCAGGAGGAGATGCAGACACAGGATTTGCTGCAGCAGGAGATGCAGCAGTATATGCAGCAGCATATGAAGCAGGAGATGCAGCAGCAGATGTAGGAGAAAATGAAGCAGAAGATGCAGCAGCAGATGCAGCAGGAGATGAAACAGGAGATGTAGCATTAGGAGATGAAGCTGCAGGAGATGTAGCAAGAGAAGCAGGAAGGGATGCAGCAGGGAATGCAGCAGGAGAGGCAGCAGCAGGATATGCAACAGCAGGAGATGAAGCAGCAGGACATGAAGATGTAGCAGATTCAGAAGCAGATTCAACAGCATATTCTGCAGGATATGCAGCAGAAGGAGTTGCAGCAGGGGATGCATCAGCAGGAGATGCATCAACAGGACATGCATCAGCAGGAGATGCAGCAGCAAGAAATACTGTAGGAGATGAGCAAGAGATGCAGCAGGAGATGCAACAGCAAGAGATGCATCAGCAGAAGATGCAGAAGAAGATTCAACAGCAGGAGATTCAGCAGCAATTCAGGAGCAGATGCAGCAGGAGGGGATGCAGGAACAGATGTAGTGGAAGATGCAGATTCAATAGGATATGCAGCAGCAGGAGGTTCTGCATCAGATGCAGCAGCAGGAGATGAAGCAGGAGGAGATGCAGAAGGAGATGCAGCAGGAGATGCAGCAACAAAAGATGCAGCAGGAGTTACAGCAAGAAGAGATTCAGCAGGAGATGCAGCAGGACGAGATGCAGCCCAAGCTGAAGCAGCAGGATATTCAGCAGGAGATGCAGCAGCAAGAGATGCGGCAGCAGGAGAAGCAGCAGAAAGAGATGCAGCCGCAGCAGATGCAGCAGCAGATTTAGAAGCAGACTGAGCAGGAGATGCCACAGCAGGACATGCATCAGAAGGAGATGCTGAAGAGGGACATGCAGCAGCAGAAGATGCACAAGGACATGCAGCAGGAGATGCAGCAGCAGGAGGTGCAGCAGTAGAAGATGCAGAAGAAGGATATGCAGAAGGAGATGCAGCAGCAGGAGATGCAGCAGCATAAAATGCAGAAAAAGAGGGATGCAGGAGCAGGAAATTCATCAGCATATGTAGCAGAAGATGGCTCAGCAGGACATGCAGCAGCAGGATATGCAGCAGAAGATGCAGCAGAAGGAAATGCAGCACCAGAGGATGCTGCAGAAAATGCAGCAGCCAGAGATGGAGCATCAGGAGATGTAGAAGTAGATGCAGATGCAGGAGATGCAGCAGGAGATACAGCAGGAGATAAAGCAGCAGATCAACTGATTAGGAGATGCAGCCAGGAGTGCTCTAGGAGGAGATGTAGTAGGAGATGCAGCAGCAGCATATGCCACAGCAGCAGATACATCAGGAAATGCAGCAGGAGGAGATGCAGCAGCAGGGGATACCGCAGCAGGAGATGCATCAGGAGATGCAGCCAGAGGTGCAGTAGGACGAGATGCATCAGGAGATGCAGCTGCAGGAGATGCGGCAGCAGGAGATGCAGAAGCAGGAGCTGAAAAGTGAGATTAAGCAGGAAGAGAGGCAGATTGTGATGCTGCAACAGGAGATAAAACAGGAGATTCAGAAGTAGATGCAGCAGTAGGAGATTCAACAGGAGATGCTGCAGAAGGACATGCAGGAGGAGATGCAGCAAAAAAAAATTCAGGAAAATATAAAACAGTAGCAGATGCAGCAGCAGATGAAGTAGCAGGAGATGCATCAAAAGGAGATATAACACGAGATTCAACAGTAGATGAAGCAGCAGCATATGCAGCAGCAGATGCACCAAATGGAGCAGAAGGAGATGCAGCAGGGGATGAGGCAGCAAATGCAATAGGAAACAGAGCATCAGGAGAAGCATCCACAGATGCATTAGCAGAGGATGCAGCAGGAGATGTAGGAGCAGGAGATAAAGCAGCAGGAGATGAAGCAGCAGATGCAGCAGCAGGAGATGCAGGAGGGCATCAAGAAGCAAGAGATGCATCAGCAGGGATTTTAGCAGGACATGCAGCAGTACATGAAGCATTTCCTGCTGATGCATCTCTTGCAACATATCTAGCAGCTGTATCTCCTGTTGATTCATCTCTTGCTGATGCATCTTTTGCTGCATCTCTTGCTTCTGCATCTCCTGATGCTGTATCTCCTGCTGCATATATTTTTTCTGAATCTCCTGCTGCTGAATCTACTGCTGCATATCCTGCTGAATATGCATCTACTGCCGCATCTCCTGCTGCTGCATCTCCTGCTGCTGCATCGTTTTTTTCTGCATCTTCTTCTCTTCATCTCCTGGTGCTGAATCTCCTTCTGCATCTGCTCTTGCTGCATCTCCTGCTTCATCTGCATCTCCTGCTGCTGCATATCCTGCTGCATCTCGTCCTGCTGCGTCTCCTGCTGCATCTCCTGTATGTCATGCTACTACCTCTCCTGCTGCTGCATCTGCTGCGACACCTCTTTCTTCTGAATCTACGATGCATCTCCTGCTGCATTGCTGATGCATCTGCGGCTGTATCTCCTTCTGCTATATCTGCTGCTTTATGAACTATTGCTGCATATCCTGCTGCTGCATATCCTGCTTCAGCATCTCCTATTGCATGTCCTGGTTCTGCTTCTCCTGATGCCTCATCTCCTGCTGCTGTATTTCCTGCTGCATCTCCTGGTGCTGCATCTCTTGATGCTGCATCCCCTGCTGCATCTGCTGCTTGATCATCTTCTTCAGCATCTCCTGCTGCACTCCTCCTGAATCTGCATCTCCTGCTGCATCTGCTGTTTCTTCTCCTGTGGATGTATCTCCTGCTGCATCTCCTGCTGCTGCATCTCCTGCTGCTGCATCTCCTGCTGAATCATCTCTTCTACATTTCCTGCTGCGAAATCCCCTGCTGATTCATCTCCAGCTGTTGCATCTCCTGCTGCATCTCCTGCTGCTGCATCTCCTGCTGCTGCGTCTCCTGCTACTGCATATACTGATGCTGCACCTCCTGCTAAATGTGGTGCTGAATCTGCTGCTGCATCTCCTACTGCTCCATCTCATACTGCTGCATCTGCTGCTGAATCCTCTGCTTCTGCATCTCCTGCTGTTGCTTATCCTGTTGCATCTCCTGCTCTTGCAAATTCTGCTGCATCCCCTTCTTCAGCATCTCATGCTGCATCTCCTGCTGCTGCATGTCCTAATGTATCTCCTGCTGCTGCAGTCCTGCTGCATCTCGGTCTCCTGCATCTGCTACTGCTGCATCTGCTCCATCTGCTACTGCTGCATCTAGTGCCAAGTACAGAGGGAGAATAACCTCCCTGGACCTGCTGGTCACGCCATTTCTGATACAGGCCAAGATGTCATTGGCCTTCTTGGCCACCTGGGCACACTGCTGGCTCATGTTCAGTCGGCTGTCAACCAACAGACCCAGGTCCTTCTCCTCCTGGCAGCTTTCCAGCCAGGCTTCTCCTAGTCTGTACCTCTGCTTAGGGTTGTTGTGCCCCAAGTGCAGGACCCAGCATTTGGCCTTGTTAAACCTCATGTCATTGGTCTCAGCCCAGCAGTCCAGCCTATTCAGATTCCTTTGCAGAGCCTCCCTACCCTCCAGCAGATCGACACTTCCACCCAGTTGAATCTCCTGCTGCTGCATCTCCTCCTGCATCTCATGGTGCATCTCTTGGTGCTGCATCTCTTGGTGCTGCATCTCCTGCTCCTGTATCTCTTGCTGCATCTCCTGCTGAATCTCCTGCTGTAGAATCTCCTACTGCATCTCCTGTTGCATTTCTCATGATGCACCTCTTGCTGCATATCCTGCTGCTGCGTCTCATGTTGCTGCATCTCCTCATGCTACATCTGCTGCAGCATCTCCTGCTACTACATCTCCTGCTGCTGCAACTCTTACTACTGCATCTCCTGCTGATGCATCTCCTTCGGGAACTACTACTACTGCATCTACTGAATCTGCTGCTGCATCTGCTGCTGTTTCATCTACGGCTGCATCTCCTGCTACATTACCTGCTGGTGCATTTCCTGCTGCTGCATCTTCTTCACTGCATCTACTACTCTGCATCTTATGATGCTGCATCTCCTCCTGCTTCATATGATGCTGCTGCATCTCCTGCTGCCTCTGCTGCTGCTGCATTCCCTGATGAACATCGTGCTTCTTCAACTCCTGCTGCTGCATCTACTGCTGCATCTCCTGCTTCTGCATCTCCTTCTACAACTTCTGCTGCTGCAAATCCTGCTACTACACCCCCTACTCCTGCATCTCCTGCTGCAAATCCTGCTGCTACATCTTCTGCTGCTTCATCTCTTGCTTCATCTTCTGCTGCTGCATCTCCTGCCTAATATCCTGCTGAATCTCCTCTTCCTGCATCTTCTCCTTCTGCATCTCCTGCATCTACTGTTACATCTACTGCTGAAACATCTACTGCTGCATCTCCTGCTAGTGGATCTCCTTCTGCTGGATCTCCTCCTACATCGTCTGCTGATGAATCTGATGCTGCATCTCTTTCTGCTGCATTTCCTGCTGCATCTCCTGCTGCTGAATCTCCTGCTTCTGCGTACAATGCTGCATCTACTGCTGATGCATCTCCTGCTGCATCTGCTGCTGCAAAATCTCCTGCTGAATCTCCTGCTGCATCTACTCCTGCACCTCCTGCTGCATCTCCTCCTGCTGCTTCTCCTGCTGCTGCATCTCATGCTGAATCTCTTACTGGTGCATCTGCAGAATTTGCTGCTGCATCTGGTGCTGTTTCACTTACTGCTGCATCTCCTTCTACATCTCCTGCTCCTGGATCTACTGCTGCGGAATCTGCTGCTGCATCTCCAGCTACTGCATCTACTTCTGAAACTGCATCTCTTGTTTCATCTGCTGCCTGCATCTCCTGCTGCTGCATCTCCTGCTGCTGCATATGCTGCTGCTGTATCTACTGATGATGCATCTGCTGCTGCATTTCCTAATGCTGCTTATCTTTCTGTGGCATCTCCTTCTCAATGTGCTTCTGAATCTGCTGTGGCATCTGCTGAGTCTGCATCTCCTGCTGCTTAATCTCCTGCTGCTGCATCCCCTGCTGCTGCATCCTTCGTTTCATCTACTGCTGCTGCATGTCCTACTACATCTTCTGCTGCTGCATCTCCTTCAGCTGCATCTGCTGCTGCATCACCTGCTAGTGAATCTTCTGCTGCATTCCTGCTTCATATCCTGATGCTGCATCTCCTGCTGCTTCATCTCCTGCTGCTTCATCTCCTGATACTTCATCTCCTGGTGCATCTCCTGCTGCTTCAAATCCTTATGCATCTCCTGCTGAATCTCCTCCTGCTGCATCCACTTCAGCATCTCCTGCTGCTGTATCTCACCCTGCTGGATATCCTCCTGTACCTCCTGCTGCTGCATCTTCTGCTGCACCTCCTGCTGCTGCATCTCCTGCTGCAACTACTTCTGATGCATCAGCGGATTCATCTGATCATGGTGCTCTGCTGTTTAATCTCCTGCTGAATCTCCTGCTGCTGAAATCCCTGCTGCATCTGCTGTCTGCATCCCCTACTTTATCTACTGCTGCTGCATCTCCTGCTGCATCTCCTTTGGCGGCATCATCTAATGCTGCATCTCCTTCTTCTGCATCATCTAATGCTGCATCTCCTGCGTAACCTCCTGCTGCTGCATCTCCTGCTTCTGAATCATCTACTGTGCATCTCCTGATGAATATCCTACTGCTCCATCTGCAGCATTTTCTACTGCATTTGCTGCTGCTTCACATGCTGCTGCATCTTTTGCTCCATCTCCTACTGGTGAATCTGCTGCTTCTTCTGATGCTGCTGTATCTTTTGCTGCATCTATTGTGGCTGCTTCTGCTGCTGCATCTACTTCTTCTGCTTCTCATTCTCTGCAGCTTCTCTGCAATTCCTTCTAGCGATTCCCCTGATGCTGCATCTCCTGCTTCATCTCATGATGCTGCACCTCCTCCTGCTGCATCTACTGATGCATCTCCTGCTACTGCATTACCTGCTGCTGCATCTTCCGCTTCATCTCCTGCTGCTGCATCTCCTGATGTATCTCCTGCTGCATATCCTGCTGATACATCTCCTGATGCATCTCCTGCTGCTGCATAATCTGCTGCATATCCTCTTGCTGCATCTCCTGCTGCTGCATTTCCTGCTTCTCCATCTGCTGCTTCATCTTCTGCTGCTGCATCTGCTGGTGCTGCATCTCCTGCTTCTGCATCTAATACCACATCTCCCACTGGTGCATCTCCTGCATCTTTTGGTGCATCTGCTGTAGATTCATCTACTGCTACATCTCCTGCTTCTGCATCTCCTGCTTCTGGAAATCTTCCTGCATCTCCTGATGCTCCATCTGCTGCTGCATGTCCTACTGCTGCAGCTGCTGCCGCTGCAAACATTACTGCTTCTACTGCTGCTGCATCTTCTTCTGCTTCATCTCCTGCGGCATCACCTGAAGCATCTCTTGCTGCTGCATCTCCTAAGGCATTTCCTGGTGCTTTATCTCCTGCTACTGCATCTCCTCCTTCATCTCCTTCTGCTGCATATATTGCTCCTGCATCTATTGCTGCTTCATCTGCTGCTGCATCTCTTGCTGCTGAATCTCATGGTGCATCTCTTCTCAATCTCCTGCTGCATATCCTGCTGCTACATCACGTGCTACTGCATCTCCTTCTACATCTCCTGCTCCATCACCTGCTGAATGTGCTTCTGTATCTGCTGCAACATGTGCTGAGTCTTCATCTCCTGCTGCTGAGTCTCCTGCTTCTGCATCTCCTGCTGAATGTGCTGCTGAATATGCTACTGCATCTCCTGCTGCAGCTCCTGCTGAATATGCATCTCCTGCTTTACCAGTGCTGATTCATCTCCTGCTGCTAGATCCCCTGCTTCTGCATACTCTTTAATCTACTGCTGCTGCATCTCCTGCTGCATCTCCTGCTGCTGCATCTCTTGCATCTGCTGCTGTATCTGCTGCTACATCTCCTGCTGTAGGATCTCCTCCTGCATCAATTGTTGCTGCATTTTCAGCTTAAATTCCTGCTGCTACATCTCCGGCTGCAACTACCTCTGATACATCAGTGGATTCATCTTATGATGCTGCTGTACTGCTTCATCTCAGGCTGCTGAATCTCCTACGTGTGCATACCCTGTTGCATCTACTGCTGCTTCATACCCTACTTCAGCTACTGCTGCTGCATTACCTGCTGCATCTCCTGCTTTTGCAACATCTTCTGCATAATCTCCTGCTGCTGCATCATTTACTTCTGCATCTTCTGATGAATCTCCTACTGCTGCATCTGCAGCATTTTCTGCTGCATCTGCTGCTATTTCATATATTGCTGCATCTCCTGCTGCATCTCCTGCTACATCTCCTGCTGGTGCATCTCCTGCTGCTGCATCTCCTGCTGCTGCATCTCCTGTTGCATCTCCTGCAGCTGCATCTCCTGCTGCTGCATCTACTACTGCAGCGCCAGCTGCTGCATCTCCTGCTCTATATCCATATGATGCATCTGCGGATTCATCTCATGATGGTGTTCTCTTGCTGGATCTCCTGCTGTTAAATCTCCTACTGCTGCATTTCCTGCTGCTGCATTCCCTGTTGCTGCATCTCCAGCTGCTGCATATACTGATGCTACATCTCCTAATACATCTCCTGCTGCTGAATCTCCTGCTGCTTTATCCTCTTTTTCATCTACTGCTGCTGCTGCATCTTGTGGTGCTGCATCTCCTTCTGCTGCTTTAAGTCAAGGGCTGCTCAGTTGGGGAGGAGCCCTATTACAAAGGCTGAAGCTACGCCTGCCCAGCTTAAGTGCATTTACACCAATGCACGCAGCATGGGAAATAAGAAGGAGGAGCTGGAAGCTGTGGTAGGGCAAGGAGACTATGATGTCGTTGCCATTGTGGAGACGTGGTGGGATGACTCGTACAACTGGAGCGTACCCGTGGTGGGGTATAAACTCTTTAGGAAGGACAGGAAGGGCAGAAGAGGAGGTGGGGTAGCCCTCTATGTTAGAGAGGGCATTGATACCCTCGATCTGGACTACGGTCAGGATGGGACTGAGTGCCTGTGGGTGAAAATCAGAGGAGTCCATGGGCAGGAAGAGATTGTGATGGGAGTCTGCTATAGACCACCCAGCCAAGAAGAAGCAGCTGATGAGCTCTTCTACAAACAACTGAGTGTAGTCTCAAAATCGCTACCTCTAGTCCTTGTGGGAGACTTCAATTTCCCAGATATAGGCTGGGAGTATAATACAGCAGAAAGGAAGCAGTCCCAGAGGTTCCTGGAGTGTGTGGAAGACAACTTCCTCACACAGCTGGTGAGCGAACCGA
The DNA here is from genome assembly GCA_033459285.1 of Clamator glandarius. Classification (NCBI taxonomy): domain Eukaryota; kingdom Metazoa; phylum Chordata; class Aves; order Cuculiformes; family Cuculidae; genus Clamator; species Clamator glandarius. Next base: position 2,905,111 of record JAUNZM010000625.1, read on the forward strand.
CAAGGGACGGTGCCCTCCTGGACCTGCTCTTGGTGAACAGAGAAGGACTGGTGGGGGATGTGAAGGTTGGAGGACGCTTGGGGCAAAGCAATCATGAGATGATAGAGTTCTCAGTGCGGGGTAAAATGAAGAAGGAGGTTAGCAGAACAGTCACCCTCAACTTTCAGAGATCAGACTTTGGGCTGTTCAGAAGGCTGGTCGGAAAAGTCCCGTGGGAGGCGCTCCTTGAAGGCAAAGGTGTCCATGAGGGCTGGGCGCTCTTCAAGAAGGAACTCCTAGCAGCTCAGGGGAAAGCCGTCCCCAAGTTCCGTAAAAGTAGCCGGAGGTGTAAGAAACCAGCGTGGTTGAGTAGGGAGGTCCTAAGAGACATCAATAGGAAGAGGAGGGTCTACGACCTCTGGAGGAAGGGGCAGGCATCCTGGGTGGACTATAGGGAGGAAGTGAGAACGTGCAGGGAAAACGTCAGGAGGGCTAAGGCCCAACTAGAAATGCGATTGGCCAAGACTGTGAAAGACAACAAAAAGTCTTTCTACAAATACATCAACAGCAAAAGGAGGGCTAGGGAGAATCTCCAGTCCCTAGTAGATGCAGAGGGAGCAAGAGTAACAGGGGACGAAGACAAGGCTGAAGTGCTCAATGCCTACTTTGCCTCAGTCTTTAACAGTAAGGAAAATTGTTCCCTCTGTGCACAACCCCAAGGGTTGGAAGAGAAGTATGAGATTCCCAAGGTCCAAGAGGAGGTGGTTAGAGACTTGCTTGCCCAGCTAGATGCTCACAAGTCTATGGGGCCAGATGGAGTCCACCCAAGAGTTTTGAGGGAGCTGGTGGATGTGCTGGCCAAACCCCTTTCCATCATCTTTCAACAGTCCTGGATGACTGGGGAGGTTCCGCTGGACTGGAGGCTGGCTGATGTCATGCCCATCTATAAGAAGGGGCGCAGGGAGGATCCGGGGAACTACAGGCCTGTCAGCCTGACCTCGGTACTGGGGAAAGTCATGGAGTGGGTGATCTTGAGTGCGATCATGAAGCACTTGCAAGAGAACCAGGTGATCAGGCCCAGTCAACACAGGTTCATGAAAGGCAGGTCTTGCCAGAGTAATCTGATCACCTTCTATGACCAAGTGACTAAACTCTTGGATGAGGGAAAGGCTGTGGATGTGGTCATCCTGGACTTCAGTAAAGCCTTCTGCTTTCCATAGCATTCTGCTTTGGAAACTGTCGGCCTCTGGCCTGGACGGGTGCACACTCTCCTAGGTGAAAAACTGGTTGAATGACAGGGCCCAGAGGGTGGTGGTAAATGGAGTTAAATCCAGCTGGAGGCCAGTGACAAGTGGGGTTCCCCAGGGCTCAGTCCTGGGTCCAGTCCTGTTTAATGTCTTTATCAACGACCTGGATGAAGGCATTGAATCCTCTCCATTGAGACCAACGGCAGGAGGTTTAACAAGGCCAAATGCCAGGTCCTGCACTTGGGGCACAACAACCCTAAGCAGAGGTACAAACTAGGAGAAACCTGGCTGGAAAGCTTCCTGGAGGAGAAGGACCTGGGGGTATTGGTTGACAACCGACTGAACATGAGCCAGCAGTGTGCCCAGGTGGCCAAAAAGGCCAATGGCATCTTGGCTTGTATTAGGAACGGCGTGACCAGCAAGTCCAGGGAGGTTATTCTCCCTCTGTACTCGGCACTGGTGAGACCGCACCTCGAGTACTGTGTTCAGTTGTGGGCCCCTCACCACAAGAAGGACGTTGTGGCTCTGGAGTGAGTCCAGAGAAGGGCAACAAAGCTGGTAAAGAGGCTGGGGAACAAATCTTATGAGAAGCAGCTGAGAGAGCTGGGGTTGTTCAGCCTGGAGAAGAGGAGACTGATGGGAGACCTTATTACTCTCTACAACTACCTGAAGGGAGGTTGTAGAGAGGAGGGATCTGGCCTCTTCTCCCAAGTGACGGGACAGGATGAGAGGGAATGGCCTCAAGCTCCACCAGGGGAGATTTAGGCTTGAGATTAGGAAAAAGTTCTTCACGGAGAGGGTGGTTAGGCATTGGAACGGTCTGCCCAGGGAGGTGGTTGAGTTACCGTCCCTGGAGGTGTTTAAGGTTAGGGTAGACGAGGTGCTTAGGGGCATGATTTAGGGATTGGTGGGAATGGTTGGACTCGACGATCCAGTGGGTCTCTTCCAACCTGGTTATTCTGTGATTCTGTGATTCTGTGTGTGATTCTGTCTGCTGCTGAATATCCTGCTGCATTTCCTGCTGCTGTATCTCCTGCTGCTACATCATCTTCTGTATCTCCTGCTGCTACATCATCTTCTGCATCTCCTGTCGCTGAATCTCCTGCTGCATCTTCTGCTACTGCATCTCCTCCTTCTGCATCACCGGCTGCATCTGCTGCTTCTTCATCTCTTACTACATCTTCTGCTGCTGCATGTCCTGCTACTGTGTCTGCTGCTGAATCTCCTGCTGCATTTTCTACTGCTGCACACCCTGCTGCAACTGTTTCTGAAATATCTCCTGCTGCATCTTCTGCTGCTGCATCTTCTGCCATTGTATCGTCTGCTGAATCTTCATGTACTCTTTAATATGCTGCTGCATCCTCTGCTGTTCTGAATGCTACTGCTGCATCTGCTGCAGCATCTACTGTTGCATCTCCTTCTGCTGCCACTCCTCCTGCATCACCTCCTACTGCATCTCTTGATGTATATTCTGCTGCATATCCTGCAGCATCCTCTGCTGTGTCATCTCCTGCTGCATCTCCAGCTGCAAATTCTGCTGCATCTGCTGATGCTTCACCTGCTGCTGAACCTTTTGATTCATCTCTTGCTGCAGCATATCCTTGTGCATTTACTGCTGCTTCGTCTTCTTCTAGATCTCCTGCTGCATCTCCTGCTGCTGTCTCTCATGATGCGTATCCTCTTGCTGCATCTCCTGCTGCATCTCCTGATACTGCTTTTCCTTCTGCATCTCCTGCTTCATCTCGTGCTGCATCTCCTACTGGTGCATCTCTTGCTGAATCTCATACTGATGCCTATCCTCCTGTTGTATTTCCTGATGCATCTCTTGCTGCTGCATCTGTTTCTGCATATCCTACTGCATCTCTTCCTGCTGCAACTCCTGCTGAATCTACTACTGCTGCATCTGCAGCATGTGCTGCTGCATCTTGTGCTGCTTCACCTACTGCTGCATCTCCAGCATGTGCTGCTGCATCTTGTGCTGCTTCACCTACTGCTGCATCTCCAGCTACATCTCCTTCTGGTGCATGTACTGTTGCTGTATCTCTTGCTGCATCTCCTTCTGCTGCATCCCCTCATGCAGCACCTCCTGCTGCTGCATCTCCTGAATCTGCTGCTGCATCTGCTGATGATTTATCTACTGCTGCATCTCCTGCTACATTGTTGGAGAATGGCTTGCAGAGCAGGGGCACAGCTCTGTGCAAGAGCTGTGCCATAGCATAAACTGTAAATCATGCTGATAAAGGGAGAAGCACAGGGGCATACTAACCTTGGACAGTTAGATAAACAACTGTGGGAAAGTTGGCGATAGAAGAGAGGAACAAGGCATACCCGGGAGCTTGTGAAACTGCACATAGATAGCCATTATGTAGTATTTGACCAATAGAGATGAAACGAGTAACCGTAAGAAACCAATCATATTATGACGAGTATGTAAGAAAATAGTATAAATGAAGTTGCACAGCACAATAAAGTTGAAGCTTGCTTTATCACTCACATTGAGTCGGCTGCTTGCTTCCCTCCGTTTCGTCACTACATATCCTGCTGCTCTATCTCATCCTGCTGGATCATCTTCTGCATATATTACTTCTGCATTTCCTGCTGCTGCATATATTAATGCTGCATCTCCTGCTGCATATCCTACTGCTGCATCTCCTAATGCATCTCCTGCTGCTGCATGTCATGCTTCATCTCCTTCTGATGCATATCTTGCTTTTGCATTTACTGCTGCTTTGTCTGCTGCTACTTCTCCAGCTGCATCTCCTGCTGCTGCATCTCGGGGTGCATCTCCTCTTGCTCAAGCTCCTTCTGCATATCATGCTGCTACATCTCTTGGGGCTATTGCATCTCCTCCTGCATCTCTTATGGCTGCATCTCCTGCTACATCTTTTGGGGCTGCATCTCCTTCTACATCTCCTGTTGATGAATCTTCTCCTGATACATCTCCTTATGCATCTCTTTCTTCTGCATCTCCTGCTGCATCTCTTCCTGCTGCATCTCCTGCTGAATCTCTTACTGATGCATCTGCAGCATTTTCTGCTGCATGTGCTGCTGCTTCATATACTGCTACGTCTCCTGCTACATATCCTGCTGCTGCATCTGGGGCTGCTGTATCTCTTGCTGTATCTACTGCGGCTTCATCTCCTGCTGCATCTTCTGCTACATCTCATGCTGCTGCTCCTCCTGCTGCTGCATCTCCTGCTGAGTCTCCTCCTACATATCCTCCTGCATCTCCTTCTGCTTCTGAATCTCCTGCTGCTGCATCTCCTGCATCTTCTGCTGCATCTGCTGCTGATTCATATACTGCTGCGTCTCCTTCTACATCTCCTGCTTCTGCATCTCCTGCTGCTGGCTCTCCTCCTTCAACTCCTGCTGCTGCATCTGCTGCCGCAGGTCCTTCTGATGCATCTGTGGATTCATCTCATGATGCTGCTCTCTTGCTGGTTCTCCTACTGCTGAATCTCCTGCTGCTGCAATCCCTGCTTCATATACTGCTGTTGCATTTCCAGCTGCTGGTGCTGTATCTCTTGTTGCTACGTCTGGTGATGCATTTCCTGATGCATCTTCTGATGCTACACCTCCTGCTGCTGCACCTCCTGCTGCTGCACCTCCTGCGTAATCTTCTACATCTGTATATGTTTGTGCTGCATCTGATGCTTTATCTCCTGCTTTGATTCTGTGATACTATATCTGCTAGTGCTGCATCTCTTGGTGCTAAATCTCCTGCTGCATCTCTTGGTGCTATATCTCCTGCTGATGCATCTCTTTTTGCCTCTCTGCTGAATCACCTGCTGCATCGCCTTTTGCTGCATTTCCTGCTGCTGCATCTCCTTCTGCAGCATCTGCTGCTTGATATCCTGATGCTGCATCTACTGGTGCTGCATCTGCTGTTGCATCGGCTGCTGCATCTCCTGCTTCTGCATATCTTGCTGCATATTTTGTTGCATCTGCTGAATCTCCTGCTGCATCTCCTGCTACTGAATCTCCTGCATATTTTGTTACATCTGCTCTAGATTCAACTACTGCTGCATCTCCTGCTGCGGAATCTCATAATGCATTTCCTGCTGCGTAATCTCCTGATGCTACATCTCTTGCTTCATCTCCTTCTGCTGTATAAATTGCTGCTGCATCTACTGCTGCTTTGTCTGCTGCTGCATCTCCCGATGCTGCATCGCATGGTGCATCTCCTCTTACTCAATCTCTTGCTGCACATCTTGCTGCTACATCACCTGTTACTGAATCTCCTTCTGCATATCCTGCTGCATCTCCTGATGCATCTCTTCCTGCTGCATCGCCTGCTGAATCTCCTGCTGCTGAATCTGCAGCATTTGCTGCTGCATCTGCTGCTGCTTCACATACTGCTGCATATCCTGCTGCATATCCTGCTGCTGCATCTACTTCTACTCCATGTGCTGCTGCATCTCCTGCTGCTGCTTATTATTCTCTGCATCTTCTGCTACTGCATTTCCTTCTGCATCTCCTGCTGCTGCATCTCTGGCATCTGCTGATGCACCTGCTGCTGAATCATATACTGCTGCATCTCCTGCTACATCTCCTTCTTCTACATCTACTGCTACTCGATCTCCTCCTGCATCTCTTGCTTGTGCATTTCCTAATTCATATCCTCCTGATCCATCTGCGTAGTCATTTCATGATGCTACTCTCCTACTGGTTCTCCTACTGCTGAATATCATGCTGCTGCATCTGCTGCTGCATCTACTGCTGCTGCATATCCTTCTGCATGTGCTGCTGTCGCATCTCCTGCTGCATCTTCTGCTGCTGCATATCCTGCTGCTACATCACCTGCTGCTGCATATCCTTCTGCATCTCTTGCTGCATCTCCTGCTGCATCTCTTCCATCTACATCTCCTGCTCCATCCCCTGCTGCGGTATCTCCTGCTGCATCTACCTCTGCATCTCCTGCTGCTCCATCTCCTGCAGCTGTATCTCCTCCATCTTCAACATTAAGATATTCAGAAGGAGATGCATCAGCAGTAGATGCAGCAGTAGGATATGCAGCCGCAGCACTGCAGCAGCAGATACAGCTGAAGAAGATGCAGACACAGGAGATGCAGCAGGAAGTGATGCAGCAGGATATGTAGAAAAATATGCAGCAGCAAGAGATGTATCAGGAAATAAACCAGCAGGATACGCATCAACATGAATGGCATCAGGAGATGCACCAGCAGGAGATGCAGCAGGAATTGCAGCAGCAGTATATGCAGCAGCAGGAGATGCAGTAGAAGATGCAGAAGTGGGAGATGCAGCAGCAGGGGATGAAGCAGAAGGAGATATAGCAGCAAGAGATGCAGAATTAGGAGATGCAGCAGGAAATGAAAGAGGAGATGCAGCAGGAGGAGATGAATGAGGAGATACAGCAGCAGGCAATTCTGCAGCAGGAGATACAGCAGCAGTAGATGAAGCAGGAGATGCAGCAGAAGATACTGCAGCATAAGATACAGAAGCAGGAGATGCAGCAGCTGGAGATACAGCAGGAGATGCACCATAAGATACTGCAGAAGGAGATGCAGCAGGAGGTGCAGCAGCTGGATAGGCAGCAGGAGGTGCAGAAGGAGATAAAGCAGGAGGAGATGCAGGATTGGATGCAGCAGCAGGTGAAGCAGCAGGAGATGCAACAGCAGTAGATGCAGCAGCTAATGAAAGAGGAGATGTAGATTCAGCAGGAGATGCAGCAGAAGATGAACAGGAGATGCTGAATAAGATGTAGCAGCAGGAGATGCAGAAGCAGATGCAGTAGTAGGATATGTAGCAGGTGGAGATGCTGCAGCAGGAGATGCAGAAAAAGGGGATGCAACTGCGGGAGATGGAAAAGTGGATGCAACAGGTTATGCTTTAGCAGATGCTGCAGGAGATGTCACATGAAGAGATGCAGGAGGAGCTGAAGCATGAAATGCAGCATCAGGAAATGCAGAAGATGATGCTGCATTCTATGCAGCAGGTGCAGCATGAGAATCTGTAGGACTTGCAGCATCAGGCGATTCAGTCTCATGAGATGCAGCATCAGAAGCAACAGACACTGAGTAGAGATGCAGCAGTAGGAGATGAAGCTGGAGCTTCAGAATCAGGAGATGAAGTACAAGGAGATTTAGCAGCAGATGCAGCAGCAACAAATTCTGCAGCAGGAGATGCAGCAGCAAATGCAGTAGATTGAACAGGTGATGCATCAGGATATGCAGCATCAGAGATGCAGCAGGAGATTCATCAAGAGATGAAGCAGCAGTAGATACAGCAGAAGGAAATGCAGCAGGAGATGCAGCAGAAGGAGATGCCACTGCATATGCATCAGGAGAGGGAGATTCAGCAGGAGATGTATGAGCAGGAGATGCTGCAGCAAGATATACTGTAGTAGATGCAGCAAGAGATGCAGCAGCAGGAGATGCAGCAGCAGGAGATGCAGCAGCAGATTCAGTAGCAGAGACATCAGCAGCATATACAGCAGCAGGAGATGAAGATTCAGCAGGAGATGCAGCAACAGGAGATGCAGAAAGAGATACAGCAGCAGGAGTTGCTGCAGCAAAAATGCAGCAGGAGATACATCAGGTTGAGATTCAGCAGAGGATGCAGCAGGACGAGATGCAACATGAGTTGCAACAGCAGGAGGTTCAGCAGGAGATGAAGCAGCAGGAGATGCAGCAGAAAGATGGAGCAGAAGTACATGAAGTGGCAGCAGGTGCAGCAGCAGATTTATCAGCAGATTCAGCAGGAGATGCAGCAGCAGGACATGCAGCAGAAGGAGATGATACAGCAGGAGATGCAATAGCAGGAGATGCATCAGTAGGAGATGCATCAGTAGGAGATGCAGAAGGAGATGCAGGAGAAGGAGATTCAGTAGCAAATTCAGGTGTAGAGGCATCAGCAGCAGATGCAGCAGCAGTAGATGCAGATTCGGCAGGAGATGAAACAGGATAAGATGCTGCAGCAGCAAGGAGATGCAATAGTGGGTGCTGAAGCAGCAGATGCAGCAGTAGAGGGTGCAGCAGGAGATTCATCAGTAGGAGATGCAGCAGCAGATGCAGCAGTAAAAGCTGCAGCAGCCGGAGATGCAACAGCAGATTCAACAACAGATGAAGCAGGAGATGCAGCAGCAGGAGATGCAACAGCAGATGCAGCACTAGTTACATATTCAGCAAGAGATGCAGCAGGAAGAGATGCTTCAGAAGGTACAGCTTCAGGAAATGCAGCAGGAGATTCAGAAGGAGATGCTGTAGTAGGATAGGCAGGAGTAGATGATGCAGCAAATGCAGCAGCGGGAGATGCAGAAGCGGAGTATTCAGTAGGCTATGCAGCACTATTATATGCAGCATCAGGAGATGGAGCATCAGGAGATGACACAGGGGATGCAGCAGGAAAGCCAGAAGAAGGAGATGCAGCAGCAGTGGATTCAGTAGCAGAAGATGCAGGTGAGATGCAGCAGGAGATGCAGCAGCAGACACTGCAGGAGATTCTGCAAGCAGGAGATGCAACAGCAGACACAGCAGGAGATTCTGCAAGCAGGAGATGCAACAGCAGACGCATCGCAGGAGATGCAGAAGGAAATGATACAGCAGTACATGAAGCAGCTGATGCAAACGGAAATGCAGCAGGAGATGTGGCATCAGGAGATGAAGTAGTAGAAGATGCAGCAGGAGATGCGGCAGCAGATGTATCCTTGGAGGAATGAGAAGGAGATGCAGAAGCAGGTGATGCAGGAGTAGGAGATGCAGAATCAGGAGGTTTAGCAGCAGGAGATGCAATACGATATGTAGAAGTAGGAGCTGCAGAAGCAGGAGAGGCACCATGTGATTCAGCAGAAGATGCAGCAGGAGGAGATGCAGCAGGAGATGCAGTAGGAGGAGATGCAGCAGTAGGACATGCAGCAGCAAGAGATGCAGCAGGAAATGCAGCAGGAGAGCGAGATGCAGGAGATGCACCAGCAGATGCAGCTGCAGGAGACACAGGAAAAATGCAACAGGAGACGGACTGGCAGCTGCAGGAGGAGATGTAGCAAAAGGAGATGCAGCAGGAGCTGGGCAGAGATGAAGCAGGAGGAGATGCAGCAGGAGATGCATATTGAGAAGGAGATGCAGCAGGAGATGCAGCAAGATATGTATCAGCATGAGATGTCGCAGGAGATTCTATAGGAGATACAGCAGAAGGAGATGCAAGAGCAGGAGATGAAGCAGCAGGAGATACAGCCGCAGCACATGCAGCAGCAGATTCAGCAGCAGATGCAGCAGGAGGTGCAGCAGAAGGAGATGAAGAAGCAGATGCAGCAGGAGATGAACATTCAGCAGGAAATGCAGCAGGAAGAGATGCTTCAGATGATACAGTATCAGGAGATGCAGCAGGAGGCTCAGAAGCAAGGTTGCAGCAAAAAGATGCAGCAAAATAGTCAGAAGCAGGAGATGTAGCATATGATGCAGAAGCAGGAGATGCAGCAGTAGATGCAGCACTAGCAGAAGCAGCTGTAAAAGATGAAACAGCAAATGAAGCAGCATGTGATGCAGCAGTTGGAGATGCAGCGAGAGATGCAGCAGCAGGAGATGCATCAGTTGGAGATGCAACACAAAGAGATGCAACAGGAGGAAATGCAGCGAAATAGGCAGAAGCAGGAGATGGAGCAGTAAGAGATGAAGTATGAGATGCAGCAGCAGGAGATGCAGCATAAGATGCAGCACCAGCAGATACAGCTGCAGGAGATGAAGCAAAAGATGCAGCAGCTGAAGATGCATCAGGAAAAGCATCAGCAGACGCAGCAGCAGCAGATTCAGTAGCAGCAGATGCAGATGGAAATGCAGCAGCAGCGGATGCAGCTGCACAAGGTCCAGCAAGAAAGCAGCATCATTAGATGAATCCGCAGATGCATCAGACGGATATAGAGCCAGAGATGCAGCAGCAGGAGTAAGAGCAGCAGATGATGCAGCAGGAGATGCAGGAGGAGATCCACCAGCAGGAGATGCAGAAGCACAGAATCACAGAATGACCAGGTTGGAAGAGACCCACCGGATCATCGAGTCCAACCATTCCCACCAATCCCTAAATTATGCCCCTAAGTACCTCATCCACCTTTCTTTTAAACAGCTCCAGGGACGGCGACTCAACCACCTCCCTGGGCAGATTATTCCAATGCCTAACCACCCTCTCCGTGAAGAATTTTTTCCTTACCTCAAGCCTAAATCTCCCCTGGCGGAGCTTGAAGCCATTCCCTCTCGTCCTGTCCCCTGTCACTTGGGAGAAGAGGCCAGCACCCTCCTCTCGACAACCTCCCTTCAGGTAGTTGTAGAGAGTAATAAGGTCTCCCCTCAGCCTCCTCTTCTCCAGGCTAAAGAACCCCAATTCTCTCAGCCGCTCCTCATAAGATTTGTTCTCCAGCCCCTTCACCAGCTTTGTTGCTGCCTATTCTGCTGCATATCCTGCTTTTACAGCACCTGCTACTGCATCACCTTCTGTGTTTCCTGCTGTATCTCTTGCTGAATCTCTCCTGGCTGCATCTCCTGCTGCTTCATCTCCTGCTGCATCTACTTCTGCATCTCCTCCAGCTGCATCTCCTCCTGCTGTATCTCCTGCATCTGCATCATCAAGATATTCAGCAGGAGAATCAATAATAACAGAATCTTCACCAGATGCAGCAGAAAGAGATGCAGCAGCAGGCGATGCAGCAGTAGGAAATGTGTCAGGATATGCAGCAGCAGATTCAGCAGGAGATACAGCAGCAGTAGGTGCAGGAGAAGATGAAGCAGAAGATGCATCAGGAGATGCAGCAGCAGATGTAGCAGGATTTTCAGTAGCAGGAGATGCAGCAAGAGATGTTGCATCAGGAGATGCAGCAGGAGGGGATGAAGCAGCAGAAGATGGAAGATGAGAAGCAGGAAGAGATGCAGCAAGGGATGCAGCAGTAGATGCAGCAGTAAGTGATGCAAGAGCAGGAGCTGCAGCAGCAGGACATTCAGCTGCAGCAGATGCAGAAGCAGATTCAAAAGCATATTCAGCAGGAGTTGCAGAAGCAGGAGGTGCAGCAGCAGGAGTTGCAGCAGCAGGAGGTGTAGCAGGAGTTGCAGCAGGAGATGCAGCAGCAGGAGATGCAGCAGAAGATTCATCAGGAGTAGATTCAGCACAAGATGCAGCAGCAGCCGATGCAGCAGCAGCAGATGCAGCAGCAGGAGATGAAGCAGCAGGAGATGAAGCCACAGCAGATGAAGATGGAATTCACCAGCAGATTCAGAAGTAGCGGCAGCATCAGGAGATGCAGCAGCTGGTGATGAAACAGGGAATGCAGTAGCAGGAGACGCAGAAGCAGGGAGTACAGCAGGAGATGAAGCAGCAGATGCAGCTGAGCAGATGCAGCAGTAGGAGATGAAGCATCAGGAGATTCCTCAGATGTAGCCTCCAACACAGAAGCAGGAGATGCATTTGATTCCACAGGGAATGCAACAGCAAAAGATGCAAAAGCAAGAAGAGCAGAAAGAGATTCAGCAGGACATACAGAGGCAGGAGATGTAGCAGCATGACATGCAGCAGCAGGAGTTTCAGCAGGAGATGAATCAGCAAGAGATACAGCAGGAGGACATGCTGAAGGAGATGCAGAAGCAAGAGATTCAACAGCAGCAGATGCAGCAGGAGATGCAGCATCCGATGCATCAGCAGGAAATTCAGCAGCAGAAGATGAAGCTGCATGTGCTGCAGGAGATGTAGATTCCGAAGGAGATTCAGCAGCAAGAGATGCTGTAGCAGATACAGAAGCAGCAGATGCAGCAGGAAATGCAGCAGCGGGAGATGCTGTAGAGGGAGGTGCAGCAGGAGATGCAGCAGGTGATGCAGCAGCAGATGTAGAAGAAGGAGATGCAGAATGAGAACAAGCAGCAGTATACTCCACAACAGGAGATGTAGCAGGAGATGCAAGAGTAGATAAAGCAATAGCAGATACAGAGGCAGATGCAGGAGATGCAGAAACAGGAGATGCAGCAGCAGGAGATGCTGCAAAAGCAGATGTAGCAGAAGATGCAGCAGAATGAGATGCAGCAGGACATGTAGCAGCAGGAGATGTAGCAGCAGGAGATGCAGCAGCAGGAGATGAAGGCGCAGCAGATGCAGCAGCTTATTCAGAAGCCGTTTCAGAGAGAGATGCAGCAGGATGAGATTCATAAGCAGAAGATGCAGCAGCAGGAGATTTAGCCGCAGCAGATGCAGCATCATTATATGAAGCAGGAGATGCATCACAGGATGCATGGAGCACAAGATGAAGTAGGAGATGAAGTAGGAGATGCAGAAGGAAAAGCAGTAGCAGGATATGCAGCATCAGGAGATGCAGCAGGAGATGCAAGAGCAAGAAATGTAGCAGGAGATTCAGAAGAAGAAGAAGCAGCAGAAGGATATGCAACAGGATATGCTTAAATAGATACAGCAGGTGGAGATGCATGAGGAGAGGAAACAAAAGGAGATGCAGCAGTAGATGCAGCAGCAGATGTGGCAGTAGGAGATTACGCAGTAGGTGCAGCACTAGGTGATGCAAAGGCAGGAGATGCAGCAGGAGATGAATCACCAGGAGATGAAGTAGGGCATGAAGTAGCAGTAGATGCCGCTGCAGCAGGAGATGCAGTGGAAGGAGATATAGCAGGAGATTCAGCAGCAGTAAATGCAGCAAGGTCTGCAGCAGTAGGAGATGCACCAGAAGGAGATGTAGCAGTAGATGAAGCAGAAGCAGATACAGCAGCAGATGCAGGAGATGCAGAAGTAGATTCAGAAGGAGGTGCAGCAAAAATATCTGCAGCAGAAAATGCAGATGAATATGCAGCAGCAAGAGATACAGCAGGAGATGCAACTACAGGTGATGCAGCAGGAGATACAGCACAAGATGCAGAACGAGATGCAGCAGGAGGAGATGCAGCAGCAGGAGTTGCAGCAGGAAATGTAGCAGCAGGAGATACATCAGGAGGTACAGCAGCAGCAGATTCAGCAGCAGACGATGCACAAGAGATGCACCAGCAGGAAATGCAGCAGGAGATACAGCAGGCGATGCTGCAGCAGGTGATACAGCAACAGATGCAGCAGCAGGAGATGTAGCAGGAGATGCAGCAGTAGGTGAAGCAGCATCAAATGAAGAAGCATATGCTGCAGATGCAGCAGTAAGAGATGCAGCATGTGATGCAGTAGTAGGAGATGTAGCAGCAGAAGATGCTGCTGCAGATCACACAACAGGAGATGCTGCAGAAGGAGAAGCAGCAGGAGGTGCAACAGAAGGAGATGCAGCAAGATATGCTGCAGAAGGAGGTGCAGCAGGTAATGCAGCAGCAGGAGATTCTGCAGGATATGAAGCAGGAGATGCAGCAGGGGATACATATTCAGCAGAAATTCGGAGGAGATGAAGCAAAAGGAGATGCAGCAGCAGGAGATTTAGCAAGAGATGAAGCAGCAGCATATGTAGCAGCAGATGCACCAGATGGAGCAGAAGGTGATGCAGTAGGGGACGAAGCAGCAGATGCAACATGAAATGTAGCATCGGGAGATGCATCTGCAGATACATGAGCAGATAATGCAGCAGGAGATACAGCAGGAGATGAAGCAGCTGATGCAGTAGCTGGAAATGCAGGAAGACATCAAGTAGCAGGAGATGCATCAGCAGGAATTTTAGCAGGACATGCAGCAGTACATGAAGCATTTCTTGCTGATGCATCTCCTGCTGCATCTCCTGCTGCTGTATCTCCTGCTGATTCATCTCTTGCTGATGCATCTTTTGCTACATCTGCTGCTGTATCTTATGCCTCTGTATCTCCTGCTGCTACATTTTCTGCTGAATCTGCTGCGTTATCTCCTGCTGCTGCAACTCCTGCTGCTGCATCTCCAGCTGCATCTGCTTTTGCTGCATCTCCTGCTTCATCTGCTGCTGCTGCATCTCCTTCTGCTGCATATCCTCCTGCATCTCCTCCGGCTTCGTCTACTGCTGCATCTACCTCTACATCTCATGCCGCTGCACCTCCTGCTGCATCTCCATATTCTTCTTCTCCTAATCCAACTCCTACTGATATTCCTACAACTCCATCTCCTGCTGCTCAATATCCTGCTTCATCTTGGGCTGCTGTATATACTGCTGCTTGATCTCCTGCTGCTGCATCTTCTGTTATTGCATCTGCTGCTGCATATCCTGCTGCTGCATGTTCTTCTACATCTTCTCCTGATGAATCTCCTGCTGCATCCTCTTCTGCTACATCTCCAGCTGAATCTGCATCTCCTGCTGCATCTGCTGTGGCATCTCTTTCTGCAGAATCTCTTCTATACCTCCTGCTGCAAAATCACCTGCTATTATATCTTCTGCTGCACCTCCTGCTGCATCAATTCCTACCTATCCTTCTGCTTCATCTCTTGCTGATGCATCTGCCGCGATTGCATCTCTTGCTGCATCTCATGCTGCATCACCTGCTGCTTAATCTTTTGATGCTACCTCTCTTGCTGCACTTCCTCCTGCTGCGTCTGCTGCTACATCATTTTGTCCTGCCTCTCCTGCTGCATCTCTTTCTTGTGCATCTCATGCTGCTGCATCTCCTCCTGATGCATCTCGTGCTGCGTCTGGTAATGTGACTGCTGCTGCATCTGCTGCTGCTGCATCTGCTGCTGCTGCATCTCCGGCTGCAACTCTGGCTGCTGCACCTCCTCCTGCTGCATCTCCTTCTGCTGCAATTCCTGCTGCATGTGCTTCTGCATCTCTTGCTCCTGCATCTCCTGCTTCTTCATCTCCTGCTGATTCTTCTGCTGCTTCTGCTGCTTCATCTCCTCAAGCTGAATCTCATGTAGTATCTGCTGCTGCTGCATCTCCTGCTGCATTTCCTCCTGTATAACCTGCTGCTGCATCTCCTGTTTCTACATCTCCTGCTGCATCTGAGGTTGTTGCATCTCTTGTTTCTGCATCTCTTGCTGCATCTGGGGCTGCTGCATCTCCTCCAGCTGCACTGTATCACGTGCTGAATCCCTTGCTGCATCTCCATCTGAATTTCCTGCTGTTGCATCACCTGCTACTGCATCTGCTGCAGCATTTCCTGCTGCTGCATATCCTGCTTCTTCATGTCATGCTGCATTTCCTTCTGCTGCATATCCTACTGCTGCATGTCCTGCTGCATCTCCTGCTGCTGCATCTCCTGCTGCTGTATGTCCGACTGTATATCCTGCTCTATTCAAACTGCATCTCCTGCTGCTGCACCTCTTGCTGCATCTGCTGATGCTGCATCTCCTTCTGCATCTCCTGATTAATCTCCTGCTCTATCTACTGCTGCTGAAACTACTGCTGCATCTCCTTCTGGATATGCACCTCCTGCTGAATCTCCTACTGATGGATCTCCTGCTGCTGCCTCTCCTCCTGCTTCCTCTCCTGCTTCTTCATCTCTGGCTGCACCTAGTGCTTCTACATTTCCTGCTACATCTGTTACTGCTGCATCTCCTGCTGCACTTCCTGCTGCTGCACATCGTGCTGCATCTCCTGCTTCTGCATCTCCAGCTGCAGCATTCCCTGATGAATCTGCATCTCCTCTTTCATCTGCTGCTGCATCTCCTGCTGTTGCATCTGCTGCTCCTTCATCTGCTGCTACATCCACTGCTCCATCTCCTTCTGCTGCCTCTCCTCCTGCATCTACTCTGCCTCTCCTGCTGCGTCATCTCCTGCTGCATCTTCTGCTGCTGAATCTCACGGTGCATCTCCTCCTGCGTCATCTCCTGCTGCATTTGCTGCTGCTGCATCTCGTGCTGGTACATTTTCTGATGCATCAATAGCAGATGCAGAGGCAGATGCAGGAGATGCAGAAACAGGACATGTAGCAGCAGGAGATGCAGCAGCAGGAGATGAAGGCGCAGCAGATGCAGCAGCTTATTCAGAAACCGTTTCAGAGAGAGATGCAGCAGGATGAGATTCATAAGCAGAAGATGCAGCAGCAGGAGATTTAGCCGCAGCAGATGCAGCATTATTATATGAAGCAGGAGATGCATCAGCAGTAAATGCAGCAGGAGATGGAGCAGGAGATGCAGCAGGTGATGCTGCAGCAGGAGATTACGCAGGAGATGCAGCAGTAGATGATGAAGCAGCAGGAGACGCTGCAGCAGTAGATGCAGCAGGTTATGCAGCAGCAGTAGATGTACAAGAGTATGCACCAGCAAGAGATTCAACAGCAGGAGATGCAGCAGGAGAGCAGCATGATGAGATGAATCTGCTGATGCATCAGAAGGAGTTCCAGAAGGAGATGCAGCAGCAGGAGTTACAGCAGAAGATGCAGCAGTAAGAGATGTAGGAGGAGATGCAGCATGAGGAGAGAAAGCAGAAGGACATGCAGCAGGAGATGCAGCAGGTGTAGATTCAGCAGGACATGCAGCAGGGCATGCAGCAGCAGGAGATGCAGCATGGCATTCAGTAGCAACTGATGCAGCACGAGATGCAGTAGGAGATTAAGCATTAGGGAATGGAGCAGGATTGCTGCAAGGGATTTAGTAGCAGGTGATGCAGCAGCAGATGCAGCAGCAGATGCAGGACATGCAGCTGCACGAGATGCAGCAGGAAGAGATGCAGCAAGGGGAGGTACAACAGCATGAGATGCAGGAGGTGATGCAGCAGCAGGGGAAATATTAGAACGAGATGCAGAGGAGATGATGCATAGAATGTGATGCAGCAGAAAGAGATGCAGCAGGAAAAACAGCCGCAGTAGATGCAGCAAAAGATACAGCAACAGCTGATGCAGCAGAAGATGAAGCAGAAGGAGATGTAGAACTTGATGCAGCAGTATATGAAGCAGCAGCAGACGCAGCAGAAAGTGGTGCAGATGCAGATGTAGGAGATTCAGTAGGAGATCCAGCAGTAGGTATTGCAGCGGCAGGAGGTGCACCAGCAGCAGATTCAGCAGTTGGAGATGAAGCAAGAGTAGATGAAGTAGGGACTGAAGCAGCAGCAGATGCAGCAAGGTATGCACCAGCAGGAGATTCAGCAGTCGGAGATGAAGCAGAAGAGGCAGCATCATGAGATGAATCCACTGATGTATCAGAGGTATTTGCAGCCAGAGATGCAGCAGCAGGACGTTGAGAAGAAGATGCAGCAGCAAGAGATGCAGGATTAGACCTAGCAGGAGGAGATGCAGCTGGAGATGCAGCAGCAGGAGATGCAGCAGCAGGAGATGCAGGAGATGCAGCAGCAAGAGATGCAGCTGGAGATTCAGCAGGAGGAGATTAAGCAGGAGATGCAGCAGCAGGAGTTACAGCAGCAGGAGATGCAGCAGCAGGATATGCAGAAGCAGGAGATGCAGCAGCAGGAGATGCGGTATGAGATGCAGAAGCAGGAGATTCAGCAGAAGATGCAGCAGAAAGAGTTGCGGAAGGAGATGCATCAGGAGGAGATGCATCAGCAGGAGATGGAGCCAGAGGAAATGCAGCAGGCGATTCAATAGCTGCTGCTGAAGCACGAGATTCAGTAGGAGATGTAGCAGCAGGAGATATGGCAGGAGATGAAGCATCAGTAGATGCAGCAGGAATGCAGCAGGAGCTTAGGCAGAAGATGCTGCAGCAGATGAAGGAGGTGCAGCAGCAAGGGATGCAGCAGCAGGAGATGCAGCAGCAGTAGATGCAGCAAAAGATGAATCAACAGAAGAAGCAGCACCAGGAGATGCAATAGTGGGTGCTGAAGCAGATTATGCAGCAGCAGATGCATTAGCAATGCAGCAGGAGATGTATCATAGATTCAGCAGAAAGAGATTCCGCAGCAGATGCAGCAGCAGATGCAGCAGCAACAGATGTAACAGCAGGCGATGAAGCAGGATATGCAGATTCAGCAGGAGCTGCAGCAGCAGGAGATAATGAAGCAGGAGGAGGTGCAGCAGCAGGAAATGTAGAAGGAGAATATGTGACAGGAAATGCAGCACCAGGAATTGCCACAGCAGGAGATACAGGATCATGAGATATAGTAGGAGATGTAGCAGAAGGGGATGCATCAGGAGATGTAGCAGAAGGGGATGCATCAGGAGACGCAGCCGGATGAGATGAGGCAGGTTATGCCGCAGCTGGAGATGCAGTAGAAGCAGATGCAGCAGGAGATGCATTAACAGCAGATGCAGCAGGAGATGTAGCAATAGCAGATGCAGCAAGAGATTCAGCAGCAGGAGATGAAGAGAAGATGCCGAATAAATGATGTGGCAGCAGGAGGTGCAGCAGCAGATGCAGCAGGAGATGCAGCAGCTGGAGATGCAGTAGCAGGAGACATAACAGCAAGAGATGTAGCACTAGGAGATGCAGCAGGAGATGCATATTGGGCAGGAGATGCAGAAGTAGATTCAGCAGCATGGTTGCAGCTAAAAGATATGCAGCAAGAGATGCAGGAACAGGAGATGCAGTAGTAGTAGATGCCGCAGCAGATTCTGCAGCAGATTCAGCAGGAAATGTAGCAGCAGTAGATACAGAAGAAGGAGATGATGCAGTAAGAGATGCAGCAAAAGATGCATCAGCAAGAGATGAATCAGCAGGAGATACAACAGCAGGATATGCAGCAGGAGATGTACTGCTGCATCTCCTGCTAAAATTCCTGCTGCTGCATCTCCTGCTACTTGATGCCCTCTTGCATCTCCTGCTGCTGCTTCTGCTGCTTCATCTCCTGCTGCTGTATCTCCTGCTGCTACATCTCCTGCTGCATCCCCTGCTCATGCACCTGCGGATGCATCTCCTGATGCTCCAATTCCTGTTGCATCTGCTCTTTCATTCCCTGCCACATCTCCTTCTGCTCCATGTGGTGCATCTGCTGCTGCATGTGCTGCTGCTTAATCTACTGCTCAATCTCATGTAATATCTCCTGTTGCAGCCTCTCCAGCTGCCTCTCTTCCTGCTGAATCTCCTTCTGAATCTCCTTTTGCAGCTCCTACTTCTGCATCTTTTGCTGCTGCATTTCCTGCTGCATCTCCTGCTCTATTCAAATTGCATCTCCTGCTGCTGCACCTCTTGCTGCATTAGCTGATGCTGCATCTCCTGATGAATCTCCTGCTCTATCTACTGCTGCTGAAACTACTGCTGCATCTCCTTCTGAATATGCACCTCCTGCTGACTCTCCTACTGATGGATCTCCTGCTGCTGCATCTCCTGCTGCATCTCTTCCTGCTTCCTCTCCTGCTTCTTCATCTCCGGCTGCACCTACTGCTTCTACATCTCCTGCTACATCTGTTACTGCTCCATCTCCTGCTGCATCTCCTGCTGCTGCACTTCCTGCTGCTGCATCCCCTGTGGCATGTCCAGCTGCTGCATCTCCTGCTGAATCTGCATCTCCTCTTTCTTTCATCTGCTGCTGCATCTCCTGCTGATGCATTTACTGCTGCATCTCCTGCTATATCTCCTGCTTTTGTATCTCCTGCTGGTGGATCTCCTCCTGCATCTCCTGCTGCATCGTCTGCTGCTCTAACTCCTGCTGCTGCTTCTCGGGCTCCATATCTGTCTGATGTATCTGAGGATTCATCTAATAATGCTGCTCTCTTGCTGGATCTCCTACACCTGCATCTGCTGCTGCTGCATTTCCATCTGCATCTGCTGCTACTGTATCTCCTGCTGATGCTTTTCCTGATGCATCTTCTGCTGCTGCACCTCCTGCTTCATCTCCAACGGATGCATCTCCTGTTGCTGCTTCTCCGGCTGCATCTCCTGCTGCTGAATCACATGCTGCTCCATTTGCTTTTTCATCTCCTACAGCTGCTTCTGCTGGTGCTGCATCTACTGCTGCATCTCTTGCTGCTGCATCTCTTGCTGCTGCATCTCCTCCTTCTGCATCATATTCTACATCTCCTGCTGATGCATCTCATTCTTCTGCCTATTTTGCTGCATTTCCCCCTGCTGCTGCATCTCCTAATGCATTTCCTGCTCCTTAATCTCATGTATCACCTGAGGCTGCATCTCCTCCTGCAACTCTTGCTGCTGCATCTTCTGCTTCTGCATGTTCTGCTAATGAATCTCCTGATGAATCTCCTAGTGCTGCATGGATTGCTGCTGCATCTACTGCTGCTTCATCTGCTGCATATCCTGCTGTTGCATCACCTGCTACTGCATAACCTTCTGCGTTTCCTGCAGCATCTCCTGCTGCATCTCCTGCTCCTGCATCTCCTGCTGCATCTACTTCTGCATCTCCTCCTGCTGCATCTCCTCCTGCTGTATCTCCTGCATCTGCATCATACGGATATTCAGCAGGAGATTCAGGAATAAGAGAATCTTCACCAGATGCAGCAGAAGGAGATGCAGCAGCAGGCGATGCAGTAGTAGGAAATGTGCCAGGATATGCAGCAGCAGATTCAGCAGGAGATACAGCAGCAGTAGATGCAGCAGAAGATGAAGCAGAAGATGCATCCAGAGATGCAGCAGCAGATGTAGCAGGATTTTCAGTAGCAGGAGATGCAGCAAGAGGTGTAGCACTAGGAGATGCAGCAAGAGGGAGTGAA
This sequence comes from Clamator glandarius, assembly GCA_033459285.1. Classification (NCBI taxonomy): domain Eukaryota; kingdom Metazoa; phylum Chordata; class Aves; order Cuculiformes; family Cuculidae; genus Clamator; species Clamator glandarius. The sequence continues at coordinate 2,925,758 of JAUNZM010000625.1, forward strand.
GCAGCAGGAGATGGAACATGAGAAGCAGGAAGAGATGCAGCAAGGGATGCAGCAGTAGATGCAGCAGTAGGAGATGCAAGAGCAGGAGCTGCAGCAGCAGGACGTTCAGCCGCAGCAGATGCAGAAGCAGATTCAACAGCATATTCAGCAGGAGTTGCAGAAGCAGGAGGTGTAGCAGCAGGAGTTGCATCAGCAGAAGATGCAGCATCAGTAGATGCAGCAAGAGACATAGAAGCAGAAGATGCGGCAGCCAATGCAGCAGCAGGAGATGTAGCAAGATAGGCAGCAGTATGTGAAGCAGCAGCCGATGCAGCAGCAGGAGATGTAGCAGGACATGCAGCAATATGTGAAGCAGTTCAAGATGCAGCAGCACATGCTGCAAATGCAGCAGTAGTAAATACAGCAGGAGTTGCAGCAGGAAGAGATGCAGCAGGATATGCAGAAAATGATGCAGCAGAAAGAGATGCATCAGGAAATATACCAGCAGGATATACACCAGCAGGAGATTCAGCGGGAAATGGACCAGCAGGGTATGGAGCACAAGATGAAGTAGGAGATGCAGAAGGAAAAGCAGTAGCAGGATATGCCGCAACAGGAGATGCAGCAGGAGATGCAGAATCAGGAGACGCAGCAGTAGGTGCAGCAAGAGGAGATGCAGCAGGAGATGCAAGAGCAAGAAACGTAGCAGGAGATTCAGAAGAAGAAGAAGCAGCAGAAGGATATGCAACAGGATATGCTTAAATAGATACAGCAGGTGGAGATGCATGAGGAGAGGAAACAAAAGGAGATGCAGCAGGAGATGCAGCAGGAGATGCGACAGTAGGAGATTACGCAGTAGGTGCAGCACTAGGTGATGCAAAGGCAGGAGATGCAGAAGGAGATGAATCACCAGGAGATGAAGTAGGGCATGAAGTAGCAGTAGATGCCGCTGCAGCAGGAGATGCAGTGGAAGGAGATATAGCAAGAGATTCAGCAGCAGTAAATGCAGCAACTTCTGCAGCAGCAGGAGATGCACCAGAAGGAGATGTAGCAGTAGATGAAGCAGTAGATGAAGCAGAAGCAGATACAGCAGCAGATACAGGAGATGCAGAAGTAGATTCAGAAGGAGGTGCAGCAAAAATATCTGCAGCAGAAAATGCAGATGAATATGCAGCAGCAGGAGATACAGCAGGAGATGCAACTACAGGTGTTGCAGCAGGAGATGCAGCAGGAGATGCAGCAGGAGGAGATGCAGCAGGAGGAGATGCAGCAGCAGGAGATGCTTCAATAGGAGGTGCAACAGGAGATTCAGCATGAGGAGATGTAGCAGCAGGAGTTGCAGCAGGAAATGTAGCAGCAGGAGATACATCAGGAGGTACAGCAGCAGCACATGCAGGAGCAGGAGATGCACAAGAGATGCACCAGCAGGAAATGCAGCAGGAGATGCAGCAGGCGATGCTGCAGCAGGTGATGCAGCAGTAGGTGAAGCAGCATCAGATGAAGCAGCATATGCTGCAGATGCAGCAATAAGAGATGCAGCATGTGATGCAGCAGTAGGAGATGTAGCAGCAGAAGATGCTGCTGCAGATCATGCAACAGGAGATGTTGCAGAAGGAAAAGCAGCAGGAGGTGCAGCAGAAGGAGATGCAGCAGGTAATGCAGCAGCAGGAGATGCTGCAGGATATGAAGCAGGAGATGCAGCAGGGGATACATATTCAGCAGAAATTCGGAGGAGATGAAGCAAAAGGAGATGCAGAAGCAGGAGATTTAGCAGGAGATGAAGCAGCAGCATATGTAGCAGCAGATGCACCAGATGGAGCAGAAGGTGATGCAGTAGGGGATGAAGCAGCAGATGATGCAGCAGCTGGAGATGCAGGAAGACATTAAGTAGCAGGAATTTTAGCAGGACATGCAGCAGTACATGAAGCATTTCTTGCTGATGCATCTCCTGCTGCATCTCCTGCTGCGGTATGTCCTGCTGCTTCATCTCTTGTTGATGCATCTTTTGCTACATCTCCTGCTGCTGTATCTTCTGCCTCTGTGTCTTATGCCTCTGTATCTCCTGCTTCTACATTTCCTGCTGAATCTGCTGCGGCATCTCCTCCTGCTGCAACACCTGCTGCTGCATCTCCAGCTGCATCTGCTTTTGCTGCATCTCCTGCTTCATCTGCTGCTGCTGCATCTCCTTCTGCTGCATATCCTCCTGCATCTCCTCCGGCTTCATCTCCTGCTGCATCTACTGCTGCATCTCATGCTGCTACTTCCCCTGATGATGCATCTCCTGCTTCATATCCTGCTGCTTCATTTTCTGCTACATCTCCTGCCGCTGCACCTCCTGCTGCATTTTCATATCCTTCTTCTCCTAATCCATCTCCTACTGAGATTCCTACAAATCCACCTCCTCCTGCTCAATATCCTGCTTCATCTTGGGCTGCTGTATATACTGCTGCTTGATCTCCTGCTGCTGCATATCCTGCTGCTGCATGTTCTTCTACATCTTCTACTGCTGCATCTCCTGCTGCATCTCATGCTGCATCACCTGCTGCTTAATCTTTTGATGCTACCTCTCCTGCTGCACTTCATCCTGCTGCGTTTGCTGCTACATCGCTTTTTCCTCCCTCTCCTGCTGCATCTCTTTCATATTCTGATTCATATCCTGCTGCTGAATAGCCTGCTGCATCTCGTGCTGCTGCATCTAGTGCTGTTTCTCATCCTGCTGCAACTTCTGCTGCATCTCCTGCCGCTTCATTCCCTGCTTCTGAACCTCCTTTGTATCTCCTGCTGCATCTCCTGCCGCTTCATTCCCTGCTTCTGAACCTCCTTTGTATCTCCTGCTGCATCTCCTGCTTCAGCATCTCCTTCTTCTGAATCCCCTGCTTCAGCATCTCCTGCTGCTGCATCTCCTCTTGAATTTCCTGCTGCTGCAATAGCTGCAGAATCTCCTGCTGCTGCTTCTTCTGAATATTCATCTCCAGCTTCATCTCCTACTGAGATTCCTGCAACTCCAGTTCCTGCTGCTTTATGAGGGAATATTCTAGCATGAAATGCTGCTGTTTTTCAATGTCTTCTCTTGTAGCGTTCTCACTGCAGAACGACTTCTCTGGAAGCTGCTACGATCAAATGCAGACTCTCATTAGAGTCTTCTCTGGAAGGGCTTTCACTGCAAGCTGCAAAGCACGTCTAATGGAACTTTTTAGTATAACGAACTGAATTGTGACTTAACTGCATCTATTACTGTGCTTTAGGAAATGTGAGTAACTCCCGCAGGGAAGATGCTAGCATGGAATGCTGAATGTCTTCTCTAATAGTGCATTCACTGCAAAGCAAGACTTGTAGAACGTTCAGTCTCGGCATGTCTACTGTAACAGCAGAATGGCTTTTAAAGCGCCTCTTCAAAATTTCAAATCGTTCAGCCTAAGATCCACAGGGAAGATCCTACGGTCAAATACTGGCTTTTGTTAGAGTCTTCTCTTGAAGTGCTTTAACTGCAAGCTTCAAAGCACGTCTAATGGAACTTTTTAGTATAGCGAACTGAATTGAGACTTAATATCGCAAATTAAGGCACTTTAGGAAAAGTGAGTAACTCCCGAAGGGAAGATGCTAGCATGGAATGCTGCTGCTTCTGAATGTCTTCTCTAATAGCGCATTCACTGCAAAGCAAGACTTGTAGAACTTTCGGTCTAGTCTTGTGTACTGAAACATCAGAATGGCTATTAAGGCATTACTACAAAAATTCCAGAGCGTTCAGCACAAGTACCACAGAGAAGATTCTATGGTGAAATGCTGGCTCTTGTTAGAGTCTTCTGTGGAAGCGCTTTCACTGCAAGCTGCAAAGCACGACTAAGTTTTTGTATAAGGTACTGAATTGTGACTTAATATCACAATTTATGGTACTTTAAGAAAAGTAAGACACTGCCAAAGGGAAGGTGCTAGCATGGAATGCTGCTGCTTCTGAATGTCTTCTTTCACTGCAAAGTGTGACTTGTAGAACTTTCAGTCTATGCTTGTGTACTTTAACATCAGAATGGCTATTAATGCGTCACTTCACAATTTCAGAGCGTTCAGCACAAGCATCCCAAGGAAGCATCTACGATGAAATGTTGGCTCTCTTTGAGCCTTCTCTGGAACCTCTTTCACTGCCAGCTGTAAAGCAGTATTTAATCTAAGTTACTGAATTGAGACCTAACTGCTCCTATTTAGAAAAAACGAAGAACGCCCGCATCGAAGATGCTACAATGGAATATTGGTGCTTCGGAATGTCTTCTCTTATACCTCTTACACTGCAAAAGAAACACTTGTAGAACTTTCAGTCTATGCATTGTACTGTAACATCAGAATGGCTATTAACGCGTCACTGCAAATTTTCAAATCGTTCAGCACAAGTACCGCAGGGAAACTGCTACAATCAAATTCTGGCTCTCGTTAAAATCTTCTGTGGAAGCGCTTTCCCTGCACGCTGTGAAGTACGACTTATGGGCCATTTTAATTCAAGTTACTGAATTGTGACTTAACTGTGCCTATTAAGGCGCTTTAGGAGAAATGCCCACACGGAGGATGCTAGCAAGGAATGCTGCAACTACTGAATGTCTTTGCTTATAACTCTTTAATAACAAAGCAAGACTTGTAGAACTTTCTGTCTAGGCTTGTGCATTGTAACATCTGAATAGTTATTAAGGCGTCCCTTGAAAATTTCAGAGCGTTCAGCAGAAGTACCGCAGGGAAGCTGCTACTATCATATGCTACCTCTCGTTAGAGTGGTTTGTGGAAGCGCTTTCACTACAAGCTGCAAAGCTCGTTCTGTTAGAACCTTTTAGTATAGGGTATTGAATTGTGACTTAACTGCGCCTATTAAGGCGCATAAGGAAAAACGAATAATGCCCACAGGGTAGACGGTAACATGGAATGCTGCTTTTCTGAATGTCTTCTCTTATAGCGCTTCACTGCAAAGCAAGACTTGTAGAACTTTCAGTCTAGGCATGTATACTGCAACATCAGAATTGCTATGGAAGCGTCAGTGCAAGAATTCAATTGTACAGCAAAAGAATCCCAAGGAAGCTGCTACGATCAAATGCTGGCTCTCTTTAGAGTTTTCTGTGGAAGCGCTTTCAGTGCAAGCTGCAATTCACGTATTTACCGTAACACTATAGGGTACGGAATTGTGATTTATCTTCGCCTAATAAGGTCCTTTTGGAAAAATGAGTAACTCCCACAGGGAAGATGCTAGCATGGAATGCTGCTGCTTCTGAATGTCTACGCTTGTGTACTGCAACATCAGAATGGCTACTAAAGCGTCATTTCACAATTTCAGAGCGCTAAGCGCAAATACAGCAGGGAAGGTGCTGCCATCAAATGCTCTCTTTCATTAGTATCTTCTGTGGAAGAGCATTTACTGCAAGCCACAAAGCACCACTTCTGGACCTTTTTAGTATAAGTAACTGAATTGTGATTTAATTGCGCCTATTGAAGCACTTTAGGGAAATTGAATAACGCCCAAAGGGAAGATGCCAGCATGCAATGCTGCTGTTTCTGAATGTCTTCTCTTATAGTGCTGTCATTGCAAAGCAAAACTTCAGAACTTTTAGTGTAGGCTTGTGTACTGAAACATCAGAATGGCTATTAAAGCATCACTGCAAAAATACAAATCCTTCAGCACGAGTACCGCAGGGAAGTTGCTACCATCAAATGCTGGCTCTTGTTAGAGTCTTCTCTGGAATCGTTTTCACTGCCAGCAGCAAAGCACGACTTATGAGCCATTTTAGTATAGGGTATGAGTTCTGACTTAACTGCGCCTATTAAGGCACTTTAGGAAAAGTGATTACCTCCGGCAGGTAAGATGCTAGCATGGATTTCTGCTCTTCTGTATGTCTTCTTGTATAGCGCTTTCACTGTAATACAAATATCTTCGAACCTTCAGTCTAGGCTTGTGTACTGTAACACTGGAATGGCTATTAAAGCGTCTCGTGCAAATTTAAAATCTATCAGCACAAGTACCGCAAGGAAGACGCTACGATCAAATGCTGGCTCTCGTTAGAGCCTTCTCTAGTAGCGCTTTCACTGCAAGCTGCAGAGCACGACTTATGGGTCGTTTTAGTATATAGTACTGAATTGTGACTTACCTGCGCCTATTAAGGTGGTTTAGTAAAATCGAATAACGCCCCCAGGGAGCTGCCAGAATGGAATACTTCTGCTTCTCAATGTCCTCTCTTATAGCGCTTTCACTGCAAAGCAAGACTTGTAGCACTTCCTGTCTAGGTTTGTGTACTGTAAAATCAGAACGGCTATTACAAGGTCACTTCACAATTTAAAATCGTTCAGCACAAGTATCGCAGGGATGGTGCTAGGATATAATTCTGGCTCTCGTTAGAGTCTTCCCTGTTAGTGCATTCACTGCAAGCTGGAAAGCACGACATATGGACCCTTTTAGTATAGAGTACTGAATTTTACCTAACTGCGCCTATGAAGGCCATTTAGGTAGAGTGTGTAACTCCTGCAGGGAAGATGCTAGCATGGAATGCTGCTGCTTCTTAATATCTTCTCTTAGAACGCTTTTACTCCAAAGCAAGACTTGTAGAACTTTCAGCCTGGGCTTGTGTACTGTAACATCAGAATGGCTACTAAAGTGTCACTTCAAAATTTCAAAGAGTTCAGTACAAGTACCTCAGGGAACATGCTACGATTAAATGTTGTCTCTCGTTAGAGTCTTTTGTGTAAACGATTTCAATGCAAGCAGTAAAGCACGACTTATGGATCATTATAGTATAGGGTACTGAATTCTGTCTCCTGTGCGCCTATTAAGGTGCTTTAGAAAAAGTCACTAACTCCTGCAGGGAAGATGCTGGCATGGAATGCTGCTTACTCTAATTCTCCTCTCTTATAGCGCTTTCACTGCAAAGCAAGGTTTGTAGAAGCACCTACAGCATCTCCTGCTGTATCTTCAGCTGCTGTATCTGCTGCAAAATTTCCAGCTATTGCATCTCCTGCTGCATCTCCTGCTGCACCTCCTGCCTCTGCTTCTCCTGCTTAATCTCCCTTTCCTGATGCATATGCGGCTACATCTCCCGATGCTGTATCTGCTGCTGCGTCTGCTGCTGAATCTCCTGCAGTTGTATCTCACGCTGCATCTTTTGCTGCTGCATCTCTTGATGAATCTACTGCTGCGCCTTTGATGCTGCATATCCTCCTGCATCTCCTGCTCGGTCTACTGCTGAATATGCATGTGCGGCTGCATCTCCTGCTGCTGAAACTGTTACTCATCTCCTGCTACTTCATCTCCTGATTCAGAATCTCCAGCTTCATCTCCTCCTGCTGCATCTCCTGCTGATTCATCTGCTTCTGTATCTCCTGCTGCTGCATCTCCTGCTCCGTTGCTGTTACTTCTGATGCTGAATCTCATACAGCTGAATCTCCTGATGCTGCATGTCCTGCTTCAGCTCCTCCTGAATCTACTCGTGTTTCATCTCCTACTGCATCTGCTACAGCATAGCCTGCTGCATCCACTTTTCCACCCCTGCAGATGCATCCAATGTTTCTATGTCTCCTGCTGCAGAATCTCTGCTTGCTGAATCTCCTACTACTGCATCGTCTACTGCATCTCCTGCTGCATCTCCTTCTACATCTAATGCTGCAGCTCCTGCTGATGCATCTTCTGCTATTGCGTCTGCTTCTGCATCTCAGTTTGCTGCATCTCCTAATGCATCAGCTGCTGCATCTGCTGCTGCATTTCCTGCTGCTGCATCTCCTCCTGCAATTCTTGCTGCGTCTTCTGCTGCATCTGCTGCTTCTCCATCTCCTGCTGCATTCTCTGCTGCAACTTCTGATGCATATTCTGTTGCATCTCAGATGAATTACCTGCTTCATTTTCTTCTGCATCTCCTGCTGCTTCTTGCCCTGCTGCTGCATCTCCTGTTTATGCATCTTCTGCTGCATCTCCTGCTGCTGCATCTCCTTTTGCTGTATCTCCTTCTGATGCATCTCCTATTGATGCATTTTCTGATGCATCTCCTGCTGTTGAATCTCCTGCTTCTGCCTGTCCTGGTTAATGTGCTGCTGAATGTGCTGCTGAATATGCTGCTTTATTTCCTGCTGCATCACATGCTGAATATGCATCTCCTGCTGAATCTCCTTCTGATGCATCCCCTGATGCTGCATCCCCAATGTTGCTTCTTTTGCTGCTGCGTATACTCCTGCTTTATCCTCTGTTTCAAATACTGCTGATGCATGTCCTGCTACATCTTCTCCTTCTGCAATCTCTTTCTGCTGCATCTGTTGCTGAGGAGATGCATCAGTAGGAGATGAAGCAGCAGATGTAGCAGCAGGAGATACAGCAAGAGGATTAGCAGGAGATGCAGCAGGAGATACAGCAGCAGATGCAGCAGATGCAAAAGCAGCAGAAGCGGCAGGAAACGAAGCAGGAAATGCAGCAGGAGATGCAGCATCAGGAGATGCATCAGCAAGGGATACAGTAAAAGGAGATGCAAGATCTGGGAATGAAGCAGCAGATGCAGTAGTAGGAGATCCAGCAGGGGATGTAGCAGCCGGAGATGCAGCAGCACATGCAGCAGGAGGAAGTGCAGCAGCAGAACATGCAGCAGCAAGAGATGCAGCAGCAGGAGATGAAGCAGTGGAAGATGCAGCAGCAGATGCAGGAGAAGGAGATGCAGAAGCAGGAGATGAAGAAGCCAGAGATACAAGAGTAGGAGATGCAGAAGCAGGAGATGTAGCAGAAGGAGATGCAATAGGTCATGCAGAAGCAGGAGATGCAAGAGCAGGAGAGGCACCATGTGATTCAGCAGGAGGAGATGCAGTAGGAGGAGATGAAGCAGAAGGACATGCAGCAGAAAGAGATGCAGCAGCAAGAGATGCAGCAGGAGATAGAATAGCAGGAGATGCACCAGCAGATGCAGCCGCAGTAGATGCCGAGAAAAAAAGCAGCAGCAGATGCACCAGCAGATGAAGGAGGACATTTAGCAGGAGGAGATGCAGCAGCTGATTCAGTAGGAAATGCAGCAGCAGGAGATGAAGCGGCAGCAGATGCAGCAGCAGGTGCAGCAGTACACGCAGCAGAAGGAAATGCAAAAGCAGATGCATTAAGAGATTCAGATTAAAGAGGAGATGCAGCAGGAAGAGATGCTTCCGATGATACAGCCTCAGGAGATGCAGCAGGAGATTCAGAAGGAGACGCAGTAGGAGGAAAAGCAGGTGGAGATAATGCAGTAGACACAGCAGCAGGAGATGCAGCACCAGGCCATGCAAAAGCAGAAGATGAGGGTGGAGATGCATCAGTAGTAGATACAGTAGGGGATGCAGCAGCAGCAGATGCAGAGAAAAGAGATAAAGGAGAAGGAGACGCAGCACCAGGAGATGCAATAGCAGTGGCAGCTGCAAGAGATGCAGCAGCAGGAAATGCAGCAGCAGATGCAGAAGTAGGAGATGCTGCAGCAGATGCAGCAGCAGGAGTTGCAGCAGGAAATGCAGCAGAAGGATATGCAGCAGAAGGAGATGCAGCAACATGAAATGCAGCAGGAGATGCAGTAGCAAGAGATTAAGCAGCAAATGCAGAATCAGCAGATAAGGCAGGAGGAGATGCAGCAGCAGATGCAACAGTAGATGCAGATTCAGCAAGAGATTAAGCAGCAGGAGATTCTGCAGCAGATTCACAGTAGGAGATGCAGCCGGAGATGAGCAGAAGTAGATGCAGCAGGAGAAGCAGCAGGAGGAGATACAGGAAAAGATGCAGGAGCAGAAGATGCAGTAGGAAACTCAGAATGATATACGGCAGGAGAAGCATCAGGAGGAGATGCATCAGGAGGAGATGCAGCAGCAGCAGGAGATGCAGTAGCAAGAGATGCAGCATTATCATGAGATGCATTAAGAGATGCAGCAGCAGGATATACAGGAGCAGGAGATTCAGGAAGATATGCAGGAAAAGGAGATGTAGTACGAGATACAGCAGGAGATGCAGCAGCATGAGGTGTAGCATGAGATTCAGCAGTAGATGAAGCAGCAGCAGATTCAGCAGGAAATGTACTAAGAAATGGAGGTGGAGATGCAGCAGCATGAGATGCCGCCACAGATGCAGCAGGAGATGAAATATCACGAGATGAAGACACAGCTGCATCAGCTGAAGATGAAGCAGGAGATGCAGCAGCAGGATAACAAGCAGCAAGATGTGAATCAGAAGGAAATGCAGCAGGAGATTCTACAGCAGGAGATTCAACAGGAGATGCAGCAGGAGATACAGAAGCAGGAGATGCAGCACCAAGAGATGCAGCATGAGATGCAGGAGAAGATGCAGCAGCAAGAGATGCAACCGCAGAAGATGCAGCAGCAGATTCAGCAGCACGAGATGCAGTAGCAGTTAATGCAGCAGGAGATGCAGAAGCAGGAGGTGCAGAAGCAGGAGAGGCAGCAGCAGGAGATGCAGCACTAGAAAATGCAGCAGGAGATGCACATTCAGCAGGAGATTCAGCAGTAGATTCAACAGCATGGATGCAGGAAAAAGATATGCAGCAGTATATGCAGCAGCAGGAGATGCAGGATCATGAGAAGCAGCAGGAGATATAGCAACAGCAGATGCAGCAAGAGATTCAGCAGCAGATGAAGAGAAGGTGGAGAATAAACGATGCAGCAGCAGGAGATGCAGCAGCAGCACATGCGGCAGGAGTTGCAGCAGATGCAGCAGCAGATGCAACAGGAGATACAGAAGCAGGAGGTGCAGAAGCAGAAGACGAGCAATAGGAGATGCAGCACTGGGAGATGCAGCAGAAGATGCACATTCAGCAGGAGATGCAGCAGTAAATTCAACAGCATGGATGCAGCAAAAAGAAATGCAGCAGGAGATGCAGCAAAGGGAGATGCAGTAGCATCCTGCTGTTGCATCTCCTGCTACTTGATGCCCTCCTGCATCTCCTGCTGCTGCTTCTGCTGCTTCATCTCCTGCTGCTGTATCTCCTGCTGCTACATCTCCTGCTGCATCCCCTGCTCATGCACTTGCGGATGCATCTCCTGATACTCCAATTCCTGTTGCATCTGCTCTTTCATCCCCTGCCGCATCTCCTGATGCCTCATCTGGTACATCGGCTGCTGCATGTGCTGCTGCTTCATCTACTGCTCAATCTCATGTAATATCTCCTGTTGCAGCCTCTCCAGCTGTCTCTCTTCCTGCTGAATCTCCTTCTGAATCTCTTTCTGCATCTTCTACTTCTGCATCTCGTGCTGCTGATATTCCTGCTGCATCTGCTGCTTCTTCTGCTGAATCTCCTGATTCTGCAATTGCTGCTGCACCTCCTGCTGCATGTTCTCTTGCTCAATCTCCTGCTGCATCTCTGATGATACATATCCTGATGCATTTGCTCTATCTACTGTTGAATATGCATTTTCTGCTTCATCTCCTGCTGCTGCTGCATCTGCTGCTTAATATCCTGCTACTACATCTCCTGCATCTCCTCATGTTGCATCTCCTGCTGTACCTCCTGCTGCATCCGCTACAGCATAACATGCTGCATCCACTTCTCCAACTTCTTCAGCTACATCTCCTGCTTTAGCATCTCATGCTGCTGCATCTCCTCCTGATGCATCTCGTGCTGTGTCTGCTAATGCATCTGCTGCTGCAGCATCTGCTGCTGCTGCATTTCCTGCTGCACCTCCGGCTGCTGCATCTCCTTCTGCTGCAATTCCTGCTTCATGTGCTTCTGCATCTCTTGCTCCTGCATCTCTTGCTTCTTCATCTCCTGCAGCTTCACCTGCTGCTTCTTCTGCTGCTTCATCTCCTCATGCTGCATCTCATGTAGTATCTGCTGCTGCTGTATCTCCTGCTGCATTTCCTCCTGTATAACCTGCTGCTGCATCTCTTGTTTCTGCATCTCCTGCTGCTTCTGGGGATGTTGTATCTCGTGTTTCTGCATCTCCTGCCGCATCTGGGGCTGCTGCATCTCCTCCAGCTGCATCTTCTGCTGATTCTGCTGCTGTATCAAGTGCTGAATCCCTTGCTGCAGCTCCTTCTGAATTTCCTGCTGTTGCATCACCTGCTACTGCATCTGCTGCAACATTTCCTGCTGCTGCATCTCCTGCTGCTGCATGTCCTGCTGTATCTCTGCTCTATTTAAACTGCATCTCCTGCTGCTGCACCTCTTGCTGCATCTGCTGGTGCTGCATCTCCTTCTGCATCTCCTGATGAATCTCCTGCTCTATCTACTGCTGCTGAAACTACTGCTGCATCTCCTTCTGAATATGCACCTCCTGCTGAATCTCCTACTGATGGATCTCCTGCTGCTGCATCTCCTCCTGCTTCCTCTCCTGCTTCTTCATCTCCGGCTGCACCTACTGCTTCTACATCTCCTGCTACATCTGTTACTGCTGCATCTCCTGCTGCACTTCCTGCTGCTGCACATCCTGCTGCATCTCCTGCTTCTGCATCTCTTCCTGGTGCATCCCTTGTGGCATCTCTAGCTGCTGCATCCCCTGACGAATCTGCATCTCCTCTTTCATCTGCTGCTGCATCTCCTGCGGTTGCATCTGCTGCTCCTGCAGCTGCTGCTACAAACACTGCTGCATCTCCTCCTGCTGCATCTCTTGATGCATCTCCTGCTAAATCACCAGCTGCATATCCTCTGTCTCTCCTGCTGCGTCATCTCCTGCTGCATCTCCTGCTGCATCTCCTGCTGCTGAATCTCATGGTGCATCTCCTCCTACTGCATCTCCTGATTCATCTTCTTCTGCTGAACATCTTGCTGCTGCATCTACTGCTGCTTATTCTGCTGCTGCATCTCCTACTTCTGCATATCATGGTGCATCTCCACTTCCTCAATCTCCTGATGCATATCCGGCTACATCTCTGTGGCTGCATCTCCTGCTACATATCTTGCGGCTGCATCTCCTTCTCCATCTCCTGCTGATGAATCTTCTATTGATTCATCTCCTTATGCTGCTGCATCTTCTGCATTTCTTGCTGCATCTCTTCCTCCTGCATTTCCTGCTGAATCTCTAACTGCTGCATCTGCAGCATTTGCTCCTGTATCTGCTGCTGCTTCACATACTGCTGCATCTTCTGCTACATCTCTTTCTGGTGCATCTACTGCTCTTGCATCTGCTGTTGCATGTCCATTTGCTGCATCTGCTGCTGCTGTATCTCTTGATGCATCTACTGCGGCTGCATCTCCTGCTGCATTGCCTTCTGCTGCTTCTCATTCTCTGCATCTTCTTCTCAGCATCTCCTGATACTACTTCCCCTGCTGCTGCAACTCCTGCTGCTGCATCTCCTTTATCTGCTGCTGCATCTGCTACTAATTCATCTACTGCTGCACAAGATGCTCCATCTCCTGTTGCACCTCCCTCTGTATCTCCTCCTGCTGCATCTCCTGCTGCTACATCTCCTGATCTGCTGCTGCATCTGCTACCGATTCATCTACTGCTGCACCGGATGCTCCATCTCCTGTTGCACCTCCCTCTGTATCTCCTCCTGCTGCATCTCCTGCTGCTGAATCTGCTGATGCATCTCTTGCTATTTCTCCTGCTTCTGCATCTCCATCGGGTGGATCTCCTCCTGCATCTCCTGCTGCATCGTCTGCTGCTCTAACTCCTGCTGCTGCATCTCCGGCTCTATATCCGTCTGATGTATCTGTGGATTCATCTAATGATGCTGCTGTCTTGCTAGATCTCCTGATGCTGCATCTGCTGCTGCTGCATTTCCATCTGCATCTGCTGATACTGTATCTCCTGCTGCTTCGTCTGCTTATGCTTATCCTGATGCATCTTCTGCTGCTGCATCTTTTGCTTCATCTCCTGCAGCTGTATCTGCTGATGCTGCGTATTCTGCTGCGTATGCTGCTGCTGCATCTCATACTTCATCTCTTACTGCTCCATCTCCAGCTTCTGTCTATTTCGCTGCATTTCCTTCTGTTGCTGCATTTCCTGTTGCATCTCTTTGTGCTGCATCTCCAACTGATGCATCTCCTGATACTGCATGTCCGGCTGCATCTCCTGCTGCTGCATCACATGCTGCTCCATTTGCTGTTTCATCTCCTACAGCTGCTTCTGCTGGTGCTGCATCTACTGCTGCATCTCTTGCTGCTGCATCTCCTGCTTCTGCATCATATGCTACATCTCCTACTGATGCATCTCCTGCTTCTGCATGTTCTCCTGCTGAATCTCCTGCTGCTGCATCTCCTAATGCATTTCCTGCTCGTTAATCTCCTGTATCACCTGAGAATGCATCTCCTTATTCAACTCTTGCTGTTGCATCTCCTGCTTCTGCATGTTCTCCTGCTGACTCTCCTGATGCTGCATATATTGCTGCTGCATCTATTGCTGCTTCATCTGCTCCATATACTGCTGCTACATCACCTGCTACTGAATAACCTTCGGCGTTTCCTGATGCATCTCCTGCTGCATCTCATCTGATGCAGCAGTAGATGCAGCAGAAGATGAAGCACAAGATGCATCAGGAAATGCAGCAGCAGATGTAGAAGGATTTTCAGTAGCAGGAGATGCAACAAGAGATCTAGCATTAGGAGATGCAGCAGTATGGAGTGAAGCAGCAGGAGATGGAACATGAGAAGCAGGAAGAGATGCAGCAAGGGATGCAGGAAAAGATGCAGCAGTAGGAGATGCAACAGTAGGACATGCAACAGCAGGACATGTAACCGCAGCAGATGCAGAAGCAGATTCAACAGGATATTCAGCAGAAGATGCAGAAGTAGGAAGTGCAGCAGCAGGAGTTTCATAAGAAGGAGATGCAGCAGCAGTAGATGCAGCAGAATGAGCTGCAGCAGCAGGAGATGTAGCAGGAGTTGCGGCAGAATATGCATCAAGAGGAGGTGCAGCTGCAGCAAATGCAGCAGAAGATTCAGCAGGAGTAGATTCAGCAGCAAATGCAGCAGCAGGAAATTCAGCAGAAACAGCTCCAGCAGCAGGAGATGTAGCAGGTAATAGAGCAGGTAATGTAGCAGGAGATACAGCAGGTAATGCAGCAGCAGGAGATGCAAGAGCAAGAGATGCAGATTCAGACCCATCAGCAGGAGATGCAGTAGCAGGAGATGAAGCATTATCATGAGATGCATTAAGAGGTGAAGCAGCAGGATATGTAGTAGGAGATTTGGCAGGAGATGAAGCAGCAGAAGATGCAGCAGGAAATGCAGCAGTAGATGCAGGATCAGCAGATACTGCAGCAGGAAATACTGAAGGAGATGCAGCAGGAGATGATATATCAGGCGATGAAGCCACAGATGCATCAGATGAAGATGAAGCAGGAGATGCAACAGCACAAGGTGCATCAGCAGGTGCATGAAAAAATGAGGCAGCAAATGTAGAAAGGTAAAAGGGAGGAGATGCAGCAGGAGATGTATCAGCAGGAAATGCAGCAGGAGATGCATCAAGAAATGAGATGCAGTAGGAGATGCAGAAGGAGTTGCAGCATCAGGAGATGCAGCAGGAAATGCAGCAGCAGGGGATGTAGTACCAGGAGATGCAGAAGGAGTTGCAGAATCAGGAGATGCAGCAGGGAATGCAGCAGCAGCAGAAGTAACACGAGATGCAGCAGCATCATACCAAATCATCATAACAATACATCAACAGCAAAAGGAGGGCTAGGGAGAATCTCCAGTCCCTAGTAGATGCAACAGGAGATGCAGCAGGAGGAGATGCAACTGGAGATGCAACAGCAGGAGGTACAGCAGCACTAGATGCAGCAGTAAATGCAGCAGAAGGAGATGAATAAGAGATACAGCAGCAACTGATGCAGCAGGAGATGCTGGAGCCAGAGATGCAGAATTAGTAGATGCAGAATCAGGAGATGCAGCATGACATTCATCAGCAGGAGACACAGTAGCAGGATATGAGGCAGGAGATGGACCAGCAACAGAATCAGCACCAGATGCCGCGCCACATGCAGTAGAAGATGCAGAACCATATGCAGCAGGAGATAGAGCAGCAGATGAAGCAGCAGATGCAGCTGGAGATGTAGTATGACCAGAAGTAGAAACAGAATCAGCAGCAAAGGATGCAGGATGATATGCAGTAGGAATTGCATCAGCAGGAGATGCTGCTGGAAATTCAGTAAGATATGCAACAGCAAGAGATTTAGCAGCAGCAGATGCAGCAGGATATGCAGCAGCAGCTGCAGCTGCATAAGGTGTATCAGCAGGAGATGTAGCAGGAGATGCATATTCAGCAGGTGATGCACCAAGATATGCAGCAGGAGATTCAAGAGAAGGAAATGCAGCAGGAAATCAGCCGGAGATGCAGCAGCAGGAGATGCAGGAAAAGAAGATGCAGCCGCACCAGATACAGCAGCAGATTCAGCAGGAGTTGCAGCAGCAGCAGGACATTCCGCAGGAGATGCATCAGCAGGTAATTCATCAGCAGATTCTGCAGCAGGAAATTCCATAGGAGATTCTGCAGCAGGAGATTCAGTAGAAAATGCAGAAGGAGATATAGAAGGAGATTCAGCAGCAGAGGATGTAGTAGGAGATGCAGGAAGAGATACATCATCAGGAATTTTAGCAGGAGATGCTGGAGGAGATTCTGCAGAAGAAGATTCAGCAGGAGATGCAGCAGCAGATGAAATAGCAACATAGGCATCAGCAGTTACAGCAGGAAGTGCAGCAGGAGATTCAGCAGGAGATGTAGCAGCAGGAGATGCAGCCGCAGATGCCTTCAAGAGGATATGCAGCTGAAATGCAGAAGCACTAGATGCATCCGTAGAAGATTGAGCAGCAGATGCAGCAGGAAATGGAGATGCTTCTGCAGATGATGCAGCAGGAGATGAAGCAGCAAATGCAGCAGCAGGAGATGCTGGAGGACATCAAGTGGCAGGATATGTAGCAGCAGGAATTGTAGCAGCAGATGCAGCAGTACAAGAATCAGCAGCAAATGCAGCAGCAGATTAAGGAGATGCAGTAGCCGGAAATGCAGCAGAAGATGCAGCAAGAGGAGATGCAGTAGCAGGAGATGCAGCTACAGCTGCAGAGGCAGCAGATGCAGATGCAGCTGCAGAGGCAGCAGAAGCAGCAGCAATAGATACAGCAGCAGAGGTATCAGACAATGCAGATCCAGTAGGAGATGGAGCAGCAGAAGGTGCTGCAGCAGATGATGTAGCAGGAGATTTCGCAGAAGGAGATGCAGCAGGAGATGCAGCAGAAGGAAATACATCAAGATATGCTGCAAGAGGAGATGCAACAGGTAATGCAGCAGCAGGGGATGCATGTTCAGCAGTAGATTCAGCATCACATTCAGAAGGAGATGCAGCAGCAGGAGATATAGCAGAAGGCCATTCTTCAGCAGGAGATACAGCAGCAGGAGATGAAGCCACAAAAGATGCAGGAGAAGATGCAGAAGGAAATGCAGCAGAATATACCTCAAGAGATGCAGGTGAAGGAGATGCAAAAGTAGATGCTGCAGAACGAGTTGTAGCAGGAGATGCAGCAGCAGGAGATGCAGCAGCAGGAGATGCAGGCAGCAGACGAAAGAGGAGATGTAGATTCAGCAGCAGATGCAATAGCAGGAGATGCAGCAATAGGTGAAGCAGCACCAGATGCAGCAGCATATGCTGAAGATGTAGTAGGAGGAGATTAAGCAGGATATCCAGCAGGAAGAGATGCAGCAGGATATGCTGGAAAAGATTAAGCAGAAAGAGATGCACAGGAAATAGAGCAGCAGGATATACATCGGCAGGAAATGCAGCAGGACATGCACTAGCAGGAGATGCAGCAGGAGATGCACCATGATATACAGCAGCAGGAGATTCAACAAAAGATGAAACAGGGGGAGATGCAGTAGGAGCAGCAGCAGAGGAGATGCAGCAGAATCTACTGCTGCTGCCTCTCCTGCTGCTGCCTCTCCTGCTGCTAAATCTCCTCCTGCATCAGCTGATGCATTTCCTGCATCTCCTGCGGCTGCATCTGCTGGTGTATCTCCTGCTTCTCTATCTTCTGCTGCATCTCCTGCTGAATCACATGGTGCCTCTCCTGCTGCCGCATCTCCTGCTTCTGCATCTCCTACTCCTGCAGCTCTGCTGCTGCATCTCCTGCTGCTCCATTTCCTGATCCTGCTTCTCCTGATGCATCTGCTGCTGCATCTTCTGCAGCATCTTCTATTGCTTCCACTCCAGACGCTGCATCTCCTGCTGCTTCATCTCCTGCTGCTGCAACTCCTACTGAATCTGCTGTCGAATATGTTCCTGCATCTGCTGCGGCTGCATCTACTGCTGCTGCTTCATCTACTGATGCATCTCCTGCGTAATCTCCTGCTGCTGCATCTCTTGCTTCTGCATCATCTACTGCGGCATCTCTTGATCAATCTCCTCCTGCTGCATCTGCACTATTTTCTGCTGCATCTGCTGCTGCTTCATTTACTGCTTCATCTCCTACTACTGCATCTCCTGCTGCTTCTCATTCTGAATCTCCTGATGTTACAGCTCCATCTGCATCATCTCCTGGTGCATCTCCTGCTGCTGTATCTCCTGCTGCATCTCCTACTGAATCTAATCCTGCCACATCTCCTGCTGCTGCATAATCTGCTGCATCTCCTCTTGCTGCATCTCCTGCAGCTGCATTTACTGATGCATCTCCTTAGGCTACATCTCCACCTACTGCATCTCCTTCTGCTGATGCATAACCTGCTGCATCTCCTATTGCTGAATCTCCTGCTGATGCATCTGCTGGTGCTGCATATGCTACTGTATCTGAGCAAGATCTTATTCTGCCTCTCATGCCACATCTGCTGATGTATCTCTTGCTTAGGTATATCTTGCTCGATCTCCTGCTGCTGCATCTCTTGCATCTTGCATCTCTTGGTGCATCTGCTGTAGATTAATCTACTGCTGCATCTCCTGTTGCTTCATCTTCTGATTTTTTCATGTCCTCCTGCATCACCTGATGCTCCATCTGCTGCAGCTGCATACACTGCTGCATCTCCTGCTGCTGCATCCACTGGTACATCTCCTAATGCTGAATCTCCTGCTGCTGCACCTCCTGATGCATCTCCTGCTCAATCTCCTCCTGCTGCTTTTCCTATTGCTTCATCTCCTGCATCTGCTGCTGCATGTGCTACTGCATCTCCTGCTTCTCTATGTCCTCCTCCTGGTTCTCCACCTGCATCGATTACTGCTGCATCCTCTGCTGAACCTCCTGCTGCTGCATCTCCTTCTGCATCTTCCTCTGATGCATCAGCAGGTTCATCTGATGATGCATCTCCCCTGCTTCATCTCCTACGGCTGAGTCTCCTGCTTTTGCATACTCCTGCAGCATATCTTGCTGCATTTCCTTCTGCTGCATCTCCTGTTGCAGCATCTTCTGCTGCTGCATCTCCTACTGAATCTGCATCTCCTGATGCATCCACTGCTGCATCTATTGCTTCTGCATCTGCTGCCTCTGCAGCTGCAGCTAAATCACCTGCTTCTGCATCACCTGCTGCATTACCTCCTGCTCCATATTATGCTGCATTTCCTGCTGCTGCATCTTCTTAATCTGCTTCTCCATTTCCTGATGCTTCATGTTCTGCTGCATCTCCTTAATCTACTGCTCCATTTCCTGCTGCTTCATGTACTGCTGCAACTCCTGCTACATTTGCTGCTACTACATCTCCTTCTACTTGATGTCCTCCTGCATCTCCTGCTGCTGCATCTGCTGCTTCATCTCCTGCTGCTGTATAGCCTGCTGCTTCATCTCCTGCTGCATCCTATTCGGATGCATCTGCGGATGCATCTGGTGCACTCCTCCTCCTGCTGCATTTGCTTCTGCATCTCCTGCTGCACCTCCTGCTGCTTAATCTCCTGATGCCGTGTCTGCTGCTGACTACCCTTTGTCTGCTGCTGAATCTCCTGCTGCATCTGCTGCTGCTGCATCTCCTACTGCTGCATCACCTTCTGCATGTGCTGCTGCAGCATCTCCTTCTGCTGCATCTCCTATTGCTGCATCTGCTGGTTCTGCACTTGCTGCAACATCTGCTTCTGCATCTCCTGCTGCTGCATCTCCTGCCGCACCTCTGTCGGAATCCCTTGGTGCTGCATTTTCTGCTTATGCATATTCTGCTTCAAATCCTGCTGCTGCATTACCTTCTGCATCTATTCCTATTGTATTTCCTGCTGCTGCATCTCCTGCTACTGCGTCTCCTACTTCATCTCCTGCTGCTGCATCTGCTAATACTGCATGTGCTGCTTGCATCTCCTGCTGCATCTCTTTTTTCTGCATCTTCTGGTGTTGCATCTCCTGCTGCATATCCTGCGGCATCACCTGCTCCTGTATCTCCTACTGCTACATGTCCTGAAGCATCCTCTGCTCATGCATCTGCGGATGCATCTCCTGATGCACCATTTCTCGTTGCATCTGCTGTTCCATCCCCTGCTGCATCTCTTTCTGCTCCATCTTGTGCATCTGGTGTTGCATATGCTGCTGCTTCATCTACTGCTGCATCTCCTTCTGAAGTTTCTGCTGAATCTACTGTTGAATATGCATCTCCTGCTGCTGCATCTCCTGCTTCATATCCTACGGCATCTTCTCCTGCAGCATATCTTGCTGCATTTCATTCTGCTGCATCTCCTGCTGCATTATCTGCTGCAGCATCTTCTGCTGCTACATCTACTGAATCTGCATCTCCTGATGCATCTGCTGCTGCATCTATTGCTGCTGCATCTGCTGCCTCTGCAGCTGCATCTGCATCACCTGCTACTGCATCACCTGCTGCATTACCTCCTGCTGCATATTCTGCTGCATTTCCTGATGCTGCATCTCATTAATCTGCTTCTCCATTTCCTGATGCTTCATGTACTGCTGCATCTCCTGCTACATTTGCTGCTGCTGCATTCTCCTTCTACTTGATGTCCTCCTGCATCTCCTGCTGCTGCATCTGATCCTTCATCTCCTGCTGCTGTATAACCTGCTGCTTCATCTCCTGCTGCATCTTCTGCGGATGCATCTGCAGATGCATCTGCTGAAGCATCTCCATTTCCTCCTGCATCTGCTGCTCAATCTTCTACGGATGCATCTAGTGCTTCTGCATTTCAGCTGCATATCCTGTTGAAGGCATCTGCGGCTGCATCTCCTGCTACTACATCTCCTGCTGAATCTCCTGCTGCACTTCCTGCTGTAACTGCTGATGCCTATGTTGCTATTTCATCTCCTGCTGCATCTCCTGCTGAATCTTCTTCTGCAAAATCTCCTGCTGCAGCTCCTACTACAATTCCTGCTGCTGAAACTCCTTCTATATCTCCTACTGCATCTCCTATTGCATTACCTACTGAATCTCCTGCTGCCTTTTCTACTGAATCTCCTACGGAATTCCCTGCTACAGAATCTGCTGATGCATTTCCTGCTTATGCATCTCCTGCTGAATCTCCTGATGCTGCATCTCCTGCTGCTGAATCTCCTGCCTCTTCATCTCCTGCTGCTGCAACTCCTGCTGAATCTGCTGCTGCATCTGGTGCAGCTGCATCTTCTTTTCTTGCATCTCCTGCTGCTGCATCTCCGGCTGATTTCCTGCTGCATTTCCTTCTCTTCAATGTCCTGCTGCATATCCTGGTGCATCACCTGCGGAATATGCATCTCCTGCTACATCTCCTGCTGATACACCTCATGCAGCTGCATCTGTTGCTGCATATAATGTTTCATCTGCTGTTGCAATATCTCTTGCTGTTGCATATCTTACTGAATTTCCAGCAGCATCTCCTGCTGATGCAATTCTTGCTGCATCTCACCTGCATTCTTTGCTGCTGCATACTTTCCTGCTGTATCTACTTCTGCTTCTGGTGATGCTGCATCTGCTGCTTCATCTGCTGCTATATCTCCTACTGCATATGGTTCTGCATGTTGTGCTGCATAAGTTTCTCCATCTTCTGCTGCATATGGTGTTGTATCTCCTGCTGCTTCTGCTGCTGGTGCATCTCTTCTGCCTCATATCCTGCTGCTGTATCTCCTGCTGATGTATGTTTTGCTGTATCTCCTACTGCATCTCCTACTGCACCTGGTGCTGCTCTACCTCCTCCTACTGAATCTCCTGTACCATCTCTTCCTGCTGCATCTTCTGCTGAATGTCCTGCTACATTTCCTGCTGCTATATCTCCTTCTGCTTCATATCCTGCTACTGCATCTCCTAATGAATACCCTGCTGCTTCATCTCTTGATCCATGTCTTGCTGCTGCATCTCCTGTTTCTGCATCTCCTTTTGCTTCATCTGCTGCTGCATCTCCTGCTGTATCTCATGTTGCACCTTCTATTGAAGCATCTCCTGCGTCATCTCCTGCTGCTACATATCTTGCTGCTTCATCTCGTTCTGCTTCTCCTGCTGCATCTCCTTCTGCATCACCTGCAGATGCATCTCCTGCTCTATCTCCTGCTGCTGCATAATCATCTGCATTTCCTGCTGCAGCTCTTTCTGAATCTACTACTGCTGAATCTGCTGAATTTGCTGCTGCATCTGCTGCTGCTTCATCTACTGCTGCATCTCCTGATAGATCTCTTGGTGCTGCATCTCCTGCTACTGCATCTCCTGCTGCATCTGCTGCTGCATCTGCTGCTGCATCTGCTGCTATCTATCCTGCTGCATGTACTGCCGATGATTCTCTTGCTTTATTTCCTTCTGCTGCATCTTGTCTTCATCTACTACTCTGCACCTCCTGCTGCTGCATCTCCTCCTTCTGCATCTCAGGCTGAATCGCCTGTAGCATCTCCTGCTTCTTCATCTCCTGCTGCTACATCTCCTACATCTGCTGCACCTCCTATTACTTCTGCTGCATCTCCTATTACTTCTTCTGCTGCTGCATTCCCTGCTGCATGTCTTGATTCTGTAACTCCTGCTGCATCTTCTGCTACTGCAACTCCTGCTGATGGGTCTGATGCTGCATCTATTGCTCTTGCATTTCCTGCTGCATCTCCTTCTGCTGCATATCCTGCTTGTTTATGTACTGCTGCCTTTCCTGCTGCTGCAACTCCTGCTGCTGAATCTCTTTCTGCATCTCCTTCTTCTGAATCTTCTGCTGCTGTATTACCTTCTGCATCGACTCCTGCTGCATGTCCTGTTGCTGCATCTCCTCCTGCTGCATATGCTTCTGCATCTCCTGCTGATGCATCTGCTTCTGCATCTCCTGCTGCTTCATCTCCTCCTCTTGCACCTCCTTCTGCTGAATCTTCTCCTGAATCTCCTGTGGCATCTCATGCTGCTACATATCCTGCTACATCTCCTGACGTATCTCCTTATGAATATCCATCTCCTGCTGCTTCTCCTGCTGCTGAATATCCTGCTGCTGCTCCTGCTGCATCATCTCCTCTTTCTCCATAACCTGCTGTGTCTCCTGTTTCTGCATATCATGCTGCTGCATATGTTGAAGAATCTCTTCCTACTGAATCTTCTCCTGAATCTTCATTTCCTGCTGCATCTTAATTTCCTGCTGCATCTGCTTCTGCATCTCCTGCTGCTTCTGCATCTCCTGCTGCTTCTCCTGCTGCTGCATCGGTTGCTGATGAATCTCCTGATGAATCTCCTGCTGCATCTCATGCTTCTACATATCATGCTGAATCTCCTGCTCCATCTCCTTCTGAATATGCATCTCCTGATGCATCTCCTGCTGCTGCCCCTTTTACTGCTGTGTTTACCTCTGCATCTTCTGCTGCACCTCCTGCTGCTCAGTCTCCTGATGCCGTGTCTCCAGCTGAATATCATTTGCCTGCTGCTGAATCTCCTGCTGCTGAATCTCCTGCTACATCTGCTGCTGCTGCATCTCTTACTGCTGCATCACCTTCTGCATGTGCTGCTGCAGCATCTCCTTCTGCTGCATCTCCTGTAGCTGCATCTTATAGTGCTGCACCTGCTGCAACATCTGCTTCTGCATCTCCTGCTGCTGCATCTCCCTCTGAATCTCTTGGTCCTACATTTCCTGCTGATGCATATTCTGCTTCAACTCCTGCTGCTGCATTACCTTCTGCATCTATTCCTGTTGTATTTCCTACTGCTGCATCTCCTTCTTCTGCATCTGCTAATACTGCATGTGCTGCTGCATCTTCTGCTGCATCTCTTGGTGCTGCATCTTCTGGTGTTGCATCTCCTGCTACATCTCCTGCGGCATCACCTGCTCCTGTATCTCCTGCTGCTACATCTCCTGATGCATCCTCTGCTCATGCATCTGCGGATGCATCTCCTGATGCACCATTTCTCGTTGCATCTGCTGCTCCATCCCCTGCTGCATCTCTTTCTGCTCCATCTGGTGCATCTGCTGTTGCATATGTGCTGCTTCATCTATTGCTGCATCTCCTGCTAAATCTCCTGCTGCTGCATCTCCTTCTGAAGTATCTGCTCAATCTACTGCTGAATATGCATCCCCTGCTACATATCCTGCTGCTGCATCTCCTGCTTCATATCCTACTGCATCTCCTCCTGCAGCATATCTTGCTGCATTTCCTTCTGCTGCATCTCCTGTTGCATCATCTGCTGCAGCATCTTCTGCTGCTACATCTCCTACTGAATCAGCATCTCCTGATGCATCTGCTGCTGCATCTATTGCTGCGGCATCTGCTGCCTCTGCAGCTGCAGCTGCATCACCTGCTGCATTACCTGCTGCATTACCTCCTGATGCATATTCTGCTCCGTTTCCTGCTGCTGCATCTCTTCAATCTGCTGCTCCATTTCTTGCTGCTTCATGGACTGCTGCATCTCCTGCTACATTTGCTGCTGCTGCATGTCCTTCTACTTGATGTCCTCCTGCATCTCCTGCTGCTGCATCTGATGCTTCATCTCCTGCTGCTGTATCTGCTGCTTCATCTCCTGCTGCATCCTCTGCGGATGCATCTGTGGATGCATCTGCTGAAGCATCTCCATTTCCTGTTGCATCTGCTGCTCAGTCTTCTAATGGATGCATCTAGTGCTTCTGCATTTCAGCTGCATATCCTGTTGAAGGCATCTGCGGCTGCATCTCCTGCTGCTACATCTCCTGCTGAATCTCCTGCTGCACTTCCTGCTGTAACTGCTGATGCCTCTGTTGCTATTTCATCTCCTGCTGCATCTCCTGCTGAATCTTCTTCTGCAGAATCTCCTCCAGCATCTCCAGCTACAATTCCTGCTGATGTATCTCCTGCTGCATCTCCTACTACATCCCCTGCTGCTGAATCCCCTACTATATTTCCTGCTGCATCTCCTGCTGCATTTTCTACTGAATCTCCTGCTGCAGAATCTCCTACGGAATTTCCTGCTGCATAATCTGCTGATGCATTTCCTGCTGATGCATCTCCTGCTGAATCTCCTGATGCTGCATCTCCTGCTGCTGAATCTCCTGCCTCTTCATCTCCTGCTGCAGCAACTCCTGCTGAATTTGATGCTGCATCTGGTGCGGCTGCATCTTCTTTTCCTGCATCTCCTGCTGCTGCATCTCCGGCTGATTTCCTGCTGCATTTCCCTCTCTTGAATCTCCTGCTGAATATCTTGGTGCATCTGCTGCTGAATATGCATCTCCTGCTGAATATGCATCTCCTGCTACATCTCCTGCTGATACACCTCATGCAGCTGTATCTCCTGCTGCATATGTTTCATCTGCTGTTGCCAAATCTCTTGCTCTTGAATATCTTACCGAATTTCCAGCAGCATGTCCTGCTGATGCAATTCTTGCTGCATCTCATCCTGCATCCTTTGCTGCTGCATACTTTGCAGCTGCATCTACTCCTGCTTCAGGTGAGGCTGCATCTGCTGCTTCATCTACTGCTGTATCTCCTGCTGTATGTGGTTCTGCATGTTCTGTTGCATATGGTGCTGCATCTTTAGCTGCATATGGTGCTGCATCTCCTGTTCTTCTGCTGCTGGTGCATCTCCTGCCTCATATCCTGCTGCTGTGTCTCCTGCTGATGTATGTTTTACTGCATCTCCTGCTGATGCATGTCCTGCTACATTTCTTGAATCTGCATCTACTTCTTCTGCATATCCGGCTCCAGTAACTCCTGCTGCATTAATTGCTGCTGTATTTCTTATTCATCTCATTCTGCTGCATCTACTGCTGCACCTGGTGCTGCTGTACCTCCACCTACTGCATCTCCTGTTGCATCTCCTCCTGTTGCATCTCCTGCTGTTTCATATCCTGCTACTGCATCTCCTAATGAATCTCCTGCTGCTTCATCTCTTGATCCATATCCTGCTGCTGCATCTCCTGTTTCTGCATCTCCTTTTGCTTCGTCTGCTGCTGCATCTCCTACTCTATCTCATGTTGCACCTTCTATTGAAGCATCTCCTGCGTCATCTCCTTCTGCTGCATATCTTGCTCCTTCATCTCGTTCTGCATCTCCTGCTGCATCTCCTTCTGCATCACCTGCAGATGGATCATCTATATTCATCTGCATTTCCTGCTGCAGCTCTTTCTGAATCTACTACTGCTGCATCTGCTGAATTTGCTGCTGCATCTGCTGCTGCTTCATCTACTGCTGCATCTCCTGATAGATCTCCTGCTGCTGCATCTCCTGCTACTGCATCTCCTGCTGCATCTTCTTCTGCTGCATCTGATGCTGCATCTGCTGCTTCTTTCTCTCTTGCTGCATTTACTGCCACTGCTTCTCCTGCTTTATTTCCTTCTGTTGCTTCTTCTTCACTTCAACTCTGCACCTCCTGCTGCTGCATCTCCTCCTTCTGCATCTCCGGCTCAATTGCCGGTAGCATCTCCTGCTTTTTCATCTCCTGCTGCTACATCTCCTAGTGCATATGATGCTTCTGCATCTCCTGTTACTTCTGCTGCTGCTGCATCTGCTTCTGCATCTCCTGCTGCTGCGTCTGCTGCATCATCTCCTCTTTCTCCATATCCTGCTGTATCTCCTGTTGATGCATCATATCATGCTGCTGCATATGTTGAAGGATCACTTCCTACTGCATCTTCTGCTGAATTATCATTTCCTGCTGCATCTGCTTCTGCATCTCCTGCTGCTGCTTCTTCTAATGCTGATGCATCAGTTGCTGCTGAATATCCTTATGAGTCTCCTACGGCATCTCATGCTTCTACATATCATGCTGAATCTCCTGCTCCATCTCCTTCTGAATATTCATCTCTTGATGCATCTCCATCTGCTGCCACTCCTACTGCTACTTTAGCTTCTGCATCTCCTGCTGCATCTCCTGCTGCTGAATTTCCTGCTTCATCTGCTTCTGCTGCATCACCTTCTGCATGTGCTACTGCAGGATCTCTTTCTGCTGCATCTCCTGCTGCTGCATTTGCTGCTTCATTTCCTGCTGCTGCATCTGCTGATACTGCATGTGCTGCTGCATCTACTGCTGCATTTCGTGGTGCTGCATATTCTTGTGTTGCATCTCCTGCTTCATCTCATTATGACTTAATTGCCACTATTGAGGTGCATTAGGGAAATCAAATTAGGCCCACAGGGAACATGCTAGCATGGAATCCTGCTGCTTCTGAATGTCTTCTCTTAAAGCAATTTCACTGCAAAGCGAGACTTTTGGAAGTCTGAGTATACGCTTGTGTACTGTAATATCAGAACGACTATTAAAGCGTCACTTGGAAATATCAGAGCTATTAGCATAAGTACCGCAGCGAAGAAGCTACAATGAAATGCAGGCTCTCGTTAGAGTCTTCTCTGGAAACGCTTTCACTGCAAGCTGCAAAGCATGACTAACAGAACGTTTTAGTATAAGGTACTGAATTGTGACTTATGAAGGTGCTTTCTAATAAGTGAGTAACTGATGCAGTGAAGATGCTAGCGTGGAATAGTGCTGCTACTGAATGTCTTCTTTTAGAGCGCTTTCACTGCAAAGCAAAACTTGTAAGAAGTTTCAGTCTAGGCTTTTACACTGCAACATCAAAATGGCTATTAAAGCATCACTTCAAAATATTTAGTGCTTTCACTGCAAGGCAAGACTTGTTAAACTTTTAGTCTGGGCTTACGTACTGCAACATCAGAATGGCTATTTAAAGCGTCGCTTCAAAATATCAGAGTATTCAGCGCAAATACTGCAGGGAAGATGCTACGATCAATTATTGACATTCGTCTAATTCTTCTCTGGATGCGCTTCCACTGCAAGGCAAGACTTGTAGAACTTTCAGTCTAGGCTCGTGTACTGCATCATCAGAATGGCTATTAAAGCGTCACTGCAAAATTTGAAAACGTTTAGAAAAAGTACCGCAGGGGCTCTGCTATGATCAAATGCTAGCTCTCGTTAGAATCTTCTCTTGAAGCGCTTTCACTGCAAGCTGCAAAGCACGTCTATCAAAACGTTTAGTATTGATTACGGAATTGTGATTTAACTGCGCCTATGGAGGAGCTTTAGGAAAAGTGAGTAAAGCCCGTATGGAAGATGCTAGCATGGAATGCTGCTGCTTCTGAATGTCTTCTTTTATAGCGCTTTCACTGCAAAGAAAGACTTGTAGAACTTTCAGTCTAGGCTCGTGTCCTGTAACATCAGAATTGGTAGTAAAGCCTCACTTCAAAATTTCAAATTGATCAGAACAAGTAGGGCAGGGAAGCTGCTGCAATCACATGCTGGCTCTCATTAGTCTTCTCTTGGAAGCGCTTTCACTGCAAGCTGCAAAGCACGAGTAGCACAAAATTTTAGTATAGGGTACAGAACAGTTACTTTACTTCGCCGAAAAACACTCTTTCGGAACAGGGAACTTCGGTGCAGGGAAGATGGTAGTATGGAATGCTGCTGCTTCTGAATGTTTTCACTTACAACACTTTCACTGCAAAGTACGACTTACAGAAGTTTCATTCTAGTCTTCTGAAGTATATCATCAACTTCTAAAGTGTCAATTCAAAATTTCAGAGCGTTCAGCACAAGTACCGCCGGGAAGCTTCTACCATCAAATGCTGGTTCTCGTTAGCGTCTTCTCTTCTAGTGCTTTCACTGCAAGCTGTGAAGCACAACTAACACATTTTAGTTTAGGGTAATGAATTGTGACTTAACTGCGCCTGTTAACGCTCTTATGGAAAAGTAAGTATTTCAGGCAGTGCAGATGCTGGCACGAAACTACACCACTTATTAATGTTTTCTCTTATAACGCTGTTACTGCAAAAGACAACTTGTAGAACTTTCACTCTAGGCTTATGAACTCTAAGATCAGAATGGCTATTAAAGCCTCATTTCAAGACTTGAGATCGTTCAGCACAAGTACCGCAGGGAAGCTGCTACCATCGAATTTTGGCTCTCGTTAGGATCCTTTCATGAAGCGTTTCAATGCCAGCCTCAAAGCACGAAAAACGCAACGTTTTCGTATAAGCTAGTTATTAGCCACTTACTAACGCCTAATAACACTCTTTAGGAAAAGAGAATATCTCCAGCAGGGAAGATGTTAGCATGGAATGCTTCTGCTTCTGAATGTCTTCTCTTAGAGCGCAATCACTGCAAACCAAGATTTATCGAGCTTTCGTACTTTGCAGTGGAAGTGTTATAAGCGAAAACATTCAGAAGCAGTAGCATTCCATACTACCATCTTCCCTGCACCCGAAGTTCACTATTCCGAAAGCGTGTTTTTCGGCGAAGTAAAGTAACTGTTCTGTACCCTATACTAAAATTTTGTGCTACTCGTGCTTTGCAGCTTGCAGTGAAAGCGCTTCAAGAGAAGATTCTAACGAGAGCTAGCATTTGATCATAGCAGAGCCCCTGCGGTACTTTTTCTAAACGTTTTCAAATTTTGCAGTGACGCTTTAATAGCCATTCTGATGATGCAGTACACGAGCCTAGACTGAAAGTTCTACAAGTCTTGCCTTGCAGTGAAAGCGCATCCAGAGAAGAATTAGACGAATGTCAATAATTGATCGTAGCATCTTCCCTGCTGTATTTGCGCTGAACACCATGATATTTTGAAGCGATGCTTTAATAGCCATTCTGGTGTTGCAGTACGTAAGCATAGACTAAAAGTTTAACAAGTCTTGTCTTGCAGTGAAAGCGCTAAATATTTTGAAGTGATGTTTTAATAGCCATTTTGATGTTGCAGTGTAAAAGCCTGGACTGAAACTTCTTACAAGTTTTGCTTTGCAGTGAAAGCGCTCTAAGAGAAGACATTCAGTAGCAGCACTATTCCACGCTAGCATCTTCACTGCGACAGTTACTCACTTATTAGAAAGCACCTTCATAAGTCACAATTCAGTACCTTATACTAAAACGTTCTGTTAGTGATGCTTTGCAGCTTGCAGTGAAAGCGTTTCCAGAGAAGACTCTAACGAGAGCCTGCATTTCATTGTAGCGTCTACCCTGAGGTACCTGTGCTGAACGCTCTGATATTTTAAAGTGACGCTTTAATAGCCGTTCTGATGTTACAGTACACAAGCGTATACTCAAACTTCTACAAGTCTCGCTTTGCAGTGAAAGCGCTTTAAGAGAAGACATTCAGAAGCAGCAGGATTCCATGCTAGCATCTTCCCTGTGGGCGTTATTCGATTTCACTAATGCACCTCAATAGTGGCAGTTAAATCATAATGAGATGAAGCAGGAGATGTAGCAGCAGGAAATGAAGCAGCAGATGCAGCAGTAATATTTGAAGTGAATATGCATCAGCAGGAAATGCAGCACCATAAGATTTAGAAGGAGATGCAGCAGAAGGAAGTGCAGCAAGACATGCTGCAGAAGGAGATGCAGCAGGAGATGCAGAACGAGATGAAGCAGCAAGATATGCAGCAGAAGGAGATGACGCAGGAGATGCTTCAATAGGAGGTGCAACATGAGATACAGCAGGAGATGCAGCAGCAGACGAAGCAAAAGGAGATGCAGAAAGAGGAGATGCAGCAGCAGGACATGGATCAAGAGATGAAGCAGCAGAAGATTCGGCAGGAGATGCAGCAGGAGGAGATGGAACAGGAGATGCAGGAGAAGATTCATCAGGAGATGCAGCAGGAGGAGGTACAGCAGCACCAGATGCAGCAGTATATGCAGCAGAAGGAGATGAATAAGAGATGCAGCAGCAATTGATGCAGCAGGAGATGCTGAAGCCAGAGATGCAGAAGAAGTAGATGGAGAAGCAGGAAACGCAGCAGGACATGCATCAGCAGGAGATGCAGCAAAACATACATCAACAGGAGAACAGCAGCAGGATATGAGGCAGGAGATGCACCAGCAGCAGATGCATCAGCAGGAAAGGCTGATGAGGAGATTCAGCAACAGATGCATAAGCAGGAAATGCATCAGCAGTTTCTGCAGCAGGAATTTCCGTAGGAGATTCTGCAGCAGGAGATTCAGTAGAAAACGCAGGAGGAGTTTTGGTAGAAAATGTAGCAGGAGATGCAGCAGGAGATATAGAAGGAGATTCAGCAGCAGGGTATGTACTAGGAAATGCAGCAGGGGATACATCAGCAGGAATTGAAGCAGGAGATGCTGGAGAAGATTTTGCAGAAGATGATTCAGCAGGAGATTCAGCAGGAGATGTAGCAGCAGGAGAAGCAGCTGCAGAAGACTGAGTAGCAGATGCAGCAGGAAATGTGGATGCTTCTGCAGATGCATCCACAGATGCATCCGCAGAGGATACAGCAGGAGATGAAGCAGCAGATGCAGCAGCAGGAGATGCAGGAGGATATCAAGTAGAAGGAGATGCAGCAGCAGCAAATGCAGCAACAGATTAAGGACATGCGGCAGAAGGAAATGCTGCAGATTATGCAGCAGGAGGTAATGCAGTAGGTGTTGCTGTAGCAAGTGATGCAGCGGCAGCTGCAGAGGCAGCAGCAATAGATGCAGCAGCAGATGCATCAGGAGATTCAGATTCAGTAGGAGATGTAGCAGCAGAAGATGCTGCAACAGATGATGCAGCAGGAGATGCAGCAGAAGGAAATGCAGCAAGATATGCTGCAGGAAAAGATGTTGTAGGATATGAAGCAGGAAATGCAGCAGCAGGAGATGCATATTAAGCAGTAGATTCAGCAGGAACTTCAGAAGGAGATACAGCAGCAGGAGATTTAGCAGGAGATGCAGCAGTAGATAAAGCAGCAGCATATGCAACAGCAGATGCACCAGATGAAGCAGAAAGAGATGCAGCAGCGGATGGAGCAGCAGATGCAACGGGAAATAGTGCCTCAGGAGATGTATCCGCAGATGCATGAGCAGAGGATGCATCAGGAGATGTAGCAGCAGGAGATACAGGAGCAGGTGATGCCGCAGGAGATGCAACACCAGAAGATGCAGCACCAAGAGATGTAGCAAGAGATGAAGCCGCACATGCAGTATCAGCAGATGCAGTAACAGGAGATGAAGCAGACGTTGCAGCAGCAGGAATTGCAGCAGCAGAAAATAGAACAGGAATAGATGCAGAAGGTAATGAAGCAGCAGGAGTTGCAGCAGAATATGCATCAGCAGGAAATGCAGTACCAAGAGATTCAGATGGAGATGCGGCAGATGCAGCAGCAGGAGATGCAGAAGCAGATGATAGAAGAGCAGGAAATTCAGAAGAAGGAGATGCAGAAAAAGATTCAGCAGCAGGATATGCAGCAGCAGGAAATGCAGCAGTATATACAAGAGCAGGTAATGCAGCAGCAGGACATGGAGCAGGAGATGCAAGAGCAAGAGATGCAGCATCAGACCAATCAGCAGGAGATATAGCAGCAGGAAATGCAGCAGGAAATGCAGCAGCAGTAGGTGAAGCAGGAGATGCAGTAGCAGGAGATGAAGCAAGAAATGAGATGCAGAAGGAGATGGAGAATGAGTTGAAGCATCAGGAGATGCAGCAGGGAATGCAGCAGCAGAAGTAACAGGAGATGCAGCAGCAGCATATGCACTAGGAGATGTAGCATCAGGAGATGCAGCAGCAGGAAGTGCAGAGTAGTAGATGAAGAGAAGAAGATGCAGCAGAAGCAAATGTAGCAGGAGATTCATTGGTAATACATGCAGCAGGATAGAAATCTATTTAAAAGTGAGGCTTTAATAGCCATTCTGATGTTACAGTACACAAGCGTATACTCAAACTTCTACAAGAGCCGCTTTGCAGAAAAAAGCTTGTTAATCTCTTAAAGATATTCAGAAGCAGCAGCTTTCCATGCTAGCATCTTCCCTGTGGGATTTATTCGATTTCCCTAAAGCGCCTCTATAGTGGCAGGTAAGTCATAATGAGATGAAGGAGGAGATGCAACACCAATAGATGCAGCACCAAGAGATGCAGCAGGAGATGCAGCAGCATGAGTTGCAGCAGAATATGCATCAGCAGGAAATGCAGCACCAAGAGATTCAGACGGAGATGCAGCAGGAGATGCAGCAGCAGGAGACGCAGAAGCAGATGTTACAACAGGTGCAGCACCAGCAGATGCAGCAACAGGAGATGCAGCAGAAGGAGATGCTGCAGCAGCACATGCAGAAGGTGATGCAGCAGTAGGAGATGCAGCAGAAGCAGATGCAGCAGGAGATACAGCAGCAGGAGATTCAGCGGCAGAGAAAGGATATTCAGCAGCTGACACGGCATCAGGGGATTCAGCAGCAGGAGATGCAGCAGGAGATGCAGAAGTAAACGCAGCAGTAGGAATGGCAGCAGGTGGAGATGCATCAGGAGATGCATATTCAGAAGGAGATGGAGCAGGAGATGCAGCATGATATGTAGAAGCATGAGATGCCGCAGGAGATTGATCAGGAGATTCAGCAGCAACTGATGCAGCAGCAGGAGAAGCAAAAGGAGATGCAGCAGCAGCAGGAGATGCAGAAGCAGATGAGCAGGAAATGAAGATTCAGCAGAAGATACAGTAGGAAGAGATTCTTCAACATATGCAGGAGCATGATATGATGCAGCAACAGGAGATACAGCACAATATGGAGAAAGAGGAGATAATGCAGCAGACGCAGAAGCAGGAGATTAAGCAGCAGGAGATTCGGCAGCAGGACATTCAGTAGCAGGAGAAGCAGCAGTAGATGCATATTCAGAAGGAGATTCAGCAGGAGATGCAGCAGGATATGTAGCACCATGAGATGCCACAGGAGATTCAGGAGGAGATTCAGCAGAAGGAGATGCAAGAGCAGCAGATGAAGCAGCAGGAGATGCAGAAGCAGATGCAGCAGGAGTCGATGCAGAAGGTAATAGAGCAGCAGGAGATTCTGAAGAAGTAGATGCAGAAAGAGATTCAGGAGCAGGAAAGGCAGCAGTATATAGAGAATCAGGAAATGCAGCAGGAGGAGTTGCAGTAGCAGGAGATGCAGCAGGAGTCGGTGCAGAAATTTATAGAGCAGAAGGAAATTCTGAAGAAGGAGATGTAGAAAGAGATTCAGAGGCAGAAAAGACAGCAGGAAATGCATCAGGAGGAGATGCAGTAGGAGGAGATAGAGCAGGTAATGCAGCAGCAGGAGATGCAGCAGGAGATGCAAGAGCAAGAGCTGCAACATCAGACCCATCAGCAGGAGATACAGCAGCAGCAGATGCAGCAGGAAATACAGCAGTAGATACAGGATTAGCAGATACTGTAGCAGGAAATGCAGCAGGAGAAGCAGAAGAAGATGACATATTAGATGATGAAGCCACAGATACATTAGCTGAAAATGAAGCAGAAGTTTCAGCAGAAGGAGATGCAACAGCAGGAGATGCAGAAGAAGATGCAGCAGGAGATGCAGATTTAGTAGGAGATGCATCAGCAGGAGATGCAGATGCAGCTGGAGGAGATGCAGCAGCAGAACATGCAGCAGGAGTCGATGCCGAGGGTAATAGAGTAGCAGGAGATTCAGAAGAAGGAAATGCATAAGAAGATTCAGCAGCACGAGAAGAAGCAGTAGGAAAGGCAGCAGTATATAGAGAATCAGGATATGCAGCAGGAGGAGATGCAGTAGGAGGAGACAGAGCAGGTAATGCAGAAGCAAGTGATGCAGCAGGAGATGCAAGAGGACGAGATGCAGCATCAGACCCATCAGCAGGAGATACAGCAGCAGAAGAATCAGCAGGAAATGCAGCAGCAGTACGTGCAGCAGAGATGCAGTAGCAGGAGATGAATCAAGAAAGGAGGTGCAGAAGGAGATGCAGAAGTAGTTGCAGAATCAGGAGATGCAGCAGGAAATGCAGCAGCAGGGGATGTAGTAGCAGAAGATGCAGAAGGAGTTGCAGAACCAGGAGATGCAACAGGGAATGCAGCAGCAGCAGAAGTAAAAGGAGATGCAGCAGCATCATATGCTGTAGGAGATGTAGCAGCAGGAGATGAAGAAGCAGGAGATGCTACAGGCGATTCAGCCGGAGATGCAGAAGGAGGAGATGCAGCAGCAGGAGGTGCAGAGTAGTAGATGAATAGAAGAAGATGCAGCAGAAAGAAAAAGAGCAGGAGAAGCAGCCGCAGTAAATGTAGCAATAAAGAAAGCAGCATCAGATGCAGCAGCAGATGCAGTAGAAGAGTATGCAACAGCAGATGCAGCAGCAGGAGTTGCAGCAGAAAGAGATCTATCAGGAGATGCAGCAGTAGATGAAGCAGCAGCACATGCAGATGAATATGCAGCAGCAGGAGATACAGCAGCATGAGATCTATCAGGAGATGCAGCAGTAGATGGAGCAGCAGCAGATGCAGCATCAAATTTAGCAGATACAGCAGCAGGAGATTCATAAAGAGCTGCCGCAGAAAATGCAGATGAATATGCAGCAGCAGGAGATACAGGAGGAGATGCATCTGCAGGTTATGCAGAAGGACATGCAGCAGGTGACTCTTAAGGAGACGCAGCAGGAGATTCAGAACGAGATGGAGCAGCAGGATATGCAGCAGAAGGAGATGACGCAGGAGATGCTTCAATAGAAAATGCACCATGAGATACAGAAGGAGATGCAGCAGCAGACGAAGCAAAAGGAGATGCAGAAACAGGAGATGCAGCAGCAGGATATGGATCAAGAGATGAAGCAGCATGAGATTGATTAGGAGATGCTTTAGCAAGATATGAAACAGAAGGAGATATAGTAGCAGGAGATGCAGCAGGACATTCAGCAGGTGATGCAGCAGGAGGAGATGGAACAGGAGATGCAGTAGGAAGAGGGACAGCAGCACCAGATGCAGCAGTATATGCAACAGAAAGAGACGAATAAGAGATACAGCAGCAATTGATGAAGCAGGAGATGCTGGAGCCGGAGATGCAGAAGAAGTAGATGCAGAAGCAGGAGATGTAGCAGGACATGCATCAGCAGGAGATGCAGCAAAACATACATCAGCAGGAGACACAGCAGCAGGATATGAGGCAGGGGATGCACCAGCAGCAGAAGAACAGGAGATGCAATATGATATGCAGCAGAAGCAGCACCATATGCAGCAGAACATGCAGAACCATATGCAGCAGGAGATACAGCAGCTGATGAAGCAGCAGATGCAGCTGGACATGTAGCATCACCAGAAGCATCAGCAGATGCAAGCAGCAAAGGATGCAGGATGAGATGCAGCAAGACTTGCATCAGCAGGAGATGCTGCTGGAAATTCAGCAAGAGATTTGGCAACAGCAGATGCAGCAGGATATGCAGCAGCAGATGCAGCTGCATTAAGTGTATCAGCAGGAGATGTAGAAGGAGATGCATATTCAGCAGGTGATGCACCAGGATATGCAGCAGGAGATTCAAGAGAAGGAAATGCAGCAGGAAATCAACCGGAAATGCAGCAGCAGAAGATGCAGGAAAAGAAGATGCAGCCGCACCAGATGCAAGAAGAGATTCAGCAGGAGTTGCAGCAGCAGGAGATGAAGAGGCAGGAGATTCAGCAGCAGGAGATGCAGCATCAGGAGATTCAGCAGGAGATGCATCAGCAGGAAATGCATCAGCAGATTCTGCAGCAGGAAATTCCGTAGGAGATTGTGCAGCAGGAGATTCAGTAGAAAAGGCAGCAGGAGATTCAGTAGAAAATGCAGCAGGAGATATAGAAGGAGATTCATCAGCTGGGGATGTAGTAGGAGATGCAGCAGGAGATACATCAGCAGGAATTGCAGCAGGAGATGCTGGAGGAGATTCTGCAGAAGAAGATTCAGCAGGAGATGCAGCAGGAGATGAAATAGCAACATAGGCATCAGCAGTTACAGCAGGAAGTGCAGCAGGAGATTCAGCAGGAGATGTAGCCGCAGATGCCTTCAACAGGATATGCAGTTGAAACGCAGAAGCACTAGATGCATCCATAGAAGATTGAGCAGCAGATGCAGCAGGAAATGAAGAAGCTTCTGTAGATGCATCCGCAGATGCATCCGCAGAGGATGTAGCAGGAGATGAAGCAGCAGGTTATACAGCAGCAGGAGATGAAGGATCAGATGCAGCAGCAGGAGATGCAGGAGGACATCAAGTAGAAGGAGATGCAGCAGTACATGAAGTAGCAGGAAATGGAGCAGCAGATTAAGGAGATGCAGCATCAGAAAATTCAGCATAATATGCAGCGGGAGGTAATGCAGCAGGTGATGCAGCTGCAGCTGCAGAGGCAGCAGATGCAGCAGCAAAAGATGCAGCAGCAGATGCAACAGCAAAAGATGCAGCAGCAGATGCATAATGAGATGGAAAGCAGGAAATTCAGACTCAGTAGGAGATGTAGCAGAAGGAAATGCTGCAGCAGGACATCTAGCAGGAGATGCAGTAGAAGGAAATGCAGCAAGATATGCTGCAGGAGGAGATGCAGTAGGATATAAATCAGGAGATTCAGCAGCAGGAGATGCAGCAGGGGATTCATATTCAGCAGTAGATTCAGCAGGAACTTTAGAAGGAGATGCAGCAGCAGGAGATTTAGCAGGAGATGCAACACCAGTAGATGAAGCAGCAGCATATGCAACAGCAGATGCACCAGATGGAGCAGAAAGAGATGCAGCAGGGGATGGAGCAGCAGATGCAACGGGAAATGGTGCATCAGGAGATGCATCCGCAGATGCACGAGCAGAGGATGCAGCAGGAGATGTAGCAGCAGGACGTACAGAAGCAGGAGATGACGCAGCATATGCAGCATCAGGAGATGCAGGAGGACATCAAGTAACATGGGCTGCTCCTGCTTCCTCCTGCTACTTCTGATGGTGCGTTTCCTGCTGATGCATCTCCTGCTGCATCTCCTGCTGCTGTATCTTCTGATTCATCTCATGCTGATGCATCTTCTGATGCATCTCCTGCTTCTGCATCTACTGTTGCTACATTTCCTGCTGAATCTGCTGCTGATTCTGCTGCTGCATCCCCTGCTGCTGATTCTCCTGCTTCTGCATATCCTGCTGCTTTATGGTCTGTTTCATCTACTGCTGCTGCACATCCTCCTACATCTTCTGCTGCTACACTTCCTTCTGCTGCATCTGCTACTGCATATCCTGCTGCATCTCCTTCTGCTGTATCTCCTGCTGAAAATCCTGCTGCGTTTCCTATGGCTGCATCACCTGCAGCTGAATCTTCTGCCGTGGTGCTGTGGTTTCATCTCCTGCTGCTGCATCTCCTGTTGCTGCATCTCCTTCAGAATATCCTGATGATGCAGATGCAGCAGCTGGAGTAGCAGGAGGTGCAGAAGGAGATGCAGCAGGAGATGCCCCAGAAGGAGATGCAGCATGAGATGCAGCAGAAGGAAATGCAGTAAGATATGCTGCAAGAGGAGATGCAACAGGTAATGCAGCAGCAGGGGATGCATGTTCAGCAGTAGATTCAGCATCACATTCAGAAGGAGATGCAGCAGCAGGAGATATAGCATAAGGCAATTCTTCAGCAGGAGATACAGCAGTGGGAGATGAAGCCACAAAAGATGCAGGAGAAGATGCAGAAGGAAATGCAGCAGAATATACCTCAAGAGATGCAGATGAAGGAGATGCAAGAGTAGATGCTGCAGAAGGAGTTGTAGCAGGAGATGCATCAGCAGGAGATGCATCAGCAGGAGATGCAGGCAGCAGACGAAAGAGGAGATGTAGATTCAGCAGCAGATGAAGTAGCAGGAGTTGCAGCAGCAGATGCAGTAGCAGGAGATGCAGCAACAGGTGAAGCAGCACCAGATGCAGCAGCATATGCTGAAGATGTAGTAGGAGGAGATTAAGCAGGAGATCCAGCAGGAAGAGGTGCAGCAGGATATGCCGAAAAAGATAAAGCAGAAAGAGATGCACAGGAAATAGAGCAGCAGGATATGCATCAGCAGGAAATGCAGCAGGACATGCACTAGCAAGAGATGCAGCAGAAGATGTAGCAGGAGATATAGCAAGAGGATATGCACCATGATATACAGCAGCAGGAGATGCAACAAAAGATGAAACAGCAGGAGATGCAGTAGGAGAGACAGCAGCAGGAGATGCAGCAGTAGATTCTGCTGCATCTCCTCTGCTGCCTCTCCTGCTGCTAAATCTTCTCCTGCTAAAGCTCCTCCTGCATCAGTTGATGCATTTCCTGCATCTCCTGTGGCTGCATCTGCTGGTGCATATCCTGCTTCTCTATCTTCTCTATCTCTAGCTGCATCTCCTGCTGCTCCATGTACTGATGCATCTCCTGATGCTGCATCTCCACCTGCTGCATCTCCTGTTGCTGAATCTCCTGCTGATGCATCTGCTGGTGCTGCATATGCTACTGCATCCGCTGCAGGATATTCTTCTTCTGCCGCAGGATCTTCTTCTTCTGCCTCTCATGCCACATCTCCCGCTGATGCATCTCCTGCTTCTGTATATCTTGCTCAATCTACTGCTGCTGCATCTCCAGCTGCATCTCCTGCTGCTGCATCTCTTGCATCTTTTGGTGCATCTGCTGTAGATTAATCGACTGCTGCATCTCCTTTTGCTTCACCGTCTGATTTTTTGATGTCCTCCTGCATCACCTGATGCTCCATCTGCTGCTGCTGCATACACTGCTGCATCTTCTGCTGCTGAATTTACTTCTGCTGCATCTACTGCTGCATCACCTTCTACTGAATTCCCTGATGTATCTCTTGCTGCTGCATCCACTGATACATCTCCTAATGCTGCATCTCCTGCTGCTGCACCTCCTGATGCATCTCCTGCTCAATCTCCTCCTGCTGCTTCTCCTACTGCTTCATCTCCTGCATCTGCTGCTGCATGTGCTACTGCATCTCCTGCTTCTCTATGTCCTCCCCCTGGATCTCCACCTGCATCGATTGCTGCTGCATCCTCTGCTGAACCTCCTGCTGCTGCATCTCCTTCTGCAACTTCCTCTGATGCATCAACAGCTTCATCTGATGATGCATCTCCCCTGCTTCATCTCCTGATGCTGAATCTCCTGCTCTTGCATACCCTGCTGCATCTACAGCTGCTTCTAAGCCTACTTCATCTACTGCTGCTGCATTACCTGCCTCTTCTGCTGCTGCATCTCCTCCTGGATTTCCTGCTGCTGCATCTCCTGCTGCTATATCTTTTGCTTATCAATCTCCTGCTGCTGCATCTCTTACGGAATCTGCTTCTGAATCTGCTCCTGCATCTACTGCGGCTGCATCTCCTGATGCTGTATCTCCTGCTACTGCATCTCCTAATGCATCTCCTGTAGCTTAATCTCCTGCTTTTGCATCTCCTGCCTTCTGATGCCTATCTTGCTGCTGCATCTCCTGCTGCTGCATCTCCTGCTGCTTCGTCTGCTTCTACATCTCCCGCTGCATTCCTCCTGCTGCATCTCAAGGTACATCTCCTCTTGCTCAGTCTCTTGCTGCATATCCTGCTGCTACATCTCCTGCTACTGCATCTCCTGCTGCATCTCCTGCTGCATCTCTTGCAGCTTCATCTCCTGCTCCATCCTTTGTGGCTGCATCTCCTGCTCCACATCCTTCTGTTGCATCTGCGTATTCATCGTATGATGGTGCTTTCTTGCTGGATCTCCTGCTTCTGTATGTCCTGCTGCTCCAAACTCTGCTGCATCTCCTGCTGCTGCATTTCCAGCTGCAGCTGCTGCTGCTGTATCTCCTGCAGCTGCGGCTGCTGAAGCATTTCCTGATTCATTTTCTACTGCTGCATCTCCTTCTGCTGCAACTCCTGCTGCATCTCCTTTTGCTGCATTACCTTCTGCTGCATTTCCTGCTCATGCATCTGATACTTCATCTCCTGATGCTGCATCTGCTGGTGCTGCATCTCCTGCTGCATCTGCTGCTGAATCTCCTGCTTCTGAGTCTCATATCGCATCTCCTGTTGCTGCATCTCCTGCTTCTGCATATCTCGCAGCATCTCCTGCTGCTGCAACACCTGCTGAGGGATGTCCTGCATCTTTTGCTGCATCATGCTCTAGATTCGCCTACTGGTGCATCTCCTGCTGCTGCATCTCCTGCTGATGGATGTCCTCGTGCATCCCCTGATGCTGCATCTGCTTCTGCATCTCCTGCAGCT
Organism: Clamator glandarius; assembly: GCA_033459285.1. Taxonomy (NCBI): domain Eukaryota; kingdom Metazoa; phylum Chordata; class Aves; order Cuculiformes; family Cuculidae; genus Clamator; species Clamator glandarius. The sequence continues at coordinate 2,966,855 of JAUNZM010000625.1, forward strand.
GCATCTCCTGCTTCATCTCCTTTGCTGCTTATATTGCTGCTGCATCTACTGCTGCTTGGCCTGCTGCTGTATCTCCTGCTCCATTTCCTGCTGGGGCATCTCCAGCTGCATGTCCTTCTGCACCTCCTGCTGCACCTCCTGCTGCATCTGCATCATCAGGATATTCTGAAGGAGATGCAGCAACAGGAGATGCAGCTGCAGGAGATGAAACCACAGCACCGCGGCAGAAGATTCAGCTGCAGGAGATGCAGCCATAGGAGACGCAGTAAGATTTTCAGCAGGAGATACAGCAGAAGGAGATGCAGCAGGAGAGGCAGCAGAAGATGCAGCAGAAGGAAGTGTAGCAGCAGAAGATGTAGGAGGATATGCAGCAGCAGTAGATAAAACAGACCATAAAGCAGCAGGATATGCAGAAGCAGGGGAATCAGCAGCAGGGGATGCAGCAGCAGATTCAGCAGCAGATTCAGCAGGAAATGTAGCAACAGTAGATGCAGAAGCAGGAGATGCATCAGAAGATGCATCAGCAAGAGATGAATCAGAAGATACAGCAGCAGGATATGCAGCAGGAGATGTAACAGCAGGAAATGCACCAGCAGGGGCAGCAGCAGAAGATGCAGGGGGAGCTATAGAATAAAATGAGGAAGCAGGAGCAGCCCCTGTTACTTGATGTCCTCCTGCATCTCCTGCTGCTGCATCTGCTGCGTCATCTCTTGCTCCTGTATCTCCTGCTCCTACATCTCCTGATGCATCCTCTGCTCATGAATCTGCGGATGCATCTCCTGATGCACCTTTTCCCGTTGCATCTGCTGCACCATCCCCTGCTGCATCTCTTTCTGCTCCATCTGGTGCATCTGCTGTTGCATATACTGCTGCTTCATCTACTGCTGCATCTCCTACTAAATTTCCTGCTTCTGCATCTCCTTCTGAAGTTTCTGCTGAATCTACTGCTGAATATGCATCCCCTGCTGCATCTCCTGCTGCTGCATCTCCTGCTTCATATCCTACTGCATCTCCTCCTGCAGCATATTTTGCTGCATTTCCTTCTGCTGCATCTCCTGTTGCAGCATCTGCTGCAGCATCTTCTGCTGCTACATCTACTGAATCTGCATCTCCTGATGCATCTGCTGCTGTATATATTGCTGCTGCATCTGTTGCCTCTGCAGCTGCAGCTGCATCAACTGCTGTTGCATCACCTGCTGCATTACCTCCTGCTGCATATTATGCTGCAATTCCTGCTGCTGAATCTAACCTGCTCCTCCATTTCCTGATGATTCATGTACTGCTGCATCACCTGCTACATTTGCTGCTGCTGCATCTCCTTCTACTTGATGTCCTCCTGCATCTCCTGCTGCTGCATCTGATCCTTCATCTCCTGATGCTGTATAGCCTTCTGCTTCATCTCCTTCTGCATCCTCTGCGGATGCATCTGCAGAAGCATCTCCATTTCCTGCTGCATCTGCTGCTCAGTCTTCTACGGATGCATCTAGTGCTTCTGCATTTCAGCTGCATATCCTGTTGAAGGCATCTGCGGCTGCATCTCCTGCTGCTGCATCTCCTGCTGAATCTCCTGCTGCACTTCCTGCTGTAACTGCTGATGCCTATGTTGCTATTTCATCTCCTGCTGCATCTCCTGCTGAATCTTCTTCTGCAGAATCCCCACCAGCATCTCCTGCTGCAATTCCTGCTGATGTATCTCCTTCTGCATCTCCTACTACATCCCCTGCTGCTGAATCTCCTTCTATATCTCCTGCTGCATCTCCTCCTGCGTTTTCTACTGAATCTCGTGCTGCAGAATCTCCTACGGAATTTCCTGCTGCAGAATCTGCTGATGCATTTCCTGCTGATGCATCTCCTGCTGAATCTCCTGATGCTGCATCTCCTCCTGCTGAATCTCCTGCCTCTTCATCTCCTGCTGCAGCAACTCCTGCTGAACCTGATGCTGCATCTGGTGCGGCTGCATCTTCTTTTCCTGCATCTTCTGCTGCTGCATCTCCGGCTAATTTCCTGCTGCATTTCCTTCTCTTCAATGTCCTGCTGCATATCCTGGTGCATCACCTGCGGAATATGCATCTCCTGCTACATCTCCTTCTGATACGCCTCATGCAGCTGCATCTGCTGCTGCATATCCTGTTGCATCTGTAGTTGCAAAATCTCTTGCTGTTGCATATCGTACTGAATTTCCATCTGCATCTCCTGCTGATGCAAGTCTTCCTGCATCTCATCCTGCATCCTTTGCTGCTGTACCTGCTTCTGCTTCTGGTGATGCTACATCTCCAGCTGCATCTGCTGCTTCATCTGCTGCTGTATCTCGTGATGCATAAGTTTCTGCATATTCTGCTGCATATGTTGCTGCATCTGGTGCTGCTTCTGCTGCTGGTGCATCTCCTGCCTCATATCCTGCTGCTGTGTCTCCTGCTGATGCATTTCCTGCTGCATCTCGGGCTCCAGCATCTCCTGTGCATTAATTGCTGCTGTATCTCTTATTCATCTCCTTCTGCTGCATATACTGCTGCATCTGGTGCTGCTGTACCTCCTGCTGTTGCATCTCCAGTTGCATCCCCTGCTGAATGTACTCCTACTGCAACTCCTGTTGCATCTCCTCCTTCTGCATCTCCTGCTGAATGTCCTGCTGAATGTCCTGCTGCTATATATCCTGCTGTTTCATATCCTGCTACTGCATCTCCTAATGAATCTCCTGCTGCCTCATCTCTTGATCCATGTCTTGCTGCTGTTTCTGCATCTCCTTTTGCTTCGTCTGCTGCTGCATCTCCTGCTGTATCTCATGTTGCACCTTCTATTGAAGCATCTCCTGCGTCATCTCCTTCTGCTACATATCTTGCTGCTTCATCTCGTTTTACATCTCCTGCTGCATCTCCTTGAGCGTCACCTGCTGCATCTCCTTTTGCATCACCTGCAGATGCATCTCCTCCAAATGCATATTCATCTGCATTTACTGCTGCACCTCTTTCTGAATCTACTACTGCTGCATCTGCTGAATTTGCTGCTGCATCTGCTGCTGCTTCATCTACTGCTGCATCTCCTGATAGATCTCCTGCTTCTGCATCTCCTGCTGCTACATCTCCTGCTGCACTTCCTGCTGTAACTGCTGATCCCTATGTTGCTATTTCATCTCCTGCTGCATCTCCTGCTGAATATGCATCTCCTGCTATATCTCCTTCTGATACACCTCATGCAGCTGCAGCTGCTGCTCCATATCCTGCTGCATCTGTTGTTGCCAACTCTCCTGCTGTTGCATATCCTACTGAATTTCAGCAGCATGTCCTGCTGATGCATTTCTTGCTGCATCTCATCCTGCATCATTTGCTCCTATACCTGCTGCTGATTCTGGTGATGCTACATCCCCAGCTGCATCTGCTGCTTCATCTGCTGCTGTATCTCCTGCTGCATACGGTGCTGCTTCTGCTGCTGGTGCATCCCCTGCCTCATATCCTGCTCCTGTGTCTCCTGCTGATGTATGGTTTGATGCATCTCCTGCTTCTGCATCTACTTCTTCTGCATCTCCGGCTCCAGCATCTCCTGCTGCATCAATTGCTCCTGCATCTCTTACTCATCTCCTTCTGCTGCATCTCCTCCTGCTGCATTCCCTGCTGAATCTCCTCCTACTGCATCTCCTGTTCCATCTCGTCCTGCAGCACCTCATGCTGAATATCCTGCTGCTTCATCTCCTGCTACATCCTCTGCGGATCTATCTGCGGATGCATCTACAGAAGCTTCTTCATTTCCTGCTGCATCTGCTGCTCAATCTTCTATGGATGCATCTAGTGCTTCTGCGTTTCAACTGCATATCCTGTTGAAGGCATCTGTGGCTACATCTCCTGCTGAATCTCCTGCTGCACTTCCTGCTGTAACTGCTGATGCCTATGTTGCTATTTCATCTCCTGCTGCATCTCCTGCTGAATCTTCTTCTGCAGAATCTCCTCCAGCATCTCCTGCTGCAATTCCTGCTGATGTATCTCCTGCTGCATCTCCTACTACATCCCCAGCTGATGAATCTCCTTCTATATCTCCTGCTGCCTTTTCTACTGAATCTCCTGCTGCACAATCTCCTACGGAATTTCCTGCTGCAGAATCTGCTGATGCATTTCCTGCTGATGCATCTCCTGCTGAATCTCCTGATGCTGCATCTCCTGCTGCTGAATCTCCTGCCTCTTCATCTCCTGCTGCTGCAACTCCTGCTGAATCTCTTCTTGCATCTGGTGCGGCTGCATCTTCTTTTCCTGCATCTTCTGCTGCTGCATTTCCGGTTGATTTCCTGCTGCATTTCCTTCTCTTGAATCTCCTGCTGCATATCCTGGTGCATCACCTGCTGAATATGCATCTCCTTCTACATCTCCTGCTGATACACTTAATGCAGCTGCATCTGCTGCTGCATATCCTGCTGCATCTGCTGTTGCCAAATCTCTTGCTGAATTTCCAGCAGCATCTCCTGCTGATGCAAGTCTTGCTGCATCTCATCCTGCATCCTTTGCTGCTTGCATCTGCTGATGCTTCTGGTGATGCTACATGTCCAGCTGCATCTGCTGCTTCATCAGCTGCTGTATCTCCTGCTGCATATGGTTCTGCATGTTCTGCTGCATATGGTGCTGCTTCTGCTGCATATCATATTGCATCTCCTGTTCTTCTGCTGCTGGTGCATCCCCTGCCTCATATCCTGCTGCTGTGTCTCCTGCTGATGTATGTTTTGCTGCATCTCCTGCTGATGCATGTCCTGCTACATCTCCTGCTTCTGCATCTACTTCTTCTGCATCTCCGGCTCCAGCATCTCCTGCTTCATCAATTGCTGCTGTATCTCTTATTCGTCTCTTTCTGTTGCATATACTGCTGCATCTGGTGCTGCTGTCCCTCTTCCTACTGCATCTCCTGTTCCATCTCCTCCTGCTGCATCACCTGCTGAATGTCCTGCTGCATCTCCTGCTACTATATCTCCTTCTGTTTCATATCTTGCTAAAGCATCTCCTAATCAATCTCATGCTGCTTCATCTCTTGATCCATATCCTGCTGCTGCATCTCCTGTTTCTGCATCTCCTTTTGCTTCGTCTGCTGCTGCATCTCCTTCTGTATCTCATGGTGCATTTTCTATTGAAGCATCTCCTGCGTCATCTCCTTCTGCTGCATATCCTGCTGCTCCATCTCGTTCTGAATCTCCTGCTGCGTCTCCTTAAGAGTCACCTGCTGCATGTCCTTCTGCATAACCTGCAGATGCATCTCCTCCTGTATCTCCTGCTGCTGCATATTCATCTGCATTTTCTGCGGCAGCTCTTTATGAATCTCCTGCTGCTGTATCTGCTAAATTTGATGCTGCATCTGCTGCTGCTCCATCTACTGCTGCATCTCCTGATAGATCTCATGCTGCTGTATCTCCTGCTGCTGCATATTCATCTGCATGTGCTGCTGCTTCATCTACTGCTGCATCTCCTGATAGATCTCTTTCTGCTGCAACTCCTGCTGCTGCATCTGCTGTTGCATACTCTTCTACTGCATCTGCTGCTGCATCTGATGCTGCTTTCTTTATTGCTACATTTACTGCGGCTGCTTCTCCTGCTCTTTTTCTTTCTGCTGCATCTTCTTCTATTCATCTACTACTCTGCACCTCCTGCTGCTGCATCTCCTCCTTCTGCATCTCCGGCTGAATCGCCTGTAGCATCTCCTGCTTCTTCATCTCCTGCTGCTACATCTCCTACAGCATATGATGCTGCTGCATCTCCTTTTACTTCTGCTGCTGCTGCATTCCCTGTTGCATCTCCTGGTTCTGCAACTCCTTCTGCATCTTCTGCTACTACATCCCCTGCTGCTGCATTTCCTGCTGCATCTCCTGATTCTGCAACTACTTCTGCATCTCCTTCTGCATCTCCTTTCTTGATTCATCTCCTGCTACTGCATCTCTGCTGCACGTACTGCTGCTGCATTTCCTGCTGATTCTTCTGCTGCTGTATCTCCTGCTGATGGGTCTGATGCTGCATCTCGTCCTCTTGCATCTCCTGCTGCATCACTTGCTTCTGCATTACCTGCTCTGTCTCCTCCTACTGCATCTCCTCCTGCTGCATATCCTGATTCTCTATATACTGCTGCCTTTCCTACTGCTTCTTCTCGTGCTGCTGAATCTTCTTATGCATTTCCTTCTTCTGAATCTCCTGCTACTCTATTACCCTCGGCATCGACTCCTGCTGCATGTTCTGCTGCTGCATCTCCTCCAGCTGCATCTGCATCTCCTGCTGATGCATCTCCTACTAAATCTGCATCTCCTGCTGCATCTTCTTCTGCATCTCCTGCTGTTGCATCTCCTTCTGCTGAAACTTCTGCTTCATTTTCAGCTAATGTATCTGTGGCTTCATCATCTAATATGTCATCTTCTTCTGCTTCTCCTGCTGCATTTCCTGCTACAGTATCTGCTAATCCTGTATCTACTGCTGTATTTCCTGCTGCATCTGCTGCTGCTGTATCTCCTGCTGATGGGTCTGATGTTGCAGCTCTTGCTCTTGCATCTCCTGCTGCATCTCCTGCTGCTGCATTACCTGCTCTATCTCCTCCTACTGCATCTCCTCCTGATGCATTTCCTGCTGTCTTTTCTGCCTCTGAATCTCTTTCTACATCTCCTTCTTCAGAATTTCCTTCTGCTCTATAAATTTCTGCACCGACTCCTGCTGCATCTCCTGCTACTGCAACTCCTCCTGCTGCATTTCCTGATTCTCTATATACTGCTGCCTTTCCTGCTCCTGAATCTCTTTCTGCATCTACTTCTTCAGAATCTCCTGCTGCTCTATTACCTTCTGCATCGACTCCTGCTGCATCTGCTTCTGCATCTCCTGCTGCTTCATCTGCTGCTCTTGCATCTCCTTCTGCTGAATCTCCTCCTGAATCTCCTGTGGCATCTCATGGTGCTACATATCCTGCTGCATCTCCTGCTGAATCTCCTTCTGAATATGCATCTACTGCTGCTTCTCCTGCTACTGAATGTCCTGCTGCCGAATCTCCTGCTGCTTAATCTCCTGCTTCTGCGTCTGCTGCATTATCTCCTCTTTCTCCATATTGTGCTGTATCTCCTGTTGCTGCATCATATCATGCTCCTGCATATGTTGAAGAATCTCTTCCTACTGTATCTTCTGCTGAATCTTCATTTCCTGCTCATCTGCTTCTGCATCTCCTGCTGCTGCTGCATCTCCTTTTGCTTCTCCTGCTGCTGCATCAGTTGCTGCTGAATCTCCTGATCAATCTCCTGCGGCATCTCATGCTTCTACATATCATGCTGCATCTCCTGCTCCATCTCCTTCTGAATATGCATCTCCTGATGCATCTCCACCTGCTGCCATTCCTACTGCTGCGTTTACTTCTGCATCTCCTGCTGCATCTCCTGCTGCTGAATCCCCTGATGCCGTGTCAGCTGCTGAATATCCTTTCTCTGCCGCTGAATCTCCTGCTGCTGTATCTCCTGCTGCATCTGCTTCTGCTGCATCTCCTACTGCTGCATCACCTTCTGCATGTGCTGCTGCAGCATCTCCTTCTGCTGCATCTCCTGTTGCTGCATCTGCTGGTGCTGCACCTGTTGTAACATCTGCTTCTGCGTCTCCTGCTGCTGCATCTCCTGCTGCATCTCCGTCTGAATCTCTTGGTGCTGCATTTCCTGCTGATGCATATTCTGCTGCAACTCATGCTGCTGCATCTCCTGCTGCATCTCTTGGTGCTGCATCTATTGGTGTTGCATCTCCTCCTTCATCTCATTATGACTTACCTGCCACTATAGAGGCGCTTTAGGGAAATCGAATAAATCCCACAGGGAAGATGCTAGCATGGAAAGCTGCTGCTTCTGAATATCTTTAAGAGATTAACAAGCTTTTTTCTGCAAAGCGGCTCTTGTAGAAGTTTGAGTATACGCTTGTGTACTGTAACATCAGAATGGCTATTAAAGCCTCACTTTTAAATAGATTTCTATCCTGCTGCATGTATTACCAATGAATCTCCTGCTACATTTGCTTCTGCTGCATCTTCTTCTCTTCATCTACTACTCTGCACTTCCTGCTGCTGCATCTCCTGATGCTACATCTCCTAGTGCATATGCTGCTGCTGCATCTCCTGTTACTTCTGCTGCTGCATTCCCTGCTGCATCTCCTGATGCTTCAACTCATTCTCCATCTCCTTCTGCATCTCATTTCTTGCTTCATCTCCTGCTACTGCATCTCCTGCTTCACCTACTGCTGCTGCATTTCCTGCTGCATTTCCTGCTGCTATATCTCCTGCTGATTGGTCTGATGCTGCATCTCTTGCTCTTGCATCTCCTGCTCCATGTCCTGCTGCTGCATTACCTGCTCTTGTATATACTGCTGCATTTCCTGCTGCTGCATATCCTGCTGCTGAATCTTTTTCTGCATCTCCTTCTTCTGAATTTCCTGCTCTTCTATCATCTGCTTCTGCATCTCCTGCTGCTGCATCTGCCGCATCTCCATCTGAATCTCTTGGTACTGCATTTCCTGCTGATGCATATTCTGCTGCAACTCCTGCTGCTTCATTACCTTCTGCATCTATTCCTGTTCTATTTTCTGCTGCTGCAATTCCTGCTGCTGCAACGTCTGCTTCATCTCCTGTTACTGCATCTGCTGATACTGCATGTGCGGCTTCATCTCTTGCTACATCTCTTGGTGCTGCATCTTCTGGTGTTGCATCTCCTGCGGCATCACCTGCTCCTGTATCTCCTGCTGCTACATCTCCTGATGCATCCTCTGCTCATGCATCTGCGGATACATCTCCTGAGGCACTATTTCCCGTTGCATCTGCTGCTCCATCCGCTGCTGCATCTCTTTCTGCTTCATCTGGTGCATCTGCTGTTGCATATGCTGCTGCTTTATCTACTGCTGCATCTCCTGCTAAATCTCCTGCTGCTGTATCTCCTTCTGAAGTTCCTGCTGAATCTACTGCTTAATATGCATCTCCTGCTGCTGCATTTCCTGCTTCATATCCTACAACATCTTTTCCTGCAGCATATCTTGCTGCATTTCCTTCTGCTGCATCTCCTGCTGCATCATCTGTTGCAGCATCTTCTGCTGCTACATCTCCTACTGAATCTGAATCTCCTGATGCATCTGCTGCTGCATCTATTGCTGCTGCCTCTGCAGCTGCCGCTGCATCACTTGCTACAGCAACACCTACTGCATTACCTCCTGCTGCATAATCTGCAGCATTTCCTTCTGCCGCATGTCCTTAATCTGTTGCTGCATTTGCTGCTGCTGCATCTCCTTCTACTTGATATCCTCCTGCATCTCCTGCTGCTGCATCTGCTGCTTCATCTCCTGCTGTATCCTCTGCGGATGCATCTGTGGATGCATCTGCAGAAGCATCCACATTTCCTGCTGCATCTGCTACTCAGTCTTCTGCGGCTGCTTCTCCTGCTGCTACATCTCCTGCTGAATCTCCTGCTGAATCATCTTCTGCAAAATCTTCTCCAGCATCTCCTGCTTCAATTCCTGCTGATGTATCCCCTGCTGCATTTCCTAGTACATACCCTGCTGCTGAATCTCCTTCTATATCTCCTGCTGCATCTCCTGCTACATTTTCTACCAAAACTCCTCCTGCGTTTTCTACTGAATCTCCTGCTGCAGAATCTCCTACGGAAATTCCTGCTGCAGAAACTGCTGATGCATTTCCTGCTTATGCATCTGTTGCTGAATCTCCTCATCAGCCTTTCCTGCTGATGCATCTGCTGCTGGTGCATCTCCTGCCTCATATCCTGCTGCTGTTCTCCTGTTGATGTATGTTTTGCTGCATCTCCTGCTGATGCATGTCCTGCTGCGTTTCCTGCTTCTCCATCTACTTCTTCTGCATCTCTGGCTTCAGCATCTCCTGCTGCATCAATTGCTGCTGCATCTCTTATTCATCTCCTTCTGCTGCATATACTGCTGCATCTGGTGCTGCTGTACCTCCTCCTGCTGCATCTCCTGATGAATCTTCTCCTGCATCTCCTGTTCCATCTCCTCCTGCTGCATCTCCTGCCGAATCTTCTGCTGCTTCATCTCTTGATCCATGTCCTGCTGCTGCATCTCCTCTTTCTGCATCTCCTTTTGCTTCGTCTGCTGCTGCATCTCCTGCTGTATCTCATGTTGCACCTCCTATTGAAGCATCTCCTGCGTCATCTCCTTCTGCTGCATATCTTGCTGCTTCATCTCGTTCTGCATCTCCTGCTGCATCTCCTTCTGCAGCATGTCTTGCTGCACTTCCTTCTGCTGCATCTCCTTCTAAATCTTATGGTGCTGCATTTCCTGCTGATGCATATTCACTTCAAATATTACTGCTGCATCTGCTGCTTCATTTCCTGCTGCTACATCTCCTGCTTCATCTCATTATGATTTAACTGCCACTATTGAGGTGCATTAGTGAAATCGAATAACGCCCACAGGGAAGATGCTAGCATGGAATCCTGCTGCTTCTGAATGTCTTCTCTTAAAGCGCTTTCACTGCAAAGCGAGACTTGTAGAAGTTTGAGTATACGCTTGTGTACTGTAACATCAGAACGGCTATTAAAGCGTCACTTTAAAATATCAGAGCGTTCAGCACAGGTACCTCAGGGTAGACGCTACAATGAAATGCAGGCTCTCGTTAGAGTCTTCTCTGGAAACGCTTTCACTGCAAGCTGCAAAGCATCACTAACAGAACGTTTTAGTATAAGGTACTGAATTGTGACTTATGAAGGTGCTTTCTAATAAGTGAGTAACTGTCGCAGTGAAGATGCTAGCGTGGAATAGTGCTGCTACTGAATGTCTTCTCTTAGAGCGCTTTCACTGCAAAGCAAAACTTGTAAGAAGTTTCAGTCCAGGCTTTTACACTGCAACATCAAAATGGCTATTAAAACATCACTTCAAAATATTTAGCGCTTTCACTGCAAGACAAGACTTGTTAAACTTTTAGTCTATGCTTACGTACTGCAACATCAGAATGGCTATTAAAGCATCGCTTCAAAATATCATGGTGTTCAGCGCAAATACAGCAGGGAAGATGCTACGATCAATTATTGACATTCGTCTAATTCTTCTCTGGATGCGCTTTCACTGCAAGGCAAGACTTGTAGAACTTTCAGTCTAGGCTCGTGTACTGCATCATCAGAATGGCTATTAAAGCGTCACTGCAAAATTTGAAAACGTTTAGAAAAAGTACCGCAGGGGCTCTGCTATGATCAAATGCTAGCTCTCGTTAGAATCTTCTCTTGAAGCGCTTTCACTGCAAGCTGCAAAGCATGTCTAACAAAACGTTTAGTATTGATTACGGAATTGTGATTTAACTGCGCCTATGGAGGAGCTTTAGGAAAAGTGAGTTAAGCCCGTATGGAAGAAGCAGCAGCATGGAATGCTGCTGCTTCTGAATGTCTTCTTTTATAGCGCTTTCACTGCAAAGAAAGACTTGTAGAACTTTCAGTCTAGGCTCGTGTCCTGTAACATCAGAATGGGTATTAAAGCCTCACTTCAAAATTTCAAATCGATCAGAACAAGTACGACAGGGAAGCTGCTACGATTTCATGCTGGCTCTCTTTAATTTTCTCTGGAAGCGCTTTCACTGCAAGCTGCAAAGCACGAGTAGCACAAAATTTTAGTATAGGGTACAGAACAGTTACTTTACTTCGCCGAAAAACACTCTTTCGAAACAGTGAACTTCGGTGCAGGGAAGATGGTAGTATGGAATGCTGCTGCTTCTGAATGTTTTCACTTACAACACTTTCACTGCAAAGTATGACTTACAGAAGTTTCATTCTAGTCTTCTGAAGTATATCATCAACTTCTAAAGTGTCAATTCAAAATTTCAGAGCGTTCAGCACAAGTACCGCCAGGAAGCTTCTACCATCAAATGCTGGTTCTCGTTAGAGTCTTCTCTTCTAGCGCTTTCACTGCAAGCTGTGAAGGACGACTAACACATTTTAGTTTGGGGTAATGAATTGTGACTTAACTGTGCCTGTTAACGCTCTTACGGAAAAGTATTTCAGGCAGTGCAGATGTTGGCATGAAACTACACTGCTTATTAATGTTTTCTCTTATAGAGCTGTTACTGCAAAAGACGACTTGTAGAACTTTCACTCTAAGCTTATGAACTCTAAGATCAGAATGGCTATTAAAGCCTCATTTCAAGAGCTGAGATCGTTCAGCACAAGTACGGCAGGGAAGCTGCTACCATCAAATTTTGTCTCTCATTAGGATCCTTTCATGAAGCACTTTCACTGCCAGCCCCAAAGCACGAAAAACGCAACGTTTTCGTATAGGCTAGTTATTAGCGACTTAATAACGCCTAATAACGCTCTTTAGGAAAAGAGAATATCTCCAGCAGGGAAGATGTTAGCATGGAATGCTTCTGCTTCAGAATGTCTTCTCTTAGAGCGCAATCACTGCAAACCAAGATTTATCGAACTTTCCATCTAGGCTAGTGAACGGTAACGTCAGCAAAGCTAGTAAGACTTCACTTGAAGATTTGAAAGCATTGAGCACAAGTACCCCTGGGAAGTTGCTAGCATCAAATGGTGGCTCACGTTAGTATCTTGTCAGGAAGCGTTTCCACTGAGAGGTGCAAAATACGACTTGCATTGCCTTAAAATGTAGGTTAAAGAATAGTGACATAATAGCGACTAATAACGAGCTTTAAGAAAAGTGAATATCTCTAACAGCGAAGATGTTAGCACGGAATGCTGCTGCTTCTGCATGTCATCTGTTATAGCGCTTTCACTGGAAAGCGAGACTTGTCGAACTTTCAGTCTGGGCTTGTGAACTGTAACATCAGCATGGCTATTGAGGCATTACGTTGAGATTTCAGAGATTTCTGCACAAGTACAGCAGGGAAGCGCTACCATAAAATTTTGGCTCTCGATAGGATCCTTTCATGAAGCGCTTTCACTGCCATCCGCAAAGCACGAAAAAGCAAACTTTTCCCATAGGTTAGTTACTAGCGATGCAATAACGCCTAATAGTGCTCTTTAGGAAAAGAGAATATCTCCAGCAGGGAAGATGTTAGCATAGAATGCTTCTGCTTCTGAATGTCTTCACTTGGAGCGCAATCACTTAAAACTAGTGATTTGAAAGCGTATAGCGTGTTAGCACCTTGCATTGAGAGTCTTTCCAGTAAGACTCTAAAGAGAGCAAGTATTGGATGGTAGCAGCTTTCTTGCTGTATATGTGCCGAATGCTCTGAAATTTTGATGTGAAGCCTTCATATCTATTTTCTGTTCACTAAAAGAGAATAAAAGTTCAACAAGTCTCCCTCTCCAGTGAAAGCGCTCTAAGAGAAGAAGCAGCAGCAGAGATATTCACTTTTCCTAAAGCTCATTATTAGTCTCTATTATGTCACTACTCTTTAACCTACACTTAAAGGCAGTGTTAGTCGTGTTTTGCATCTGTCACTGAAACCACTTCCTGAGAAGATACTATGAGAGAAACCATTTGATGCTAGCAACTTCCCAGGGGTAGTTCTGCTAAATGATTTCAAATCTTCAAGTGAAGCTTTACTAGCCATGCTGATGTTACCGTTCACTAGCCCAGACGGAAAGATCTATTAATCTTGGTCTGCAGTGATTGCGCTTTAAGAGAAGACATTCAGCAGAAACATTCCATGCTAACTTCTTCACTTCTCGCGATATCAATTTTTACTATAACAGCGTAATAGACATTGTTAATTCCCTATTCACTAGCCTATGCTAATACGTTCTTTTAGTCGTGTTTGCAGCTTGCAGTGAATGCGCGTCCAGATAAGATTCTAACCAGAGCAACCATTTGATGCTAGCAACTTCCCAGGGGTAGTTCTGCTAAATGATTTCAAATCTTCATGTGAAGCTTTACTAGCCATGCTTTGTTATTGTTCACTAGCCTAGACGTAAAGTTCGATATGTTGGTTTGCAGTGATTGCGCTCTGGGTTTCCAGAGAAGACTCTAACGAGAGCCAGCATTTCATTGTAGCTGCTTTCTTGCGGTACTTGGGCTGAACGCTCTGATATTTAAAAGTGAGGCTTTAATAGCAGTTCCGACATTGCAGTACAAAAGCGTATACTCAAACTTCTACAAGAGCCGCTTTCCAGAAAAAAGCTCTTCAATCTCTTAAAGATATTAAGAAGCAGCAGCTTTCCATGCAAGCTTCTTCCCTGTGTGCTTTATTCGATTTCCCTAAAGCTCCTCAATAGTGGGAGTTAAGTAATAATGAGATGAAGCAGGAGATGCAACACCAGAAGTTGCAGCACCAAGAGATGCAGTATCAGCAGATGCAGTAGCAGGAAATGAAGCACCAGAGGCAGCAGAAGGAGATGCAGCAGCAGGAGTTGAAGCAGAATATGCATCAGCAGGAGATGCAGCAGGAGATGCAGCAGCAGGAGATGCAGAAGCAGATGTTGCAGCAGATGCAGAAACAGGAGATACAGCAGAAGGAGATGCTGCAGCAGCACATACAGAAGGTGATGCAGCAGTAGGAGATGAAGCAGCAGCAGATGTAGCAGGAGATACAGCAGCAGGAGATGCAGCAGCCGAGAAAGGAGAAGCAGCAGCAGATGCAGCAGGAGATTCAGCAGCAGGAGATGCAGCAGCCGAGAAAGGATATTCAGCAGCAGACACGTCATCAGGAGATTCAGCAGCAGGAGATACAGCAAGAGATGCAGAAATAACACAGCAGGAGCAGTGGCAGCAGGTGGAGATGCATCAGGAGATGCATATTCAGAAGGAGATGCAGCAGGAGATTCATCATGATATGTAGAAGCATGAGATGCAGCAGGAGATTGATCGGGAGATTCAGCAGCAACTGATGCAGCAGCAGGAGATGCAGAAGCAGATGCAGCAGGAAATGAAGATTCAGCAGAAGATGCAGTAGGAAGAGATTCTTCAACATATGCAGGAGCATGATATGATGCAGCATCAGGAGATACAGCAGGATATGAAGAAAGAGGAGATGATGCAGCAGACGCAGCAGCACGAGATTCAGCAACAGGAGATTCAGGAGGAGATTCAGCAGAAGGAGATTCATATTCAGAAGAAGATACGTCAGGAGATGTAGCAGGATATGTATCAGCAAGAGATGCCACAGGAGATTCAGGAGGAGATTCAGCAGAAGGAGATGCAAGAGTAGGAGATGAAGCAGCAGCAGGAGATGCAGAAGCGTATGCAGCAGGAGGAGATGCAGCAGCAGGACATGCAGCCGTATTCGATGCAGAAGGTAATAGAGCAGCAGTAGATTCAGAAAAAGGAGATGCAGAAAGAGATTCAGCAGCAGGAAAGGCAGCAGTATATAAAGAAGCAGGATATGCATCAGGAGGAGATGCAGTAGAAGGAGATAGAGCAGGTACTGCAGGAGCAGGAGATGCAGCAGGAGATGCAAGAGCAAGAGATGCAGCATCAGACTCATTAGCAGGAGATGCAGCAGCAAAAGATGCAGGAAGAAATGCAGCAGTAGATACAGGTTTAGCATATACTGTAGCAGGAAATACTGCAGGAGATGCAGAAGGAGATGACATATGAGGTGATGAAGCCACAGATACATCAGCTGAAGATGAAGAAGGAGTTTCAGCAGAAAGAGATGCAAGAGCAGGAGATGAAGCAGCAGGAGTTGCAGAAGCAGATGCAGCAGGAGATGCAGAAGCAGATGCAGCAGGAGGAGATGCAGCAGCAGAACATGCAGCAGAATTCGATGCAGAAGGAAATAGAGTAGTAAAAGAATCAGAAAAAGGAAATGCATAAGGAGATTCAGCAGCACATGATGAAGCAGCAAGAAAAGGCAGCAGTATATAGAGAATCAGGATATGCAGCAGGAGGAGATGCAGTAGGAGGAGATAGAGCAGGTAATGCAGAAGCAAGTGATGCAGCAGGAGATGCAAGAGGACGAGATGCAGCATCAGACCCATCAGCAGGAGATACAGCAGCAGAAGAATCAGCAGGAAATGCAGCAGCAGTACGTGCAGCAGAGATGCAGTAGCAGGAGATGAATCAAGAAAGGAGATGCAGAAGGAGATGCAGAAGTAGTTGCAGCATCAGGAGATGCAGCAGGGAATGCAGCAGCAGCAGAAGTAAAAGGAGATGCAGCAGCATCATATGCTGTGGGAGATGTAGCAGCAGGAGATGAAGAAGCAGGAGATGCTACAGGCGATTCAGCCGGAGATGCAGAAGGAGGAGATGCAGCAGCAGGACGTGCAGAGTAGTAGATGAAGTGAAGATGCAGCAGAAGGAAATATAGCAGGAGACTCAGCCGCAGTAAATGCAGCAAGAGAGAAAGAAGCAGCAGATGCAACAGAAGAGGATGCAACAGCAGATACAGCAGCAGGAGATGCAGCAGCAGGAGATCTATCAGGAGATGCAGCAGTAGATGAAGCAGCAGCACATGCAGATGAATATGCAGCAGCAGGAGATACAGCAGCATGAGATCTATCAGGAGATGCAGCAGTAGATGAAGCAGCAGCAAGTGCAGCAGCAAATTCAGCAGAAGCAGCAGTAGTAGATTCAGAAAGAGCTGCAACAGGAAATGCAGATGAATATGCTGCAGCAGGAGATACAGCAGGAGATGCATCTGCAGGTGATGCAGAAGGACATGCAGCAGGTAATGCTTCAGGAGACGCAGCAAGAGAAGCAGAACGAGATGAAGCAGCAAGATATGCCACAGAAGGAGATGACGTAGGAGATGCTTCAATAGAAGGTGCAACATAAGATAAAGCAGGAGATGCAGCAGCAGACGAAGCAAAAGGAGATGCAGAAAGAGGAGATGCAGCAGCAGGACATGGATCAAGAGGTGAATCAGCAGGAGATTAATTAGGAGATGCTTTAGCAGAATATGAACAGCAGGAGATATAGCAGCAGGAGATGCAGCAGGACAATCAGCAGGAAATGCAGCAGGAGGAGATGGAACAGGAGATGCAGTAGGAGGAGATGCAGCAGCACCAGATGCAGCAGTAGATGCAGCAGAAGGAGATGAATAAGAGAGACAGCAGCAATTGATGCAGCAGGAGATGGTGGAGCCGAAGATGCAGAAGAAGTAGATGCAGAAGCAGGAGATGCAGCAGGACATGCATTAGCAGGAGATGCAGCAAAACATACATCAGGAGGAGACACAGCAGCAGGATATGAGGCAGGAGATGCACCAGCAGCAGAAGCAGCAAAAGATGCAACACCATATGCAGCAGAAGATGCAGCACCATATGCAGCAGAACATGCAGAACCATATGATGCAGGAGATACAGAAGCAGATGAAGCAGCAGATGCAGCTGGAGATGTCGAATCACCAGAAGCAGCAGCAGATGCAGCAGCAAAGGATGCAGGATGAGATTCAGCAAGAATTGCATCAGCAGGAGTTGTTGCTGGAAATTCAGTAGGATTTGCAACAGCTAGAGATTTGGCAACAGCAGATGCAGCTGCATGAGGTATATCAGCAGGAGATGTAGCAGGAGATGCTTTTTAAGCAGGTGACGCACCAGGATATGCAGCAGGATGTTGAAGAGAAGGAAATGCAGCAGGAAATCAGCTGGAGATGCAGCAGCAGGAGATGCAGGAAAAGAAGATGCAGCCGCACCAGATGCAGCAGCAGATTCAGCAGGAGTTGCAGCAGCAGGAGATGAAGAGGCAGGAGATTTAGCAGCAGGAGATGTAGCATCAGGAGATTCAGCAGGAGATACATCAGCAGGAAATGCATCAGCAGATTCTGAGTCAGGAAATTACGTAGAAGATTCTGCAGCAGGAGATTCAGTAGAAAACGCAGCAGGAGATTCAGCAACAGGGGATGTAGAAGGAGATGCAGCAGGAGAGATCATCAGGAATTGTAGCAGGAGACGCTGGAGGAGATTCTGCAGAAGAAGATTCAGCAGGAGATGCAGCAGGAGATGAAATAGCAACATAGGCATCAGCAGTTACAGCAGGAAGTGCAGCAGGAGATTCAGCAGGAGGTGGAGCAGCAGGAGATGCAGCCACAGATGCCTTCAACAGGATATGCAGCTTAAATGCAGAAGCACTAGATGCATCCGTAGAAGATTGAGCAGCAGATGCAGCAGGAAATGGAGATGCATCCGCAGATGCATCCGCAGAGGATGCAGCAGGAGATGAAGCAGCAGGCTATACAGCAGCCGGAGATGAAGGATCAGATGCAGCAGCAGGAGATGCAGGAGGACATCAAGTAGAAGGAGATTCAGCAGCAGCAAATGTAGCAGGAGATGCAGCAGTACATGAATCCTCAGGAAATGGAGCAGCAGATTAAGGAGATGAAGCAGCAGGAAATGCAGCATAATATCCAGCAGGAGGTAATGCAGCAGGTGATGCAGCTGCAGCTGCAGAGGCAGCAGATGCCGCAGCAATAGATGCAGCAGCAGATGCATAAGGAGATGCAAATTTAATGGGAGATGTAGCAGCAGAGGATGCTGCAGAAGATGATGTAGCAGGAGATGCAGCAGAAGGAAATGTAGCATGATATGCTGCAGGAGGAGATGCAGTAGGATATGAAGCAGGAGATGCAGCAGCAGGAGATGCAGCAGGAGATGCATATTCAGCAGTGGATTCAGCAGGAACTTCAGAAGGAGATGCAGCAGCAGGTGATTTAGCAGGAGATGCAGCAATAGATGAGCAGAAAGAGATGCAGCAGGGTATGGAGCAGAAAGAGATGCAAGGGGAAATGGTGCCTCAGGAGATGCAGCCGCAGATGCATGAGCCGAGGATGCAGGAGGACATCAAGTAACAGGGACTGCTCCTTCTTCCTCATTTTTTTATGTATCTCCAGATGCATCTTCTGCTGATGCCTCTGCTGGTGTATTTCCTGCTGATGCATCTCCTGCTGCATATCCTGCTGCAGTATCTTCTGATTCATCTCTTGCTGATGCATCTTCTGATGCATCTCCTGCTTCTGCATCTACTGTTGCTACATTTCCTGCTGAATCTGCTGCTGAATCTGCCGCTGAATCCCCTGCTGCTGATTCTCCTGCTTCCGCATATCCTGCTGCTTTATGGTCTGTATGATCTACTGCTGCTGCATATCCTGCTACACCTTATGTTGCTACACTTCCTTCTGTTGCATCTTCTACTGCATCTCCTGCTGCATCTCCTTCTGCTGTATCTCCTGCTGAAAATCCTGCTGCGCCTCCTACAGCTGCATCTCCTGCAGCTGAATCTTCTGCCGCGGTGCTGTAGTTTCATCTCCTGCAGCTGCATCTCCTGTTGCTGCATCTCCTTCAGAATATCCTGATGATGCAGATGCAGCAGCTGGAGCAGCAGGAGGTGCAGAAGGAGATGCAGCAGGAAATGGAGCAGGAGATACAGCAGCAGGCCAAGCAGCAGTAGATGCAGTAGCAATATATGCAGCAAAAGGAAATGAAGCAGGAGATGCAGAAGCAGATGCAGCATCAGGAGATACACGAGGACATCCATCAGCAGGAGATGCAGCAGCAGGGGATGCACCTGTAGGGGAATCTACAGCAGATGCAGCAAAAGATGCAGGAGATTCAGCAGCAGGTGATGCAGCAGCAGCAGATGCTGCGAGATATGCAGAAGCAGGAGATGCAGCAGCAGGAGATGCGGTATGAGATTCAGAAGCAAGAGATGCAGCAGGAGATGCAGTATCATCAGATGCAGCAGCAGGAGTTGAAGTATCAGATGCAGGAGCAGGAAATGCAGCAGTAGGAAATTCAGCAATAGGAGATGCAGCAGGAGTTGCAGCAGAAGGAGATGCAGCAGTAGAAAATGAATCAGGAAATGCATCAGCAGCCACAGCTGCAGGAGATACAGCAGCAGCAGCTGCAGCTGGAAATGCAGCAGCAGGAGATGCAGCAGAGTTTGGAGCAGTATGAGATACAGAAGCAGGAGATCCAGCAAGAAAGCACCATCATATGATGAATACGCAGATGCAACAGAAGGATAGGAGCAGGAGATGCAGCCGCAAGAGATGGAGCAGGAGATGCAGCCGCAAGAGATGTAGCAGTAGATGCAGCCACAAGAGATGGAGCAGGAGATGCAGCTGCAAGAGATGCAGCAGGAGATGCAGCAGGAGATGCAGCAGGAGGAGATGCAGCAGTAGGAGATGCAGCGGGAGATGTAGAAGCAGACGAAGCAGCAGGAGATGCAGCAGCAAGATAAGGCATCAGAAGGAGATAAAGCAGGAGATGCAAAAGCAGGAGATTAAGCTACAATAGATGCATTAGGAGATGCAGTAGCAGGAGATACAGCATCAGGAGATGCAGCCGCAGTAGATGCAGGAGCAGATTCAGAAGCAGATTCTGTAAGAGATGCAGCAGCAGGAGATTGATAGGCAAAAGATATAGCAGCAGGAGATGCAGCAGCAGGAAATTCAGGAGGAGATGCAGCAGCAGAAGAGGCAGGTAATGCAGCAGCAGTAGATGAAGTAGGGTTAGAAGCAGCTGGAGATGCAGCAGGGTATGCAAGAGCAGGAGATTCAGCATCAGGAGATGAAGCAGGGGAGATGCATCATCAGATGAATCTGCTGATGCATCTAAGGAAGTTGCAGGAGATGCAGCAGCAGGAGGTTCAGCAGACGATGAAGCAGCAATCGATGCAGGTGAAGATCCAGGGGGAGGACACAGAGAAGCAGGAGATGCAGTAGCACATGCAGCAGCAGATGCAGGAGATGAAGCAGTAGGAAAAGCAGCAGGAGGAGATTGAGCAGGAGATGCATCAGGAGGTGCAGCAGCAGGAGATGCATCAGGGGATTCAGTAGAAGGTGATGCAGCAGCAGATGCAGCACAAGTAAATTCAGCAGAAGATGCAGCAGTGTATGCAGCAGCAGCAGATGGAGCATCAAGTGATGCAGGAGGACATCAAAAAATCAGAAGATGAAGCAACAGGAGTTGCAGCAGTCGATTAATCTACAGCAGATGCACCAAAAGATGCAAGAGATGCAGCAGCAGGAGATGCAGCTTTAGATGCAGCAGCAGTAGATTGAGCAAGATATACAGAAGCAGGAGATGCATCAGCGTGAGATGTGGCATGAGAGGCAGAAGAAGAAGATCCTGCAGCAGATGCAGTAGCATATGCAGCACCAGCAGATGCATCAGCAGGAGATTCAGCAATAAAAGATGCAGCAGTCAGAGATGCAGCAGGTGGAGATGCAGCACCAGGAGATGCATCAGTAAATGCAGCGGTAGGAGGTGCAGCAAGAGGAGGTGCGCAGAATATGCAGCAGAAGGAGATGAAGCAGGAGATATGGTAGGATTAGATTCAGCAGGAGATGCATCAGGAGATTCAGCAGCAGGAGATGCAGCAGGAGATGATGCAGATGGAGCTGTAGCAGCTGAAGATACAGCAGCAGCAGCAGCTGCACAAGAAAATGGAGCAGGAGTTGTGGCAGGATAAGTTGCAGTACCATCAGATGCAGCAGGAGATGCAGCGTCTGGAGTGGAAGCAATAGAAGATGCTGCAGAAGATGCAGCAGCAGATGCATCAGGAGAAGCAGGATCAGGAAATGCAGCAGCAGGAGATGCAGCAGCAGAGATGCAGGAGTAGGAGAGGCAGAAGCAGGAGATGTGGAAGCAAGACATGCAAAAGGATATGCAGAAGCAGGAGATGCGGCAGCAGGAGAGGCACCATGTGATTCAGCAGGAGATGCAGCAGAAGATAGAGAAGCAGGAGATGCACCAGCAGATGCAGCCGCAGGAGATGCAGGAAATGCATCAGCTGATGCAGGAGGAGCTTTAGCAGGAGGAGATTTAGCAGCAGGAGAGGCAGCAGCAGGAGATGCAGCAGTAGATTCTGCTGCATCTCCTCTGCTGCCTCTCCTACTGCATCTCCTCCTGTTTCGTCTTTTGTTGCATCTCCTGCTGCTGTATATCATGGTGCATATCCTCTTGCTACATCTCCGGCTGCATCTCCTGCTGCATCTCCTGCTAGTGCATGTCCTGCTGCATTTCCTGCTGATGCATATCCTGCTGCTCTATTTCCTGTGCATCTCTTTCTGCTTTATCTTTTTCTGCATATCCTGCTGCACCTCTTCCTGCTGGATCTCCTGCTTAATCTCCTCCTAATACATCTTCAGCATATGCTGCTGCATCTGGTGCTGCTTCACCTATTGCTGCATCTCCTGCTATTGCATCTGCTGCTGCAACTCCTGCTACTTCATCTGCTGCTGAATCTACATCTCCTCTTTTGTCTGCTGCCTGCACCTCCTGCTGCTGCATCTCCTGCTACAACTCCTTCTGCAGCATCTACTTTTGCATCTCCTTCATCTGCATCTCTTGAGGTATATTCTGCTGCATTTCCTTCTGCATCTTCTCCTGCATCTTTTGTGGCTTCATCTCCTGCTGCTGTATCTCCTGCTGAAGAATCGCTTTCTGCTATATCTCCTGCTGCTGCATCTCCTTCTGAATGTGATGCTGAATCCCCTGCTGCTGCATTACCTGTTGCATCTCCTCTTGCAGCATATCTTGCTGCATTTCCTTCTGCTGCATCTCATGCTGCATCTCCTTCTGCAGAATCTCCTGCTGCGTCATCTGCAGCATCTTCTGCTGCTACATCGCCTACTGAATCTGCATCGCCTGATGCATCTGCTGCTGTATCTATTGCTGCTACATCTGCTGCCTCTGCAGCTGCAGCTGCATCTCCTGCTACTGCATCTCCTCTTGCTGCATCTTCTGCTGCATTTCCGGCTACTGTATCTCCTTAATCTGCTGCTGCATCTGCTGCTGATTCATGTACTGCTTCATTTCCTGCTACAATTCCTGCTGCTACATCTCCTGCCACTTGATGTCCTCCAGCATCTCCTGCTGCTGCATCATCTGATCATGCACCTGCGGATGCATCTGCAGAAGTATCTCCATTTCCTGCTGCATCTGCTGCTCAATCTTCTACGGATGCATCTAGTGCTTCTGCATTTCCTCCTGAATGCATCTGCAGCTGCATCTCCTGCTGCTACATCACCTGCTGAATCTCCTGTTGCACTTCCTGCTGTAACCTCTGATGCATATGTTGCTACTTCATCTCCTGCTGCATCTCCTACTACATCTCGTGCTGCTGAATCTCCTTCTATATCTCCTGCTGCATCATCTGCTGAATCTTCCGCTGAATCTCCTGCTGCAGACTCTCCTATGGCATTTCCTGCTGCAGCATCTCCTGCTACATTTCCTGCTGATGCACCTCCTGCTGAATCTCCTGCCTCTTCATCTCCTGCTGCTGCATCTCCTGCATCTGCTGCAGCTGCATCTACTTCTACTGTGTCTCCTGCTACTGCATATCCTTCTGCATCTCCTGCTGCTACATCCCCTGCTACTTCATCTCATGCTGCATCTCCTACTATGCACCTCATGCTGCTGCATCTGCTGTTGCATATCCTGCTGCATCTCCTGCAGCATCTCCTGCTGCTGCAGTTCCTGCTGCATCTCATCCTGCATCACCTGCTGCTGCATCTGCTGCTGCATCTCCTGCTGCTGGACCTCCTGCTACTGCATCTCCTTCTGTATCTTCTACAGTTTCATATCCTGCTGCATCTACTCTGCTACATCTCCTGAATCTGCTGTTGTATCTGCTGCTACTTCATGTACTGCTGCATCTCCTTCTTCATCTCCTACAGCTGCATCTCTTGCTGCATTTGTTTCTACATTTCTACTTCATCTCCTGCTGCATCTCCTGCTGCTGCAGTTCCTAAATATGCTCTTATATCTGCTGCTATTTCATGTACTCCTGCATCTCCTGGTGCCGTATCTCCTGCTACATGCTCTGGTGATGCATCTGCGGTGCATCTACTGATGCCGCATGCAGAAGGAGGAGATGCAGCAGCAGGAGGTGCAGAGTAGTAGATGAAGTGAAGAAGATGCAGCAGAAGGAAATATAGCAGGAGATTCAGCCGCAGTAAATCAGCAGAGAGAAAGTAGCATTAGATGCAGCATCAGATGCAGCAGCAGAAGCACCAGCAGGAGATGCAGCAGCATGAGATCTATCAGGAGATGCAGCAGTAGATGGAGCAGCAGCAGATGCAGCAGCAAATTCAGCAGATGCAGTAGTAATTGATGATAAAGAGCATAAAGATCTGCAGCAGGAAATGCAGATGAATATGCAGCAGCAGGAGATGCATCTGCAGGTGATGCAGAAGGAGATGCAGCAGGTGACGCTCAAAGAGGTGCAGCAGGAGATGAAGAACGAGGTGAAGCAGCAAGATATGCAGCAGAAGGAGATGTCGCAGGAGATGCTTCAATAGAAGGTGCAACATGAGATACAGCAGGAGACACAGCAGCAGAAAAAGCAAAAGGAGATGCAGAAACAGGAGATGCAGCAGCAGGACATGGCTCAAGAGATGAAGCTGCAAGAGATTCATTAGGAGATGCAGTATCAGGATATGACACAGCAGGAGACATAGCAGCAGGAGATGCAGCAGGAGGAGATGCAAATAGGAGATGCAACAGCAGGAGGTACAGCAGCACCAGATGCAGCAGTAGATGCAGCAGAAGGAGATGAATAAGAGATACAGAAGCAATTGATGCAGCAGGAGATGCTGAAGCCAGAGATGCAGAAGAAGTAGATGCAGCAGCAGGACATGGATCAAGAGATGAAGCAGCAGGAGATTCATTAGGAGATGCAGTAGCAGGATATGCATCAGCAAGAGATGCAGCAAAACATAAATCAGCAGGAGAAACAGCAGCAGGATATGAGGCAGGAGATGCACCACCAGCAGAGGCAGCACCAGATGCAGCACGAGATGCAGCAGAACATGCAGAAACTTATGCAGCAGGAGATACAGCAGCAGATGAAGCAGCAGATGCAGCTGGAGATGTAGCATTACTGGAAGCAGAAGCAGATGCAGCAGCAAAGGATGTAGGATGAGATGCAGCATGAATTGCATCAGCAGGAGATGCTGCTGGAATTTCAGTAGGATATGCAACAACAAGAGATTTGGCAACAACAGATGCAGCAGGATATGCAGCAGCAGCTACAGCTGCATGAGGTATATCAGCAGATGTAGCAGGAGATGCATATTCAGCAGGTGATGCACCAGGATATGCAGCAGGAGATTCAAAAGAAGGAAATGAAGCAGGAAATCAGCTGGAGATGCAGCAGCAGGAGATGCAGGAAAAGAAGATGCAGCCGCACCAGGGGCAGCATCAAATTCAGCAGGAGTTGCTGTAGCAAGAGATGAAGAGGCAAGAGATTCAGCAGCAGGAGATGCAGCATCAGGAGATTCAGCAGGAGATGCATCAGCAGGAGATGCATCAGCAGACTGTTCAGCAGGAAATTCCGTAGCAGATTCTGCAGCAGGAGATTCAGTAGAAAAGGCAGCAGGAGATATAGAAGGAGATTCAGCAGCAGGGGATGTAGTAGGAGATGCAGAAGGAGATACATCAGCAGGAATTGTAGCAGGAGATGCTGGAGGAGATTCTGCAGAAGAAGATTCAGCAGGAGATGCAGCAGGAGATGAAATAGCAACATAGGGATCAGCAGTTACAGCAGGAAGTGCAGCAGGAGATTCAGCAGGAGATGTAGCAGCAGGAGATGCAGCCGCAGATGCCTTCAACATGATATGAAGCTGAAATGCAGAAGCACTAGATGCATCCGTAGAAGACTGAGCAGCAGATGCAGCAGGAAATGGAGATGCTTCTGCAGATGCATCCACAGATGATGCAGCAGGAGATGAAGCAGTAACCTATACAGCAGCAGATGAAGCATCAGATGCAGCAGCAGGAGATGCAGGTGGACATCAAGTAGAAGAAGATGCAGCAGCAGCAAATGTAACAGGAGATGCAGCAGTACATGAATCATCAGGAAATGGAGCAGCAGATTAAGGAGATGAAGCAGGAAATGCAGCATAATATCCAGCAGGAGGTAATGCAGCAGGTGATACAGAAGCAGGTGATGCAGCTGCAGCTGCAGAGGCAGCAGATGCTGCAGCAATATATACAGCAGCAGATGTATCAGGAGATGCAGATTCAGTAGGACATGTAGCAGCAGAAGATGCTGCAGCAGGAGATACAGCAAGAGGTGCAGCAGAAGGAAATGCAACAGGAATAGATGCAGAAGGGGATACAGAAGTTAATGCAGCAGCAGGATTTGAAGAAGAATATGCATAAGCAGGAAATGCAGCAGCAAGAAATTCAGATGGAGATGCCGCAGGAGATGCAGCAGCAGGAGATGCAGCAGCAAATGTTACAGCAGGTGCAGCACCAGCAGATGCAGCAACAGGAGATGCAGCAGAAGGAGATGCTGCAGCAACACATGTAGAAGGTGATGCAGCAGTAAGATGTAGCAGCCGCAGATGCAGCAAGAAATTCAGCAGCAAGAGATTCAGCAGCAGAGAAAGGATATTCAGGAGCCGACTCGGCATCAGGAGATTCAGCAGCAGGATGTGCAGCAGGAGATGCAGAAGCAAACGCAGCAGGAGGAGTGGCAGCAGGTGGAGATGCCTTAAGAGATGCATGTTCATAATCAGATGCAGCAGGAAATTCAGCATGATATGTAGAAGCATGAGATGCCGCAGGAGATTGATCAGGAGATTCATCAGCAACTGATGCAGCAGGAGAAGCAGCAGGAGATGCAGCAGCAGCAGGAGATGCACAAGCAGATGCAGCAGGAAACGAAGACTCAGCAGAAGATGCAGTAGGAAGAGATTCTTCAACATATGCAGCAGCATGATATGATGCAGCAACAGGAGATCCAGCAGGAGATGGAGAAAGAGGAGATGATATAGCAGACGCAGCAGCAGGAGATTCAGCAGCAGGAGATGGAGCAGCAGGAAATTTAGCAGCAGGAGAAGCAGCAGGAGATGCATATTCAGAAGGAGATAAGTCAGTAGATATAGCAGGGTATGTAGCAGCATGAGATGCCAGCAGGAGATTCAGGAGGAGATTCAGCAGAAGTAGATGCAAGAGCAGGAGATGAAGCAGCAGAAGATGCAGATTTAGCAGGAGATGCATAAGCAGGAGATGCATCAGCAGGAGATGCAGCAGCAGGAGATGCAGTAGCAGGACATGCAACAGGAGTCGATGCAGAAGGTAATAGAGCAGCAGGAGATTCAGAAGGAGGAGATGCAGCAGCAGGAAAGGCAGCAGTATATAGAGAAGCAGGATATGCAGGAGGAGGAGATGCAGTTGGAGGAGATAGAGCAGGTAAAGCACCAGCAGGAGTAGCAAGAGCAAGAGATGCAGTGTCAGACCTATCAGCAGGAGATGCAGCAGCAGGAGATGCAGCAGGAGATGCAGTAGCAGGAGATGAAGCATTATCATGAGATACATTAAGAGGTGCAGCAGCAGGATATGTAGCAGGAGATTTGGCAGGAGATGAAGCAGCAGCAGATGCAGCAGGAAATACAGCAGTAGATGCAGGATCAGCAGATACTGCAGCAGGAAATACTGCAGCAGATGCATCAGGTGATGACATATCAGGTGATGAAGCCACATGCAGATGAATATGCAGCAGCAGGAGATAGAGCAGGAGATGCCTCTGCAGGTGATGCAGAAGGAGATTCAGCAGGTGACGCTCAAAGAGGTGCATCAGGAGATGCAGAACGAGATGAAGCAGCAAGATATGCAGCAGAAGAAAATGAAACAGGAGATGCTTCAATAGAAGGTGCAACATGAGATCCAGCAGGAGATGCAGC
Source organism: Clamator glandarius (assembly GCA_033459285.1). Lineage (NCBI taxonomy): Eukaryota > Metazoa > Chordata > Aves > Cuculiformes > Cuculidae > Clamator > Clamator glandarius. The sequence continues at coordinate 2,994,365 of JAUNZM010000625.1, forward strand.
AGCAGACGAAGCAAAAGGAGATGCAGAAAGAGGAGATGCAGCAGCAGGACATGGATCAAGAGATGAAGCAGCAGGAGATTCAGCAGGAGATGCAACAGGAGGAGATGGAACAGGAGATGCAGTAGGAGGAGATTCAGCAGGGGATGCATCAGAAGGAGATGCAGCAGGAGGAGATACAGTAGCACAAGATGCAGCAGTGTATGCAGCAGAAGGAGATGAATAAGAGATGCAGCAGCAATTGATTCAGCAGGAGATGCTGGAGCTGGAGATGCAAGAGAAGTAGATGCAGAATCAGGAGATGCAGCAGGACATGCATCAGCAGGAGATGCAGCAAAACATACATGAGCAGGAGACACAGCAGCAGGATATGAGGCAGGAGATGCATCAGCAACAGAAGCAGCACTAGATGCAGCACCGTATGAAGAAGGAAATACAGCAGCAGATGAAGAAGCAGATGCAGCTGGAGATTTAGCATCACCAGAAGCAGCAGCAAGTACAGCAGCAAAGGATGCAGGATGAGATGCAGCAGGAATTGCATCAGCAGGAGATGCTGCTGAAAATTTAATAGGATATGCAACAGCAAGAGATTTGGCAAAAACAGATGCGGCAGGATATGCAGCAGCAGGTGCAGCTGCATGAGGTGTATCAGCAGGAGATGTAGCAGGATATGCAGCAGGAGATTCAACAGAAGGAAATGCAGCAGGAAATCAGCTGGAGATGCAGCAGCAGGAGATGCAGGAAAAGAAGATGCAGCTGCACCAGATGCAGCATCAGATTCAGCAGGATTTGCAGCAGCACGAGATGAAAAGGCAGGAGATTCAGCAGCAGGAAATGTAGCATCAGGAGATTCAGCAGGAGATGCATCAGCAGATTCTGCAGCAGGAGATCCAGTAGAAAAGGCAGCAGGAAATTCAGTAGGTAATGCAGCAGGAGATGCAGCAGGAGATATAGAAGGAGATTCAGCAACAGGGGATGTAGTAGGAGATGAAGCAGGAGATACATCAGCAGGAATTGTAGCAGGAGATGCTGGAGGAAATTCTGCAGAAGAAGATTCAGCAGGAGATGCAGCAGGAGATGAAATAGCAACATAGGCATCAGCAGTTACAGCAGGAAATGCAACAGGAGATTCAGCAGGAGATGTAGCAGCAGGAGATGCAGCCGCAGATGCCTTCAAAAGGATATGCAGCTGAAATGTAGAAGCACTAGATGCATCCGTAGAAGATTGAGCAGCAGATGCAGCAGGAAATGGAGATGCATCCGCAGATGCATCCGCAGAGGATGCAGCAGGAGATGAAGCAGCAGGCTATACAGCAGCCGGAGATGAAGGATCAGATGCAGCAGCAGGAGATGCAGGAGGACATCAAGTACAAGGAGATGCAGCAGCAGCAAATGTAGCAGGAGATGCAGCAGTACCTGAATCATCAGGAAATGGAGCGGCAGATTAAGGAGATGCAGCAGTAGGAAATGCAGCATAATATGTAGCAAGAGGTAATGCAGCATGTGATGCTGCAGCAATAGAGGCAGCTGCAGAGGCAGCAGATGCAGCAGCAATAGATGCAGCAGCAGTAGCATATGAAGCAGGAGATGCAGCAGAAGGAGATAAAGGAGGGGATGCAGCAGTAGATGAAACAGCAGCATATGCAACAGCAGATGCACCAGATGGAGCTGAAAGAGATTCAGCAGGGGATGGAGCAGCAGATGCAACGGGAAATGGTGCATCAGGAGATGCATACGCAGATTCATGAGCAGAGGATGCATCAGGAGATGTAGCAGCAAGAGATACAGGAGCAGGTGATGCCACAGGAGATGCAGCAGGGGATGCAACACCAGAAGATGCAGCACCAAGAGATGCAGCAGGAGATTCAGCAGCACATGTAGTATCAGCAGATGCAAAAGCAGGAGATGAAGCAGCAGACACAACAGCAGGAGATGCATCATCAGGAAATACAACAGGAATAGATGCAGAAGGTAATGCAGCAGCAGGATTTGAAGCAGAATATGCAGCAGCAGGAAATTCAGCAGCAAGGGATTCTGAAGGACATGCAGCAGGAGATGCAGCAGCAAGAAATGCAGTAGCAGATATTGCAGCAGGTGCAGCACCAGCAGATTCAGCAACAGAAGATGCAGCAGAACGACATGCAGCAGCAGCAAATGCAGAAGGTGATGCAGCAGTAGGAGATGCAGCAGCAGTAGATGCAGCAGGAGATTCAGCAGCAGGATATTCAGCATCAGAGAAAGGATATTCAGCAGCAGACTCGGCACCAGGAGATTCAGCAGCAGGACGTGCAGCAGGAGATGCAGAAGCAAACGCAGCAGGAGGAGTGGCAGCAGGTGGAGTTGCATCAGGAGATGCATATTCAGAAGGAGATGCATCAGGAGATTCAGCATAATATGTAGAAGCATGAGATCCCGCAGGATATTCATCAGGAGACTCATCAGCAACTGATGCAGCAGCAGGAGAAGCAGCAGGAGATGCAGCAGCGGGAGGAGATGCAAAAGGAGATGCAGCAGGAAATGAAGATTCAGCAGAAAATGCAGTAGGAAGAGATTCTTCAACTTATGCTGCAGCATGATATGATGCAGCAACAGGAGATACAGCATGATATGGAGAAGGAGGAGATGATGCAGCAGACGCAGCAGCAGGAGATGCAGCAGCAGGAGAAGCAGCAGCAGGAGTAGCAGCAGGAGATGCATATTCAGAAGGAGATACGTCAGTAGATGTAGCAGGATATGTGGCAGCATGAGATGCCACAGGAGATTCAGCAGGAGGAGATTCAGCAGCAGGCGATTCAGCAGCAGGAGATCAGAAGTAGATTCAAGAGCAGGAGATGAAGCAGCAGGAGATGCAGCAGGAGGAGATGCAGCAGCAGGACGTGCAGCAGGAGTCGATGCAGAAGGTAAGAGAGCAGCAGGAGATTCAGAAGTAGGTGATGCAGAAAGAGATTCAGCAGCAGGAGTTGCAGCAGCGGGAAAGTCAGCATTATATAGAGAAGCAGGATATGCAGCAGGAGACGATGCAGTAGGAGTAGATAGAGCAGGTAATGCAGCAGCAGGAGATGCAGCAGGAGATGCAAGAGCAAGAGATGCAGCATCAGACCAATCAGCAGGAGATGCAGCAGCAGAAGATGTAGCAGGAAATGCAACAGCAGAAGAGGCAACAGGAGATGCAGTAACAGGAGATGAAGCATTATGATGAGATGCATTAAGAGGTGCAGCAGCAGGGTATGTAGCAGGAGATTTGGCAGGAGATGAAGCAGCAGCAGAGCAGCAGCAGATGCAGCAGGAAATGCAGCAGTAGATGCAGCATCAGCAGATACTGCAGCAGGAAATACTGCAGCAGAAGATGACATATCAGGTGATGAAGCCTCAGATGCAGCAGCAGCTAACTCAGCAGGAGATGCAGCAGCAGGAGATACAGAAGCAGATGCAGCAGGAAATGTAGATTCAGCAGGAGAAGCAATAGGATGAGAATCTTCAGCAGATGCAGCAGGATGTGCAGCATGACGAGACGTAGCAGGACATACAGCAGCAGCAGATGCAGAAGCAGATGAAGCAGGAAATGCAGCAAAAGATGCAGCAGCAGATGCATCAGAAGTAGATGCAACAGGAGATACAGCAGATTCCGCAGGAGATGCATCAGCAGAAAATGCAGAAAGAGTTGCAGCATCAGGAGATTCAGCAGGAAATTCAGCAGCAGGAGATGTAGTAGCAGGAGACACAGAAAGAGATGCAGAAGGAGCTGCAGCATCAGGAAATGCAGCAGGTAATGCAGCAGCAGCAGAAGTAACAGGAGATGCAGCAGCATCATATGCACTAGGAGATGTAGCAGCAGGAGATGAAGAAGTAGGAGATGCTACAGGCGATTGAGCTGGAGATGCAGAAGGAGGAGATGCAGGAGCAGGAGGTGCAGAGTAGTAGATGAAGAGAAGAAGATGCAGCAGAAGGAAATAGAGCAGGAGAAGCAGTAGCAATAAATGCAGCACTAGAGAAAGTAGCAGCAGATGAGGCAGCAGATGCAGCAGAAAGGATGCAACAGCAGATGTAGCAGCAGGAGATGCAGCAGCAGGAGATCTATCAGGAGATGCAGCAGTAGATGAATATGCAGCAGATGCAGTAGCAAATTCATTAGATGCAGCAGTAGTAGATTCAGAAAGAGCTGCAGCAGGAAATGCAGATGTATATGCAGCAGCAGGAGATGCATCTGCAGGTGATGCAAAAGGAGATGCAGCAGGTGACGCTCAAGGAGATGCAGCAGGAGATGCAGAACGAGATTAAGCAGCAAGATATGCAGCAGTAGGAGATGACGCAGGAGATGCTTCAATAGAAGTTGCAACATGAGATACAGCAGGAGATGAAGCAGCAGACGAAGCAAAAGGAGATGCAGAAAGAGGAGATGCAGCAGCAGGACATGGATCAAGAGATGAAGCAGCAGGAGATTCATTAGGAAATGCAGTATCAGGATATGACACAGCAGGAGATATAGCAGCAGGAGATGCAGCAGGACATTCAGCAGGAGGTGCAGCAGGAGGAGATGGAACAGGAGATGCAGTAGGAGGAGGTACAGCAGCACCAGATGCAGCAGTAGATGCAGCAGAAGAAGAGGAATAAGATACAGCAGCAATTGATGCAGCAGGAGATGCTGGAGTCGGAGATGCAGAAGAAGTAGATGCAGAATCAGGAGATACACCAGGACATGCAACAACAGGAGATGCAACAAAACATACATCAGCAGGAGACACAGCAGCAGGATATGAGGCAGGAGATGCACCAGCAGCAGAAGCAGCAGGAGATGTAACACCATATGCAGCAGAACATGCAGAACCATATGCAGCAGGAGATACAACAGCAGATGAAGCAGCAGATGCAGCATCACCAGAAGCAAAAGCAGATGCAGCAGGATATGCAGCAGCAGATGCAGTCTCATGAGGTGTATCAGCAGAAGATGTAGCAGGAGATGCATATTCAGCAGGTGATGCACCAGGATATGAAACAGGAGATTCAACAGAAGGACATGCAGCAGGAAATCAGCCGGAGATGCACCAGCAGGAGATGCAGTAAAAGAAGATGCAGCCACACCAGATGCAGCAGCAGATTGATCAGGAGTTGGTGCTGCATTTCCTGCATGTATATTCTGCAACAACTCCTGCTGCTGCATTACTTCCTGCATCTATTCCTGTTGTATCTCCTGCTGCTGCGTCTGCTGCTTCATCTCCTGCTGCTGCATCTGCTGATACTGCATGCGCTGCTGCTTCTCCTGCTGTATCTCTTGGTGCTGCATCTTCTGGTGTTGCATCTCCTGATGCATCTCCTGCGGCATCACCTGCTCCTGTATCTCCTGCTGATACATCTCCTAATGCATCCTCTGCTCATGCATCTGCGGATGCATCTCCTGATGCACCATTTCCCGTTGCATCTGCTGCTCCATCCCCTGCTGAATCTCTTTCAGCTCCATCTGGTGCATCTGCTGTTGCATATGCTGCTGTTTCATCTACTGCTGCATCTCCTGCTAAATCTCTTGCTCCTGCATTTCCTTCTGAAGTTCCTGATGAATCTACTGCTGTATATGCATCTCCTGCTGCTGCATCACCTGCTGCATTTCGTTCTGCTGCATCTCCTGCTGCATCATCTGCTGCAGCATCTTCTGCTGCTACATCTCCTACTGAATCTGCATCTCCTGATGCATCTGCTGCTGCATCTATTGCTGCTGCATCTACTGCCTTTCAGCTGTATCACCTGTTGCTGCATCAGCTGCTGCATTACCTCCAGCTGCATATTCTGCTGCATTTCCTGCTGCTGCATCTTCTTTATCTGCTGCTCCATTTCCTGATGACTAATGTACTGCAGCGTTTCCTTAATCTGCTGCTCCATTTCCTGCTACTTCATGTACTGCTGCATTTCCTGCTACATTTGCTGCTGCTACATCTGCTTCTGCATCTCCTGCTGCTTCATCTCCTGCTCTTGCATCTCCTTCTACTGAATCTCCTCCTCAATCTGCAGAAGATGCAGTAGGAAGAGATTCTTCAACATATGCAGCAGCATGATATGATGCAGCAACAGGAGATACAGCAGGATATGGAGAAAAAGGAGATGATGCAACTGACGCAGCAGCAGGAGATTCATCAGCAGGAGATGCAGAAGCAGGAGATTCAGCAGCAGGAGATTCAGCAGCAGGAGAAGCAGCAGGAGATTCATATTCAGAAGGAGATACGTCAGGAGATGTAGCAGAATATGTAGCAGCATGAGATGCCGCAGGAGATTCAGGAGTTGATTCAGCAGAAGGAGATGCAAGAGCAGGAGATGAATCAGCAGGAGATGCAGAAGCTGATGCAGCAGGAGATGCATATTTAGCACGAGATGCATCAGCTGGAGATGCAGAAGCAGATGCAGCAGGTGACGCTCAAGGAGATGCAGCAGACGAAGCAGAACGAGATGAAGCAACAAGATATGCAGCAGTAGGAGATTACGCAGGAGATGCTTCAATAGAAGGTGCAACATGAGATACAGCAGGAGATGCAGCAGCAGACGAGGCTAAAGGAGATGCAGAAACAGGAGATGCAGCAGCAGGACATGGATCAAGAGATTAAGCAGCAGGGTATTCAGCAGGAGATGCAGCAGGAGGAGATGCAGCAGGAGGTACAGCAGCACCAGATCCAGCAGTATATGCAATAGAAGGAGATGAATAAGAGATGCAGCAGTAATTGATGCAGCAGGAGATGATGGAGCCGGAGATGCAGAAGTAGATGCATCAGCAGGAGATGCAGCAAAACATACATCATCAGGAGACACAGCAGCAGGATATGAGGCAGGAGATACAGCAGAAGCAGCAGATGCAGCTGGGGATGTAGCATCATCAGAAGTAGAAGCAGATGCAGCAGCAAACGATACAGAATGAGATGCAGCAGGAATTTCATCAGCAGGAGTTTTTGCTGGAAATTCAGTAGGATTTGCAGCAGCAAGAGATTTGGCAAAAACAGATGCAGGAGGATATGCAGCAGTAAATGCAGCTGCATTAAGTGTATCAGCAGGAGATGTAGCAGTATATGCAGCAGGAGATTCAAGAGAAGGAAATGCAGGAAATCAGCTGGAGATGCAGCAGCAGGACATGCAGGAAAAGAAGATGCAGCCGCACCTTATGCAGCATCAGATTCAGCAGGAGTTGCAGCAGCAGGAGATGAAGAGGCCAGAGATTCAGCAGCGGGAGATGCAGCATCAGGAGATTCAGCAGGAGATGCATCAGCAGGAAATGCATCAGCAGATTCTTCAGCAGGAAATTCCATAGAAAATTCTGCAGCAGGAGATTCAGTAGAAAACGCAGCAGGAGATTCAGTAGGTAATGCAGCAGGAGATGCAGCAGGAGATATAGAAGGAGATTCAGCAGCAGGAGATGAATAGGCCAGAGATTCAGCAGCGGGAGATGCAGCATCAGGAGATTCAGCAGGAGATGCATCAGCAGGAAATGCATCAGCAGATTCTTCAGCAGGAAATTCCATAGAAAATTCTGCAGCAGGAGATTCAGTAGAAAACGCAGCAGGAGATTCAGTAGGTAATGCAGCAGGAGATGCAGCAGGAGATATAGAAGGAGATTCAGCAGCAGGGGATGTAGTAGGAGATGCAGCAAGAGATACATCAGCAGGAATTGTAGCAGGAGATGCTGGAAGACATTCTTCAGAAGAAGATTCAGCAGGAGATGCAGCAGGAGATGAAATAACAACATAGGCATCAGCAGTTACAGCAGGAAGTGCAGCAGGAGATTCAGCAGGAGATGACGCAGCAGGAGATGCAGTCGCAGATGCCTTCAACAGGATATGCAGCTGAAATTCAGAAGCACTAGATGCATCCGTAGAAAATTGAGCAGCAGATGCAGCAGGAAATGCAGCAGCTGGAGACGAAGAAGAAGATGCAGCAGCAGAAGATGTTGTAGGAGATGCAGCAGCAGCAGGTTCAGCAGCAGCAGGTGCAGCAGGAGATAGAGCGTTAGACACTGCAGCAGGAGGTGCTGCAGCAGAAGATTCAGCAGGGTATGCCTATTCAGCAGGAGATGCAGCAGGAGATGAAGTAGCAGGAGATACAGCAGGAGATGCTGCAGCAGATGCATCAGGAGGAGATGCATCAGGAGATCACTATTCAGAAGGACATGCATCGGGAGATGTAAGAGGTTATGTAGCAGCATGAGATGTCGCAGGAGATCAGGAGGAGATTCAGTAGCAGGAGATGCAAGAGCAGGAGATTCTACCTCAAAAGATCCAGCAGCAGATTCAGCAGCAGATTCAGCAGGAAATGCAGTAGCAGGATATGCAGCACTAGATAAAGCAGGAGATGCATCCGCAGAGGATGCAGCAAGAGATGAAGCAGCAGGAGATGAAGCAGCAGGAGATGAAGCAGCAGATGCAGCAGGAGGAGATACAGGAGGGCATCAAGTAGAAGGAGATGCAGCAGCAGCAAATGTAGCAGGAGAGAAGTACATGAAGTAGAAGAAAATGGAGCCACAGATTAAAGAGATGCAGCAGTACATGAAGCAGCAGGAAATGGAGCAGCATTTTAAGGAGAAGCAGCAGCAGGAAATGCAGCAGAATATGCAGCAGGAGGTAATGCAGCAGGTGATGCAGCAGCAGGTGATGCAGCTGCAGAGGCAGCAGGCACAGCAGCAATAGATGCTGCAGCAGATGCATGAGGAGATGCAGATTCAATAGGAGATGTAGCAGCAGAAGATGCTGCAGCAGGAGATGCAGCAGAAGGAAATGCAGCAAGATATGCTGCAGGAGAAGATACAGTAGGATATGAAGCAGGAGATGCAGCAACAGAGGATGCTGCAGCAGGACATGTAGTAGGGGATGCATATTCAGCAGTAGATTTACAAGAAACTTCAGAAGGAGATGAAGCAGCAGGAGGTTTAGCAGGAGATGCAGCAGTAGATGAAGCAGCAGCATATGCAACAGCAGATTCACCAGATGGAGCTGAAAGAGATGCAGCAGGGGATGGAGGAGCAGATGCAAAGGGAAAGGGTGCATCAGGAGATGCATCCTCAGATGAATGAGCAGAGTATGCATCACGAGATATAGCAGTAGGAGATACAGGAGCAGGTGATGCCGCAGTAGATGCAGCATCAAGAGATGCAACACCAGAATATGCAGTACCAAGAGATGCAGCAGGAGATGCAGCAGCACATGCGGTATCAGCAGATGCAGCTGCAGGAGATGAAGCAGCAGACACAGCAGCAGGAGATGCATCATCAGGAAATACAACAGGAATAGATGCAGAAGGTAATGCAGCATCAGGAGTTGAAGCAGAGTATGCATCAGCAGGAAATGCAGCAGCAAGAGATTCAGATGGAGATTCAGCAGGAGATGCAGCAGCAGGAGACGCAGTAGCAGATGTTGCAGCAGATGCAGGAGCCGCAGATGCAGCAACAGGAGATGCTGCAGAAGGAGATGCTGAAGCAGCACATGCAGATGGTGATGCAGCAATAGGAGATGCAGCAGCAGCAGCAGGAGATTCAGCAGCAGAAGATTCAGCAGCAGAGAAAGGATATTCAGCAGCAGGCTCGGCATCAGGAGATTGAGCAGCAGGTGGTGCAGCAGGAGATGCAGAAGCAAACGCAGCAGGAGGAGTGGCATCAGGTGGAGATGCATCAGGAGATGCATATTCAGAAGGAGATGCATCAGGAGATTCAGCATAATATGTAGAAGCATGAGATGCCGCAGGAGATTCAGGAGGAGATTCAGCAGAAGGAGATGCAGGAGCAGGAGATGAAGCAGCAGGAGATGCAGAAGCAGATGCAGCAGGAGGAGATGTAGCAGCAGGACATGCAGCAACTGATGCAGCAGCAGAAGAAGCAGCAGGAGATGCAGCAGCAGCGGGGGATGCAGAAGCAGATGCAGCAGGAAATGAAGATTCAGCAGAAGATGCAGTAGGAAGAGATTCTTCAACATATGCAGCAGGATGGTATGATGCAGCAACAGGAGATAAAGCAGGATATGGAGAAAGAGGAGATGATGGAGCAGACGCAGCAGCGGGAGATTCAGCAGCAGGAGAAGCAGCAGGAGATGCACATTCAGAAGGAGATATAGCAGGAGATGTAGCAGGATATGTAGCAGCATGAGATGCCGCCGGAGATTCAGGAGGAGATTCAGCAGAAGGAGATGCAAGAGGAGGAGATTAAGCAGCAAGAGATGCAGAAGCAGATGCAGCAGGAGATGCAGATTTAGCAGGAGATGCAGAGGCAGATGCAGCAGGAGGAGATACAGCAGCAGGATATGGAGCAGGAGTCGATGCAAAAGGCAATAGAGCAGCAGGAGATTCAAAAGAAGGAGATGCAGAAAGAGATTCAGTAGCAGGGAATGCATCAGCAGCAGAAGTAACAGGAGATGCAGCAGCATCATATGCACTAAGAGACGTAGCAGTAGGCGATGAAAAAGCAGGAGATGCTACAGGCGATACAGCCGGAGAGGAAGAAGGAGGAGATGCAGCAGCAGGAGGTGCAGAGTAGTAGATGAAGAGAAGATGCAGCAGAACGAAAATATAGCAGGAGACACAGCCGCAGTAAATACAGCAAGAGAGAAAGAAGCAGCAGATGCAGCTGTAGATGCAGCAGAAGAGGATGCAACAGCAGATGCAGCAGCATGAGATGCAGGAGCAGGAGATCTATCAGGCCATGCAGCTGTAGATGAAGAAGCAGCAGATGCAGCAGCAAATTCAGCAGATGCAGCAGTAGTAGATTCATAAGAGCTGCAGCAGGAAATGCAAATGAATATGCAGCAGCAGGAGATGGAGCAGGAGATGCATCTGCAGGTGATGCAGAAGGAGATGCAGCAGGTGACCCTCAAGGAGATGCAGCAAGAGATTCAGAACGATATGAAACAGCAGGATATGCAGCAGAATGAGATTGTGCAGGAGATGCTTCAATAGAAGGTGCAACATGAGATACAGTAGGAGACACATCAGCAGACGAAGCAAAAGGAGATGCAGAAACAGGAGATGCAGCAGCAGGACATGGCTCAAGACAAGAAGCAGGAGGAGATTCAGCAGGAGATGCAGCAGGAGGAGATGGAACAGGAGATGCAGTAGGAGGAGGTACAGCAGCCCCAGATGCAGCAGTATATGCAGTAGAAGGAGATGAATAAGAGATGCAGCAGCAATTGATGGATGCATCTCTTGATGCACCATTTACTTTGCATCTCCTGCACCATCCCTTGCTGCATCTCTTTCTGCTCCATCTGGTGCATCTGCTGTTGCATATGCTGCTGCTTCATCTTCTGCATCTCCTGCTAAATCTCCTGCTACTGCATCTCCTTCTGAAGTTCCTGCTGAATCTACTGCTGAATATGCATCCCCTGCTGCATGTCCTGCTGCTGCATCTCCTGCTTCATATCTTACTGCATCTCCTCCTGCAGCATATCTTGCTGAATTTCCTTCTGCTGCATTTCCTTCTGCTGCATCTCCTGCTGCAGCATCTTCTGCTGCTACATCTCCTACTGAATCTGCATCTCCTGATGCATCTGCTGCTGCATCTATTGCTGCTGCATGTGCTGCCTCTGCAGCTGCAGCTGCATCACCTGCTGCATTACCTCCTGCTGCATATTCTGCATCTCCTGATGCAGGAAGAGGAAATAGAGAAGCAGGAGATGCAGTAGCACATGCAGCAGAAGATGCAGGAGATGAAGCAGTAGGAGAAGCAGCAGGAGGAGATTGAGCAGAAGATGCATCAGGAGGTGCAGCAGCAGGAGATGCAGCATTAGGACATGTACCAGTGGATGCAGCAGCAGGAGATGCAGCAGGGGATTCAGTAGAAGGTGGTGCAGCAGCAGATGCAGCACAAGTAAATTCAGCAGCAGTAGATGCAGCAGTGTATGCAGCAGCAGCAGATGGAGCATCAGGTGATGCAGGAGGACATCAAAAATCAGAAGATGAAGCAACAGGAGATGCAGCAGTAGATTAATCTACCGCAGATGCACCAAAAGATGCAAGAGATGCAGCAGCAGGAGATGCAGCAGCAGTAGATTGAGCAAGATATACAGAAGCAGGAGATGCATCAGCGCGAGATGTGGCATGAGAGGCCGAAGAAGAAGATCCTGCAGCAGATGCAGTAGCATATGCAGCACCAGCAGATGCATCAGCAGGAGATTCAGCAACAGGAGATGCAGCAGGTGGAGATGCAGCAGGTTACGCATCAGCAGAAGGAGATGCAGCAGTTGGAGATGCAGCATCAGGATATGCATCAGTAAATGCAGCGGCAGGAGATGCAGCAAGGGGAGATGCAGCAGATTATGCAGCAGCAGGAGATGCCGCAGGAAATGTGGTAGGATTAGATTCAGCAGGAGATGCAGCAGGAGATTCAGCAGCAGGAGATGCAGCAGGAGATGCAGCAGGAGATTCAGCAGCAGGAGATGCAGCAGGAGATGAAGCAGTATATGAAGCAGCAGCAGATGCAGCAGAAAATAGTGCAGATGCAGCAGGAGGAGATTGATCAAGAGATGCAGCAGTAGATGATGCAGAAGCAAGAGATGCAGCAGCAGGAGATTACGCAGGAGATGCATCAGTAGATGAAGCAGCAGCAGGAGATGCAGCCGCAGCAGATGCAGGAACATATTCGACAGCAAATTCAGTAGGAGTTGCAGCAGCACGAGATGAAGCAGCAGCAGATGAATCAATAGAAACCTATTCATCAGGAGATGCAGCAGGAAGAGATGCTTCAGCAGGTACAGCTTCATGAGATGTAGCACGAGATACAGAAGGAGATGCTGTAGGAGAAGAGGCAGGAGGAGATGATGCAGCAGACCCAGTAGCAAGAGATGCAGAAGCAGAAGATGCAGCCGGAGATTCTGCAGCAGGAGATGCAGCAGCAGGAGATGCAGGAGGAGATACAGTCACAAAAGATGAGCAGCAGATTCAGCAGGAGATTCTGCAGCAAGAGATGAAGCATCAGTATCTGCAGAGAAGAAGATGCGGCAGCAGGAGATGCAACAGGAGATGCAAGAGCAGACGCATCAGCAGGAGATGCAGCAGCAGAAGATACAGCAGCAGCAGCAGATGCACAAGAAAATGGAGCAGGAGATGTGGCAGGATAAGATGCAGTACCAGCAGATGCAGCAGGAGATGCAGCGTCTGGAGTTGAAGCAATTGAAGATGCTGCAGAAGATACAGCAGCAGATGCATCAAGAGAAGCAGGATCAGGAAATGCAGCAGCAGGAGATGCAGCAGCAGAGATGCAGGAGTAGGAGAGGCAGAAGCAGGAGATGTGGCAGCAAGACATGCAAAAGGATATGCAGAAGCAGGAGATGCGGCAGCAGGAGAGGCACCATGTGATTCAGCAGGAGATGCAACAGAAGATAGAGAAGCAGGAGATGCACCAGCAGATGCAGCCGCAGGAGATGCAGGAAATGCATCAGCTGATGCAGGAGGAGCTTTAGCAGGAGGAGATTTAGCAGCAGGAGAGGCAGCAGCAGGAGATGCAGCAGTAGATTCTGCTGCATCTCCTCTGCTGCCTCTCCTACTGCATCTCTTCCTGTTTCATTTTTGTTGCATCTCCTGCTGCTGTATATCATGGTGCATATCCTCTTGCTACATCTCCGGCTGCATCTCCTGCTGCATCTTCTGCTAGTGCATGTCCTGCTGCATTTCCTGCTGATCCATATCCTGCTGCTCTATTTCCTGTGCATCTCTTTCTGCTTTATCTTTTTCTGCATATCCTGCTGCATCTCTTCCTGCTGGATCTCCTGCTTAATCTCCTCCTACTACATCTTCAGCATATGCTGCTGCATCTGGTGCTGCTTCACCTATTGCTGCATCTCCTGCTATTGCATCTGCTGCTGCAACTCCTGCTACTTCATCTGCTGCTGAATCTACATCTCCTCTTTTGTCTGCTGCCTGCACCTCCTGCTGCTGCATCTCCTGCTGCTGCATCTCCTGCTGCTGCATCTCCTGCTAAAACTCCTTCTGCAGCATCTACTTTTGCATCTCCTTCTTCTGCATCTCTTGAGGTATATTCTGCTGCATTTCCTTCTGCATCTTCTCCTGCATCTTTTGTGGCTTCATCTCCTGCTGTTGTATCTCCTGCTGAAGAATCGCCTTCTGCTATATCTATGCTGCTGCATCTCTTTCTGAATGAGATGCTGAATCTACTGCTGAACATGCATCTCCTGCTGCAGCATATCTTACTGCATTTCCTTCTGCTACATCCCATGCTGCATCTCCTTCTGCAGAATCTCCTGCTGCGTCATCTGCAGCAGCATCTTCTGCTACTACATCCCCTATTGAATCATCATCGCCTGATACATCTGCTGCTGCATCTATTGCTGCTGCATCTGCTGCCTCTGCAGCTGCAGCTGCATCTCCTGCTACTACATCTCCTCTTTCTGCATCTTCTGCTGCATTTCAAGCTACTGCATCTACTTAATCTGCTGCTGCATCTGCTGCTGATTCCTTAATCTGCTGCATCTCCTGCTACAATTCCTGCTGCTATATCTCCTCCCACTTGATGTCCTCCAGCATCTCCTGCTGCTGCATCTGATGCTTCATCTCCTGCTGCATCCTCTGCGGATGCATCTGCGGATGCATCTACAGAAGCATCTCCATTTCCTGCTGCATCTGCTGCTCAGTCTTCTACGGATGCATCTAGTGCTTCTGCATTTCAGCTGCATATCCTGTTGAAGGCATCTGTGGCTGCATCTCCTGCTGCTACATCTCCTGCTGAATCTCCTGCTGCATCTCCTGCTGAATCTTCTTCTGCAGAATCTCCTCCAGCATCTCCTGCTACAATTCCTGCTGATGTATCTCCTTCTGCATCTCCTACTACATCCCCTGCTGCTGAATCTCCTTCTATATCTCCTGCTGCTGAATCTCCTTCTATATCTCCTGCTGCTTCTCCTGCTGCGTTTTCTACTGAATCTCCTGCTGCAGAATCTCCTACGGAATTTCCTGCTGAAGAATCTCCTGATGCATTTCCTGCTGATGCATCTCCTGCTGAAACTCCTGATGCTGCATCTCCTGCTTCTGAATCTCCGGACTCGTCATCTTCCGCTGCTGCAACTCCTGCTGAATCTGCTGCTGCATCTGGTGCAGCTGCATCTTCTTTTCCTGCATGTCCTGCTGCTGCATCTCCGGCTGATATCCTGCTGCATTTCCTTCTCTTGAATCTCCTGCTGCATATCCTGGTGCATCACCTGCTGAATATGCATCTCCTGCTACATCTCCTGCTGATACACCTCATGCAGCTGCAGCTGCTTCTGCATATCCTGCCGCATCTGTTGTTGCCAAAATCTCCTGCTGTTGCATATCCTACTGAAATTCCAGCAGCATCTCCTGCTGATGCATTTCTTGCTGCATCTCATGCTGCATCCCTTGCTGCTGCATCTGCTGCTCTTTCTGGTGATGCTACATCTCGAGCTGCATCTGCTGTTTCATCTCCTGCTGTATCTCCTTCTGCATATGGTTCTGCATCTTGTGCTGCATATGGTTCAGCATGTTCTGCTGCATATAGTGCTGCATTAGCTGCTGATTATGCTGCTGGTGCATCTCCTACCTCATATCCTGCTGCTGTGTCTCCTGCTGATGTATGTTCTGCTGCATCTCCTTCTGATGCATGTCCTGCTGCATCTCCTGCTTCTGCATCTCCTGCTTCATATCCTACTGCATCTTCTACTGCAGCATATCCTGCTGCATCTCCTGCTTCATATCCTACTGCATCTTCTCCTGAAGCATATCTTGCTGCATTTCCTTCTGCTGCATCTCCTGCTGCATCTCCTGCTGCAGCATCTTCTGCTGCTACATCTCCTATTGAATCAGCATCTCCTGATTCATCTGCTGCTGCATCTATTGCTGCTGCATCTGCTGCCTCTGCAGCTTCAGCTGCGTCAACTGCTGCTGCATCACCTGCTACATTACCTCCAGCTGCATATTCTGCTGCATTTCCTACTGCTACATCTCCTTAATCTGCTTCTCCATTTTCTGATGCTTCATGTACTGCTGCATCTCCTTAATCTGCTGTTCCATTTATTACTGCTTCATGTACTGCTGCATCTATTGCTACATTTGCTGCTGCTGCATCTCCTTCTACTTGATGTCCTCCTGCATCTCTTGCTGCTGCATCTGCTGCTTCATCTCCTGCTGCTGAATAGCCTGCTGCTTCATCTCTTTCTGCATCCTCTGCAGGTGCATCTGTGGATGCATCTGCAGAAGCATCTCCATTTCCTGCTGCATCTGCTGCTGAAGAGTCGCCTTCTAATATATCTCCTGCTGCTGCATCTCCTTCTGAATGTGATGCTGAGTCTGCTGCTGAACATGCATCCCCTGCTACTGCATTACCTCTTGCATCTCCTCTTCCAGCATACCTTACTGCATTTCCATTTGCTGCATCTCCTGCTGCATCTCCTTCTGCGAAATCTCCTGCTACGTCATCTGCCTCGGCATCTTCTGCTGCTACATCTCCTACTGAATCTTCATCGCCTGATACATCTGCTGCTGCATCTATTGCTGCTGCATCTGCTGCCTCTGCCGCTGCAGCTGCATCTCCTGCTACTACATCTCCTCTTTCTGCATCTTCTGCTGCATTTCAAGCTACTGCATCTCCTTAATCTGCTGCTGCATCTGCTGCTGATTCCTTAATCTGCTGCATCTCCTGCTCCAATTCCTGCTGCTATATCTCCTGCCACTTGATGTCCTCCAGCATCTCCTGCTGCTGCATCTGATGCTTCATCTCCTGCTGCATCCTCTGCGGATGCCTCTGCGGATGCATCTACAGAAGCATCTCCATTTCCTGCTGCATCTGCTGCTCAGTCTTCTACGGATGCATCTAGTGCTTCTGCATTTCAGCTGCATATCCTGTTGAAGGCATCTGTGGCTGCATCTCCTGCTGAATCTCCTGCTGCACTTCCTGCTGTAACTGCTGATGCATATGTTGCTATTTCATCTCCTGCTGCATCTCCTGCTGAATCTTCTTCTGCAGAATCTCCTCCAGCATCTCCTGCTACAATTCCTGCTGATTTATCTCCTGCTGCATCTCCTACTACATCCCCTGCTGCTGAATCTCCTTCTATATCTCCTGCTGCATCTCCTGCTGATACACCTCATGCAGCTGTATTTGCTGCTGAATGTGCTGTTGCCAAATCTCTTGTTGTTGCCTATCCTACTGAATTTCCAGCAGCATCTCCTGCAGCATCTCCTGCTGATGCAATTCTTGCTGCATCTCATCCTGCATCATTTGCTGCTGTACTTGCTGCTGCTTCTGGTGATGCTACATCTCAAGCTGCATCTGCTGTTTCATCTGCTGCTATATATGCCGCTGTATTAGAAGGCCTAAAGCCATCAAAAGGGACTTCAAGGCACTTGGGAGAATGATCGAGGGCTCTGGGGCACAGGTAATATTCAACTCCATCCCAGTACTAAGGAACCAGGAGCAGGAACTGAGGGCTAAGAAACGGGTTAATGAATGGCTTAGGGACTGGTGTGAGAAGAGGGGCTTTGGGTTCTTTAATCATGGGGAGGCCCACGCACCCCCAGGCTTTCTTACCAGGGATGGGACACGCCTGTCTGCTAGGGGGACAAAAGCCCTCACCAAAAACCTAGTTAAGCTCATAAATCGAGCTTTAAACTAGATGTGAGGGGGGAAGGGATGGAGGCCAGGCAGGATGGGAGTGAGCCTGGAGGTGACACTTCAGTGGCAAAGGGGTGGTGTGCTGGCAACACCTGCCGGTATTTCACCACTAAGCAAGAGGGGGTGAGTGCAACTGGGGATGGCAGGCAGCTAACTGGCACTGTGGCCTTAGTTAAGTCAAGGACCGCTCAGTTGGGGAGGAGCCCTATTGCGAAGGCTGAAGCTACGCCTGCCCAGCTTAAGTGCATTTACACCAATGCACGCAGCATGGGAAATAAGAAGGAGGAGCTGGAAGCTGTGGTAGGGCAGGGAGACTACGATGTTGTTGCCATTGTGGAGACGTGGTGGGATGACTCGTACGACTGGAGCGTACCCATGGTGGGGTATAAACTCTTTAGGAAGGACAGGAAGGGCAGAAGAGGAGGTGGGATAGCCCTCTATGTTAGAGAGGGCTTTGATATCCTCGAGCTGGACTATGGTCAGGATGGAACTGAGTGCCTGTGGGTGAAAATCAGAGGAGCCCACGGGCAGGAAGGGATTGTGATGGGAGTCTGCTATAGACCACCCAGCCAAGAAGAAGCAGCTGATGAGCTCTTCTACAAACAACTGAGTGTAGTCTCAAAATCGCTACCTCTAGTCCTTGTGGGAGACTTCAATTTCCCAGATATAGGCTGGGAGTATAATACAGCAGAAAGGAAGCAGTCCCGGAGGTTCCTGGAGTGTGTGGAAGACAACTTCCTCACACAGCTGGTGAGCGAACCGACAAGGGACAGTGCCCTCCTGGACCTGCTGTTGGTGAACAAAGAAGGACTGGTGGGGGATGTGAAGGTTGGAGGACGCTTGGGGCAAAGCGATCATGAGATGATAGAGTTCTCAGTGCGGGGTAAAATGAAGAAGGAGGTTAGCAGAACAGTCGCCCTCAACTTTCAGATAGCAGACTTTGGGCTGTTCAGAAGGCTGGTCGGAAAAGTCCCGTGGGAGGCGCTCCTTGAAGGCAGAGGTGTCAATGAGGGTTGGGCGCTCTTCAAGAAGGAACTCCTAGCAGCTCAGGAGAAAGCCGTCCCCAAGTTCCGGAAAAGTAGCCGGAGGGGTAAGAAACCAGCGTGGTTGTAGTAGGGAGGTCCTAAGAGACATCAATAGGAAGAGGAGGGCCTACGACCTCTGGAGGAAGGGGCAGGCATCCTGGGTGGACTATAGGGAGGAAGTGAGAATGTGCAGGGAAAAAATCAGGTGGGCTAAGGCCCAACTAGAAATGCGACTGGCCAAGACTGTGAAAGACAACAAAAAGTCTTTCTACAAATACGTCAACAGCAAAAGGAGGGCTAGGGAGAATCTCCAGTCCCTAGTAGATGCAGAGGGAACAAGAGTAACAGGGGACGAAGACAAGGCTGAAGTGCTCAATGCCTACTTTGCCTCAGTCTTTAACAGTAAGGAAAATTGTTCCCTCTGTGCACAACCCCAAGGGTTGGAAGAGAAGTATGAGATTCCCAAGGTCCAAGAGGAGGTGGTTAGAGACTTGCTTGCCCAGCTAGATGCCCACAAGTCTATGGGGCCAGATGGAGTCCACCCAAGAGTTTTGAGGGAACTGGCGGATGTGCTGGCCAAACCCCTTTCCATCATCTTCCAGCAGTCCTGGATGACTGGGGAGGTTCCGCTAGACTGGAGGCTGGCTGATGTCGTGCCCATCTATAAGAAGGGGCTCAGGGAGGATCCGGGGAACTACAGGCCTGTCAGCCTGACCTCGGTACTGGGGAAAGTCATGGAGCGGGTGATCTTGAGTGCGATCATGAAGCACTTGCAAGAGAACCGGGGGATCAGGCCGAGTCAACACGGGTTCATGAAAGGCAGGTCTTGCCAGAGTAATCTGATCACCTTCTATGACCAAGTGACTAAACTCTTGGACGAGGGAAAGGCTGTGGATGTGGTTTTCCTGGACTTCAGTAAAGCCTTTGATACAGTTTCTCACAGCATTCTGCTTCGGAAACTGTCGGCCTCTGGCCTGGACGGGTGCACACTCTCCTGAGTGAAAAACTGGTTGAATGACCGGGCCCAGAGGGTGGTGGTAAATGGATTTAAATCCAGCTGGAGGCCAGTGACAAGTGGGGTTCCCCAGGGCTCAGTCCTGGGTCCAGTCCTGTTTAATGTCTTTATCAACGACCTGGATGAAGGCATTGAGTCCTCTCTTAGCAAGTTTGCAGATGACACCAAGCTGGGAGGAAGTGTCGATCTGCTGGAGGGTCGGGAGGCTCTGCAAAGGGACCTGGACTGCTGGGCTGAGACCAACGGCATGAGGTTTAACAAGGCCAAATGCCGGGTCCTGCACTTGGGGCACAACAACCCTAAGCAGAGGTACAGACTAGGAGAAGCCTGGCTGGAAAGCTGCCAGGAGGAGAAGGACCTGGGAGTGTTGGTTGACAACCGACTGAACATGAGCCAGCAGTGTGCCCAGGTGGCCAAAAAGGCCAATGGCATCCTGACTTGTATCAGGAATGGCGTGACCAGCAGGTCCAGGGAGGTTATTCTCCCCCTGTACTCGGCACTGGTGAGACCGCACCTCGAGTCCTGTGTTCAGTTCTGGGCCCCTCACCACAAGAAGGATGCTGAGGCTCTGGAGCAAGTCCAGAGAAGGGCAACTAAGCTGGTGAAGGGGCTGGAGAACAAATCTTACGAGGAGCGGCTAAGAGAGCTGGGGTTGTTTAGCCTGGAGAAGAGGAGGCTGAGGGGAGACCTTATTACTCTCTACAACTACCTGAAGGGAGGTTGTGGAGAGGAGGGAGCTCGCCTCTTCTCCCAAGTGACAGGGGACAGGACGAGAGGGAATGGCCTCAAGCTCCGCCAGGGGAGATTTAGGCTTGAGATTAGGAAGAAGTTCTTCACAGAGAGGGTGGTTAATGATTGGAACAGTCTGCCAAGGCAGGTGGTTGAGTCACCGTCCCTGGAGGTGTTTAAGGTTAGGGTAGATGAGGTGCTTAGGAGCATGATTTAGGGACTGGTGGGAATGGTTGGACTCAACGATCCAGTGGGTCTCTTCCAACCTGGTGATTCTGTGATTCTGTGATCTCCTTCTGCATATGGTTCTGCATCTTTTGCTGCATATGGTTCTGCATCTTCTGCTGCACATGGTGCTGCATCTGGTGCTGCTTCTGCTTCTGCTGCATCCCCTGCCTCATATCCTGCTGCTGTGTCTCCTGCTGATGTATGTTTTGCTGCATCTCCTGCTGATGCATGTGCTGCTGCATCTCTTGATTCTGCATCTACTTCTTCTGCATCTCCGGCTCCAGCATCTATTGCTGCATCAATTGCTGCTGCATCTCTTATTCATCTCCTTCTGCTGCATATACTGCTGTATTTAGTGCTGCTGTAACTCCTCCTGCTCCCTCTCCTCCTGCTGCATCTCCTGCTGAATCTCCTCCTACTTCATCTCCTGTTCCATCTGCTCCTGCTGCATCTCCTGCTGAATCTCCTGCTGCCTCATCTCTTGATCCATATCCTGCTGCTGCATCTCGTTTCTGCATCTCCTTTTGCTTTGTCTGCTGCTGCATCTCCTGCTGTATCTCATGTTGCACCTTCTATTGAAGCATCTCTTACATCACCTCATTCTGCTGCATATCTTGCTGCTTCATCTCCTGCTACTGCATCTCCTGCTGCATCTTCTGCTGCTGCATTTCCTGCTGCATCTTCTGCTGATGCATCTCTTCCTGATGGGTCTGATGCTGCATCCCTTGCTCTTGCATCTCCTGCTGTATCTCCTGCTGCCGGATTACCTTCTCTTCTTCCTTCTACTGCATTACCTTCTCTTCTTCCTTCTACTGCATCTCCTCTTGCTGCATATCCTATTTCTCTATATACTGCTGCCTTTCCTGCTGCTGCATCTCCCGCTGTTGAATCTCTTTCTACATCTTCTTCTGAATCTCCTGCTGCTCTATTACCTTCTGCATCGACTCCTGCTGAATATCCTGCTGCTGCATCTCCTCCTGCTGCATCTGCTTCTGCATCTCCCTCTGCTTCATCTCTCGCTGCTGCATCTCCTTCTGCTGAATCTCCTCCTGAATCTCCCGCGGCATCTCAAGCTTCTACATATCCTGTAAATTTCCTGACGTATCTCCTTCTGAATATGCATCTCCTGATGCTTCTCCTGTTGCTGAATCTCCTGCTGCTGCGCCTGCTGCATCATCTCCTTTTTCTCCATAACCTGCTGTGTCTCCTGTTTCTGCATCATATCATGCTGCTCCATACATTGAAGAATCTCTTCCTACTGCATCTTCTGCTGATTCTTCATTTCCTGCTGCATCTGTTTCTGCATCTCCTGCTGCTGCTGCATCTACTGCTGCTTCTCCTGCTGCTGCATCAGTTGCTGCTGAATCTCCTGATCAATCTCCTGCGGCATCTCATGCTTCTACATATCATGCTGAATCTCCTGCTGCATTTCCTTCTGAATATGCAGCTCCAGATGCCACTGCTACTGCTGCGTTTACTTCTGCATCTATTCTGAATTATCTTCTGCATAAGCTGCTGCAGCATCTCCTTCTGCTGCATCTCCTGTTGATGCATCGTATAGTGCTGCACCTGCTGCAACATCTGCTTCTGCATCTCCAGCTGCTGCATCTCAGTCAGAATCTCTTGGTGCTGCATTTCCTGCTGATGCATATTCTGCTTCAACTCCTGCTGCTGCAATACCTTCTGCATCTATTCCTGTTGTATTTCCTGCGACTGCATCTCCTGCTTCTGCATCTGCTGATACTGCATGTGCTGCTGCATCTCTTACTGCATCTCTTGGTGCTGCATCTTCTGGTGTTGCATCTCCTGATGCATCTCCTGCGGCATCACCTGCTCCTGTATCTCCTGCTGCTACATCTCCTGATGCATCCTCTGCTCATGCATCTGCGGATGCATCTCCTGATGCACCATTTCCCTTTGCATCTGCTGCTCCATCCCCTGCTGCATCTCTTTCTGCTCCATCTGGTGCATCTGCTGTTGCATATGCTGCTGCTTCATCTACTGCTGCACCTACTGCTAAATCTCCTGCTGCTGCATCTCCTTCTGAAGTTTCTGCTGAATCTACTGCTGAATATGTGTCCCCCGCTACATATCCTGCTGCTTCACCTGCTTGATATCCTACTGCATCTCCTCCTGCAGCATATCTTGCTGCATTTCCTTCTGCTGCATCTCCTGTTGCATCATCTGCTACAGCATCTTCTCCTGCTACATCTCCTATTGAATCAGCATCTCCTGCTGCATCTGCTGCTGCATCTATTGCTGCTGCATCTGCTGCCTCTGCCTCTGCAGCTGCATCACCTGCTGCATTACCTCCTGCAGCATATTCTGCTGCGTTTCCTGCTGCTGCATCTCTTCAATCTGCTGCTCCATTTATTGCTGCTTCATATACTGCTGCATCTCCTGCTACATTTGCTGCTGCTGCATCTCCTTCTACTTGATGTCCTCCTGCATCTCCTGCTGCTGCATCTGATCCTTCATCTCCGGCTGCTGTATAGCCTGCTGCTTCATCTCCTGCTGCATCCTCTGCGGATGCATCTGCAGAAGCATCTCCATTTCCTGCTGCATCTGCTGCTCAGTCTTCTACGGATGCATCTAGTGCTTCTGCATTTCAGCTGCATATCCTGTTGAAGGCATCTGCGGCTGCATCTCCTGCTGCTACATCTCCTGCTGAATTTCCTGCTGCACTTCCTGCTGTAACTGCTGATGCCTATGTTGCTATTTCATCTCCTGCTGCATCTGCTGCTGAATCTTCTTCTGCAGAATCTCCTCCAGCATCTCCTGCTACAATTCCTGCTGATGTATCTCCTGCTGCATCTCCTACTACATCCCCTGCTGCTAAATCTCCTTCTATATCTCCTGCTGCATCTCCTGTTGCATTACCTACTGAATCTCCTGTTGCATTACCTACTGAATCTCCTGCTGCAGAATTTTCTATGGAATTTCCTGCTGAAGAATCTGCTGATGCATTTCCTGCTGATACATCTCCTGCTGAATCTCCTGATGCTGCATCTACTGCTGCCGAATATCCTGCCTCTTAATATCCTGCTGCTGCAACTCCTACTGAATCTGCTGCTGCATAAGGTGCGGCTGCATCTTCTTTTCCTGCATCTCCTGCTGCTGCATCTACTTCTGCTTCTGGTGATGCTGCATCTGCTGCTTCATCTGCTGCTGTATCTCCTGCTGCATATGGTTCTGCATGTTCTGCTGCATATGGTGCTGCATCTTCTGCTGCATATGGTGTTGCATCTCCTGCTGCTTCTGCTGCTGGTGTATCTCCTGCTTCATATCCTGCTGCTGTGTCTCCTGCTGATGTATGTTTTGCTGCATCTCCTGCTGATTCATGTCCTGCTGTATCTCTTGATTCTGCATCTACTTTTTCTACATCTCCGGCTACAGCAAGTCCTACTGCATCAAGTGCTGCTGTATCTCTTATTCATCTCCTTCTGCTGCATCTACTGCTGCACCTGGTGCTGCTGTACCTCCTCCTACTGCATCTCCTGTTCCATCTCCTCCTGTTGCATCTCCTGCTGAATGTCCTGCTACATCTCCTGCTGCTATATCTCCTGCTGTTTCATATCCTGCTACTGCATCTCCTAATGAATCTCCTGACAAGTACCACAGGGAAGAAGCTACAATGAAATGCTGGCTCTTGTTAGAGTCTTCTCTGGAAACGCTTTCACTGCAAGCTGCAAAGCATGACTAACAAAACGTTTTAGTATAGGGTACTGAATTGTGATTTATGAAGATGCTTTCTAATAAGTGAGTAACTGTCGCAGTGAAGATGCTAGCGTGGAATACTGCTGCTACTGAATGTCTTCTCTTAGAGCGCTTTCACTGCAAAGCAAAACTTGTAAGAAGTTTCAGTCCAGGCTTTTACACTGCAACATCAAAATGGCTATTAAAGCACCACTTCAAAATCTTTAGCGCTTTCACTGCAAGGCAAGACTGGTTAATCTTTTAGTCTATGCTTACGTACTGCAACATCAGAATGGCTATTAAAGCGTCGCTTTAAAATATCAGAGTGTTCAGCACAAATACCGCAGGGGAGATGCTACGATCAAATATTGAAATTCCTATAATTCTTCTCTGGATGCGCTTTCACTGCAAGGCAAGACTTGTAGAACTTTCAGTCTAGGCTCGTGTACTGCATCATCAGAATGGCTATTAAAGCGTCACTGCAAAATTTGAAAACGTTTAGAAAAAGTACCGCAGGGGCTCTGCTATGATCAAATGCTAGCTCTCGTTAGAATCTTCTCTTGAAGCGCTTTCACTGCAAGCTGCAAAGCACGTCTAACAAAATGTTTAGTATTGATTACGGAATTGTGATTTAACTGCGCCTATGGAGGAGCTTTAGGAAAAGTGAGTAAAGCCCGTATGGAAGATGCTAGCATGGAATGCTGCTGCTTCTGAATGTCTTCTCTTAGAGCGCAATCACTGCAAACCAAGATTTATCGAACTTTCCATCTAGGCTAGTGAACGGTAATATCAGGAAAGCTAGTAAGGCTTCACTTCAAGATTTGAAAGCGTTCAGCACAAGTACCCTTGGGAAGTTTCTATCATCAAATGGTTGCTCTCGTTAGTGTCTTCTCAGGAAGCGCTTTCACTGAGAGGTGCAAAACATAACTTGCACTGCCTTAAGGTATAGGTTAAAGTGCTGAACGCTCTGATATTTTCAAGTGACGCTTTAAGAGCCGTTCTGATGTTACAGTACACAAGCTTATACTCAAACTTCTACAAGTCTTGCTTTGCAGTGAAAGCGCTTTAAGAGAAGACATTCAGAGGCAGCAGCATTCCATGCTAGCATCTTCCCTGTGGGCGTTATTCGATTTCCCTAATGCGCCTCAGAAGTGGCAGTTAAGTCATAATGAGATGAATCAGGAGATGCAACACCAGAAGATGCAGCACCAAGAGATGCAGCAGCACATGCAGTATCAGCAGATGCAGCAGCAGGAAATGAAGCAGCAGGGTTTGAAACAGAATATGCATCAGGAAGAAATGCAGCAACATAAGATTTAGAAGGAGATACAGCAGGAGATGCAGCAGAAGGAAATGCAGCATGATATGCTGCAGGAGAAGATGCAGTAGGATATGAAGCAGGAGATGCAGCAGCAGGAGATGCAGAAGGAGATGCATATTCAGCAGTAGATTCAGCAGGAACTTCAGAAGGAGATGCAGCAGAAGGAGATGTAGCAGGAGATGCAGCAGTAGGTGAAGCAGCAGCATATGCAATAGTAGATGCACCAGATGGAGCAGAAAGAGATGCAGCAGGGGATGGAGCAGCAGATGCAACGGGAAATGGTGCATCAGGAGATGCATCCGCAGATGCATGAGCAGAGGATGCATCAGGAGATGTAGCAGCAGGAGATACAGGAGCAGGTGATGCCGCAGGAAATGCAGCATCAGGAGATGCAACACCAGAAAATGCAGCACAAAGAGATGCAGCAGGAGCTGCAGCAGCACATGCAGTATCAACAGATGAGTACAAGGAAATGAAGCAGCAGATGCAGCAGCAGGAGATGCAGCACCAGGAGTTGAAGCAGAATATGCATGAGCAGGAAGAGCAGCACCAAGTAATTTAGACAGAGATGCAGCAGGAGGTGCAGCAGCAGGAGATGCAGAAGCAGATGTTGCAGCAGGTGCAGCATCAGCAGATGCAGCAACAGGAGATGCAGCAGAAGGAGATGCTGAAGCAGCACACAAAGAAGGTGATGCAGCAGAAGCAGATGCAGCAGGAGATTCAGCAGCAGGAGATGCAGCAGGAGATGCAGAAGCAAACGTAGCAGTAGGAGTGGCAGCAGGTGGAGATGCATCAAGAGATGAATATTCAGAAGGAGATTAAGCAGAAGATTCAGCATGATATGTAGAAGCATGACATACCGCTGGAGACTCATAAGGAGATTAAGCAGCAAGTGATGCAGCAGCAGGAGAAGCAGCAGCAGCAGGAGATGTAGAAGCAGATGCAGCAGGAAATGATAACTCAGCAGAATATGCAGCAGGAGAGTCAGCAGCAGGAGCAGCAGCAGGACATGGATATTCAGAAGGAGATACATCAGGAAATGTAGCAGGATATGTAGCAGCATGAGATGCCGCAGGAGATTCAGGAGGAGATTAAGCAGAAGGAGATACAAGAGCAGGAGATGAAGCAGATGTAGAAAGAGAACCAGAAGGAGATGCAGCAGCAGAAGCAGATGCAGCAGGAGTCGATGCAGAAGTTAATATAGCAGCAGTAGATTCAGAATAAGATGCAGAAAGAGATTCAGCAGCAGGAGATGCAGCAGCAGGAAAGGCAGCAGTATTTACAGAAGCAGGATATTCAAAAGGGAAAGATGCAGTAGGAGGAGATAGAGCAGGTAATGCAGCACCGGGAGATGCAGCAGGAGATGCAAGAAATGCAGCATCAGACCCATCAGCAGGAGATGCAGCAGGAAATGCAGCAGCAGTAGGTGCAGCAGGAGATGCAGTAGAAGGAGATGAAACATTATCATGAGATGCATTAAGATGTGCAGCAGCAGGAGTTCCAGAGTAGTATATTAAGTGAAGAAGATGCAGCAGAAGGAAATAAAGCAGGAGAAGCAGCCTCAGTAAATGCAGCAAGAGAGAAAGCAGCAGCAGATGCAGCAGCAGATGCAGCAGAAGAAGAAGCAACAGCAGATGCAGCAGCAGGAGATCTATCAGAAGATGCAGCAGTAGATGAAGCAGCAGCAGATGCAGCAGCAAATTCAGCAGATGCAGCAGTAGTAGATTCAAAAAGAGCTGCAGCAGGAAATGCAGATGAATATGCATTTGGAGGAGATGCATCTGCAGGTGATGCAAAAGGAGATGCAGCAGGATATGCAGAACGAGATGAAGCAGCAAGATATGCAGCAGAAGGAGATGACGCAGGAGATGCTTCAATAGAAGGTGCACCATGAGATACAGCAGGAGATGCAGCAGCAGATGCAGCAGGAGGAGATGCAGAAACAGGAGATGCATCAGCAGGATATGGATCAAGAGATGAAGCAGCAGGAGATTCATTAGGAGATGCAGTAGCAGGATATGAAACAGCAGGAGATATAGAAGCAGTAGATGTAGCAGGATATTCAGCAGGAGATGCAACAGGAGGAGATGGAACAGGAGATGCAGTAGGAGGAGGTACAGCAGCACCAGGTGCAGCAGTAGATGCAGCAGAAGGAGATGAATAAGAGATACAGCAGCAAGTGATGCATCAGGAGTTGCTGGAGCCGGAGATGCAGAAGAAGTAGATGCAGAATCAAGAGATACACCAGGACATGCATCATCAGGAGATGCAGCAAAACATACATCAGCAGGAGACACAGCAGCAGGATATGAGGCAGGAAATGTACCAGCAGCAGAAGCAGCCGGAGATGCAACACCATATGCAGCAGAAGATGCAGCACCATATGCAGCAGAACATGCAGAACCATATGCAGCAGGAGATACAGCAGCAGATGAAGCAGCAGATGCAGCATCACCAGAAGCAGAAGTAGATGCAGCAGCAGGAGATGCAGGAAAAGAAGATGCAGCCGCACCTTATGCAGCAGCAGATTCAGTAGGAGTTGCAGCAGCAGGATATTAAGAGGCAGGATATTCGGCAGCAGTAGATGCAGCATCAGGAGATTCAGCAGGAGATGTATCAGCAGGAAATGCATCAGCAGATTCTTCAGCAGGAAATTCCATAGAAAATTCTGCAGCAGGAGATTCAGTAGAAAAGGCAGCAGGAGATTCAGTAGGTAATGCAACAGGAGATGCAGCAGGAGATATAGAAGGAGATTTAGCAGCAGGGGATGTAGTAGGAGATGCAGCAGGAGATACATCAGCAGGAATTGTAGCAGGAGATGCTGGAGGAGATTCTGCAGAAGAAGATTCAGCAGCAGATGCAGCAGGAGATGAAATAGCAACATAGGCATCAGCAGTTACAGCAGGAAGTGCAGCAGGAGATTCAGCAGGAGATGTAGCAGCAGGAGATGCAGCCGCAGATGCCTTCAACAGGATATGCATCTGAAATGCAGAAGCACTAGATGCATCCGTAGAAGATTGAGCAGCAGATGCAGCAGGAAATGGAGATGCTTCTGCAGATGCATCCGCAGATGCATCCACAAAGGATGCAGCAGGAGATGAAGCAGCAGGCTATACAGCAGCCGGACATGAAGGATCAGATGCAGCAGCAGGAGATGCAGGAGGACATCAAGTAGAAGGAGATGCAGCAGCAGCAAATGTAGCAGGAGATGCAGCAGTATATGAAGCAGCAATAAATGGAGCAGCAGATTGAAGAGATGCAGCAGCAGGAAACGCAGCAGAATATGCTGCAGGAGGTAATGCAGCAGGTGATGCAGCTGCAGAGGCAGCAGATGCAGCAGCAATAGATGCAGCAGCAGATGCATCAGGAGATGCAGATTCTAAAAGAGGATGTAGCAGCAGAAGATGCTGCAGCAGATGATGCAACAGGAGATGCAGCAGAAGGAAATGCAGCAAGATATGCTGCAGAAGGAGATGCAGTAGGCTATGAAGCAGGTGATGCAGCAGCAGTATATGTAGCAGGGGACACATATTCAGCAGTAGATTGAGCAGATATTTCAGAAGGAGATGCAGCAGCAGGAGATTTAGCAGTATGCAAGAGCAGATGCACCAGATGGAGCAGAAAGAGATGCAGCAGGGGATGGAGCAGCAGATGCAACGGGAAATGGTGCATCAGGAGATGCATCCGCAGATGCATGAGACGAGGATGCATCAGGAGATGTAGCAGTAGGAGATACAGGAGCAGGTGATGCCACAGGAGATGCAGCAGGAGATGCAACACCAGAAGATGCAGCACCAAGAGATGCAGTAAGAGATGCAGCAGCACATGCAGTATCAGCAGATGCAGAAGCAGGAGATGCAGCAGCAGGAAATACAACACGAATAGATGCAGAAGGTAATGCAGCAGCTAGATTTGAAGCAGAATATGCATCAGCAGGAAATGCAGCACCAAGAGATTCCGACGGAGATGCAGCAGCTGGAGATGCAGAAGCAGATGTTGCAGCAGGTGTAGCACTATACAATGCAGCAACACGAGATGCAGCAGAAGGAGATGCTGCAGCAGCACATGCAGAAGGTGATTAAGCAGTAGGAGCTCCAGCAGCAGGAGCTGCAGCAGAAGGAGATGCTGCAGCAGCACATGCAGAAGGTGATGCAGCAGTAGGAGCTCCAGCAGAAGCAGATGCAGCAGGAGATTCAGCAGCAGGAGATTCAGCAGAAGAAAAAGGATATTCAGTAGCAGACAAAGGATATTCAGCAGCAGACAAGGCATCAGGAGATTCAGCAGCAGGAGGTGCAGCAGGAGATGCAGAAGCAAACGCAGCGGTAGGAGTGGCATCAGGTGGAGATGCATCAGGAGATGCATATTCAGAAGGAAATGCAGCAGGAGATTCAGCATGATATGTAGAAGCATGAGATGCCGAAGGAGATTGATCAGGAGATTCAGCAGCAACTGATGCAGCAGCAGAAGAAGCAGCAGGAGATGCAGCAGCAGCAGGAGATGCAGAAGCAGATGCAGCAGGAAATGAAGATTCAGCAGAAGATGCAGTAGGAAGAGATACTTCAACGTATGGAGTAGCATGATATGATGCAGAAACAGGAGACACAGCAGGTTATGGAGAAAAAGGAGATGATGCAGCAGGCGCAGCAGCAGGAGATTCAGCAACAGGAGAAGCATCAGGAGATGCATATTCAGAAGGAGATACGTCAGGAAATTTACAGGATATGTAGAAGCTTGAGATGCCGCGGGAGATTCAGGAGGAGATTCAGTAGAAGGAGATGCAAGTGCGAGAGATGAAGAAGCAGGAGATGCAGAAGCAGATGCAGCAGGAGGAGATGCAGCAGCAGGAAAGGCAGCACTTTTTACAGAAGCAGGATATGCAGAGGGGGAAGATGCAGTAGGAGGAGATAGAGCAGGTAATGCAGCAGCAGGAGATGCAGCAGGAGATGCAAGAGCAAGAGATGCTGCATCAGACCAATCAGCAGGAGATGCAGCAGCGCAAGATGCAGCAGGAAATGCAGCAGCAGTAGGTGCAGCAGGAGATGCAGTAGCAGGAGATGAAGCATTATCATGAGATGCATTAAGAGGTGCAGCAGCAGGATATGTAGCAGGAGATTTGGCAGGAGATGAAGCAGCAGCAGAGCAGCAGCAGATGCAGCAGGAAATGCAGCAGTAGATGCAGGATCAGCAGATACTGCAGCAGGAAATACTGCAGCAGATGCAGCAGGAGATGACATATGAGGTGATGAAGACACAGATGCATCAGCTGAAGATGAAGCAGGACATGCCGCAGCATGAGGTGCATCAGCAGGTGCATGAGGAAATGAGGCAGAAAATGTAGAAAGGTATAACGGAGGAGATGCAGCAGGACATATATCAAGAAATGAGATGCAGTAGGAGATGCAGAAAGAAGTTGCAGCATCAGGAGAAGCAGCATGGAATGCAGCAGCAGCAGAAGTAACAGGAGATGCAGCGGCAGCATATGCACTAGGAGATGTTACACCAGGAGATGAAGAAGCAGGAGATGCTACAGGCGATTCAGCCAGAGAGGCAGAAGGAGGAGATGAAGCAGCAGGAGGTGCAGAGTAGTAGATGAAGAGAAAAAGATGCAGCAGAAGGAAATATAGCAGGAGATTCATCGGCAGTACATGCAGCAGGAGAGAAAGCAGCAG
Source organism: Clamator glandarius (assembly GCA_033459285.1). Taxonomy (NCBI): domain Eukaryota; kingdom Metazoa; phylum Chordata; class Aves; order Cuculiformes; family Cuculidae; genus Clamator; species Clamator glandarius. The sequence continues at coordinate 3,025,635 of JAUNZM010000625.1, forward strand.
CAGATGCAGCAACAGATGCAGCATGATAGGCAGCAGCAGATGCAGCTACATGAGATGTAGCAGCGGGAGATGTATCAGGAGATGCATATTAAGCAGGTGATGCACCAGAATATTCAGCAGGAGATTCAGAGAAGGAAATGCAGCAGGAAATCTGCCGGAGATACAGCAGCAGGACATGCAGGAAAAGAACATGCAGCTGCACCAGATGCAGCAGCAGATTCAGCAGGAGTTGTAGCAGAAGCAGAAGATGAAGAGGCAGGAGATTCAGCAGCAGGAGATGCAGCATCAGGAGATTCAGCAGGAGATGCATCAGCAGGAAATGCATCAGCAGATTCTGCAGCAGGAAATTCCATAGGAGATTCTGCAGCAGGAGATCCAGTAGAAAATGCAGCAGGAGATGCAGCAGGAGGTATAGAAGGAGATTCAGCAGCAGGGGATTTAGTAGGAGATGCAGTAGGAGATATAGAAGGAGATTCAGCAGCAGGGGATGTAGTAGGAGATGCAGCAGGATGTACATCAGCAGGAATTGTAGCAAGAGATGCTGGAGGAGATTCTGCAGAAGATTCAGCAGGAGATGCAGCAGGAGATGAAATAGCAAAATAGGCATCAGCAGTTACAGCAGGAAGTGCAGCAGGAGATTCAGCAGGAGATGCAGCAGCACGAGATGCAGCCGCAGATGCCTTCAACATGATATGCAGCTGAAATTTAGAAGCACTAGATGCATCCGTAGAAGACTGAGCAGCAGATGCAGCAGGAAATGGAGATGCTTCAGCAGATGCATCCGCAGATGCATCCGCAGAGGATGCAGCAGGAGATGAAGCAGCAAATGCAGCAGCAGGAGATGCTGGAGGACATCAAGTGGCAGGAGATGTAGCAGCAGGAATTGTAGCAGGAGATGCAGCAGTACAGGAATCAGTAGCAGATGCAACAGCAGATTAAGGAGATGCAGTAGCTGGAAATGCAGCAGAAGATGCAGCAAGAGGAGATGCAGTAGCAGGAGATGCAGCTGCAGAGGCAGCAGATGCAGCAGCAATAGATGCAGCAGCAGATGCATCAGGAGATGCAGATTCAGTAGGGGATGTAGCAGTAGAAGATGCTGCGGCAGATGATGCAGTAGGAGATTCTGCAGAAGGAGATGCAGCAGAAGGAAATGCAGTAAGATATGCTGCAGGAGGAAATGCAGCAGGTAATGCAGCAGCAGGGGATGCATGTTCAGCAGTAGATTCAGCATCTCATTCAGAAAGAGATGCAGCAGCAGGAGATATAGCAGAAGGCCATTCTTCAGCAGGAGATACAGCAGCAGGAGATGAAGCCACAAAAGATGCAGGAGAAGATGCAGAAGGAAATGCAGCAGAATATACCTCAAGAGATGCAGATGAAGGAGATGCAAAAGTAGATGCTGCAGAAGGAGTTGTAGCAGGAGATGCAGCAGCAGGAGATGCAGCAGCAGGAGGTGCAGGCAGCAGACAAAAGAGGAGATGTAGATTTAGCAGCAGATGAAGTAGCAGGAGTTGCAGCAGCAGATGCAATAGCAGGAGATGCAGCAATAGGTGAAGCAGCATCAGACGCAGCAGCAGATGCTGAAGATGTAGTAGTAGGAGATTAAGCAGGAGATCCAGCAGGATGAGATGCAGCAGGATATGCAGAAAAAGATAAAGCAGAAAGAGATGCACAGGAAATACAGCAGCAGGATATGGATCAGCAGGAAATGCAGCAGGACATGCACTAGCAGAAGATGCAGCAGGAGATGCAGCCGGAGATGTAGCAAGAGGATATGCACCATGATATACAGCAGCAGGAGATGAAACAAAAATGAAACAGGAGGAGATGCAGCCGGAGATGTAGCAAGAGGATATGCACCATGATATACAGCAGCAGGAGATGCAACAAAAATGAAACAGGAAGAGATGCAGTAGGAGAGGCAGCAGAGGAGATGCAGCAGAATCTACTGCTGCATCTCCTGCTGCTGCCTCTCCTGCTGCTAAATCTCCTCCTGCTAAAGCTCCTCCTGCATCAGCTGATGCATTTCCTGCATCTCCTGCGGCTGCATCTGCTGGTGCATCTCCTGCTTCTCTATCTTCTGCTGCATCTCCTGCTGAATCACATGGTGCCTCTCCTGCTGCCGCATCTCCTGCTTCTGCATATCCTTTTGCATGTCTTGCTGCCACATCTCCTGCTTCTGCCTCTCCTACTCCTGCATCTCTGCTGCTGCATCTCCTGCTGCTGCATTTCCTGATCCTGCTTCTCTTGATGCATCTGCTGCTGCATCTTCTGCAGCATCTTCTATTGCTTCAACTCCAGACGCTGCATCTCCTGCTGCATCTGCTGGTACTGCACCTTATCCTGCCGCATCTCCTGCTCTATTTTCTTGTGCATCTGCTGCTGCTGCTGTATCTTCTGCTGCTGCATCTCCTGCTGATGCGTCTGCTCTTGCATCTCCTGTTGCATCTCCTGCTGCCGCATCTTCTTCTCTGCAGATACTGATGCTTCATCTCTTGCTGCAGAATCTCCTGCTGAATCTGCTGCTCATCTTTTGTGACTGTATCTCCTCCTGCATCTCCTGCTGCTGCATCTCCTGCTGCAGAATCTCCGGCTGCATCTTCTGCTTCTGCATCTCTTGCTACTGGGTCTGCTGCATCATCTCCTCCTGCCTCTTCTCCTACAGCATCTCCTTCTGTATCTCGTGCTACATCTCATGAAGCTGTACCTGCTGAAGCATCTCTTCCTGCTGCATCTCCTGATGAATAGGTTTCTATTGATTCATCTGCTGCTGCTTCATCTCGTGCTGCTGCAACTCCTACTGAATTTGCTGTCGAATATGTTCCTGCATCTGCTGCGGCTGCATCTCCTGCTGCTGCTTCATCTACTGATGCATCTCCTGCGTAATCTCCTGCTGCTGCATCTCTTGCTTCTGCATCATCTACTGCTGCATCTCTTGATCAATCTCCTCCTGCTGCATCTGCAGTACTTTCTGCTGCATCTGCTGCTGCTTCATATACTGCTTCATCTCCTACTACTGCATCTCCTGCTGCATCTCCTGCTGCTGAATCTCCTGCTGCATCTCCTGCTGCTGAATCTCCTGCTGCATCTCCTGCTGAATCTAATCCTACCACATCTCCTGCGGCATCTCCTGCTGCTGCATAATCTGCTGCATCTCCCCTTGCTGCATCTCCTGCCGCTGCATTTACTGATGCATCTCCTGATGCTGCATCTCCACTGCTTCATCTCCTTCTGCTGATGCCTAACCTGCTGCATCTCTGACTACTGCATCTCCTGCTGCTGAATCTCCTGCTGATGCATCTGCTGGTGCTGCATATGCTACTGCATCTGCTGCAGGATCTTCTTCTTCTGCCTCTCATGCCACATCTCCCGCTGATGCATCTCCTGCTTCTGTATATCTTGCTCAATCTATTGCTGCTGCATCTCCAGCTGCATCTCCTGCTGCTGCATCTCTTGCATCTTTTGGTGAATCTGCTGTAGATTAATCTACTGCTGCATCTCCTGTTGCTTCATCTTCTGATTTTTGATGTCCTCCTGCATCACCTGATGCTCCGTCTGCTGCTGCTGCATACACTGCTGCATCTTCTGCTGCTGAATTTACTTGTGCTGCATCTGCTGCTGCACCACCTTCTACTGAATCCCCTGCTGCATCTCCTGCTGCTGCATCCACTGGTACATGTCCTAATGCTGCATCTCCTGCTGCTGCACCTCCTGATGCATCTCCTGCTCAATCTCCTCCTGCTGCTTCTCCTACTGCTTCATCTCCTGCATCTTCTGCTGCATGTGCTATGCATCTCCTGCTTCTCTATTTCCTCCTCCTGCATCAGGAGATGCAGAATATGCAGCAGGAGGTAATGCAGCAGGTGATGCAGCTGCAGCTGCAGAGGCAGCAGATGCAGCAGCAATAGATGCAGCAGCAGATGCATCAGGAGATGCAGATTCAGTAGGAGATGTAGCAGCAGAAGATGCTGCAGCAGGAGATGCAGCAGAAGGAAATGCAGCAAGATATGCTGCAGGAGGAGATGCAGTAAAACATGAAGCAGGAGATGCAGCAGCAGGAGATGCAGCAGGGGATGCATATTCAACAGTAGATACAGCAGGAACTTCAGAAGGAGATGCAGCAGCAGGAGATTTAGCAGGAGCTGGAGCAGTAGATGAAGCAGCAGCATATGCAACAGCAGATGCACCAGATGGAGCAGAAAGAGATGCAGCAAGGGATGGAGCAGGAGATGCAAATGGAAATGGTGCATCAGGAGATGCATCCATCAATTGCTGCTGCATCTCTTATTCATCTTCTACTGCATATACTGCTGCATCAGGGGCTGCTGTACCTCCTCCTACTGCATCTCCTATTCCATCTCCTCCTGCTGCATCTCCTGCTGAATCTCCTCCTGCATCTCCTGCTGAATCTAATCCTGCTTCATGTCTTGAGCCATGTCCTGCTGCTGCATATCCTCTTTCTGCATCTCCTTTTGCTTCGTCTGTTGATGCGTCTCCTACTGTATCTCATGTTGCACCTTCTATTGAAGCATCCTCTGCGCAATCTCATTCTGCTGCATATCTTGCTGTTTCATATCATTCTGAATCTCCTGCTGCATCTCCTTGAGCGTCACCTGCTGCATCTCCTTCTGCATCACCCTCAGTTGCATCTCCTGCTCTATCTCCTGCTGCTGCATATTCATTTGCTTTTCTTGCGGCAGCTCTTTATGAATCTACTACTGCTGCATCTGCTGAATTTGCTGCTGCATCTGCTGCTTCTTCATCTAATGCTGGTGTCCTGATATATCTCCTGCTGTTGCATCTCCTGCTGCTGCATCTACTGCGGCATCTGCTGCTACTTTCTCTCTTGCTGCATTTACTGCGGCTGAATCTCCTGCTATATTTCCTTCTGCTTAATCTTCTTCAAATCACCTACTACATTGCACTTCCTGCTGCTGCATTTCCTCCTTCTGCATCTCCGGCTGAATCGCCTGTAGCATCTCCTGCTTTTTCATCTCCTGCTGCATATGATGCTGTTGCATCTCTTGTTACTTCTGCTGCTGCTGCATTAACTGCTGCTGAATCTCTTTCTGCATCTCCTTCTTTTGAATCTCCTGCTGCTCTATAACCTTCTGCATCGAATCCTGCTCCATATCCTGCTGCTGCATCTCGTCCTGCTGCATCTGCCTCTGCATCTCCTGCTAAATCTGCATCTCCTGCTGCATCAGCTTCTGCATCTCTTGCTGCTTTATCTCTAGCTCTTGCATCTCCTTCTGCTGAATCTCCACCTGAATCTCCTGCGGCATCTCATGCTGCTATATATCCTGCTACATCTCCTGACCTATCTCCTTCTGAATATGCATCTCCTGCTGCCTCTCCTGCTGATGAATCTCCTGTTGCTTAATCTCTTCCTGCTGCATCTCCTGCTGCTGAATCTCCTGCTGCAGCGTCTGCTGCATCATCTCCTCTTTCTCCATATCCTGCTGTATCTCCTGTTGCTGCATCATATCATGCTGCTGCATATGTTGAAGAATCTCTTCCTACTGCATCTTCTGCTGAATCTTCATTTCCTGCTGCATCTGCTGTTGCATCTCCTGCTGCTTCTCCTGCTGCTGCATCCGTTGCTGATGAATCTCCTGATCAATCTCCTGCGGCATCTCATGCTTCTACATATCATGCTGAATCTCCTGCTGCATTTCTTTCTGAATATGCATCTCCTGATGCATCTCCACCTGCTGCCACTCCTCCTGCTGCGTTTGCTTCTGCATCTCCTGCTGCACCTCTTGCTGCTCAATCTCCTGATGCCGTGTCTGCTGCTGAATATCCTTTCTCTGCTGCTGAATCTCCTGCTGCATCTGCTGCTGCTGCATCTCCTACTGCTGCATCACATTCTGCATGTGCTGCTTCAGCATCTCCTTCTGCTGCATCTCCTGTTGCTGCATCTGCTGCTGCTGCATCTGCTGCAATATCTGCTTCTGCATCTCCTGCTGCTGCATCTCCTGCTGCATCTCCATCTGAATCTCTTGGTGCGGCATTTCCTGCTGATGCATATTCTGCTTCAACTCCTCCTGCTGCATTACATTCTGCATCTATTCGTGTTGTAGTTCCGGCTGCTTCATCTCCTGCTTCTTCATCTGCCGATACTGCATGTGCTGCTGCATCTCCTGCTGCATCTCTTGGTGCTGCATCTTCTGTTGTTGCATCCCCTACTGCATATCCTGTGGCATCTCTTGCTCCTGTATCTCCTGCTGCTACATCTTCTGATGCATCCTCTGCTCATGCATGTGCGGATGCATCTCCTGATGCACCATTTCCCGTTGCATCTGCTGCTCCATCCCCTGCTGCATCTCTTTCTGCTCCATCTGGTGCATCTGCTGTTGCATATGCTGCTGCTTCATCTACTGCTGCATCTCCTGCTAAATCTCCTGTTACTGCATCTCCTTCTGAAGTTCCTGCTGAATCTACTGCTGAATATGCATCCCTTGCTGCATCTCCTGCTGCTGCATCTCCTGCTTCATATCTTACTGCATCTCCGCCTGCAGCATATCCCCTGCTGCATCTCCTGCTCTGTCTTCTAGTGAATCTCCTGCTACAGAATCTCCTATGGAATTTCCTGCTGAAGAATCTGCTGATTCATTTCCTGCTGATGCATCTCCTGCTGAATCTCCTGATGCTGCATCTCCTGCTGCTGAATCTCCTGCCTCTTCATCTCCTGCTGCTGCAACTCCTGCTGAATCGGATGCTGCATCTAGTGCAGCTGCATCTTCTTTTCTTGCATGTCCTGCTGCTGCATCTCTGGCTGATTTCCTGCTTCATTTCCTTCTCTTGAATCTCTTGCTACATATCCTGCTACATCTCCTGCTGATACACCTCATGCAGCTGCATTTACTGCTGCATATTCTGCTGCATCTGTTTTTGCAAAATCTCTAGCTGTTGCAAATCCTACTGAATTTCCAGCAACAACTCCTGCTGATGCAATTCATGCTGCATCTCATTCTGTATCGTTTGCTGCTGCATCTACTTCTACTTCTGGTGATGCTACATCTCCAGCTGCATCTGCTGCTTCTGCTGGTGGTGTATCTCCTGCCTCATATCCTGCTGCTGTGTCTCCTGCTGATGTATGTTTTGCTGCATCTCCTGTTGATGCATGTCCTGCTGCATCTCCTGCTTCTGAACCTACTTCTTCTGCATCTCCGACTTCAGCATCTCCTGCTGCATCAATTACTGCTGCATCACTTATTCATCTCCTTCTACTGCATATACTGCTGGATCTGGTGCTGCTGTACCTCCTTCTGCTGCATCTTCTCCTGCTGCATCTCTTCCTGAATACCCTGCTGCTTCATCTCTTGATCCATGTCCTGCTGCTGCATTTCCTGTTTCTGACTCTCCTTTTGCTTCGTCTACTGCTAGCATCTCGTGCTGTATCTCATGTTGCACCTTCTATTGAAGCGTCTCCTGCGTCATCTCCTACTGCTACATATCTTGTTGCTTCATCTCGTTCTGCTTCTCCTGCTGCATCTCCTTGAGCGTCACGTGCTGCATCTGCTTCTGCATCTCCTGCTGATGCATCTCCTGCTAAATATTCATTTCCTACTGCATCTGCTTCTGCATCTCCTGCTGATGCATCTCCTGCTAAATATGCATCTCCTACTGCATCTGCATCTCCTGCTGATTCATCTCCTGCTAAATATGCATTTCCTGCTGCATCTGCTTCTGCATCTCCTGCTGCTGAATCTCCTGCTCTTGTATCTCCTTCTCCTGAATCTCCTGCGGCATCTCATGCTGCTACATATTCTGCTACATCTCCTGACGTATCTCCTTCTGAATATGCATCTCCTGCTGCTTCTCCTGCTGCTGAATCTCCTGCTGATGAATCTCCTGCTTCTGCATCTCCTGCTGATGAATCTCCTGCTGCTGCGTCAGTTGCATCATCTCCTTTTTCTCCATATCCTGCTGTATCTCCTGTTGCTGCATCATATCATGCTGCTGCATATGTTGAAGAATCTCTTCCTACTGCATCTTCTGCAGATTCAGGAGGAGATTCAGCAGAAGAAGATGCAAAAGCAGGAGATGAAGCAGCAGGAGATTCAGAAGCAGATGTAGCAGCAGCAAATGTAGCAGGAGATGCAGCAGTACATGAAGTAGCAGGAAATGGAGCAGGAGATTAAGGAGATGCAGCAGCAGGAAACGCAGCAGAATATGCAGCAGGTTATGCAGCAGCAGGTGATGCAGCAGCAGGTGATGCAACTGCAGAGGCAGTAGATGCAGCAGCAATAGATGCAGCAGCAGATGCATCGGGGGATGCAGATTCAGTAGGAGATGTAGCAGCAGAAGATGCTGCAGCAGGAGATGCAGCAGGAGATGCAGCAGAAGGAAATGCAGCAAGATATGCTGCAGGAGGAGATGCAGCAGGTGATGCAGCAGCAGGAGATGCATATTCAGCAGTAGATTCAGCAGGAACTTCAGAAGGATATGCAGCAGCAGGAGATTTAGCAGGAGATGCAGCAGTAGATGAAGCAGCAGCATATGCAACAGCAGATGAACCAGATGGAACAGAAAGAGATGCAGTAGGGGATGGAGCAGCAGATGCAAAGGGAAATGGTGCATCAGGAGATGCATCCGCAGATGCATGAGCAGAGGATGCATCAGGAGATGTAGCAGCAGGAGATACAGGAGCAGGTGATGCCGAAAGAGATACAGCAGGAGATGCAACACCAGAAGATGCAGCACCAAGAGATACAGCAGGAGAAGCAGCAGCGCATGCAGTATAAGCAGATGCAGCAGCAGGAGATGAAGCAGCAGACGCAGCAGCAGGAGATGCAGCAGCCGGAAATACAACAGGAATAGATGCAGAAAGTAATGCAGGAGTTGTTGCAGAATATGCATCTGCAGGAAATGCAGCGCCAAGAGATTCAGACGGAGATGCCGCAGGAGATGCAGCATCAGGAGATGCAGAAGCAGATGTTGCAGCAGGTGCAGCACCAGCAGATGCAGCAACAGGAGATGCAGCAGAAGGAGATGCTGCAGCAGCACATGCAGAAGGTGATGCAGGAGGAGGAGATGCAGCAGGAGGAGATGCAGCAGGAAATGAAGATTCAGCAGAAGATGCAGTAGGAAGAGATTCTTCAACATAGGCAGCAGCATGATATGATGCAGCAACAGGAGATACAGCATGATATGGAGAAGGAAGAGATGATGCAACAGACGCAGCAGCAGGAGATGCAGCAGCAGGAGAAACAGCAGCAGGAGATTCAGCAGCAGGAGAAACAGCAGCAGGAGAAACAGCAGCAGGAGAAGCAGCAGGAGATGCATATTCAGAAGGAGATACAGCAGGAGATGTAGCAGGATATGTGGCAGCATGAGATTCAGGAGATTCAGGAGGAGATTCAGTAGAAGGAGATGCAAGAGCAGGAGATGAAGCAGCAGGAGATGCTGAAGCAGATGCAGCAGGTGGAGATGCAGCAGCAAGACGTGCAGCAGGAGTCGATGCAGAAGGTAATAGAGCAGCAGGAGATTCAGAAGGAGGTGATGCAGAAGGAGATTCAGCAGCAGTAGTTGCAGCAGGGGGAAAGTCAGCAGTATATAGAGAAGCAGGATATGCAGCAGGAGGAGATGCAGTAGGAGTAGATAGAGCAAGTAATGCAGCAGCTGGAGATGCAGCAGGAGATGCAAGAGCAAGAGATGCAGTATCAGACCCATCAGAGGGAGATGCAGCAGCGCAAGATGCAGCAGGAAATGCAGCAGCAGTAGCTGCAGCAGGAGATGAAGTAGCAGGAGATGAAGCATTATGATGAGATGCATTAAGAGGTGCACCAGCAGGATATGTAGCAGGAGATTTGGCAGGAGATGAAGTAGCAGCAGAGCAGCAGCAAATGCAGCAGGATATGCAGCAGTAGATGCAGCATCAGCAGATACTGCAGCAGGAAATACTGCAGCAGATGCAGCAGGAGATGCATCAGAAGCAGATGCAACAAGAGATGCAGTAGATTCCGCAGGAGATGCATCAGCAGAAAATGCAGAAAGAGTTGCAGCATCAGGAGATTCAGCAGGAAATTCAGCAGCAGGGCATGTAGTATCAGGAGATACAGAAAGAGATGCAGAAGGAGCTCCTGCATCAGGAGATGCAGGAGGGAATGCAGCAGCAGCAGAAGTAACAGGAGATTCAGCAGCATCATCTGCACTAAGAGATGTAGCAGCAGGAGATGAAAAAGCAGGAGATGCTCCAGGCGATTGAGCCAGAGATGCAGAAGGAGGAGATGCAGCAGCAGGAGGTGCAGAGTAGTAGATGAAGTGAAGAAGATGAAGTAGAAGGAAATAGAGCAGGAGAAGCAGCTGCAATAAATGCAGCACTAGAGAAGTAGCTGCAGAAGGAGGTACACCTCCTGCATGAAATATATCAGCAGAAGATGTAGCAGGAAATGCATATTCAGCAGGTGATGCACCAGGATATGCAGCAGGAGATTCAACAGAAGGAAATGCAGCAGGAAATCAGCCGGAGATGCAGCAGCAGGAGATGCATGAAAAGAAGATGCAGCTGCACCAGATGCAGCATCAGATTCAGCAGGAGTTGCAGCAGCAGGAGATGAAGATGCAGGACATTCAGCAGCCGGAGATGAAGCATCAGATGCAGCAGCAGGAGATGCAGGAGGACATCAAGTAGAAGGAGATGCAGCAGCAGTAAATGTAGCAGGAGATGCAGCAGTACATGAAGTAGCAGGAATTGTAGCAGGAGATTAAGGAGATGCAGCAGCAGAAAATGCAGCATAATATCCAGCAGGAGGTAAGGCAGCATGTGATGCTGCAGCAGGAGATGCAGCTGCAGAGGCAGCAGATGAAGCAGTAATAGATGCAGCAGCAGATGCATCAGGAGATGCAGATTCAGTAGGAGATGTAGCAGCAGAAGATGCTGCAGCAGATGCTGCAACAAGAGATGCAGCAGAAGGAAATGCAGCAAGATATGCTGCAGGAGGAGATACAGTAGGATATGAAGGAGGAGATGCAGAAGGAGATGCATATTCAGCAGTAGATTCAACAGAAACTTCAGAAGGAGATGCAGCAGCAGGAGATGCAGCAGGAAATGCAGCAGTAGATGAAGCAGCAGCATATGCAACAGCAGATGCACCAGATGGAGCAGAAAGAGATGCAGCAGGGGATGAAGCAGCAGATGCAAAGAGAAATGGTGCATCAGGAGATGTATCTGCAGATGCATGAGCAGAGAATGCATCAGGAGATATAGCAGCAGGAGATACAGGAGCAGGTGATGCCGCAGGAGATACAGCAAGAGATGAAACACCAGAAGATGCAGCACCAAGAGATGCAGCAGCACATGCAGCAGCACATGCACTATCAGCAAATGCATCAGCAGGAGATGCTGCTGGAAATTCAGTAGAATATGCAACAGCAAGAGATTTGGCAACAACAGATGCAGCAGGATATGCAGCAGCAGGAAATACAACAGGAATAGATGCAGAAGGTGATACAGAAGTTAATGCAGCAGCAGGAGTTGAAGCAGAATATGCATCAGCAGGAAATGCAGCAGCAAGAGATTCCGAAGGAGATGCAGCAGGAGATGCAGCAGTAGGAGATGCAGAAGCAGATGTTGAAGCAGGTGCAGCACCAGCAGATGCAGTAACAGGAGATGCAGCAGAAGGAGATGCTGCAGCAGCACATGTAGAAGGTGATGCAGCAGTAAGAGATGCAGCAGCAGCAGATGCAGCAAGAGATTCATCAGCAGGAGATTCAGCAGCAGAGAAAGGATATTCAGCAGCCGACTCAGCATCAGGAGATTCAGCAGCAGGAGGTTCAGCAGGAGATGCAGAAGCAAACGCAGCAGGAGGAGTGGCAGCAGGTGGAGTTGCATCAGGAGATGCATATTCAGAAGGAGATGCAGCAGGAGATTCAGCATGATACATAGAAGCATGAGATGCCGCAGGAGATTGATCAGGAGACTCATCAGCAATTGATGCAGCAGCAGGAGAAGCAGAACGAGATGCAACAGCAGCAGGAAATGCAGAAGCAGATGCAGCAGGTAATGAAGACTCAGCAGAAAATGCAGTAGGAAGAGATTATTCAACATATGCAGGAGCATGATATGATGCAGCAACAGGAGATACAGCAGGATATGGAGAAAAATGAGATGATATAGCAGACATAGCAGCAGGAGATTCAGCAGCAGGAGATGCAGCAGCAGGCGATGCAGCAGCAGGAGATGCAGCAGCAGGAGATGCAGCAGCAGGAGATGCAGGAGTCGATGCAGAAAGTAATAGAGCAGCAGGAGATTCAGAAGGAGGAGATACAGAAAGAGATTCATCAGAAGTAGATGCAGCAGCAGGAAAGGCAGCAGTATATCGAGAAGCAGGATATGCAGCAGGAGGAGATGCAGTTGGAGGAGATAGAGCAGGTAATGCAGCAGCAGGAGTAGCAAGAGCAAGAGATGCAGCATCAGACCCATCAGTAGGAGATGCAGCAGCAGTAGATGCAGCAGGAGATGCAGTAGCAGGAGATGAAGCATTGTCAGGAGATGCATTAAGAGGTGCAGCAGCGGGATATGTAGCAGGAGATTTGGCAGGAGATGAAACAGCAGCAAATGCAGCAGGAAATGCAGCAGTAGATGCAGGATCAGCAGATACTGCAGCAGGAAATACTGCAGCAGATGCAGCAGGAGATGACATATGAGGTGATGAAGCCACAGATGCATCAGCTGAAGATGAAGTAGGAGATGTAGCAGCACGAGGGGCATCAGCAGGTGCATGAGGAAATGAGGCAGCAAATGTAGAAAGGTATAACAGAGGAGATGCAGCAGGAGATGTATCAGCAGGAAATGCAGCAGGAGATGCATCAAGAAATGAGATGCATTAGGAGATGTAGAAAGAGTTGTAGCATCAGGAGAAGCAGCAGGAAATGCAGCATCAGGGGATGTAGTAGAAGGAAATGCAGAAGGAGTTGCAGAATCAGGAGAAGCAGCAGGGAATGCAGAAGCAGCAGAAGTAACAGGAGATGCAGTAGCATAATACGCTGTGGGAGATGTAGCAGCAGGAGATGAAGAAGCAGGAGATGCTACAGGAGATTCAGCCGCAGAGGAAGAAGGAGGAGATGCAGCAGCAGGAAGTGCAGAGTAGTAGATGAAGAGAAGATGCAGCAGAAGGAAATATAGGACGAGATTCATCGGCAGTACATGCAGCAGGAGAGAAAGCAGCATCAGATGCAGCAGTAGATGCAGAGCAGAAGATCTATCAGGAGATGCAGCAGTAGATGAAGCAGCAGCAGATGCAGCAGCAAATTCAGCAGATGCAGCAGTAATAGATTCATAAGAGCTGCAGCAGGAAATGCAGATGAATATGCAGCAGCAGGAGATACAGCAGGAGGTGCATCTGCAGGTGATGCAAAGGAGATACAGCAGGTGACGCTCAAAGAGATGCAGCAGGAGATGCAGAACTAGATGAAGCAGCAAGATATGCAGCAGTAGGATATGACGCAGGAGATGCTTCAATAGAAGGTGCAACATGAGATACAGCAGGAGATGAAGCAGCAGACGAAGCAAAAGGAGATGCAGAAAGAGGAGATGCAGCAGGAGGACATGGATCAAGAGATGAAGCAGCAGGAGATTCAGCAGGAGATGCAGCAGGAGGAGATGGAACAGGAGATGCAGTAGGAGGAGATTCAGCAGGGGATGCATCAGGAGGAGATGCAGCAGGAAGAGGTACAGTAGCACAAGATGCAGCAGTGTATGCAGCAGAAGGAGATGAATAAGAGATGCAGCAGCAATTGATGCAGCAGTAGATCCTGGAGCCGGAGATGCAGAAGAAGTAGATGCAGAATCAGGAGATGCAGCAGGACATGCATCAGCAAGAGATGCAGCAAAACATACATGAGCAGGAGACAGAGCAGCAGGATATGAGGTAGGAGATGCACCAGCAACAGAAGGAGCACTACATGCAGCACCATATGAAGCATGATATACAGCAGCAGATGAAGAAGCAGATGCAGCTGGAAATGTAGCATCACCAGAAGCAGTAGAAGATGCAGCAGCAAAGGATGCAAGATGAGATACAGCAGGAATTGCATCAGCAAGAGATGCTGCTTGAAATTTAGTAGGACATACAACAGCAAGATTTGGAAAAAACAGATGCGGCAGGATATGCAGCAGCAGGTGCAGCTGCATGAGGTGTATCAGCAGGAGATGTAGCAGGATATGCAGCAGGAAATCAGCCGGAGATGCAGCAGCAGGAGATGCAGGAAAAGAGGATGCAGCTGCACCAGATGCAGCATCAGATTCAGCAGGAGTTGCAGCAGCAGGAGATGAAAAGGCAGGAGATTCAGCAGCAGCAGATGCAGCATCAGGAGATTCAGCAGGAGATGCATCAGCAGGAAATGCATCAGCAGATTCTGTAGCACGAAATTCTGTAGGAGATTCTGCAGCAGGAGATCCAGTAAAAAAGACAGGAGGAAATTCAGTAGAAAATGCAGCAGGAGATGCAGCAGGAGATATAGAAGGAGATTCAGCACCAGGGGATGTAGTAGGAGATGCAGCAGGAGATACATCAGCAGGAATTGTAGCAGGAGATACTGGAGGATATTCTGCAGAAGATTCAGCAGGAGATGCAGCAGGAGATGAAATAGCAACATAGGCATCAGCAGTTACAGCAGGAAGTGCAGCAGCAGATTCAGCAGGAGATGTAGCCACAGATGCCTTCAACAGGATATGCAGCTGAAATGCAGAAGCACTAGATGCATCCGTAGAAGATTGAGCAGCAGATGCAGCAGGAAATGCAGATCCTTCTGCAGATGCATACACATATGCATCCGCAGAGGATGCAGCAGGAGATGAAGCAGCAGATGCAACAGCAGGAGATGCAGGAGGACATCAAGTAGAAGGAGATGCAGCAGCAGCAAATGTAGCAGGAGATGCAGCAGTCCATGAAGTAGCAAGAAATGGAGCAGCAGATTAACGAGATGCAGCAGCAGGAAACGCAGCAGAATATGTAGCAGGAGGTAATGCAGGAGGTGATGCAGCAGCAGATGATGCAGCTGCAGCTGCAGAGGCAGCAGATGCAGCAGCAATAGATGCAGCAGCAGATGCATCAGGAGATGCAGATTCAGTAGGAGATGTAGCAGCAGAAGATGCTGCAGCAGATGCTGCAACAGGAGATGCAGCAGAAGAAAATGCAGCAAGATATGCTGCAGGAGAAGATGCAGTAGGATATGAAGCAGGAGATGCAGCAGAAGAAGATACAGCAGGGGATGCAGCAGTAGATGAAGCAGCAGCAGATGCAACAGCAGATGCACCAGATGGAGCAGAAAGAAATGCAGCAGGAGATGGAGCAGCAGATGCAAAGGGAAATGGTGCATCAGGAGATGCATCCGCAGATGCATGAGCAGAGGATGCATCAGGAGATGTAGCAGCAGGAGATACAGGAGCAAGAGATGCCGCAGGAAATGCAGCAGGAGATGCAACACCAGAAGATGCAGCACCAAGAGATGCAGCAGGAGATGCAGCAGCACATGCAGTATCAGCAGATGCAGAAGCAGAAGATGAAGGAGCAGACGCAGCAGCAGGAGATGCAGCAGTAGGAAATACAAGAGGAATAGATGCAGAAGGTAATGCAGCAGCAGGAGTTGAAGCAGAATATGAATTAGCAGGAAATGCAGCACTAAGAGATTCAGACGGAGATGCAGCAGGAGATGCAGCAGCAAGAAATGCAGAAGCAGATGTTGCAGCAGGTGCAGCACATGCAGATGCAGCAACAGGAGATGCAGCAGAAGGAGATGCTGAAGCAGCACATGCAGAAGGTGATGCAGCAGGAGGAGATGCAGCAGCCGCAGATGCAGCAGGAGATTCAGCAGCAGGAGGTTCAGCAGCAAAGAGAGGATATTCAGCAGCAGACTCGGCATTAGGTGATTCAGCAGCAGGAGGTGCAGCAGGAGATGCAGAAGCAAACGCAGCAGGAGGAGTGGCAGCAGGTGGAGATGTATCAGGAGATTCAGCATGATATGTAGAAGCATGAGATGCCGCAGGAGATTCATCAGGAGACTCATCAGCAACTGATGCAGCAGCAGGAGAAGCAGAAGGTGATGCAGCAGCAGGAGGAGATGCAGAAGCAGATGCAGCAAGAAATGAAGATTCAGCAGTAGATGCAGTAGGATGAGATCCTTCAACATATGCAGCAGCATGATATAATGCAGAAAAAGGCGATACAGCAGGTTATGGAGAAAGAAGAGATGATGCAGCAGACGCAGCAGCAGGAGATTCAGCAGCAGGAGATGCAGCAGCAGGAGATGAAGCAGCAGGAGAAGCAGCAGGAGATGCATATTCAGAAGGAGATACGTCAGGAGATGTAGCAGGATATGTGGCAGCATGAGATGCCACAGGAGATTCAGGAGGAGATTCTTCAGAAGTAGATGCAAGAGCAGGAGATGAAGCAGCAGGATATGCAGAAGCAGATGCAGCAGGAGGAGATGCAGCAGCAAGACGTGAAGCAGGAGTCAATGCAGAAGGTAATAGAGCAGCCGGAGATTCAGAAGAAGGAGATGCAGAAAGATGTTCAGCAGCAGGAGATGCAGCAGTGGGAAAGGCAGCAGTATATACAGAAGCAGGATATGCAGCAGGAGGAGATGTAGTAGGAGGAGATAGAGCAGGTAATGCAGCAGCTGGAGATGCAGCAGGAGCTGCAAGAGCAAGAGATGCAGCATCAGAGCAATCTGCAGGAGATGCAGCAGCAGAAGACGTAGCAGGAAATGCACCAGCAGTAGAGGCAGCAGGAGATGCAGTAGCAGGAGATGAAGCATTATAATGCGATGCATTAAGACGTGCAGCAGCAAGATATGTAGCAGGAGATTTGGCAGGAGATGAAGCATCAGCCGAGCAGCAGCAGATGCAGCAGGAAATGCAGCAGTAGATTCTAGATCAGCAGATACTGCAGCAGGAAATACTGCAGCAGATGCAGCAGGAGATGACATATCAGGTGATGAAGCCACAGATGCAGTAGCATCTAATTCAGCAGGAGATGCAGCAGCAGGAGATACAGAAGCAGATGCAGGAGGAAATGCAGATTCAGCAGGAGAAGCAGTAGGAAGAGAATCTTCAGCAGATGCAGCAGGATGTGCAGCATCACGAGACGTAGCAGGACATATAGCAGCAGCAGATGCAGCAGCAGATGAAGCAGGAAATGCAGCAAAAGATGCAGCAGCAGATGCATCAGAAGAAGATATAACAGGAGATGCATCAGATTCCGCAGGAGATGCATCAGCAGAAAATGCAGAAAGAGTTGCAGCATCAGGAGATTCAGCAGGAAATTCAGCAGCAGAGGATGTAGTAGCAGGAGACAGAGAAAGAGATGCAGAAGGAGCTGCAGCATCAGGAGATGCAGCAGGAAATGCAGCAGCAGAAGTAACAGGAGATGCAGCAGCATCATATGCACTAGGAGATGTAGCAGCAGGAGATGAAGAAGCAGGAGATGCTACAGGCAGTTCAGCCGAAGAGGCAGAAGGAGGAGATACCACAGCAGGAGGTGCAGAGTAGTAGATGAAGTGAAGAAGATGCAACAGAAGGAAATAGAGCAGGAGAAGCAGCTGCAATAAATGCAGCACTAGAGAAACTAGCAGATGCAGCAGAAGAAGATGCAACAGCAGATGCAGCAGCAGGAGATGCAGCAGCAGGAGATCTATCAGGAGATGCAGCAGTAGATGAATATGCAGCAGATGCAGCAGCAAATTCGGCAGATGCAGTAGTATAGATTCAGAAAGAGCTGCAGCAGGAAATGCAGATGAATATGCATGAGGAGGAGATGCATCTGCAGGTGATGCAAAAGGAGATGCAGCAGGTGACGCTCAAGGAGATGCAGCAGGAGATGTAAAACGAGATGAAGCAGCAAGATATGTAGCAGAAGGAGATGACGCAGGAGATGCTTCATTAGAAGGTGCAAGATGAGATACAGCAGGAGATGAAGCAGCAGAAGATCTATCAGGAGATGCAGCAGTAGATGAAGCAGCAGCAGATGCAGCAGTAGTATATTAATAAGCGCTTCAGCAGGAAATGCAGATGAATATGCAGCAGCAGGAGATACAGCAGGAGATGCATCTGCAGGTGATGCAGAAGGAGATGCAGCAGGTGACGCTTAAAGAGGTGCAGCAGGAGATACAGAATGAGATGAAGCAGCAAGATATGCAGCAGTAGGAGATGACGCAGGAGATGCTTCAATAGAAGGTGCAACATGAGATACAGCAGGAGATGAAGCAGCAGACGAAGCAAAAGGAGATGCAGAAAGAGGAGATGCAGCAGGAGGACATGGATCAAGAGATGAAGCAGCAGGAGATTCATTAGGAGATGCAGTAGCAGGATATGACACAGCAGGAGATATAGCAGCAGGAGATTCAGCAGGAAATGCTGCAGGAAAAGATGGAACAGGAGATGCAGTAGGAGGAGGTACAGCAGCACCAGATGCAGCAGTATATGCAGCAGAAGGAGATGAATAAGATACAGCAGGAATTGATGCGGCAGGAGATGCTGGAGTCGGAGATGCAGAAGAAGTAGATGCAGAATCAGGAGATACACCAGGACATGAAACAACAGGAGATGCAACAAAACATACATCAGCAGGAGACACAGCAGCAGGATATGAGGCAGGAGATGCACCAGCAGCAGAAGCAGAGATGCATCCGTAGTTCCATCCGCAGAGGATGAAGCAAGAGATGAAGCAGCAGTCTATACAGCAGCAGGAGATGAAGCAGCAGATGCAGCAGCAGGAGATGAAGCAGCAGATGCAGCAGCAGGAGATGCAGGAGGACATCATGTAGAAGGAGATGCAGCAGCAGCTAATGTAGCAGGAGATGCAGCAGTACATGAAGCATCAAGAAATGGAGCAGCAGATTAAAGAGATTCAGCAGCAGGAGATTCAGCAGCAGGAGATTCAGCAGCAGGCGATTCAGCACCAGGAGATGCAGCAGGAGATACATCAGCAAGAGATGCAGCATCAGACCCATCAGAAAGAGATGCAGCAGCAGAAGATGGAGCAGGAAATGCAGCAGCTATAGGTGCAGCAGGAGATGCAGTAGCAGGAGATGAAGCAAGAAATGAGATGCAGAAGTTGCAGCAGATGTAGGTGCAGAAGGTATTGCAGCAGCAGGGGATATAGTAGAAGGATATACAGAAGGTGTTGCATAATCAGGAGATGCAGCAGGGAATGCAGCAGCAGCAGAAGTAACAGGAGGTGCAGCAGCATCATATGCTGTAGGAGATGTAGCAGCAGGAGATGAAGAAGCAGGAGATTCTACAGGCAGTTCAGCCGGAGAGGCAGAAAGAGGAGATGCAGCAGCAGGAAGTGCAGAGTAGTAGATGAATTGAAGAAGATGCAGCAGAAGGAAATATAGCAGGAGACTCAGCCGCAGTAAATGCAGCAAGAGAGAAAGCAGCAGCAGATGCAGCAGCAGATGCAGCAGCAGAAGCACCAGCAGGAAATGCAGCAGTAGATGAAGCAGCAGCAGATGCAGCAGTAGTAGATTCAGAAAGAGCTGCAGGAGGAAATGCAGATGAATATGCAGCAGCAGGAGATACAGCAGGAGATGGATCTGCAGATGATGCAAAGGAGATGCAGCAGGTGACGCTCAAGGAGATGCAGCAGGAGAGGCAGAACTAGATGAAGCAGCAAGATATGCAGCAGAAGAAGATGATTCAGGAGATGCTTCAATAGAAGGTGCAACATGAGATACAGCAGGAAATGCAGCAGCAGACGAAGCAAAAGGAGATGCAGAAAGAGGAGATGCAGCAGGAGGACATGGATCAAGAGATGAAGCAGCAGGAGATTCAGCAGGAGATGCAGCAGGAGGAGATGGAACAGGAGATGCAGTAGGAAGAGATTCAGCAGGAGATGCAGCAGGAAGAGATGCAGCAGGAGATTCAGCAGGAGGAGATGCAGCAGGAAATGCAGCAGGAGGAGGTACAGCAGCACCAGATGCAGCAGTATATGAAGTAGAAGGAGATGAATAAGAAATTCAGCAGCAACTGATGGATGCATCTCCTGTTGCAACATTTCCCTTTGCATCTGCTGCTCCATCCCCTGCTGCCTCTCCTTCTGCTCCATCTGATGTATCTGCAGAAGCATCTCCATTTCCTACTGCATCTGCTGCTCAGTCTTCCAAGGACGCATCTAATGCTTCCGCATTTCAGCTGCATATCCTGTTGAAGGCATCTGCGGCTGCATCTCCTGCTGCTACATCTCCTGCTGAATCTCCTGCTGCACTTCCTGCTGTAACTGCTGATGCCTATGTTGCTGTTTCATCTCCTGCTACAACTCCTGCTGAATTATCTTCTGCAGAATCCCCTCCAA
Source organism: Clamator glandarius (assembly GCA_033459285.1). Classification (NCBI taxonomy): domain Eukaryota; kingdom Metazoa; phylum Chordata; class Aves; order Cuculiformes; family Cuculidae; genus Clamator; species Clamator glandarius. Next base: position 3,045,935 of record JAUNZM010000625.1, read on the forward strand.
CATCTCCTGCTACAATTCCTGCTGATATATCTCCTGCTGCATCTCCTTCTACATCAACTGCTGCTGAATCTCCTTCTATATCTCCTGCTGGATTTTCTACTGAATCTTCTGCTGCAGAATATCCTACGGAATTTCCTGCTACAGAATCTGCTGATGCATTTCCTGCTGATGCATCTCCTGCTGAATCTCCTGATGCTGCATCTCCTGCTCAATCTGCTGCTGCATCTGGTGTGGCTGCATCTTCTTTTACTGCATCTCCTGCTGCTGCATCTCCGGCTGATATCCTGCTTAATTTCCTTCTGTTGAATCTCCTGCTGCATATCCTGGAGCATCACCTGCTGAATTTGCATCTCCTGCTACATCTCCTGCTGATACACCACATGCAGCTGCATCTGCTGCTGCATGTCCTGCCGCATCTGTTGTTGCCAAATCTCTTGCTGTTGCATAGCCTACTGAATTTCCAGCAGCATCTCCTGCTGATGCAATTCTTGCTGCATCTCATCCTGCATCCTTTGCTGCTGTACCTGCTGCTGCTTCTGGTGATGCTACATCTCCAGCTGCATCTGTTACTTCATCTGCTGCTGTATCTCCTGCTGCATATGATTCTGCATGTTCTGCTGCCTCTGGTTCTGCATCTGGTGCTGCTTCTGCTGCTGGTGCATCTCCTGCCTCATATCTTGCTGCTGTGTCTCCTGCTGATGAATGTTTTGCTGCATCTCCTGCTGATACATGTCCTGCTGCATCTCCTGATTCTGCATCTACTTCTTCTGCATCTCCGGCTCCAGCATCTCCTGCTGCATCAATTGCTGCTGAATCTCTTATTCATCTCCTTCTACTGCATATACTGCTGCAACTGGTGCTGCTGTTCCTCATCCTGCTGCATTTCCTGCTGAATCTCCTGCTTCTTCATCTCTTGATCCATGTCCTGCTGCTGCATCTCCTCTTTCTGCATCTCCTTTTGCTTTGTCTGCTGCTGCATCTCCTGCTGTATCTCATGTTGCACCTTCTATTGAAGCATCTCCTGCGTCATCTCCTTTTGCTGCATATCTTGCTGATTCATCTCGTTCTGCATCTCCTGCTGCATCTCCTTCTGCATCACCTGCAGATTCATCTCCTGCTGCTGCATATTCATCTGCATTTCCTGCTGCAGCTCTTTATGAATCTACTACCGCTGCATCTGCTGAATTTGCTGCTGCATCTGCTGCTGCTTCACCAACTGCTGCATTTTCTGATAGATCTCCTGCTGCTGCATCTCCTGCTGGTGCATCTACTAATGCATCTGATGCTGCATCTGATGCTGCTTTCTCACCTGCTGCATCTACTGCTGATGAATCTCCTGCTATATTTCCTTCTGCTGCATCTTCTTCTCTTCATCTACTACTCTGTATGTCCTGCTACTACATCCCCTGATGCTGCATTTCCTGCAGCAACTCCTGATGCTGCAACTCCTTCTGCATCTCCTACTTCATCTCATTTCTTGATGCATCTCCTGCCGCATCTCCTCCCTTATACCTTTCTACATTTCCTGCCTCATTTCCTCATGCACCTGCTGATGCCCCTCGTGCTGCTGCATCTCCTGCTTCATCTTCAGCTGATGCATCTGTGGCTTCATCACCTCATATGTCATCTCCTGCTGCATCTGCTGCAATATTTCCTGTGGCAGTATCTGCTGATCCTGCATCTACTGCTGCATTTCCTGCTGCATCTGCTGCTGTTTCATCTCATGACAAATCTCCTACTACATATTCTGCTGCTGCACCTCTTAATGCATCTCATGATAATGCTTCATCTCCTGCTACTGCATGTCCTGCTGCACCTACTGCTGCTGCATTTCCTGCTGCATCTCCTCCTACTGCATCTCCTGCTGCTTATCCTTCTTCTCTATATACTGCTGCCTTTCCTGCTGCGGCATCTCCTGCTGCTGCATCAGTTGCTGCTTAATATCTTGATGAATCTCCTGCGGCATCTCATGCTTCTACATATCATGCTGAATCTCCTGCTGCATCTCCTTCTGAATATGCATGTCTTGATCCATCTCCACCTGCTGCCACTCCTATTGCTGCGTTTGCTTCTGCATCTCCTGCTGCACCTCCTGCTGCTGTATCTCCTGATGCCGAGTCTGCTGCTGAATATCCTTTCTCTGTTGCTGAATCTCCTTCTGCTGAATCTCCTGCGGCATCTGCTGCTGCTGCATCTCCTACTGCTGCATCACCTTCTGCATGTGCTGCTATAGCATCTCCTTCTGCTGCATATCCTGTTGCTGCATCTGCTGGTGCTGCACCTGCTGCAACATCTACTTCTGTATCTCCTTCTGCTGCATCTCCGTCAGAATCTCTTGTTGCTGCATTTCCTGCTGATGCATATTCTCTTCAACTCCTGCTGCTGCATTACTTTCTGCATCTATTCCTGTTGTATTTCCTGCTGCTGCATATTCTGCTGCTGCGTCTGCTGCTTCATCTCCTGATTCATCTCGTTATTACTTAACAGCCACTATTGAGGCGAATTAGGGAAATCGAATAACGTCCACAGGGAAGATACTAGCATGGAATGCTGCTGCCTCTGAATGTCTTCTCTTAAAGCGCTTTCACTGCAAAGCGAGAAGTTTGAGTATAAGCTTGTGTACTGTAACATCAGAATGGCTATTAAACCGTCACTTGAAAATATCAGAGCGTATAGCACAAGTACCGCAGGGAAGAAGCTACAATGAAATGCTGGCTCTCGTTAGAGTCTTCTCTTGAAGCGCTTTCACTGCAAGCTGCATAGCACGTCTAACAAAACCTGTAGAATTGATTACGGAATTGTGATTTAAGTACTGTGGAGCTTTAGGAAAAGTAAGTAAAGCCCGTATGGAAGATGCTAGCATGGAATGCTGCTGCTTCTGAATGTCTTCTCTTAGAGCGCTTTCACTGCAAAGAAAGACTTGTAGAACTTTCAGTCTAGGCTCGTGTCCTGTAACACCTGAATGGGTATTAAAGCCTCACTTCAAAATTTCAAATCGTTCAGAATAAGTACGGCAGGGAAGCTGCTGTGATCACATGCTGGCTCTCGTTAGTCTTCTCTGGAAGTGCTTTCACTGCGAGCTACAAAGCACGACTAACACAAAATTTTAGTATAGGGTACAGAATAGTTACTTTACTTCTCTGAATAAAACGATTTCGGAATAGTGAACATCGGGTGCAGGGAAGATGGTAGTACGGAATGCTGCTGCTTCTGAATGTCATCTCTTATAGCTCTTATAGCTAATGAACTGTAACATCAGCATGGTTATTGAGGCATCACTTCGAGATTTCAGAGATTTCTGCACAAGTACCCCAGGGAAGCTGCTACCATAAAATTTTGGGTCTCGATAGGATCTTTCCATGAAGCGCTTTCACTGTGAGCCTCAAAGCACGAAAATCTACTTTTTCGCGTAGGTTAGTTATTAGCGACTTACTAACGCCTAATAAGCCTCTATAGGAAAAGAGAATATCTCCAGCAGGGAAGATGTTAGCTTGGAATGCTTCTGCTTCTGAATGTCTTCTCTTAGAGTGCAATCACTGCAAACTAGTGATTTGAAAGCGTTTAGCCTGTTAGAACCTTGCATTGAGAGTCTCTCCAGTAAGACTCTAACGAGAGCCAGTATTGGATGGTCGCAGCTTTCTTGCAGTATATATGCCGAATGCTCTGAAATTTTGACGTGACGCCTTCATAGCTATTTTATGTTACCGTTCACAAAACGAGAATAAAAGTTCGAGAAGTCTCCCTCTCCAGTGAAAGCATTCTAAGAGAACACATTCAGAAACAGCAACATTCCGTGCTAATATATTCGCTGTTAGAGATATTCACTTTTCCTAAAGCTCGTTATTAGTCTCTGTTATGTCGCTACTCTTTAACCTACACTTAAAGGCAGTGTTAGTCGTGTTTTGCATCTCTAAGTGAAAGCGCTTCCTGAGAGATTCTACGAGAGAAACTATTTGATGCTAGCAACTTCCCAGGGGTAGTTCTGCTAAATGCTTTCAAATCTTCAAGGAAGCTTTACTAGCCATGCTGTGTTACTGTTCACTAGCCTAGACGGAAAGTTCGATAAATCTTGGCTTGCAGTGATTGCGCTAAAAGAGAAGACATTCAGAAGTAGAAGCATTCCATGCTAACGTCTTCCCTGCTGGAGATATTCTCTTTTCCTAAAGAGCGTTATTAGGCGTTATTAAGTCGCTAATAACTAACCTATGCGAACAGATTGACAGTAAAAGCGCTTCATGAAAGGATCCTATCGAGAGCCAAAACTTAATGGTAGCAGCTTCCCTGCAGTACTTGTGCTGAACACACTGAAATCTTGACGTGATGCCTCAATAGCCATGTTGATGTAACGGTTCACAAGCCTAGAGAGAAAGTTCGACAAGTCTCGCTTTGCAGTGAAAGCGCTATAAGAGACGACATTCAGAAGCAGCAGCATTCCGTGCTAACATCTTCGCTGTTAGAGATAATCACTTTTCTTAAAGCTCCTTATTTGTCCCTATTATGTCACTATTCTTTAACCTACACTTTAAGGCAGTGCAAGTTATGTTTTGCACCTCTCAGTGAAAGTGCTTCCTGAGAAGATGCTAACGAGAGCAACCATTTGATGATAGCAACTTCACAAGGGTACTTGTGCTGAACGCTTTCAAATCTTGAAGTGAAGCCTTACTAGCTTTCCTGATATTACCGTTCACTAGCCTAGATGGAAAGTTCGATAAATCTTGGCTTGCAGTGATTGCGCTCTAAGAGAAGACATTCAGAAGCAGAAGCTTTCCATGCTAACATCTTCCCTGCTGGAGATATTCTCTTTTCCTAAAGAGCGTTATTAGGCGTTAGTAAGTCTCTAACAACTAGCCTACGCGAAAAGGTTGCAGTTTCCATGCTTTGGGGCTGGCAGTGAAAGCGCTTCATGAAAGAATATTAACGAGAGCTAAAATTTGATGGTAGCAGCTTCCCTGCCGTACTTGTGCTGAACGATCTCAGCTCTTGAAATGAGGCTTTAATAGCCATTCTGATCTTAGAGTTCATAAGCCTAGAGTGAAAGTTCTACAAGTCGTCTTTTGCAGTAACAGCGCTAGAAGAGAAAACATTAATAAGCGGTGTAGTTTCATGCCAGCATCTGCACTGCCAGAAATACTTACTTTTCCATAAGAGAGTTAACAGGCGCAGTTAAGTCACAATTCATTACCCTAAACTAAAATGTGTTAGTCGTGCTTCACAGCTTGCAGTGAACGCACTATAAGAGAAGACGTTAACGAGAACCAGCATTTGATGGTAGAAGCTTCCCTGCGGTTCTTGTGCTGAACGCTCTGAAATTTTGAAGTGACACTTTACTAGTTGATGATGTACTTCAGAAGACTAGAATTAAACTTCTAGAAGTCGTACTTTTCAGTGAAAGTGTTATAAGCTAAAACATTCAGAAGCAGCAACATTCCGTACTACCATCTTCCCTGCACCCGATGTTCACTATTCCGAAAGCGTGTCATTCAGCGAAGCAAGGTAACTGTTCTGTACCCTACACTAACATTTTGTGTTAGTCGTGCTTTGTAGCTCGCAGTGAAAGCGCTTGCAAGAGAAAACTAACGAGAGCCAGCATGTGATCATATCAGCTTCCCTGCCATACTTGTTCTGAACGATTTGAGATTTTGATGTGACGCTCTAAAACGCATTCTGATGTTACAGGACACGAGCCTAGACTGAAAGTTCTACAAGTCTTTCTTTGCAGTGAAAGCGCTACAAGAGAAGACATTCAGAAGCAGCAGCATTCCATGCTAGCATCTTCCATATGGGCTTTACTTACTTTTCCTAAAGCTCCACAGTACTTAAATCACAATTCCGTAATCAATTCTACAGGTTTTGTTAGACGTGCTTTGCAGCTTGCAGTGAAAGCGCTTCAAGAGAAGATTCTAACAAGAGCTACCATTTGATGGTAGCAGCGCCCTTGCGGTACTTTTTCTAAACGTTTTCAAATTTTGCAGTGACGCTTTAATAGCCATTCTGATGATGCAGTACACGAGCCTAGACTGAAAGTTCTACAAGTCTTGCCTTGCAGTGAAAGCTCATCCAGAGAAGAATTAGACGAATGTCAATAATTGATCGTAGCATCTCCCCTGCAGTATTTGCGCTGAACAATCTGATATTTTGAAGCGACGCTTTAATAGCCATTCTGATGTTGCAGTACATAAGCCCAGACTAAAAGTTTAACAAGTCTTGCCTTGCAGTGAAAGCGCTAAAGATTTTGAAGTGATGCTTTAATAGCTATTTTGATGTTGCAGTGTACAAGCCTAGACTGAATTTTCTACAAGTTTTGCTTTGCAGTGAAAGCGCTCTAAAGAAGACATTCAGTAGCAGCAGTATTCCATGCTAGCATCTTCACTGCATCAGTTACTCACTTTATAGAAAGTACTTTCATAAGTCACAATTCAGTACCCTATACTAAAACGTTCTGTTAGTCATGCTTTGCAGCTTGCAGTGAAAGCGTTTCCAGAGAAGACACTAACGAACGCCAGCTTTTCATTGTAGCTTCTTCCCTGCTGTACTTGTGCTGAACGCTCTGATATTTTAAAGTGAGGCTTTAATAGCCGTTCTGATGTTACAGTACACAAGCGTATACTCAATTTTCTACAAGAGCTGCTTTGCGGAAAAAAGCTCTTTAATCTCTTAAAGATATTCAGAAGCAGCAGCTAACCATGCTAGCATCTTCCCTGTGGGCTTTATTTGATTTCCCTACAGCGCCTCAATAGTGGCAGTTAAGTCATAATGAGATGAAGGAGGAGATGCAACACCAATAGATGCAGCACCAAGAGATGCAGCATCAGCAGATGCAGCAGCAGGAAATGAAGCAGCAGATGCAGCAGCAGGAGATGCAGCAGCAGGATTTGAAGCAGAATATGCATCAGCAGAAATGCAGCACCAAGAGATTCAGATGGAGATGCAACAGTAGGAGATGCAGCAGCAGGAGATTCAGAAGCAGATGTTACAACAGGTGCAGCACCACCAGATGCAGCAACGGGATATGCAGCAGAAGGAGATGCTGCAGCAGCACATGCAGAAGGTGATGCAGCAGTAGATGATGCAGCAGCAGCAGATGCAGCAGGAGATTCAGCAGCAGACAAAGGATATTCAGCATCAGACACGGCATCAGAAGACTTAGCAGCAGGAGGTGCAACAGGAGATGCAGAAGTAAACGCAGCAGTAGGAGTGGCAGGAGGTGGAGATGCATCGGGAGATGCATATTAAGAAGGAGATTGATCAGGAGATTCAGCATGATATGTAGAAGCATCAGATGCCGCAAGAGATTCATCAGGAGATTCAGCAGGAACTGATGTAGGAGATGTAGCAGCAGAAGATGCAGCAGCAGGAGAAGCAGCAGGAGATGCAGCAGCAGCAGGAGATGCAGAAGCAGATGCAGCAGGAAATGAAGATTCAGCAGAAGATGCAGTAGGAAGAGATTCTTCAACATATGCAGCAGCATGATATGATGCAGCAACAGGAGATACAGCAGGATATGGAGAAAGAAGAGATGATGCAGCAGACGCAGAAGCAGGAGATTAAGCAGCAAGAGATTCAGCAGGAGATGCATATTCAGAAGGAGATAGGTCAGGAGATGTAGCAGGATATGTAGCAGCATGAGATGCCGTAGGAGATTCAGGAGGAGATGCAAGAGCAGGAGATGAAGCAGCAGGATATGCAGAAGCAGATGCAGCAGCAGGAGATGCAGCAGGAGTCGATGCAGAAGGTAATAGAGAAGCAGGAGATTCTGAAGAAGGAGATGCAGAAAGAGATTCAGAGGCAGGAAAGGCAGCAGTATATAAAGAAGCAAGAAATGCAGCAGGAGGAGATAGATCAGGTAATGCATAAGCAAGTGATGCAGCAGGAGATGCAAGAGCAAGAGATGCAGCATCAGACCACTAAGCAGTAGATACAGCAGCAGAAGAATCAGCAGGAAATGCAGCAGCAGTACGTGCAGCAGAGATGCAGTAGCAGGAGATGAAGCAAGAAAAGAGATGCAGAAGGAGATGCAGAAGTAGTTGCAGCATCAGGAGATGCAGCAGGGAATGCAGCAGCAACAGACGTAACAGAAGATGCAGCAGCAGCATATACACTAGGAGATGTAGAAGCAGGAAATGAAGAAGCAGGAGATGCTACAGGCGATTCAGCCGGAGATGCAGAATAAGGAAATGCAGCAGCAGGAGGTGCAGAGTAGTAGAGGAGATGACATAGGATATGTTTCAATACAATGTGCACCATGAGATACAGCAGGAGACACAGCAGCAGACGAAGCAAAAGGAGATGCAGAAACAGGAGATGCAGCAGCATGGCATGGATCAAGAGATGAGGCAGCAGGAGATTCATTAGGAGATGCAGTAGCAGGATATAAAACAGAAGGAGAGATAGCAGCAGGAGATGCAGCAGGATATTCAGCAGGGGATGCTGCAGGTGGAGATGGAACAGGAAATGCAGTAGAAAGAGGGACAGCAGCACCAGATGCAGCAGTATATGCAGCAGAAAGAGATGAATAAGAGATACAGCAGCAATTGATGCAGCAGGAGATGCTGGAGCTGGAGATATAGCAAAACATATATCTGCAGGAGACACAGCAGCAGGATATGAGGCAGGGGATGAACCAGCAGCAGAAGCAGGAGGAGATGCAACATCATATTCAGCAGAAGATGCAGCACCATATACAGCAAAACATGCAGAACCCTATGCAGCAGGAGATACAGCAGCAGATGAAGCAGCAGATGCAGCTGGAGATGTAGTATCACCAGAAGCAGACGCAGATGCAGCAGCAAAGGGTGCAGGATGAGATGCAGCAAGAATTGCATCAGCAGGAGATGCTGCTGGAAATTCAGTAGGATATGCAACAGCAGGAGAGTTGGCAAAAACAGATGCAGCAGGATATGCAGCAGCAGATGAAGCTGCATTAGGTGTATCAGCAGGAGATGCATATGCAGCAGGTGATGCACCAGGATATGCAGCAGGAGACTCAAGAGAACGACATTCAGCAGGAAATCAGCTGGAGATGCAGCAGCAAGGGATGCACTAAAAGAAGATGCAACCGCACCAGATGCAGCATCAGATTCAGCAGGAGTTGCAGCAGCAGGAGATGAAGAGGCAGGAGATTCAGCAGCAGGAGATGCAGCATCAGGAGATTCAGCAGGAGATGCATCAGCAGGAAATGCATCAGCAGATTTTGCAGCAGGAAATTCCTTAGGAGATTCTGCAGCAGGAGATTCAGTAGAAAAGGCAGCAGGAGTTGCAGCAGGAGATATAGAAGGAGATTCATCAGCTGGGGATGTAAAAGGAGATGCAGCAGCAGATACATCAGCAGGAATTGTAGCTGGAGATGCTGGAAGAGATTCTGCAGAAGAAGATTCAGCAGGAGATGCAGCAAGAGATGAAATAGCAACATAGGCATCAGCAGTTACAGCAGGAAGTGCAGCAGGAGATTCAGCAGGAGATGTAGCAGCAGGAGATGCAGCCGCAGATGCCTTCAACAGGATATGCAGCTGAAATGTACAAGCACTAGATGAATCCATAGAAGACTGAGCAGCAGATGCAGCAGGAAATGGAGATGCTTCAGCTGATGCATCCGCAGATGCTTCGGCAGAGGATGCAGCAGGATATTTAGCAGCAGGCTATACAGCGTCAGGAGATGAAGCAGCAGATGCAGCAGCAGGAGATGCAGGAGGACATCAAGTAGAAGGAGATGCAGCAGCAGCAAATATAGCAGGAGATGCAGCAGCACATGAAGTAGCAGGAAATGGAGTAGCAGATTAAGGAGATGCAGCAGCAGAAAATGCAGCATAATATCCAGCAGGAGGTAATGCAGCAGGTGATGCAGCAGCAGATGCATCAGGAGATGCAGATTCAGTAGGAGATGTAGCAGCAGAAGATGCTGCAGCAGATGATGCAGCAGGAGATGCAGCAGAAGGAAATGCATCAAGATATGCTGCAGGAGGAGATGCAGTAGGATATAAATCAGGAGATGCAGCAGCAGGAGATGCATCAGGGGATGCATATTCAGAAGTAGGTTCAGCAGGATCTTCAGAAGGAGATGCAGCAGCAGGAGATGTAGCAGGAGATGCAGCAGTAGATGAGGCAGCAGCATATGCAACAGCAGATGCACCAGATGGAGCAGCAGGAGATGCATCAGGGGATTGATCACAGATGCAATGGGAAATGGTGCATCAGGAGATGCTGCCGCAGATGCCTGAGCAGAGGATGCATCAGTAGATGTAGCAGCAGGATATACAGATCCAGGAGATAAAGCAGCAGATGCAGCAGCAGGAGATGCAGGAGGACATCAAGTAACAGGGGCTGCTCCTGCTTCCTCATTTTTTTCTATATCTCCCACTGCATCTTCTGCTGCTGCCTCTACTGGTGTATTTCCTCCTGATGCATCTCCTGCTTCTGCATCTACTGTTGCTACATTTCCTGCTGAATCTCCTGCTGAATCTGCTGCTGCATCCCCTGCTGCTGATTCCACTGCTTCTGCATATCCTGCTACTTTATGGTCTGTTTCATCTACTGCTGCTGCATATCCTGCTACATCTTCTGCTGCTACAATTTCTTCTGCTGCATCAATTACTGCACCTCCTGCTGCATCTCCTTCTGCTGCATCTCCTGCTGAAAATCCTGCTGCGTCTCCTACGGCTGCATCTCCTGCAGCTGAATCTGCCACCGCGGTGCTGTGGTTTCATCTCCTGCTGCTGCATCTCCTGTTGCTGCATCTCCTTCAGAATATCCTGATGATGCACATGCAGCAGCTGGAGCAGCAGGAGGTGCAGAAGGAGATGCAGCAGGAGATGCCCCAGCAGGAGATGGAGCAGGAGATGCAGCAGAAGGAAATGCAGTAAGATATGCTGTAAGAGGAGATGCAACAGGTAATGCAGCAGCAGGGGATGCATGTACAGCAGTAGATTCAGATTCACATTCAGAAAGAGATGCAGCAGCAGGAGATATAGCAGAAGGCGATTCTTCAGCAGGAGATACAGCAGCAGGAGATGAAGCCACAAAAGATGCAGGAGAAGATGCAGAAGGAAATGCAGCAGAATATACCTCAAGAGATGCAGATGAAGGAGATGCAAGAGTAGATGCTGCAGAAGGAGTTGTAGCAGGAGATGCATCAGCAGGAGATGCATCAGCAGGAGATGCAGGCAGCAGACGAAAGAGGAGATGTAGATTCAGCAGCAGATGAAGTAGCAGGAGTTGCAGCAGCAGATGCAATAGCAGGAGATGCAGCAATAGGTGAAGCAGCACCAGATGCAGCAGCATATGCTGAAGATGTAGTAGGAGGAGATTAAGCAGGAGATCCAGCAGGAAGAGATGCAGCAGGATATGCAGAAAAAGATAAAGCAGAAAGAGATGCACAGGAAATACAGCAGCAGGATATGCATCAGCAGGAAATGCAGCAGGACATGCACTAGCAGAAGATGCAGCAGGAAATGCAGCCAGAGATGTAGCAAGAGGATATGCACCATGATATACAGCAGCAGGAGATGCAACAAAAGATGAAACAGGAGGAGATGCAGTAGGATGAAACAGGAGGAGATGCAGAATCTACTGCTGCCTCTCCTGCTGCTAAATCTTCTCCTGCTAAAGCTCCTCCTGCATCAGTTGATGCATTTCCTGCATCTCCTGTGGCTGCATCTGCTGGTGCATCTTCTGCTTCTCTATCTTCTGCTGCATCTCCTGCTGAATCACATGGTGCCTCTCCTGCTGCCACATCTCCTGCTTCTGCATATCCTTTTGCATGTCTTGCTGCCACATCTCCTGCTTCTGCCTCTCCTACTCCTGCATCTCTGCTGCTGCATCTCCTGCTGCTACATTTCCTGATCCTGCTTCTCCTGATGCATCTGCTGCTGCATTTCCTGCAGCATCTTCTATTGCTTCAACTCCAGACGCTGCATCTCCTGCTGCTTCATCTCCTGCCTCTGCAACTCCTACTGAATGTGCTGTCGAATATGTTCCTGCATCTGCTGCGGCTGCATCTCCTGCTGCTGTTTCATATACTGATGCATCTCCTGCGTAATCTCCTGCTGCTGCATCTCTTCCTTCTGCATCATCTACTTCTGCATCTCTTGATAAATCTCCTCCGGCTGCATCTGCTGCTGCTTCATATACTGCTTCATCTCCTACTACTGCATCTCCTTCTGCTTCTCATTGTGCATCTCCTGATGTTACAGCTCCATCTGCATCATCTCCTGCTGCATCTCCTGCTGCAGGAAGAGATGGAAGAGGAGATGCAGTAGGAGGAGATTATGCAGGAGATGCAGCAGAAGGAGATGAATAAGAGATGAAGCAGCAATTGATGCACCAGGAGATGCTGGAGCCAGAGATGCAGAAGAAGTAGATGCAGAAGCAGGAGATGCATCTGGACATGCATCAGCACTAGATGCAGCAAAACATACATCAGCAGGAGACACAGGAGCAGGATATGAGGCAGGAGATGCACCAGCAGCAGAAGCAATAGCAGTTGTAGCACCATATGAAGCAGAAGATGCAGAACCATATGCAGCAGAACATGCAGAATCATATGCAGCAGGAGATGTAGCAGATGAAGCAGCAGATGCAGCTGGAGATGTAGCATCACCAGAAGCAGCAGCAGGTACAGCAGCAAAGGATGCAGGATGAGATGCAGCAAGAATTGCATCAGCAGGAGATGCTGCTGGAAATTCAGTAGAATATGCAACAGCAAGAGATTTGGCAACAACAGATGCAGCAGGATATGCAGCAGCAGATGCAGCTGCATGAGTCTATCAGCAGAAGATGTAGCAGGACATGCATATTCATCAGGTGATACACCAGGGTATGCAGCAGCAGATTCAAGAGAAGGAAATGCAGCAGGAAATCAGCCAGAGATGCAGCAGCAGGGCATGCAGTAAAAGAAGATGCAGCCACACCAGATGCAGCAGCAGATTGAGCAGGAGATGCAGCATCAGGAGATTCAGCAGGAGATGCATCAGCAGGAAATTCATCAGTAGATTCTGTAGCAGGAAATTCCGTAGGAGATTCTGCAGCAGGAGATTCAGTAGAAAAGGCAGCAGGAGATATAGAAGGAGATTCAGCAGCAGGGGATGCAGTAGGAGATGCAGCAGAAGATACATCAGCAGGAATTTTAGCAGGAGATGCTGGAGGAGATTCTGCAGAAGAAGATTCAGCAGGAGATGCAGCAGGAGATAAAATAGCAACATAGGCATCAGCAGTTACAGCAGGAAATGCAGCAGGAAATTCAGCAGAAGGAGATGCTGCCGCAGATGCCTTTAACAGGATATGCAGCTGAAATGCAGAAGCCCTAGATGCATCAGTATAAGACTGAGCATCAGATGCAGCAGGAAATGGAGATAATTCTGCAGATGCATCTGCAGATGCATCCACAGAGGATGCAGCAGGAGATGAAACAGCAGATGCAGCAGCAGGAGATGCAGGAGAACATAAAGTAGAAGGAGATGCAGCAGAACATCAAGTAGAAGGAGATGCAGCAGCAACAAATGTAGCAGGAGATGCAGTAGTACATGAAGTAGCATGAAATGGAGCAGGAGATTAAGGAGATGCAGCAGCAGGAAACGCAGCAGAACATGCAGCTGTAGGTAATGCAGATGCCCAGCAGATGCAGAAGGAGATGAAATATCAGGAGATGAAGCTACAGATGCATCAGCTGAAGATGAAGCAGGAGATGCAGCAGAACGAGATGCATCAGCAGATGCAGCAGGAGATGCAAGAGGAGGTGAGGCAGATGATGTAGTAAGAAATACCATAGAAGATGCAGCAGGAAATATATTCATGATATGCAGGAGAAATAGATGAAGGAGGAGATGAAGCAGAAGGAGATGCAGCAGTAGGAGATGCATCAGCAGATATAGAAGCAGATGCAGCAAGAGAAGCAGGAGGAGATGCAGCAGCAGAAGCAGATGCTGCAGCAGATGTAGCAGGAGGAGATGCAGCAACAGGAGACACAGCAGGAGATTTAGCAGCAGGCTATACAGCAGCAGGAGATGAAGCATCAGATGCAGCAGCAGGAGATGCAGGAGGACATCAAGTAGAAGGAGATGCAGCAGCAGCAAATATAGCAGGAGATGCAGCAGTACATGAAGTAGCAGGAAATGGAGCAGCAGAATAAGGAGATGCAGCAGCAGGAAATGCAGCATAATATGGAGCAGGAGGTAAGGCAGCATGTGATGCAGCAGCAGAAGATGCAGCTGCAGAGGCAGCAGATGCAGCAGCAATAGATGCAGCAGCAGATGCATCAGGAGATGCAGATTCAGTAGGAGATGTAACAGCAGAAGATGCTGCAGCAGATGCTGCAACAGGAGATGCAGCAGAAGGAAATGCAGCAAGATATGCTGCAGGAGAAGATGCAGTAGGAGATGAAGCAGGAGATGCAGCAGCAGGGGATGAATATTCAGCAGGAACTTCAGAAGGAGATGCAGGAGCAGGAGATTTAGCAGGAAATGCAGCAGTAGATGAAGCAGCAGCATATGCAACAGTAGATTGAGCAGATATTTCAGAAGGAGATGCAGCAGCAGGAGATTTAGCAGTAGGGGCAGCAGTAGATGAAGCAGCAGCATATGCAAGAGCAGATGCACCAGATGGAGCAGAAAGAGATGCAGCAGGGCATGAAGCAGCAGATGCAAAGGGAAATTGTGCATCAGGAGATGTATCCGCAGATGCATGAGCAGAGGATGCATCAGGAGATATAGCAGCAGGAGATACAGGATCAGGTGATGCAGCAGGAGATACAGCAGGAGATGCCACACCAGAAGATGCAGCACCAAGGGATGCAGCAGGAGATGAAAAAGCACATGCAGTATCAGCAGATGCAGCAGCAGGAGATGCAGCAGCAGGAATTACAACAGGAATAGATGCAGAAGGTGATACAGAAGTTAATGCAGCAGCAAGAGTTGAAGCAGAATATGCATGAGCAGGAAATGTAGCAGCAAGAGATTCAGAAGGAGATGCAGCAGGACATGCAGCAGCAGGAGATGCAGAAGCAGATGTTGCAGCAGGTGCAGCACCAGCAGATGCAGCAACAGGAGATGCAGCAGAAGGAGACGCTGCAGGAGCACATGTAGAAGGTGATGCAGCAGTAAGAGATGCAGCAGCCGCAGATGCAGCAAGAGATTCAGCTGAAGGAGATGCAGCAGCAGGAGAAACAGCAGGAGATTCATATTAAGAAGGAGATATGTCAGGAGATGTAGCAGGATATATAGCAGCATGAGATGCTGCAGGAGATTCAGGAGGACATTCAGCAGAAGGAGATGCAAGAGCAGGAGATGAAGCAGCAGGAGAAGCAGAAGCAGATACAGCCGGAGATGCAGATTTAGCAGGAGATGCATCAGCTGTAGATGCAGAAGCAGATGCAGCAGGAGGAGATGCAGCAGCAGGATATGCAGGAGTCGATGCAGAAGGTAATAGAGCAGCAGGAGATTCAGAAGGAGGAGATGCAGAAAGAGATTCAGCAGAAGGATATGCAGCAGCAGGAAAGGCAGCAGTATATAGAGAAGCAGGATATGCAGCAGGAGGAGATGCAGTAGGAGGAGATAGAGCAGGTAAAGCAGCAGCAGGAGAAGCAAGAACAAGAGATACAATGTCAGACCCATCAGTAGGAGATGCAGCAGCAGTAGATGCAGCAGGAGATTCAGTAGCAGGAGATGAAGCACTGTCATGAGATGCATTAAGAGGTGCAGCAGCAGGATATGTAGCAGGAGTTTTGGCAGGAGATGAAACAGCAGCAAATGCAGTAGGAAATGCAGCAGTAGATGCAGGATCAGCAGATACTGCACAGGAAATACTGCAGCAGATGCAGCAGGAGATGACATTTTAGGTGATGAAGCCACAGATGCATCAGCTGAAGATGAAGCAGGAGATGCAGCAGCACGAGGGGCATCAGCAGGTGCATGAGGAAATGAGCCAGCAAATGTAGAAAGGTATAACGGAGGAGATGCAGCAGGAGATGTATCATCAGGAAATGCAGCAGGAGATGCATCATAAAATGAGATGTAGTAGGATATGCAGAAAGACTTGAAGCATCAAGAAAAGCAGCAGGGGATGTTGTAGCAGGAGATGCAGAAGGAGTTGCAGAATCCGGAGATGCAGCAGGGAATGCAGAAGCAGCAGAAGTTACAGGAGATGCAGCAGCATAATATGCTGTGGGAGATGTAGCAGCAGGAGATGAAGAAGCAGGAGATGCTACAGGCGATTCAGCCGGAGATGCAGAAGGAGGAGATGCAGCAGTAGGAAGTGCAGAGTAGTAGATGAAGAGAAGATGCAGCAGAAGGAAATATAGCAGGAGATTCATCGGAAGTACATGCAGCAGGAGAGAAAGCAGCATCAGAAGCACCAGCAGTAGATGCAGCAGCAGATGCAGCAGCAGAAGATCTATCAGGAGATGCAGCAGTAGATGAAGCAGCAGCAGATGCAGCAGTAGTATATTAATAAGAGCTTCAGCAGGAAATGCAGATGAATATGCAGCAGCAGGAGATACAGCAGGAGATGCATCTGCAGGTGATGCAGCAGGAGATGCAGCAGGTGACGCTCAAAGAGATGCAGCAGGAGATACAGAACGAGATGAAGCAGCAAGATATGCAGCAGTAGGATATGACGCAGGAGATGCTTCAATAGAAGGTGCAACATGAGATACAGCAGGAGATGAAGCAGCAGACGAAGCAAAAGGAGATGCAGAAAGAGGAGATGCAGCAGCAGGACATGGATCAAGAGATGAAGCAGCAGGAGATTCAGCAGGAGATGCAGCAGGAGGAGATGGAACAGGAGATGCAGTAGGAGGAGATTCAGCAGGGGATGCATCAGGAGGAGATGCAGCAGGAAGAGGTACAGTAGCACAAGATGCAGCAGTGTATGCAGCAGAAGGAGATGAATAAGAGATGCAGCAGCAATTGATTCAGCAGGAGATACTGAGGCCGGAGATGCAGAAGAAGTAGATGCAGAAGCAGGAGATGCAGCAGGACATGCATCAGCAAGAGATGCAGCAAAACATACATCAGCAGGAGACACAGCAGCAGGATATGAGGCAGGAGATGCACCAGCAACAGAAGCAGCACTACATGCAGCACCATATGAAGCAGGAGATACAGCAGCAGATGAAGAAGCAGATGCAGCTGGAGATGTAGCATCACCAGAAGCAGAATAAGCTGCAGCAGCAAAGGATGCAGGATGAGATACAGCAGGAATTGCATCAGCAAGAGATGCTGCTTGAAATTTAGTAGGACATGCAACAGCAAGATTTGGAAAAAACAGATGCGGCACTATATGCAGCAGCAGCTGCAGCTGCATGAGGTATATCAGCAGGAGATGTAGCAGGATATGCAGCAGGAGATTCAAGAGAAGGAAAGGCAGCAGGAAATCAGCCGGAGATGCAGCAGCAGGAGATGCAGTAAAAGAAGATGCAGCTGCACCTGATGCAACAGCAGATTCAGCAGGAGTTGCGGCAGCAGGAGATGAAAAGGCAGGAGATTCAGCAGCAGCAGATACAGCATCAGGAGAATCAGCAGGAGATGCATCAGCAGGAAATGCATCAGCAGATTCTGCAGCACGAAATTCTGTAGGAGATTCTGCAGAAGGAGATCCAGTAGAAAAGGCAGCAGGAAATTCAGTAGAAAATGCACCAGGAGATATAGAAGGAGATTCAGCACCAGGGGATGTAGTAGGAGATGCAGCAGGAGATACATCAGCAGGAATTGTAGCAGGAGATGCTGGAGGACATTCTGCAGAAGATTCAGCAGGAGATGCAGCAGGAGATGAAATAGCAACATAGGCATCAGCAGTTACAGCAGAATGCAGCAGGAGATTCAGCAGGAGATGTAGCCGCAGATGCCTTCAACAGGATATGCAGCTGAAATGCAGAAGCTCTAGATCCATCCGTAGAAGATTGAGGAGCAGATGCAGCAGGAAATTGAGATGCTTCTGCAGATGCATCCACAGATGCATCCAGAGATGCAGGAGGACATCAAGTAGAAGGAGATGCAGCAGCAGCAAATGTAGCAGGAGATGCAGCAGTGCATGAAGCAGCAAGAAATGGAGCAGCAGATTAAAGAGATGCAGCAGCAGGAAATGCAGCATAATATGGAGCAGGAGGTAATACAGGAGGTGATGCTGCAGCAGGTGATGCAGATGCAGGTGCAGAGGCAGCAGATGCAGCAGCAATAGATGCAGCAGCAGATGCATCATGAGATGCAGATTCAGTAGGAGATGTAGCAGCAGAAGATGCTGCAGCAGATGCTGCAACAGGAGATGCAGCAGAAGAAAATGCAGCAAGATATGCTGCAGGAGAAGATGCAGTAGGATATGAAGCAGGAGATGCAGCAGAAGGAGATACAGCAGGGGATGCAGCAGTAGATGAAGCAGCAGCAGATTCAACAGCAGATGCACCAGATGGAACAGAAAGAGATGCAGTAGGGGATGGAGCAGCAGATGCAAAGGGATATGGTGCATCAGGAGATGCATCTGCAGATGCATGTGCAGTGGATGCACTAGGAGATGTAGCAGCAGGAGATACATGAGCAGGTGATGCCGCAGGAGATACAGCAGGAGATGCAACACCAGAAGATGCAGCACCAAGAGATGCAGCAGGAGATTCAGCAGCACATGCAGTATCAGCAGATGCACCAGCAGGAGATGAAGCAGCAGACGCAGCAGCAGGAGATGCAGAATCAGGAAATACAACAGGAATAGATGCAGAAGGTAATGCAGCAGCAGGAGTTGAAGCAGAATATGCAGCAGAAGGAAATGCAGCAGCAAGGGATTCTGAAGGAGATGCAGCAGGAGATGCAGCAGCAAGAAATGCAGAAGCAGATGTTGCAGCAGGTGCAGCACCAGCAGATGCAGCAACAGGAGATGCAGCAGAACGAGATGCTGAAGCAGCACATGCAGAAGGTGATGCAGCAGGAGGAGATGCAGCAGCAGCAGATGCAGCAGGAGATTCAGCAGCAAAAGATTCAGCAGCAGAGAAAGGATATTCAGCAGCTCACACGGCATCAGGGGATTCAGCAGCAGGAGGTGCAGCAGGAGATGCAGAAGCAAACGCAGCAGGAGGAGTGGCAGCAGGTGGAGATGCATCAGGAGATTCAGCATGATATGTAGAAGCATGAGATGCCGCAGGAGATTCATCAGCAACTGATGCAGCAGCAGGAGAAGCAGCAGGAGATGCAGCAGCAGGAGGAGATGCAAAAGTAGATGCAGCAGGAAATGAAGATTCAGCAGAAAATGCAGTAGGAAGAGATTCTTCAACTTATGCTGCAGCATGATATGATGCAGAAAAAGGCGATACAGCAGGTTATGGAGAAAGAAGAGATGATGCAGGAGACGCAACAGCAGGAGATTCAGCAGCAGGAGATGCAGCAGCAGGAGATGCAGCAGGAGGAGAAGCAGCAGGAGATGGATATTCAGAAGGAGATACATCAGGAGATGTAGCAGGATATGTGGCAGCATGAGATGCCACAGGAGATTCAGGAGGAGATTCATCAGAAGTAGATGCAAGAGCAGGAGATGAAGCAGCAGGAGATGCAGCAGGAGGAGATGCAGCAGCAGGACGTGCAGCAGGAGTCGTTGCAGAAGGTAATAGAGCAGCCGGAGATTCAGAAGGAGGTGCTGCAGAAAGAGATTCAGCAGCAGGAGTTGCAGCAGCAGGAAAGGCAGCAGTATATACAGAAGCAGGAAATGCAGCAGATTCCGCAGGGGATGCATCAGCAGAAGATGCAGAAAGAGTTGCAGCATCCGGAGATTCAGCAGGAAATTCAGCAGCAGGGGATGTAGTAGCAGGAGACACAGAAAGAGATGCAGAAGGAGCTGCAGCATCAGGAGATGCAGCAGGGAATGCAGCATCAGCAGAATTAACAGGAGATGCAGCAGCATCATATGCACTAGGAGATGTAGCAGCAGGAGATGAAAAAGCAGGAGATGCTACAGGCAATTCAGTCGAAGAGGCAGAAGGAGGAGATACAGCAGCAGGAGGTGCAGAGTAGTAGATGAAGTGAAGAAGATGCAGCAGAAGGAAATAGAGCAGGAGAAGCAGCTGCAATAAATGCAGCACTAGAGAAAGTAGCAGCAGATGCAGCAGAAGATGCAACAGCAGATGCAGCAGCAGGAGATGCAGCAGCAGGAGATCTATCAGGAGATGCAGCAGTAGATGAATATGCAGCAGATGCAGCAGCAAATTCGGCAGATGCAGCAGTAGTATATTCAGAAAGAGCTGCAGCAGGAAATGCAGATGAATATGCATGAGGAGGAGATGCATCTGCAGGTGATGCAGAAGGAGATGCAGCAGGTGACGCTCAAGGAGATGCAGCAGGAGATGCAGAACGAGATGAAGCAGGAAGATATGTAGCAGAAGGAGATGACGCAGGAGATGCTTCAATAGAAGGTGCAACATGAGATACAGCATGAGATGAAGCAGCAGACGAAGCAAAAGGAGATGCAGAAAGAGGAGATGCAGCAGCAGGACATGGATCAAGAGATGAAGCAGCAGGAGATTCATTAGGAGATGCAGTAGCAGGTTATGACACAGCAGGAGATATAGCAGCAGGAGATTCAGCAGGAGATGCTGAAGGAGGAGATGGAACAGGAGATGCAGTAGGAGGAGGTACAGCAGCACCAGATGCAGCAGTATATGCAGCAGAAGGAGATGAATAAGATACAGCAGGAATTGATACAGCAGGAAATGCTGGAGTCGGTGATGGAGAAGAAGTAGATGCAGAATCAGGAGATACACCAGGACATGCAACAACAGGAGGTGCAACAAAACATACATTAGCAGGAGACACAGCAGCAGGCTTTGAGGCAGGAGATGCACCAGCAGCAGAAGCAGAGATGCATCCGCAGTTGAATCCGTTGAGGATGCAGCAATAGATGAAGCAGCAGTCTATACAGCAGCAGGAGATGAAGCAGCAGATGCAGCAGCAGGAGATGCAGGAGGACATCAAGTACCAGATGAAGCAGCAGCAAGTGTAGCAGGAGATGCAGCAGTACATGAAGCATCAGGAAATGGAGCAGCAGATTAAAGAGATGCAGCAGTAGGAAACGCAGCAGAATATGGAGCAGGAGGTAAAGCAGCAGGTGATGCTGCAGCAGGTGATGCAGATGCAGATGCAGAGGCAGCAGATGCAGCAGCAATAGATGCAGCAGCAGATGCAGCAGGAGATTCAGTAGGAGATGTAGCAGCAGAAGATGCTGCAGCAGATGCTGCAACAGGAGATGCAGCAGAAGAAAATGCAGCAAGATATGCTGCAGGAGAAGATGCAGTAGGATATGAAGCAGGAGATGCAGCAGAAGGAGATACAGCAGGGGAGGCATATTCAGCGGTAGATTCAGCAGAAACTTCAGATAGAGATGCAGGAGCAGGAGATTTAGCAGGAAATGCAGCAGTAGATGAAGCAGCAGCATATGCAACAGCAGGTGCACCAGATGGAGCAGAAAGAGATGCATCAGGGGATGGAGCAGCAGATGCAATGGGAAATGGTGCATCAGGAGATGCATCCGCAGATGCATGAGCAGAGGATGCATTAGGAGATGTAGCAGCAGGAGATACAGGAGTAGGTGATGCCGCAGGAGATACAGCAGGAGATGCAACACTAGAAGTTGCAGCACCAAGAGATACAGCAGGAGATGCAGCAGCAGGAAATACAACAGGAATAGATACAGAAAGTAATGCAGCAGCAGGAGTTGAAGCAGAATATGCATCAGCAGGAAATGCAGCACCAAGAGATTCAGAGGGAGATGCAGCAGCAGGAGATGCAGAAGTAGATGTTGCAGCAGGTGCAGCACCAGCAGATGGAGAAACAGGAAATGCAGCAGAAGGAGATGCTATAGCAGCACATGCAGAAGGTGATGCAGCAGTAGGAGATCAGCAGCAGCAGATGCAGCAGGAGATTCAGCAGCAGGAGATTCAGCAGAAGACAAAGGATATTCAGCAGCAGACACGGCATCAGGAGATTCAGCAGCAGGAGGTGTAACAGAAGATGCAGAAGCAAACACAGAAGTAGGAGTGGCAGCAGGTGGAGATGCATCAGGATATGCATATTCAGAAGGAGATGCAGCAGGAGATTCAGCATGATATGTAGAAGCATGAGATGCCGCAGGAGATTCATCAGGAAATTAAGCAGCAGCAGGAGAAGCAGCAGGAGATGCAGCAGCAGGAGGAGATGCAAAAGTAGATGCAGCAGGAAATGAAGATTCATCAGAAGATGCAGTAGAAAGAGATTCTTCAACATATGCAGCAGCATGATATGATGCAGCAACAGGAGATACAGCAGGATACGGAGAAAGAGGAGATTCAGCAGCAGGAGATTCAGCAGCAGTGGATTCAGCAGCAGACAAATGATATTCAGAAGCAGTCACGGCATCAGGAGATTCAGCTGCAGGAGATGCAACAGAATATGCAGAAGCAAACACAGAAGTAGGAGTGGCAGCAGGTGGAGATGCATCAGGAGATGCATATTCAGATGGAGATGCATCAGGAGATGCAGCATGATATGTAGAAGCATGAGATGCTGCAGAAGATTCATCAGCAACTGATGCAGCAGCAGGAGAAGCAGCAGCAGATGCAGCAGCAAATTCAGCAGATGAAGCAATAGTAGATTCAGAAAGAGCTGCAGCAGGAAATGCAGATGAATATGCAGCAGCAGGAGATACAGCAGGAGATGCATCTGCAGGTGATGCAGAAGGAGATGCAGCAGGTGACGCTCAAGGAGATGCAGCAGGAGAGGCGGAACGAGATGAATCAACAAGATATGTAGCAGAAGGAGGTGACCCAGGAGATGCTTCAATAGAAGGTGCAACATGAGATACAGCAGGAGATGAAGCAGCAGACGAAGCAAAAGGAGATGCAGAAAGAGGAGATGCAGCAGCAGGACATGGATCAAGAGATGAAGCAGCAGGAGATTCATTAGGAGATGCAGTATCAGGATATGACACAGCAGGAAGTGCAGCAGCAGACGAAGCAAAAGGAGATGAAGAAACAGGATATGCAGCAGCAGGACATGGATCAAGAGATGAAGCAGCAGGATATTCAGCAGGAGATGCAGCAGGAGGAGATGGAACAGGAGATGCATTAGGAGGAGATTCAGCAGGAGATGCAGCAGGAAGAGATGCAGCAGGAAGAGATGCAGCAGGAGATTCAGCAGGAGGAGATGCAGCAGGAAATGTAGCAGGAGGAGGTACAGCAGCACCAGATGCAGCAGTATATGAAGTAGAAGGAGATGAATAAGAGATGCAGCAGCAACTGATGGATGCATCTCCTGTTGCAACATTTCCCGTTGCATCTGCTGCTCCATCCCCTGCTGCATCTCTTTCTGCTCCATCTGGTGCATCTGCTGTCGCATATGCTACTGTCTCATCTACCGCTGCATCTCCTGCTAAATCTCCTGCTCCTGCATCTTTTTCTGAAGTTTCTGCTGAATCTACTGCCGAACATGCATACCCTGCTGCATGTCCTGCTGCTGCATCTCCTTCTGCTGCATCTCCTGCTTCATATCCTACTGCATCTTCTCCTGCAGTATATCTTGTTCCATTTCCTTCTGCTGCATCTCCTGCTCCATCTCCTGCTGCAGCATCTTCTGCTGCTACATCTCCTACTGAATCTGCATCTCCTGATGCATCTGCTGCTGCATCTATTGCTGCTGCATCTGCTGTCTATGCAGCTGCATTACCTGCTGCTGCATCACCTGCTGCATTACCTCCTGTTGCATATTATGCTGCATTTCCTACTGCTGCATCTCCTTAATCTGCTCCTCCATTTTCTGATGCTTCATGTACTGCTGAATCTCCTTAATCTGCTGCTCCATTTCTTGCTGCTTCATGTACTGCTGCATCTTCTGCTATATTTGCTGCTGCTGCATCTCCTTCTACTTGATGTCCTCCTGCATCTCCTGCTGCTGCATCTGCTGCTTCATCTCCTGCTGCTGAATAGCCTACTGCTTCATCTCCTGCTGCATCCTCTGCGGGTGCATCTGTGGATGCATCTGCAGAAGCATCTCCATTTCCTACTGCATCTGCTGCTGACGAATCGCCTTCTAATATATCTCCTGCTGCTGCATCTCCTTCTGAATGTGATGCTGAATCTACTGCTGAACATGCATCCCCTGCTGCTGCATTACCTCTTGCATGTCCTCTTGCAGCATATCTTACTGCATTTCCTTCTGCTGCATCTCCTGCTGCGTCTCCTTCTGCGAAATCTCCTGCTGCGTCATCTGCAGCAGCATCTTCTGCTGCTACATCTCCTACTGAATCTGCATCTCCTGATACATCTGCTGCTGCATCTATTGCTGCTACATCTGCTGCCTCTGCCGCTACAGCTGCATCTTATGCTACTACATCTCCTCTTTCTGCATCTTCTGCTGCATTTCCGGCTGCTGCATTTCCTGCTACTGCATCTCCTTAATCTGCCGCTGCATCTGCTGCTGCATCTGCTGTTGCCAAATCTCTTGTTGTTGCATATCCTACAGAATTTCCAGCAGCATCTCCTGCTGATGCAATTCTTGCTGCATCTCATCCTGCATCATTTGCTGCTGTACCTGCTTCTGCTTCTGGTGATGCTACATCTCAATCCGCATCTGCTGTTTCATCTGCTGCTTTATCTCCAGCTGCATATGGTTCTGCGTCTTCTGCTGCATATGGTTCTGCATCTTCTGCTGCACATGGTGCTGCATCTGGTGCTGCTTCTGCTTCTGGTGCATCTCCTGCCTCATATCCTGCTGCTGTGTCTCCTGCTGATGTATGTTTTGCTGCATCTCTTGCTGATGCATGTCCTGCTGCATCTCCTGATTCTGCATCTACTTCTTCTGCATCTCCGGCTCCAGCATCTCCTGCTGCATCAATTGCTGCTGCATCTCTTATTCATCTCCTTCTGCTGCATACAATGCTGCATCTTGTGCTACTGTACCTCCTCCTGCTGCATCTCCTGCTGAATCTCCTCCTACTGTATCTCCTGTTACATCTGCTCCTGCTGCATCTCCTGTGGAATCTCCTGCTGCTTCATCTCTTGATCCATGTCCTGCTGCTGAATCTCATCTTTCTGCATCTCCTTTTGCTTCGTCTGCTGCTGCATCTCCTGCTGTATCTCATGTTGCACCTTCTAGTGAAGCATCTCCTGTGTCATTTTCTTCTGCTGCATATCTTGCTGCTTCATCTCGTTCTGCATCTCCTGCTGCATCTCCTTGAGCATCACCTGCTAAATCTCCTTTTGCATCTCCTGCTCTATCTCTGTTCTTGCATATTAATCTACATTTCCTGCTGCAGCTCTTTCTGAATCTACTACTGCTGCATCTGCTGAATTTGCTGCTGCTGCTTCATCAACTGCTGCATCTTCTGATAGATTTCCTGCTGTTGCATCTGCTGCTGCATCTGATGCTGCTTTCTCTCCTGCTGCATGTACTTCCGATGAATCTCCTGCTATATTTCCTTATGCTGCATCTTCTTCTCTTCATCTACAACTCTGCACCTCCTGCTGCTTCATCTCCTCCTTCTGCATCTCCGGCTGAATTGCCTGTAACATCTCCTGCATCTACATCTCCTGCTGCTACATCTCCTACAGCATATGATGCTGCTGCATATCCTGTTATTTCTGCTGCTGCTGCATTCCATGCTGCATCTTCGGATTCTGCAACTGCTTCTGCATCTCCTGCTACTACATCCTTTGCTGCTGCATTTCCTGCTGCATCTCCTGATGCTGCAACTCCTTCTACATCTTTTACTGCATCTCATTTCTTGATACTTCTCCTGCTGCATCTCCTCCGTTATACCTTTCTACATTTGCTGCCTCATTTCCTCATGCAGCTGCTGAAGCACCTTGTGCTGCGGCATCTCCTGCTTCAACTTCAGCTGATGCATCTGTGTCTTCATCACCTCATATGTCATCTCCTGCTGCATCTACTGCAGCATTTCCTGCTGCATTTCCTGCTGCATCTGTTGCTGCTCTGCTGCTGCTTCATCTCCTGCCAAATCTCCTGCTACATATCCTGCTGCTGCACCTCTTAATGCATCTCATGATAATGCTTCATCTCCTGCTACTGCATCTCATGCTGCACCTACTGCTGCTGCATTTCCTGTCCCATCTGATGCTGCTGCATCTCCTGCTGATGGGTCTGATGCTGCATTTCTTGCTCTTGCATCTCCTGCTGCATCTTCTGCTGCTGCATTACTTGCTCTATCTCCTCCTACTACATCTTCCCCTTCTGCATATCCTGCTTCTGTAAATACTGCTGCCTTTCCTGCTGCTGCATCTCCTGCTGCTGAATCTCTTTCTGCATCTCCTTCTTCTGAATCTCCAGCTGCTATATTACCTTCTGCATCGACTCCTCCTGCATGTCCTGCTGCTGCAACTCCTCCTGCTGCATCTGCTTCTGCATCTCCTGCTGATGCATCTCCTGCTAAATCTGCATCTCCTGCTGCATCTGCTTCTGCATCTCCTGCTGCTTCATCTCCTGCTCTTGCATCTCCTTCTGCTGAATCTCCTCCTGAAACTCCTACGGCATCTCATGCTGCTACATATCCTGCTACATCTCCTGACGTATCTCCTTATGAATATGCATCTCCTGATGCTTCTCCTGCTGCTGAATCTCCTGCTTTTGCGTCTGCTGCATCATCTCCTCTTTCTCTATATCCTGCTGTGTCTCCTGTTGCTGCATCATATCATGCTCCTGCATATGTTGAAGAATCTCTTCCTACTGCATCTTCTGCTGAATCTTCATTTCCTGCTGCATCTACTTCTGCATCTCCTCCTGCTGCTGCATCTCCTGCTGCTTCTCCTGCTGCTGCATCAGTTACTGCTGAATCTCCTGGTCAATTTCCTGCGGCATCTCATGCTTCTACATATCATGCTGAATCTCCTGCTGCATTTCCTTCTGAATATGCATCTCCTGATGCATCTCCACCTGCTGCCACTCCTACTGTTGCGTTTACTTCTGCATCTCCTGCTGCATCTCCTGCTGCTTCTCCTGCTGCTGCATCATTTGCTGCTGAATCTCTTGCTGCATTTCCTGTTGCATCTCCTCCTGCTGCATCTCCTGCTGAATCTCCTCCTACTGCATCTCCTCTTCCATCTCCTCCTGACTGCGTCTTTTTCTGCTACATCTCCTTCTACATCTCCTGCTACAGCATCTCCTGCTGCATCTGCTGCTTCTACATCGCCTGATACATGATCTGCTGCTTCGTCTCATCCTGCTGCATCTCATGCTGCATCTCCTGCTGCTATATCTCCTTCTGTTTCACATCCTGCTAATGCATCTCTTAATGAATCTCCTGCTGCCTCATCTCTTGATCCATGTCATGCTGCTGCTGTATCTCCTGTTTCTGCATCTCCTTTTGCTTCGTCTGCTGCTGTATCTCATGTTGCACCTTCTATTGAAGCCTCTCCTACGTCACCTCATTCTGCTGCATATCTTGCTGCTTCATCTCCTGCTACTGCATCTCCTGCTGCATCTTGTGCTGCGGCATTTCCTGCTGCATCTTCTGCTGATGCATCTCATCCTGATGGGTCTGATGCTGCATCTCTTGCTCTTGCATCTCCTGCTGTATCTCCTGCTGCTACTTTACCTTCTCTTTTTCCTTCTACTGCATCTCCTCCTGCTGCATATCCTGTTACTCTATATACTGCTGCCTTTCCTGCTGCTGCATCTCCTGCTGCTGAATCTCTTTCTACATCTTCTTCTGAATCTCCTGCTGCTCTATTACCTTCTGTATCGACTGCTGCTGCATATCCTGCTGTTGCATCTCCTCCTGCTGCATCTGCTTCTACATCTCCTGCTGCTGCATCTCTTGCTCTTGCATCTCCTGCTGCTTCTCCTGCTGCTGCATCAGTTGCTGCTAAATCTCATGATCAATCTCCTGTGGCATCTCATGCTTCCACATATCATGCTGAATCTCCTGCTGCATTTCCTTCTGAATATGCATCTCCTGATGCATCTCCACCTGCTGCCACTCCTACTGCTGCGTTTACTTCTGCATCTCCTGCTGCACCTCCTGCTGCTGAATCTCCTGATGCCTTGTCTGCTGCTGAATATCCTTTGTCTTCTGCTGAATCTCCTGCTGCTGAATTTCCTGCTGCATCTGCTGCTGCTGGAGCTCCTACTGCTGCATCACCTTCTGCATGTGCTGCTGCAGCATCTCCTTCTGCTGTATCTGCTGCTGCTGCAGCTCCTACTACTGAATCACCTTCTGCATGTGCTGCTGCAGCATCTCCTTCTGCTGCATCTCCTGTTGCTGCATCGTATAGTACTGCACCTGCTGCAACATCTGCTTCTGCATCTCCAGCTGCTGTATCTCCATCAGAATCTCTTGGTGCTGTATTTCCTGCTGATGCATATTCTGCTTCAACTCCTGCTGCTGCATTACCTTCTGCATCTATTCCTGTTGTATTTTCTGCTACTGCATCTCCTTCTTCTGCATCTGCTGATACTGCATGTGCTGCTGCATCTCCTGCTGCATCTCTTGGTGTTGCGTCTTCTGGTGTTGCATCTCCTGCTGCATCTCCTGCGGCATCATCTGCTCCTGTATCTCCTGCTGCTACATCTCCTTATGCATCCTCTGCTCATACATCTGCGGAAGCAGCTTCTGATGCACCATTTCCCTTTGCATCTGCTGCTCCATCCCCTGATGCATCTCTTTCTGCTCCATCTGGTGCATCTGCTGTTGCATATGCTGCTGCTTCATCTACTGCTGCATCTCCTGCTACATCTCCTGCTGCTGCATCTCCTTCTGAAGTTTCTGCAGAACCTGCTGCTGAATATGCATCCCCTGATGCATCTCCTGCTGCTGAATCTCCTGATTTATATCCTACTGCATCTCCTCCTGCAGCATATCTTGATGCATTTCCTTCTGCTGCATCTCCTGTTGCAACATCTGCTGCAGCATCTTCTGCTGCTACATCTCTTACTGAATCTGCATCTCCTGATGCATCTGCTGCTGCAACTATTGCTGCTGCATCTGCTGCCTCTGCAGCTGCATCACCTGCTGATGCATCACCTGCTGCTGCATAACCTGCTGCATATTCTGCTGCGTTTCCTGCTGCTGCATCTCTTCAATCTGCTGCTCCATTTCTTGCTGTTTCATGTACTGCTGCATCTCCTGCTAAATCTCCTGCTGCTGCATCTCTTTCTACTTAATGTCCTCCTGCATCTCCTGCTGCTGCATCTGCTGCTTCATCTCCTGCTGCTGAATAGCCTGCTGCTTCATCTCCTGCTGCATCCTCTGTGGATTCATATGCGGATGCATCTCCATTTCCTGCTGCATCTGCTGCTCAGTCTTCTACGGATGCATCTAGTGCTTCTGCATTTCAGATGCATATCCTGTTGAAGGCATCTGCGGCTGCATCTCCTGCTGCTACATCTCCTGCTGAATCTCCTGCTGCACTTCCTGCTGTAACTGCTGATGCCTATGTTGCTATTTCATCTGCTGCTGCATCTCCTGCTGAATCTTCTTCTGCAGAATCTCCTCCAGCATCTCCTGCTACAATTCCTGCTGATGTATCTCCTGCTGCATCTCCTACTACATCCCCTGCTGCTGTATCTCCTTCTAAATCTCCTGCTGCATCTCCTGTTGCATTACCTACTGAATTTCCTGCTGTCTTTTCTACTGAATCTCCTGCTGCAGAATCTCCTATGGAATTTCCTGCTGCAGAATCTTCTGATACATTTCCTGCTGATGCATCTCCTGCTGAATCTCATTCTGCTGCATCTCCTGCTGCTGAATGTCCTGCCTCTTCATTTCCTGCTGCTGCAACTCCTGCTGAATCTCCTGCTGTATCAGGTGCGGCTGCATCTTCTTTTCCTGCATCTCCTGCTGCTGCATCTCCGGCTGATATCTTGCTGCATTTCCTTCTCTTGAATCTCCTGCTACATATCCTGGTTCATCACCTGCTGAATATGCATCTCCTGCTATATCACCTCATGCAGCTGCGTCTGCTGCTGCATATACTGTTTCATGTGCTGTTGCCAAATCTCTTGCTGTTGCATATCCTACTGAATTTCCAGCAGCATCACCTGCTGATGCAATTCTTGCTGAATCTCATCCTGCATCCTTTGCTGCTGCATCTGCTGCTGCTTCTGGTGATGCTGCATCTGGTGCTTTATCTGCTGCTCTATCTCCTGCTGCATATGGTTCTGCATGTTCTTCTGCATATGGTGCTGCATCTCCTCCTGCTTCTGCTGGTGGTGCATCTCCTGCCTCATATCCTGCTACTGTGACTCCTGCTGATGTATGTTTTGCTGCATCTCCTGATGATGCATGTCCTGCTGTATCTCCTGATTCTGCATCTACTTCTTCTGCATCTCCGGCGCCAGCATCTCCTGCTGCATCAATTGCTGCTGTATCTCTTATTCATCTCCTTCTGCTGCATATACTGCTGCACCTGGTGCTGCTGTACCTCCTCCTACTGCATCTCCTGTTCCATCTCCTCCTGTTGCATCTCCTGCTGAATGCCTTGCTACATCTCCTGCTGCTATATCTACTGCTGTGTCATGTCCTGCTACTACATGTCCTAATGAATCTCCTGCTGCTTCATCTCTTGATCCATATCCTGTTGCTGCATCTCCTGTTTCTGCATCTCCTTTTGCTTAGTCTGCTGCTGCATCTCCTGCTGTATCTCATGTTGCACCTTCTATTGAAGCATATCCTGCGTCATCTCCTTCTGCTTCATATCCTGCTGCATCTACTTCTGCATCACCTGCAGATGCATCTCCTCCTGCATCACCTGCAGATGCATCTCCTCCTCATGCATAATCTGCATTTCCTGCTGCAGCTCTTTCTGAATCTTCTACTACTGCATCTGCTGAATTTGCTGTGCATCTGCTGCTGCTTCATCTACTGCTGCATCTCCTGATAGATCTCCTACTGCTGCATCTCCTGCTGCAGCATCTGCTGTTGCATCTTCTTCTGCTGCATCTGATGCTGCTTCCTCCCTTGCTGCATTTACTGCTTCTGCTTCTCCTGCTTTATTTCCTTCTGCTGCATCTTCTTCACTTCATCTAGTACTCTGCACCTCCTGCTGCCGCATCTCCTCCTTCTGCATCTCCGGATTAATTGCCTGTAGCATCTCCTGCTTTTTCATCTCCTGCTGCTACATCTCCTAGTGCATATGATGCTGCTGCATCTCCTGTTACTTCTGCTGCTGCTGATCTGCTTCTGCATCTCCTGCTGCTGCATCTCCTGCTGAATTAGCTGCAGCTGTAGCTATGGATTCATCACCTGATATGTCATCTCCTGCTGCATCTGCTGCATATTTTCCTGCTGCAGTATCTGCTGATGCTGCATTTCCTGCTGCATCTCCTGGTGCATCTCCTGCTGCTCTGCTGCTGCTTTATCTCCTGCCAAATCTCCTGCTACATACCCTGCTGCTGCACCTCTTAATGCATCTCATGATAATGTTTCATCTCCTGCTACTGCATCTCCTGCTGCACCTACTGCTGCTGCATTTCCTCCTGCATCTGATGCTGCTGCATCTCCTGCTGATTGGTCTGATGCTGCATCTCTTGCTCTTGCATATCCTGCTGCATCTCCTGCTGCTGCATTACCAGCTCTATCTCCTCCTACTGCATCTTCCCCTTCTGCATATCCTGCTTCTGTAAATACTGCTGCCTTTCCTGCTGCTGCATCTCCTGCTGCTGAATCTCTTTCTGCATCTCCTTCTTCTGAATCTCCTGCTGCTCTATTACCTTCTGAATCGACTCCTGCTGCATATCCTGCTTCTGCATCTCCTCCTGCTGCATCTGCTTCTGCATCTCTTGCTCTTGCATCTCCTGCTCTTGCATCTCCTTCTGCTGAATCTCCTCCCGAATCTCCTGTGGCATCTCATGCTGCTACATATTCTGCTATTTTTCCTGATGTATCTCCTTCTGAATATCCATCTCCTGCTGCTTCTCCTGCTGCTGACTCTCCTGCTGCTGCATCTCATGCAGCTGAATCTTCTACTGCTGCGTCAGCTGCATCATCTCCTCTTTCTCCATATCCTGCTTTATCTCCTGTTGCTGCATCATATCATGCTGCTGCATATGTTGAAGAATCTCTTCCTACTGCATCTTCTGCTGAATCTTCATTTCCTGCTGCATCTGCTTCTGCATCTCCTGCTGCTGCTACTTCTCCTGCTGCTGCATCAGTTGCTGCTGAATTTCCTTATGAGTCTCCTGCAGCATCTCATGCTTCTACATATCATGCTGAATCTTCTGCTGAATCTCCTTCTGAATATTCATCTCTTGATGCATCTCCAGATGCTGCCACTCCTACTGCTGCGTTTGCTTCTGCATCTCCTGCTCCTGAATCTCCTGATGCCATTTCTGCTGCTGAATATTCTTTGTCTTCTGCTGAATCTCCTGCTGCTGAATCTCCTGCTGCATCTGCTGCTGCTGGAGTTCCTACTGCTGCATCACCTTCTGCATGTTCTGCTGCAGCATCTCCTGCTGCATCTCCTGTTGCTGCCTCTGCTGATGCTGCACCTGCTGCAACATCTGCTTCTGCATCTCCTGCTGCTGCACCTCCTGCTGCATCTCCGTCTAAATCTCTTGGTGCTGCATTTCCTGCTCATTCATATTCTGCTTCAACTCCTGCTGCTGCATCACCTGCTACTGCATTTGCTGCTTCATTTCCTTGTACTCATCTGCTGATACTGCATGTGCTCCTGCAGCTCCTGCTGCATCTCTTTGTGCTGCATTTCTGGTGTTGCATCTCCTGATGCTGCATCTACTGCGGCATCACCTGCTCCTGTATCTCCTGCTGCTACATCTCCTGATGCATCCTCTGCTCATGCATCTGCGGATGCATCTCCTGATGCACCATTTCCCGTTGCATCTGCTGCTCCATCCCCTGCTGCATCTCTTTCTGCTCCATCTGGTGCATATGCTGCTGCTTCATCTACTGCTGCATCTCCTACTAAAGCTCCTGCTGCTGCACCTCCTTCTGAAGTTCCTGCTGAATCTACTGCTGAATATACATCTCCTTCTGCATCTCCTGCTGCTGCATCTCCTGCTTCATATCCTTCTAAATCTTATGGTGCTGCATTTCCTGCTGATGCATATTCTGTTTCAAACCCTGCTGCTTCGTTTCCTGCTGATGCATCTGCTGATACTGCATGTGCTGCTTCATCTCTTGGTGCTGCATCTTCTGGTGTTTCATCTCCTGATTCATCTCGTTATTACTTAACAGCCACTATTGAGGCGAATTAGGGAAATCGAATAACGTCCACAGGGAAGATACTAGCATGGAATGCTGCTGCCTCTGAATGTCTTTTCTTAAAGCGCTTTCACTGTAAAGCGAGACTTGTAGAAGTTTGAGTATACGCTTGTGTACTGTAACATCAGAACGGCTATTAAAGCGTCACTTAAAATATGAGAGCTTATAGCACAAGTACCGCAGGGAAGAAGCTACAATGAAATGCTGGCTATCGTTAGAGTCTTCTCTTGAAGCACTTTCACTGCAGCTGCAAAGCACGTCTAACAAAACCTTTAGTATTGATTATGGAATTGTGATTTAACTGCGCCCATGCAGGAGCTTTAGGAAAAGTGAGTTAAGCCCGTATGGAATGCTGCTTCTTCTGAATGTCTTCTCTTAGAGCGCTTTCACTGCAAGCTGTGAAAAATGACTAACACATTTTAGTTTAGGGTAGTGAATTGTGACTTAACTGCGCCTGTTAACTCTCTTATGGAAAAGTAAGTATTTCAGGCAGTGCAGATGCTGGCCGGAAACTACACCGCTTATTAATGTTTTCTCTTATAGCGCTGTTACTGCAAAAGACGACTTGTAGCACTTTCACACTAGGCTTATGAACTCTACGATCAGAATGGCTATTAAAGCCTCATTTCAAGAGCTGAGATCGTTCAGCACAAGTACCGCAGGGAAGCTGCTACCATCAAATTTTGTCTCTTGTTAGGATCCTTTCATGAAGCGTTTCACTGCCAGCCCCAAAGCACGAAAACCGCAACCTTTTCGCGTAGGCTAGTTGTTAGAGACTTACTAATGCCTAATAACGCTCTTTAGGAAAAGAGAATATCTCCAGCAGGGAAGATGTTAGCGTGGAATGCTTCTGCTTCTAAATGTCTTCTCTTAGAGCGCAATCACTGCAAACCAAGACTTATCGAACTTTCTGTCTAGGCTAGTGAACGGTAACGTCAGCAAAGCTAGTAAGGCTTCACTTGAAGATTTGAAAGCGTTCAGCACAAGTACCCTTGTGAAGTTGCTATCATCAAATGGTTGCTCTCGTTAGCATCTTCTCAGGAAGCGCTTTCACTGAGAGGTGCAAAACATAACTTGCACTGCCTTAAAGTGTAGGTTAAAGAATAGTGACATAATAGCGATTAATAATGACCTTTAGGAAAAGTGACTATCTCTAACAGCGAAGATGTTAGCACGGAATGCTGCTGTTTCTGAATGTCGTCTCTTATAGCTAGTGAACTGTAACATCAGCATGGCTATTGAGGCATCACGTCGAGATTTCAGAGATTTCTGCACAAGTACCGCAGGGAAGCTGCTACCAAAATTTTGGGTCTCGATTGGATCTTTTCATGAAGCGCTTTCACTGTGAGCCTCAAAGCACAAAAATCTACTTTTTCGCGTAGGTTAGTTATTAGCAACTTACTAACGCCTAATAACGCTCTATAGGAAAAGAGAATATCTCCAGCAGGGAAGATGTTAGCATGGAATTCTTCTGCTTCTGAATGTCTTCTCTTAGAGCGCAATCACTGCAAACCAGTGATTTGAAAGCGTTTAGCGTGTTAGCACCTTGCATTGAGAGTCTTTCCAGTAAGACTTTAACGAGAGCCAGTATTGGATTGTAGCAGTTTTCTTGCGGTATATATGCCGAATGCTCTGAAATTTTGACGTGACGCCTTCATAGCTATTTTATGTTACCGTTCACAAAACGAGAATAAAAGTTCGAGAAGTCTCCCTCTCCAGTGAAAGCGTTCTAAGAGAACACATTCAGAAGCAGCAACATTCCGTGCTAATATATTCGCTGTTAGAGATATTCACTTTTCCTAAAGCTCGTTATTAGTCTCTATTATGTCACTACTCTTTAACCTACACTTAAAGGCAGTGCAAGTTATGCTTTTCACCTCTCAATGAAGATGCTTTAAGTCACAATTCATTACCCTAAACTAAAATGTGTTAGTCGTGCTTCACAGCTTGCAGTGAACGCACTATAAGAGAAGACGTTAACGAGAACCAGCATTTGATGGTAGAAGCTTCCCTGCGGTTCTTGTGCTGAACGCTCTGAAATTTTGAAGTGACAC
Organism: Clamator glandarius; assembly: GCA_033459285.1. Taxonomy (NCBI): domain Eukaryota; kingdom Metazoa; phylum Chordata; class Aves; order Cuculiformes; family Cuculidae; genus Clamator; species Clamator glandarius. The sequence continues at coordinate 3,081,154 of JAUNZM010000625.1, forward strand.
TTTACTAGTTGATGACATACTTCAGAAGACTAGAATGAAACTTCTAGAAGTCGTACTTTGCAGTGAAAGTGTTATAAGAGAAGACATTCAGAAGCAGCAGCATTCCGTACTACCATCTTCCCTGCACCCGATGTTCACTATTCCGAAAGCGTGTCATTCAGCGAAGTAAAGTAACTGTTCTGTACCCTATACAAAAATTTTGTGTTAGTCGTGCTTTGTAGCTCGCAGTGAAAGCGCTTCCGAGAGAAGACTAACGAGAGCCAGCATGTGATCGCAGCAACTTCCCTACCGTACTTATTCCGAACGATTTGAAATTTTGATGTGACGCTCTAATACGCATTCTGATGTTACAGGACACGAGCCTAGACTGAAAGTTCTACAAGTCTTTCTTTGCAGTGAAAGCGCTACAAGAGAAGACATTCAGAAGCAGCAGCACTCCATGCTAACATCTTCCATATGGGCATTACTCACTTTTCCTAAAGCTCCTCAGTACTTAAATCACAATTCCGTAATCAATTCTGAAGGTTTTGTTAGACGTACTTTGCAGCTTGCATTGAAAGTGCTTCAAGAGAAGATTCTAACTAGAGCTAGCATTTGATCGTTGCAGCCCCCTTGCGGTACTTTTTCTAAACGTTTTCAAATTTTGCAGTGACACTTTAATAGCCATTCTGATGATGCAGTACACGAGCCTAGACTGAAAGTTCTACAAATCTTGCCTTGCAGTGAAAGCGCATCTAGAGAAGAATTAGACGAATGTTTATTGATCGTAGCATCTCCCCTGCGGTATTTTCGCTGAACACTCTGATATTTTAAAGCGACGCTTTAATAGCCATTCTGATGTTGCAGTACGTAAGCATAGACTAAAAGTTTAACAAGTCTTGCCTTGCAGTGAAAGCGCTAAAGATTTTGAAGTGATGCTTTAATAGCTATTTTGATGTTGCAGTGTACAAGCCTAGACTGAATCTTCTACAAGTTTTGCTCTGCAGTGAAAGAGCTCTAAGAGAAGACATTCAGTAGCAGCACTATTCCACCCTAGCATATTCATTGCGTCAGTTACTCGTTTATCAGAAAGCACCTTCATTAGTCACAATTCAGTACGCTATACTAAAACGTTCTTAGTCATGCTTTGCAGCTTGCAGTGAAAGCATTTCCAGAGAAGACTCTAACGAGAGCCAGCATTTCATTGTAGCTTCTTCCCTGCGGTACTTGTTCTGAACGCTCTGATATTTAAAAGTGAGGCTTTAATAGCCATTCTGATGTTACAGTACACAAGCGTATACTCAAATTTCTACAAGAGCCGCTTTGCGGAAAAAAGCTCTTTAATCTCTTAAAGATATTCAGAAGCAGCGGCTAACCATGCTAACATCTTCCCTGTGGGCTTTATTTGATTTCCCTACAGCGCCTCAATAGCGGCAGTTAAGTCATAATGAGATGAAGGAGGAGATGCAACACCAATAGATGCAGCACCAAGAGATGCAGCAGCAGGAAATGAAGCAGCAGATGGAGCAGGAGGAGATGCAGCAGCAGGATTTGAAGCAGAATATGCATCAGCAGGAAATGCAGCACCAAGAGATTCAGACGGAGATGCAGCAGCAGGAGATGCAGCAATAGGAGATTCAGAAGCAGATGTTACAACAGATACAGCACCACCAGATGCAGCAACGGGATATACAGCAGAAGGAGATTCTGCAGCAGCACATGCAGAAGGTGATGCAGCAGTAGGAGCTCCAGCAGCAGCAGATGCAGCAGGAGATTCAGCAGCAGGAGATTCAGCAGCAGACAAAAGATATTCAGCAGCAGACACGGCTTTAGGAGACTTAGCAGCAGGAGGTGCAGCAGGAGATGCAGAAGTAAACGCAGCAGTAGGAGTGGCAGCAGGTGGATATGCATCAGGAGATGCATATTAAGAAGGAGATTGATCAGGAGATTCATCAGCAACTGATGCAGCAGCAGGAGAAGCAGCAGGAGATGCAGCAGCAGGAGGAGATGCAGAAGCATATGCAGCAGGAAATGAAGATTCAGCAGAAAATGCAGTAGGAAGAGATTCTTCAACATATGCAGCAGCATGATATGATGCAGCAACAGGAGATACAGCAGGTTATGGAGAAAGAAGAGATGATGCAGCAGACGCAGAAGCAGGAGATTAAGCAGCAGGAGATTCAGCAGGAGATGCATATTCAGAAGGAGATAGGTCAGGAGATGTAGCAGGATATGTAGCAGCATGAGATGCCGTAGGAGTTTCAGGAGGAGATTCAGGAGAAGGAGATGCAAGAGCAGGAGATGAAGCAGCAGGAAATGCAGAAGCAGATGCAGCAGCAGGAGATGCAGCAGGAGTCGATGCAGAAGGTAATAGAGAACAAGAAGATTCTGAAGAAGGAGATACAGAAAGAGATTCAGCACCAGGAAAGGCAGCAGTATATAGAGAAACAGGAAATGCAGCAGGAGGAGATGCAGTAGCAGGAGATGCAGGAGGAGTCCATGCAGAAGGTAATAGAGCAGCAGCAGATTCTGAAGAAGGAGATGCAGAAAGAGATTCAGAGGCAGGAAAGGCAGCAGTATATAGAGAAGCAGGATATGCAGCAGGAGGAGATGCAGTAGGAGGAGATAGAGCAGGTAATGCAGAAGCAAATGATGCAGCAGGAGATGCAAGAGCAAGAGATGCTGCATCAGACCAATAAGCAGGAGATACAGCAGTAGAAGAATCAGCAGGAAATGCAGCAGCAGTACGTGCAGCAGAGATGCAGTAGCAGGAGATGAAGCAAGAAAAGAGATGCAGAAGGAGATGCAGAAGTAGTCGCAGCATCAGGAGATGCAGCAGGAAATTCAGCATCAGGGGATGTAGTAGCAGGAGATGCAGAAGGAGTTGCAGAATCAGGAGATGCAGCAGGGAATGCAGCAGCAGCAGAAGTAACAGGAGATGCAGTAGCATCATATGCACTAGGAGATGTAGAAGCAGGAAATGAAGAAGCAGGAGATGCTACAGGAAATTCAGCCGGAGAGGCAGAAGGAGGAGATGCAGCAGCAGGAGGTGCAGAGTAGTAGAGGAGATGACGCAGGACATGCTTCAATACAATGTGCAAAATGAGATACAGCAGGAGACGCAGCAGCAGACGAAGCAAAAGGAGATGCAGAAACAGGAGATGCAGCAGCATGGCATGGATCAAGAGATGAGGCAGCAGGAGATTCATTAGGAGATGCAGTAGCAGGATATAAAAAAGAAGGAAATATAGCAGCAGGAGATGCAGCAGGACATTCAGCAGGCGATGCAGCAGGAGGAGATGGAACAGGAGATGCAGTAGAAAGAGGGACAGCAGCACCAGATGCAGCAGTATATGCAGCAGAAAGAGATGAATAAGAGATACAGCAGCAATTGATGCAGCAGGAGATGCTGGAGCCGGAGATATAGCAAAACATATATCTGCAGGAGACACAGCAGCAGGATATGAGGCAGGGGATGAACCAGCAGCAGAAGCAGAAGGAGATGCAACATTATATTCAGCAGAAGATGCAGCACCATATGCAGCAAAACATGCAGAACCCTATACAGCAGCAGATGAAGCAGCAGATGCAGCTGGAGATGTAGTATCACCAGAAGCAGACGCAGATGCAGCAGCAAAGGATGCAGGATGAGATGCAGCAAGAATTGCATCAGCAGGAGATGCTGCTGGAATTTCAGTAGGATATGCAACAGAAAGAGACTTGGCAACAGCAGATGCAGCAGGACATGCAGCAGCAGATGCAGCTGCATGAGGTGTATCAGCAGAAGATGTAGCAGGAGATGCATATTCAGCAGGTGATGCACCAGGATATGCATCAGGAGACTCAAGAGAAGGACATGCAGCAGGAAATCAACCGGAGATGCAGCAGCAGAAGATGCAGGAAAAGAAGATGCAGCCACACCAGATGCAGCATCAGACTGAGCAGGAGTTGCAGCAGCAGGAGATGAAGAGGCAGGAGATTCAGCAGCAGGAGATGCAGCATCAGGATATTCAGAGGAGATGCATCAGCAGGAAATGCATCAGTAGATTTTGCAGCAGGAAATTCCGTAGGAGATTGTGCAGCAGGAGATTCAGTAGAAAAGGCAGAAGGAGATTCAGTAGAAAATGCAGAAGGAGATATAGAAGGAGATTCAGCAGCAGGAGATGCAGCATCAGGAGATTCAGCAGGAGATGCATTAGCAGGAAATGCATCAGCAGATTCTGCAGCAGGAAATTCCGTAGGAGATTGTGCAGCAGGAGATTCAGTAGAAAATGCAGCAGGAGTTGCAGCAGGAGATATAGAAGGAGATTCAGCAGCTGGGGATGTAGCAGGAGATGCAGCAGGAGATACATCAGCAGGAATTGTAGCAGGAGATGCTGGAGGAGATTCTGCAGAAGAAGATTCAGCAGGAGATGTAGCAGCAGGAGATGAAATAGCAACATAGGCATCAGCAGTTACAGCAGGAAGTGCAGCAGGAGATTCAGCAGGAGATGTAGCAGCAGGAGATGCAGCCGCAGATGCTTTCAACAGGATATGCAGCTGAAATGCAGAAGCACTAGATGCCTCCGTAGAAGATTGAGCAGCAGATGCAGCAGGAAATGGAGATACATCCGCAGATGCATTCGCAGAGGATGCAGCAGGAGATGAAGCAGCAGGCTTTACAGCAGCTGGAGACGAAGCAGCAGATGCAGCAGAAGGAGATTTAGGAGGACATAAAGTAGAAGGAGATGCAGCAGCAGCAAATGTAGCAGGAGATGCAGCAGTACATGAAGCATCAGGAAATGGAGCAGCAGATTAAGGATATGTAACATCAGAAAATTCAGCATAATATGCAGAAGGAGGTAATGCAGCATGTGATGCAGCAGCAGGTGATGCAGCTGCAGCTGCAGAGGCAGCAGATGCAGCAGCAATAGGTGCAGCATCAGATGCATCAGGAGATGCAGACTCAGTAGGATATGTAGCAGTAGAAGATGCTGCCGCAGGAGATGCAGCAGGAGATGCAGCAGAAGGAAATGCAGCAAGATATGCTGCAAGAGGAGATGCAGCAGGGGATGCATATTCAGCAGTAGGTTCAGCAGGAACTTTAGAAGGAGATGCAGCAGCAGGATATAGCAGGAGATGCAGCAGCATATGCAACATCAGATGCACTAGATGGAGCAGAAAGAGATGCAGCAGGGGATGGAGCAGCAGATGCAACTGGAAATGGTGCATCAGGAGATACTTCCACAGATGCATGAGCAGAGGATGCATAAAGAGATGTAGCAGCAGGATATACAGATCCAGGAGATAAAGCAGCAGATGGAGCATCAGGAGATGCAGGAGGACATCAAGTAACAGGGGCTGCTCCTGCTTCCTCATTTTTTTCTATATCTCCCGCTCCATCTTCTGCTGCTGCCTCTGCTGGTGCATTTCCTGCTGATGCATCTCCTGCTGCATATCCTGCTGCTGTATCTTCTGATTCATCTCATGCTGATGCATCTTCTGATGCATCTCCTGATACTGCATCTACTGTTGCTACATTTCCTGCTGAATCTGCTGGTGATTCTGCTGCTGCATCCCCTGCTGCTGATTCTCCTGCTTCTGAATATATTGCTGCTTTATGATCTGTTTCATCTACTGCTGCTGCATATCCTGCTACATCTTCTGCAGCTACACTTCCTTCTGCTGCATCAACTACTGCGCATCCTGATTCATCTCCTTCTGCTGTATCTCCTGCTGAAAATCCTGCTGCGTCTCCTATGGCTGCATCTCCTTCAGAATATCCTGATGATGCAGACGCAGCAGCTGAGGCAGCAGAAGGAGATGCAGCAGGAGATGGAGCATGAGATACAGCAGCAGGCCAAGCAGCAGTAGATGCAGTAGCAATATATGCAGCAAAAGGAGATGAAGCAGGAGATGCATCAGCAGGAGATGCACGAGGACATCCATCAGCAGGAGATGCAGCAGCAGGAGACGCACCTGTAGGCAAATCTACAGCAGATGCAGCAAAAGATGCCGGAGATTCAGCAGCAGGTGATGCAGCAGCAGGAGATGCTGCGAGATATGCAGAAGCTGGAGATGCTGCAGCAGGAGATGTGGTATGAGATGCAGAAGCAGGAGATTCAGCAGCAGATGCAGCAGGAGATGCAGCATCAGCAGATGCAGCAGCAGTAGATGAAGTATCAGATGCCGGAGCAGGAAATGCAGCAGTAGGAAATGCAGCAGTAGGAAATGCAGCAAGAGGAGATACAGCAGGAGTTGCAGCAGAAGGAGATGCAGCAGTAGAAAATGCATCAGGAAATGCATCAGCAGCCGCAGCCGCAGAAGATACAGCAGCAGCAGCTGCAGCTGGAAATGCAGCAGCAGGAGATGCAGCAGAGTTTGCAGCAGCAGGAGATACAGAAGCAGGAGATCCAGCAAGAAAGCACCATCAAACGATGAATACACAGATGCAACAGAAAGATATGGAGCTAGAGATGCAGCCGCAAGAGATGGTGCAGGAGATGCAGCTGCAAGAGATGCAGCAGGAGATGCAGCAGGAGATGCAGTAGCAGGAGATGTAGCAGCAGGATATGCAGCAAGAGACTGAGCAAGAGGAGAAGTACTTTGAGATGCAGCAGCAGGAGATGCGGCGGGAGATGTAGAAGCAGACGAAGCAGCAGGAGATGCAACAGCAAGATAGGCATCAGAAGGAGATAAAGCAGGAGATGCAAATGCAGGAGATTAAGCTACAGGAGATGGCATGAGAGGCAGAAGAAGAAGATCCTGCAGCAGATGCAGTAGCATATGCAGCAGCAGCAGATGCAGCAGCAGGAGATTCAGCAACAGGAGATGCAGCAGTCAGAGATGCAGCAGGTTATGCATCAGAAGAAGGAGATGCAGCAGGTGGAGATGCAGCACCAGGAGATGAATCAGTAAATGCAGCTGCAGGAGATGCAACAAGAGGAGATGCACAGATTATGCAGCAGCAGGAGATGCCGCAGGATATGTGGTAGGATTAGATTCAGCAGTAGATGCAGCAGGAGATTCAGCAGCAGGAGATGCAGCAGGAGATGATGCAGATGGAGCTGTAACATCAGGAGATGCACAATGAGAAGCAGAAGGAGATGCAGTAGTAGGAGATGAAGCAGTATATGAAGCAGCAGCAGATGCAGCAGAAAATAGTGCATATGCAGCAGGAGGAGATTGATCAAGAGATGCAGAAGTAGATGATGCAGAAGGAAGAGATGCAGCAGCAGGAGATTACGCAGGAGATGCATCAGTAGATGAAGCAGCAGCAGGAGATGCAGCCGCAGCAGATGCAGGAACATATTCGACAGCAGATTCAGTAGGATTTGCAGCAGCAGGAGATGAAGCAGCAGGAGATGCAGCGTCTGGAGCAATAGAAGATGCTGCAGAAGATGCAGCAGCAGATGCATCAGGAGAAGCAGGATCAGGAAATGCATCAGCAGGAAATGCAGCAGCAGAGATGCAGGAGTAGGAGACGCAGAAGCAGGAGATGCGGCAGCAGGAGAGGCACCATGTGATTCAGCAGGAGATGCAGCAGAAGATAGAGAAGCAGGAGATGCACCAGCAGATGCAGCCGCAGGAGATGCAGGAAATGCATCAGCTGATGCAGGAGGAGCTTTAGCAGGAGGAGATTTAGCAGGAGGAGATGCAGCAGGAGGAGATGCAGAATCTACTGCTGCATCTGCTGTGCTGCCTCTCCTACTGCATCTCCTCCTGTTTCATCTTTTGTTGCATCTCCTCCTGCTGTATATCATGGTGCATATCCTCTTGCTACATCTCCGGCTGCATCTCCTGCTAGTGCATGTCCTGCTGCATTTCCTGCTGATGCATATCCTGTTGCTGTATTTCCTGTGCATGTCTTTCTGCTTTATCTTTTTTCTGCATATCCTGCTGCATCTCATCCTGCTGGATCTCCTGCTTAATCTCCTACTACTACATCTTCAGCATATGCTGCTGCATCTGGTGCTGCTTAACCTATTGCTGCATCTCCTGCTATTGCATCTGCTGCTGCAACTCCTGCTACTTCATCTGCTGCTGAATCTACATCTCCTCTTTCGTCTGCTGCCAGCATCTCCTGCTGCTGCATCTCCTGCTGCTGAATCTCCTGCTACAACTCCTTCTGCAGCATCTACTTTTGCTTCTCCTTCATCTGCATCTCTTGAGGTATATTCTGCTGCATTTCCTTCTGCATCTTCTCCTACATCTTTTGTGGCTTCATCTCTTGCTGCTGTATCTCCTGCTGAAGAATCGCCTTCTGCTATATCTCCTGCTGCTGCATCTCTTTCTGAATGTGATGCTGAATCTACTGCTGAACATGCATCCTCTACTGCTGCATTACCTGCTGCATCTCCTCCTGCAGCATATCTTACTGCATTTCCTTCTGCTGCATCTCCTGCTGCATCTCCTTCTGCGGAATCTCCTACTGCATCATCTGCCGCAGCATCTCCTACTGAATCTGCATCGCCTGATACATCTGCTGCTGCATCTATTGCTGCTGCATCTGCTGCCTCTGCAGCTGCATCTCCTGCTACTGCATCTCCTCTTGCTGCATCTTTTGCTGCATTTCCGGCTACTGCATCTCCTTAATCTGCTGCTGATTCCTGTACTGCTACATCTCCTGCTACAATTCCTGCTGCTACAACTCCTGCCACTTGATGTCCTCCTGCATCTCCTGCTGCTGCATTTGCTGCTTCATCTCCTGCTGAATCCTCTGCCGATCCATCTGTGGAGGCATCTGCTGAAGCATCTCCATTTCCTGCTGCATCTGCTGCTCAATCTTCTACGGATGCATCTAGTGCTTCTGCTTTTTCTCCTGAATGCATCTGCGGCTGCATCTCCTGCTGCTACATCACCTGCTGAATCTCCTGTTGCACTTCCTGCTGTAACCTCTGATGCATATGTTGCTACTTAATCTCCTGATGCATCTCCTACTATATCTCCTGCTGCATCTCCTACTATATCTCCTGCTGCTGAATCTCCTTCTATATCTCCTGCTGCATCTTCTGCTGAATCTTCCGCTGAATCTCCTGCTGCTGAATCTCCTGCTGCTCAATCTCCTGCTGGCTGCGTCTGCTGCATCATCTCCTCTTTCTCCATACCTGCTGTATCTCCTGTTGCTGCATCATATCATGCTGCTGCATATGTTGAAGAATCTCTCCTTACTGCATCTTCTGATGAATCTTCATTTCCTGCTGCATCTGCTTCTGCATCTCCTGATGCTGCCTCTCCTCCTGCTACTGATTCTCCTTATGAGTCTCCTACGGCATCTCATGCTTCTACATATCATGCTGAATCTTCTGCTGAATCTCCTTCTGAATATTCATCTCTTGAGACATCTCCACCTGCTGCCACTCCTACCGCTACGTTTGCTTCTGCATCTCCTGCCGCTGAATCTCCTGCTTCATGTGCTTCTCCTGTATCTTCTACTGCTGCATCACATTCTGCATGTGCTGCTGCTATATGTCCTTCTGCTGCATCTTCTTCAATTCATCTACTATTCTGCACTTCCTGCTGCTGCATCTCCTCCTTCTGCATCTCCGGCTGAATCGCCTGTAGCATCTCCTGCTTCTTCATCTCCTGCTGCTACATCTCCTACAGCATATGATGCTGCTGCATCTCCTGTTACTTCTGCTGCTGCTGCATTCCCTGCTGCATCTCCTGATGCTGCAGCTCCTTCTGCATCTCCTTCTGCGTCTCCTGATACTACATCCCCTGCTGCTGCATTTCCTGCTGCATCTCATGATACTGCAACTCCTGTTGCATCTGCTTCTGATGCATCTGCGGCTACATCTCTGCTGTTGCATCTCTGGCTGAATTTCCTGCTTCATCTGCTGCTGCATCAACTGCTGGACCTGCTGCTGCTGAATCTCCTGTTGCTGCATCTCCTTCTGCATCTGCAGCGGCATCTCCTTCTTCATCTGCTGCTGCTGTATCTCCTGCTGCTCAATTTCCTGCTGCTGCATCTCCTCCTGCATCTCCTGCTGCATAGCCTGCTGCTACATAGCCTGCTGCTGCATCTCCTCCTGATACATCTGCTGCAGCATCTGCTGCTCCTACATCACCTGCTGCTGCATCTCCTGCTGCTGCATCCTCTGCTTCTTTATATACCTGCTGCATTTCCTGCTGCTGTATCTCTAGCTGCATCTTTTGCTGCATCTCCTGCTGCTGTATTACCTGCTGCATCACCTCCTGCTGTGTCTCCTGTTGCTGCATCTCCTCCTGCTACATCTGCTACAGCATCTGCTTCTGCTGCTGCATCTCCTCCTGCTTCTCTTGCTGCATCTCCTTCTACATCTGCTGATGCATCTCCTACTGCTGCATCTCCTTCTGCTTCATCTCCTCCTTCATCTATTTCTACTGCATATCCTGAATATATTTCTGCTGCATCTTCTATGGCATTTCTTGCTACATCATCTGCCTCACCTCCTCTTGCATCTCCTGCTGCATCTGCTGATGCATCTCGTTCTGCTGCATCTCCTGCTTCATCTTCAGCTGATGCATTTGTAGCTTCATCTCCTGATATTTCATCTCCTTCTGCACCTGCTGGGCATCTGCATTACCTACAGCTGCATGTTCTGCTGCGTTTCCTGCTGCTGCATCTGCTGCTTCATCTCCTGCTCCATTTCATGCTAATTCATGTACTACTGCAACTCCTGCTATGTTTGCTGCTGCTGCATCTCCTTCTACTTGATGTCCTCCTGCATCTCCTACTGCTGTCCCTGCTACTTCATCTCCTGCTGCTTCATCTCCTGCTGCTTCATCTCCTGCTGCTTCATCTCCTGCTGCATGCTCTGCGGATGCATCTGAGGATGCATCTCCATTTCCTGCTGCATCTGCTGCTCAATCTTCTACGGATGCATCTAGTGCTTCCTCATTTCAGCTGCATATCCTGTTGAAGGCATCTGCGGCTGCATCTCCTGCTGCTACATCTCCTGCTGAATCTCCTGCTGCACTTCCTGCTGTAACTGCTGATGCCTATGTTGCTATTTCATCTGCTGCTGCATCTCCTGCTGAATCTTCTTCTGCAGAATCTCCTCCAGCATCTCCTGCTACAATTCCTGCTGATGTATCTCCTGCTGCATCTCCTACTACATCCCCTGCTACTGAATCTCCTTCTATATCTCCTGCTGCATCTCCTTCTGCCTTTTCTACTGAATCTCCTGCTGAGGAATCTCCTGCTGAATTTCCAGCAGCATCTCCTGCTGATGCAATTCTTGCTGCATCTCATCCTGCATCCTTTGCTGCTGTACCTGCTGCTGCTTCTGGTGATGCTACAACTCCAGTTGCATCTGCTACTTCATCTGCTGCTGTATCTCCTGCTGCATATGGTTCTGCATGTTCTGTTACATCTGGTGCTGCATCTGGTGCTGCTTCTGCTGCTGGCGCATCTCCTGCCTCATATCCTGCTGCTGTGTCTCCTGCTGCTGTATGTTTTGCTGCATCTCTTGCTGATGCATGTCCTGCTGCATCTCCTGATTCTGCATCTTCTACTTCTGCATCTCCGGCTCCAGCATCTCCTGCTGCATCAATTGGTGCTGCATCTCTTATTCATCTCTTTCTGCTGCATCTACTGCTGCATCTGGTGCTGCTGTACCTCCTCATGCTGCATCTCCTCCTGCAGCAACCCCTGCTGTATCTCCTCCTACTGCATCTCCTGTTATATCTGCTCCTGCTGCATCTCCTGCTGAATCTCCTGCTGCTTCCTCTCTTGATCCATGTCCTGCTGCTGCATCTCCTCTTTCTGCATCTCCTTCTTCTGAATTTCCTGCTGCTCTATTACATTCTGCATCGACTCCTGCTGCATGTCCTGCTGCTGCATCTCCTCCTGCTGCATCTGCTTCTGCATCTACAGCTGATGCATCTCCTGCTAAGTCTGCATCTCCTGCTTCATCTGCTTCTGCATCTCCTGCTGCTTCCTCTCCTGCTCTTCCATCTCCTTCTGCTGAATCTCCTCCTGAATCTCCTGTATCATGCTGCTACATATCCTGCTGAATCTCCTGTATCATGCTGCTACATATCCTGCTACATCTCCTGACCTATCTCCTTCTGAATATGCATCTCCTGATGCTTCTCCTGTTGCTGAATCTCCTGCTGCTGCATTTCCTGCTGCATCATCTCCTCTTTCTCCATATTCTGCTGTGTCTCCTGTTGCTGCATCATATCATGCTCCTGCATATGTTGAAGAATCTCTTCCTACTACATCTTCTGCTGAATCTTCATTTCTTGCTGCATCTGCTTCTGCATCTCCTGCTGCTGCTGCATCTCCTGCTGCTTCATCTGCTGCTGCATCACTTGCTGCTGAAACTCCTGATGAATCTCCTGCGGAATCTCATGCTTCTACATATCATGCTGAATCTCCTGCTGCATCTCCTTCTGAATATGCATGTCCTGATGCATCTCCACCTGCTGCCACTTCTACTGCTGCGTTTGCTTCTGCATCTCCTGCTGCATCTCCTGCTGCTGAATCTCCTGAAGCCGTGTCTGCTGCTGAATATCCTTTGTCTTCTGCTGAATCTCCTGCTGCTGAATCTCCTGCTGCATCTGCTGCTGCTGGACCTCCTACTGCTGCATCACCTTCTGCATGTTCTGCTGCAGCATCTCCTACTGCTGCAGCTCTTACTACTGCATCACCTTCTGCTGGTGCTGCTGCAGCATCTCCTGCTGATGCAACTCCTGCTCAATCTTCATCGAAAACTCTTAGTGCTGCATTTCCTACTGATGCATATTCTGCTTCAACTCCTGCTGCTGCGTTACCTTCTGCATCTATTCCCGTTGTATTTCCTGCTGCTGCATCTCCTGCTGCTGCATCAGCTGATACTGCATGTGCTGCTGCATCTCCTGCTGCATCTCTTGGTGCTGCATCTTCTGGTGTTGCATCTCCTGCTGCATCTCCTGCGGCATCACCTGCTCCTGTATCTCCTGCTGCTACATCTCCTGATGCATCCTCTGCTCATGCATCTGTGGATGCATCTCCTGATGCGCCATTTCCCGTTGCATCTGCTGCTCCATCCCCTGCTGCATCTCTTTCTGCTCCATCTGGTGCATCTGCTGTTGCATATGCTGCTGCCTCATCTACTGCTGCATCTCCTGCTAAACCTCCTGCTGCTGCATCTCCTTCTGAAGTTTCTGCTGAATCTACTGCTGAATATGCATCCCCTGCTGCATCTCCTGCTGCTGCATCTCCTGCTTCATAACCTACTGCATCACCTCCTGCAGCATATCTTCCTGCATTTCCTTCTGCTGCATCTCCTGTTGCATCACCTCCTGCAGCATCGTCTGCTGCTACATCTCCAATTGAATTGGCATCTCCTGATGCATCTGCTGCTACATCTATTGCTGCTGCATTTGCTTCCTATGATGATTCATGTACTGCTGCATCTCCTGCTACATTTGCTGCTGCTTCTACTCGATGTCCTCCTGCATCTCCTGCTGCTGCATCTGCTGCTTCATCTCCTGCTGCTGTATAGCCTGCTGCTTCATCTCCTCCTGTATCCTCTGCAGATGCATCTCCATTTCCTGCTGCATCTGCTGCTCAATCTTCTACGGAGGCATCTAGTGCTTCTGCATTTCAGCTGCATATCCTGTTGAAAGCATCTGCGGCTGCATCTCCTGCTACTACATCTCCTGCTGAATCTCCTGCTGCACTTCCTGCTGTAACTGCTGATGCCTATGTTGCTATTTCATCTCCTGCTGCTACATCTCCTGCTGAATCTTCTTCTGCAGAATCTCCTCCAGCATCTCCTGCTACAATTCCTGCTGATGTATCTCCTGCTGCATCTCCTACTACATCCCCTGCTGCTGAATCTCCTTCTGAATCTCCTGCTGCATTTTCTACTGTATTTCCTGCTGCATTTTCTACTCAATCTCCTGCTGCAGAATCTTCTACGGAAATTCCTGCTGCAGAATCTGCTGATGCATTTCCTGCTAATGCATCTCCTGGTGAATCTCCTGCTGCTGCATCTCCTGCTGCTGAATCTCCTGCCTCTTCATCTTCTGCTGCTGCTGCAACTCCTGCTGAATCTGATGCTGCATCTGGTGCGGCTGCATCTTCTTTTCCTGCATCTCCTGCTGCTGCATCTCCGGCTGATTTCCTGCTGCATTTCCTTCTGTTCAATCTTCTGCTGCATATCCTGGTGCATCACCTGCTGAATACTCACCTCCTGCTACATCTCCTGCTGATACACCTCATGCAGCTGCATCTGCTGCTGCATATCCTGCTGCATCTGTAGTTACCAAATCTCTTGCTGTTGCATATCGTACTGAATTTCCAGATGCATCTTCTGCTGATGCAAGTCTTGCTGCATCTCATCCTGCATCCTTTGCTGCTGTACCTGCTGCTGCTTCTGGTGATGCTACATCTCCTGCTGCATCTGCTGCTGTATCTCCTGCTGCATATGGTTCTGCATCTTCAGCTGCATAAGTTGCTGCAGCTCCTGCTGATTCTGCTGCTGGCGCATCTCCTTGCCTCGTATCCTGCTGCTGTCTCCTGCTGATGTATGTTTTGCTGCATCTCCTGCTTCTGCATCTACTTCTGCATCTCTGGCGCCATCATCTCCTGCTTCATAAATTGCTGCTGCATCTCTTATTCATCTCCTTCTGCTGCATATACTGCTGCATCTGGTGCTGCTGTACCTCCTCCTGCTCATTTCCTGTTGCATCTCCTCCTGCTGCATCTCCTGCTGAATCTCCTCCTACTGCATCTCCTCTTCCATCTCCTCCTGCTGCATCTCCTTTTACTACATCTCCTTCTGCATCTCCTGCTACAGCATCTCCTGCTGTATCTGCTGCTTCTACATCTCCTGATACATGATCTGCTGCTTAGTCTCATCCTGATGCATCTCATGCTGTATCTTTTGCTGCTATATCTCCTTCTGTTTCATATCCTGCTACTGCATCTCCTAATGAATCTCCTGCTGCCTCATCTCTTGATCCATGTCATGCTGCTGCTGTATCTCCTGTTTCTGCATCTCCTTTTGCTTCGTCTGCTGCTGCATCTCCTGCTGTATCTCATGTTGCACCTTCTATTGAAGCATCTCCTACATCACCTCATTCAGCTGCATATCTTGCTACTTCATCTCGTTCTGCATTTCCTGCAGCATCTCCTTGAGCGTTATTTGCTGCATCTCCTTCTGCATCACCTGGAGGTTCATTTCCTGCTGCTGCATATTCATCTGCATTTCCTGCTGCAGCTTTTTATGAATTTACAACTGCTGCATCTGCTGAATTTCCTGCTGCATCTGCTGCTGCTTCATCTACTGCTGCATCTCTTCATAGATCTCCTGCTTCTGCATCTCCTGCTGCTACATCTCCTGCTGAATCTTCTTCTGCCAAATCTCCTCCAGCATCTCTTGCTACAATTCCTGCTAATGTATCTCCCACTGCATCTCCTACTACATCCCCTGCTGCTGAATCTCCTTCTGCATCTTCTGCAGCATTTTCTACTGAATCTCCTGCTGCTTTTTCTACTGAGTCTCCTGCTGCAGAATCTCCTATGGAATTTCCTGCTGCAGAATCTGCTGATGCATTTCCTGCTGATGCATCTCCTGCTGAATCTCCTGATGCTGCATCTCCTGCTGCTGAATCTCCTGCCTCTTCATCTCTTGCTGCTGCAACTCCTGCTGAATCTGATGCTGCATGTGGTGTGCCTGCATCTTCTTTTCCTGCATCTCCTGCTGCTGCATCTCCGGCTGAATCTGATGCTGCAGAATCTCCTCCAGCATCTCCTACTACAACTCCTGCTGATGTATATCCTGCTGCATCTCCTACTACATTCCCTGCTGCTGAATTTCCTTCTATATGTCCTATATGGACCAGGATATGAAACAGGAGATTCAACAGAAGGACATGCAGCAGGAAATCAGCCAGAGATGCACCAGCAAGAGATGCAGTAAAAGAAGATGCAGCCGCACCAGATGCAGCAGTAGATTGAGCAGGAGTTGCAGCAGCAGGAGATGAAGAGGCAGGAGATTCAGCAGCAGGAGATACAGCATCAGGAGATTCAGCAGGAGATGCATCAGCAGGAAATGCATCAGCAGATTCTGCAGCAGGAAATTCCGTAGGAAATTCTGCAGCAGGAGATATAGAAGGAGATTCAACAGCAGGGGATGTAGTAGGAGATGCAGCAGGAGATACATCAGCAGGAATTGTAGCAGGAGATGCTGGAGGAGATTCTGCAGAAGAAGATTCAGCAGGAGATGTAGCAGCAGGAGATGAAATAGCAACATAGGCATCAGCAGTTACAGCAGGAAGTGCAGCAGGAGATTCAGCAGGAGATGTAGCAGCAGGAGATGCAGCCGCAGATGCTTTCAACAGGATATGCAGCTGAAATGCAGCAGCACTAGATGCATCCGTAGAAGATTGAGCAGCAGATGCAGCAGGAAATGGAGATACATCCGCAGATGCATCCGCAGAGGATGCAGCAGGTAATGAAGCAGCAGGCTATACAGCAGCAGGGGATGAAGCAGCAGATGCAGCAGCAGGAGATGCAGGAGGACATCAAGTAGAAGGAGATGCAGCAGCAGCAAAAGTAGCAAGAGATGCAGCAGTACATGAAGCATCAGGAAATGGAGCAGCAGATTAAAGAGATGCAGCAGTAGGAAACGCAGCAGAATATGCAGCAGGAGGTAATGCAGCAGATGACGCAGCAGCAGGTGATGCAGCTGCAGCTGCAGAGGCAGCAGATGCAGCAGCAATAGATACAGCAGCAGATGCGTCAGGAGATGCAGATTCAGTAGGAGATGAAGCAGCAGAAGATGCTGCAGAAGGAGATGCAGCAGAAGGAAATGCAGCAAGATATGCTGCAGGAGGAGATGCAGTAGGATATGAAGCAGGAGATGCAGCAGCAGGAGATGCAGCAGCAGGAGATGCAGCAGGGGATACATATTCAGTAGTAGATTCAGCAGAAACCTCAGAAGGAGATGCAGCAGCAGGAGATTTAGCAGGAGATGCAGCAGTAGATGAAGCAGCAGCATATACAACAGCAGATGCACCAGATGGAGCAGAAAGAGATGCAGCAGGGGATGGAGCAGCAGATGCAAAGGGAAATGTTGCATCAGGAGATGCATCTATCAGTTGCTGCTGCATCTCTTATTCATCTCCTTCTACTTCATATACTGCTGCATCTGGTGCTGCTGTACCTCCTCCTGCTGCATTTCCTGCTGTATCTCCTCCTGCTGAATCTCCTCCTACTGCATCTCCTGTTCCATCTCCTCCTGCTGCATCTCCTGCTGAATATCCTGCCTGCTGTATCTCTGCGGCTGCATCTTCTTTTCCTGCATGTCCTGCTGCTGCATCTCCGGCTGATTTCCTGCTGCATTTCCTTCTGTTGAATCTCCTGCTGCATATCCTGGTGCATCTGCTGCTGAATATGCATCTCCTGCTACATATCCTGCTGATACACCTCATGCAGCTGCAGCTGCTGCTGCATATCCTGCTGCATCTGTTGTTGCCAAATCTCTTGCTGTTGCATATTCTATTGAGGATCCAGCAGCATCTCCTGCTGATGCAATTCTTGCTGCATCTCATCCTGCATCCTTTGCTGCTGCATCTGCTTCTGCTTCTGGTGATGTTACATCTCCAGCTGCATCTGCTGCTTCATCTGCTGCTGTATCTCCTGCTGCATATGGTGCTGCTTCTGCTGCTGGTGCATCCCCTGCCTCATATCCTGCTGCTGTGTCTCCTGGTGATGTATATTTTGCTGCATCTCTTGCTGATGCATGTCCTGCTGCATCTCCTTCTTCTGCATCTACTTCTGCTGCATCTCCGGCGCCAGCATCTCCTGCTGCATCAATTGCTGCTGCATCTCTTATTCATCTCCTTCTGCTGCATCTCCTCCTGCTGCATCCCCTGCTGAATCTCCTCCTACTGCATCTCCTGTTCCATCTCCTCCTGCTGCATCTCCTAATGAATACCCTGCTGCTTCATCTCTTGATCCATGTCCTGCTTCTGCATCTCCTCTTTCTGCATCTCCTTTTGCTTCGTCTGCTGCTGCATCTCCTGCTGTATCTCATGTTGCACCTTCTAGTGAAGCATCTCCTGCATCATCTCCTACTGCTGCATATCTTGCTGCTTCATCTCGTTCTGCTTCTCCTGCTGCATCTTCTTCATCGTCACCTGCTGCATCTCCTTCTGCATCACCTGCAGATGCATCTCCTCCTCTATCTCCTGCTGCTGCATATTCATCTGCATTTCCTGCTGCAGCTCTTTATGAATCTACTACTGCTGCATCTGCTGAATTTGCTGCTGCATCTGCTGCTGCTTCATCTACTGCTGCATATCCTGATAGATCTCCTGCTGCTGCATCTACTGCTGCATCTGATGCTACTTTCTCTCCTGCTGCATGTACTGCCGATGAGTCTCCTGCTATATTTCCTCCTGCTGCATCTTCTTCACTTCATCTACTACTCTGCACTTACTGCTGCTGCATCTCCTCCTTCTGCATCTCCGGCTGAATCGCCTGTAGCATCTCCTGCTTCTTCATCTCCTGCTGCTACATCTCCCACAGCATATGATGCTGCTGCACCTCCTGTTACTTCTCCTGCTGCACCTCCTGATTCTGCAACTCCTTCTGCATCTCCTGCTACTACATCCCCTGCTGCTGCATTTCCTGCTGCTTCTCCTGATGCTACAACTCTTTCTGCATCTCCTACTGCATCTGCTGCAGAAGGAGATGGAAGAGCAGGAGATGCAGCAGCAGGAGATGCAGAAGCAGATGCAGCAGGAGGACATGCAGCAGGAGTCGATGCAGAAGGTAATAGAGCAGCAGGAAATTCAGAAGGAGATGCAGAAAAATTGGAGATGCAGCAGCATGACATGGATCAAGACATGAAGCAGCAGGAGATTCCGCAGGAGATGCAGCAGGATAAGATGGAACACGAGATGCAGTAGGAGGAGATTCAGCAGGGGTTGCAGCAGGAGGAGATGCAGCATGGAGAGGTACAGCAGCACCAGATGCAGCAGTAGATGCAGCAGAAGGAGATTAATAAGAGATGCAGCAGCAATTGATGCAGCAGGAGATGCTGGAGCCGGAGAAGCAGAAGTAGATGCAGAATCAGGAGATGCAGCAGGACATGCATCAGCACGAGATCCAGCAAAACATACATCAGCAGGAGACACAGCAGCAGGATATGAGGCAGGAGATGCACCAGCAGCAGAAGCAGCACCAGATGCAGAACCAGATGCAGCAGAACATGCAGAACCATATGCAGCAGGAGATACAGCAGCAGATGAAGTAGCAGATGCAACTGGAGTTGTAGCATCACCAGAAGCAGCAGCAGGTACAGCAGTAAAGGATGCAGGATGAGATGCAGCAAGAATTGCATCAGCAGGAGATGCTGCTGGAAATTCAGTAGGAGATTCCTCAGCAGGAGATTCAGTAGAAAAGGCAGAAGGAGATGCAGCAGGAGATTTAGAAGGAGATTCTGCAGAACAAGATTCAGCAGGCGATGCAGCAGGAGATGAAATAGCAACTTAGGCATCAGCAGTTACAGCAGGAAGTGCAGCAGGAGATTCAGCGGGAGATGTAGCTGCAGGAGATGCAGCCGCAGATGACTTCAACAGGATATGCATCTGAAATGCAGGAGCACTAGATGCCTCCGTAGAAGATTGAGCAGCAGATGCAGTAGGAAATGGAGATGCTTCTGCAGATGCATCCGCAGATACATCCGCAGAAGATGAAGCAGGAGATGAAGCAGCAGGGACAGCAGTAGGAGATGCAGGAGGACATCAAGTAGAAGGAGATGCAGCAGCAGCAAATATAGCAGGAGATGCAGTAGTACATGAATTAGCATGAAATGGAGCAGGAAATGAAGCAGCAGATGCAGCAGCAGGAAACGCAGCTGTAGGTAATGCAAATGCTCAGCAGATGCAGAAGGAGATGAAATATCATGAGATGAAGCTACAAATGCATCAGCTGAAGATGAAGCAGGAGATGCAGCAGAACGAGATGCATCAGCAGATGCAGCAGGAGATGCAAGAGGAGGTGAGGCAGATGATGTAGCAAGAAATGCCATAGAAGATGCAGCAGAAATATATTCAGGATATGCAGTAGAAATAGATGAAGGAGGAGATGAAGCAGAAGGAGAGGCAGCAGTAGGAGATGCATCAGCAGATGTAGAAGCAGATGCAGCAAGAGAAGAAGGAGGAGATGCAGCAGCAGAAGCAGATGCTGCAGCAGATGTAGCAGGAGGAGATGCAGCAACAGGAGACACAGCAGGAGGTGATGCAGCAGGTAATACAGCAGCAGGAGATGCAGCAAAAGATGCAGCTAGAGATACAGCAGCAGGAATTGCAGCAGTATATAAAGAAGCAGAGGATGCAGCAGCAGGAGATGTAGCAGCAGGAGATGCAGCAGCAGGTGATGTAGCAGCAGAAGATGCTGCAGCAGATGTATCAGGTGGAGATGCAGCAGCAGGAGACTTAGCAGGAGGTTATGCAGCAGGAGATTCTATAGCAGGAGTTTCAGCAGGAGATGCAGCAGGAGATTTTGTAGTAGGAGATTCAGCAGGAGTTGCAGCAGCAGGATATGTAGCACCAAGAAATGCAGCAGGAGATGCAGGAGGAGATGCAGCAGCAGGAAATTCAGCAGCAGGAGATGCAGCAGCAGGAGATACAGCAGCAGCAGATGAAGAAGGAGATGCCGCTGCAGATGCAGAAGGAGATGCAGCAACAGGAGATTCAGCAGCAGCAGGTTCAGCAGGAGATGCAGCAGCAGATGAAGCAGGAAATTCAGCCAGAAATGCAGCAGCAGAGATGTAGCCGCAGATGCATCAGAAGCAGAGGCAACAGGAGTTGCAGCATCAGGAGATGCAGCAGGAAATGCAGCAGCAGGGGATGTAGTATCAGGAGACGCAGAAGGAGATGCAGAAGGAGCTGCAGCATCAGGAGATGCAGCAGGGAATGCAGCAGCAGCAGAAGTAACAGGAGATGCAGCAGCATCATATGCTGTAGGAGATGTAGCAGCAGGAGATGAAGAAGCAGGAGATGCTACAGGCGATTCAGCCGGAGATGCAGAAGGAGGAGATGCAGCAGCAGGAAGTGCAGAGTAGTAGATGAATTGAAGAAGATGCAGCAGAAGGACATATCGCAGGAGACTCAGCCGCAGTAAATGCAGAAAGAGAGAAAGAAGCATCAGATGCAGCATCAGATGCAGCAGAAGAGGATGCAACAGCAGATGCCGGAGCAGGAGATGCCGGAGCAGGAGATCTATCAGGAGATGCAGCAGCAAATTCAGCAGATGCAGCAGTAGCAGATTCATAAAGTACTGCAGCAGGAAAAGCAGATGAATATGCAGGAGCAGGAGATACAGCAGGAGATGCATCTGCAGGTGATGCAGAAGGAGATGCAGCAGGTGATGCAGAAGGAGATGCAGCAGGACATGCAGAACGAGATGAAGCGGCAGGATATGCAGCAGAAGGAGATGATGCAGGAGATGCTTCAATAGAAGATGCAACATGAGCTACAGCAGATAAAGATTCAGCAGCAGATGAAGCAGAAGGAGATCCAGAAACAGGAGATGCAGCAGCAAGACATGGATCAAGAAATGCAGCAGCAGGAGATGAAGCTTCAGGAGATTAATTAGGAGATGCAGTAGCAGGATATGAAGCAGCAGGAGATATAGCAGCAGGATATGCAGCATGAGATGCAGCAGTATGAGATGAAGCAGCAGGGGATACATCAGGAGATGCAGAAGCAGCAGATACAGCAGGAGATGCAGCAGGAAGAGGTGGAAAAGGAGATGCAGCAGGAGAAGGTTCAGCAGCAGATGCAGCAGCCTATGCAGCAGAAGGAGATGCATAAGAGATGCAGCAGCAATTGATGAAGCAGGCAATGCTGGAGCCGGAGATGCCGAAGAAGTAGATGCAGAAGCAGGAGATGCAGGAGTAGAAGCATCAGCAGGAGATGCAGCAAAACATACATCAGCAGGAGACACAGCAGCAGGACATGCAGCAGGAGACGCACCAGCAGAAAATGCAGCAGGAGATTCTTCCAGAGATTAAGCAGGAGATGCTGCAGCAGGTGATGCAGCAGCAGGAAATTTTGCAGGGGTTGCAGCAGTAGGTGAAGCAGCACCAGATGAAGCAGCATATGCTGCAGATGCAGCAGTAGGGGATGCAGCAGGTGATAGAGCAGGAAGAGATGGAGCAGCAGATGCACCAGCAGAGGCAGCAGCAGTAGATGCAGCAGGACATAGAGAAAAGTATGAGGCAGCAGGAGATGAAGTAGCAGTAGATGCAGCAGCCGCTGGAGCAGGAAATGCAGCAGGAGATGCAGCAGCAGGAGGTGCAGCCGCAAATGCATTCAGCAGCATATGCAGTAGGAGATGCAGCAGCAGGTGATTCAGTAGCAGGAGATTCAGCAGCAGATGTAGCAGGATATGTGGCATCAGTAGATGCATCCACAGATGCATCAGCAGAGCATGTAGCAGGAGATACGGCAGCAGGAGATGCAGGAGTACATGAAATAGCAGCAGATACAAGAGCATATTTAGGAACTGCAGCAGCAGGAGATGCAGCAGGAGATGAAGTAGAAATGGAGAAACAAGTGCAGCAGGAGATGCAGCAGCAGGAGATGAAGAGTCAGGAGATTCAGCAGGAGATGCCGCAGCAGGAAATGTAGCAGGAGATGCTGCAGCACATGCAGTATCAGCAGATGTAGCAGCAGGAAATGAAGCAGCAGATGCAGCAGCAGGAGATGAAGCAGCAGGATTTAAAGCAGAATATGCATCAGCAGGAAATGCAGCAGCATAAAATTATGAAGGAGATGCAGCAGGAGATGCAGCAGCAGGAGATGCAGAAGAAGATGTTGCAGCAGGTGCAGCATCACCAGATGCAGTAACAGGAGATGCAGCAGAAGGAGATGCTGCAGCAGCACATGCAGAAGGTGATGCAGCAGTAGAAGATACAGCAGAAGCACATGAAGCAGGAGATTCAGCGGCAGGAGATGCAGAAGCAAACGTAGCAGTAGGAGTGGCAGCAGGTGGAGATGTCTCAAGAGATGAATATTCATCAGATGAAGCTGTTGATGCATCTCCCCTGCTTCATCTCCTGCTGCTGCATTACCTGCTGCTTCTGCTGCTGCATCTCCTCCTGAATTTCCTGCTGCTGCATCTCCTGCTTCTGTATCTTTTGCTTATCAATCTCCTGCTGCTCATGGTGCACATTGTATTGAAGCATGTCCTGCGTCATCTCCTCTACTACTCTGCACCTCCTGCTGCAGCATCTCCTTATTCTGCATCTCCAGCTGAATTGCCTGTAGCATCTCCTGCTTCTTCATTTCCTGCTTTTACATCTCCTAGTGCATATGATGCTGCTGCATCTCCTGTTACTTCTGCTGCTGCATTCCCTGCTGCATCTCCTGATTCTGCATCTCTTTCTGTGTCTCCTGCTACTACATCCCCTGATGCTGAATTTCCTGCTGCATCTCCTGATGCTGCGACTACTTCTGCATCTCCTTCTGCATCTCTTTTCTTGCTTCATCTCCTGCTACTGCATCTCTGCTGCACGTACTGTTGCTGCATTTCCTGCTGATTCTTCTGCTGCTGTATCTCCTGCTCATTGGTCTGATGCAGCATCTCTTGCTCTTGCATTTCCTGCTGCATCACTTGCTTCTGCATTACCTGCTCTATCTCCTCCTACTGCATCTCTTCCTGCTGCATTTCCTGCTTCTCTATATACTGCTGCCTTTCCTGCCTCTGAATCTCTTTCTGCATCTCCTTCAGAATCTGCTGCTGCTCTATTACCTTCTGCATGGACTCCTCCTGCATCTCCTGCTACTGCATCTCCTCCTGCTGCATTTCCTGTTTCTCTATATACTGCTGCCTTTCCTGCTGCTGAATCTCTTTCTGCATCTCCTTCTTCAGAATCTCCTGGTTCTCTATTACCTTCTGCATCGACTCCTGCTGCATCTCCTGCTGCTGCATCTCCTGTTGCATCTCCGTCTGAATCTCTTGGTGCTGCATTTCCTGCTGCTGCATATTCTGCTTCAAATCCTGCTGCTGCATCTGCTACTTCATTTCCTGCTGCTGCATCTGAAGCTTCATTTCCTGCTGCTGCATCTGCTGATACTGCATCTCTTGGTGCTGCATCTATTGGTGTTGCATCTCCTCCTTCATCTCATTATGACTTAACTGCCACTATTGAGGCGCTGTAGGGAAATCAAATAAAGCCCACAGGGAAGATGCTAGCATGGTTAGCTGCTGCTTCTGAATATCTTTAAGAGATTAAAGAGCTTTTTTCCGCAAAGCGGCTCTTGTAGAAGAAGGCTCTTGTAGAGTATACGCTTGTGTACTGTAACATCAGAATGGCTATTAAAGCCTCACTTTAAAATATCAGAGCGTTCAGCACAAGTACAGCAGGGAAGAAGCTACAATGAAATGCTGGAGCTCGTTAGTGTCTTCTCTGGAAACGCTTTCACTGCAAGCTGCAAAGCATGACTAACAGAACGTTTTAGTATAGGGTACTGAACTGTGACTTATGAAGGTGCTTTCTGTTAAATAAGTAACTGACGCAATGAATATGCTAGCGTGGAATACTGCTGCTACTGAATGTCTTCTTTAGAGCGCTTTCACTGCAAAGCAAAACTTGTAGAAGATTCAGTCTAGGCTTGTACACTGCAACATCAAAATGGCTATTAAAGCATCACTTCAAAATCTTTAGCGTTTTCACTGCAAGGCAAGACTTGTTAAACTTTTAGTCTATGCTTACGTACTGCAACATCAGAATGGCTATTAAAGCATCGCTTTAAAATATCAGAGTGTTCAGCGAAAATACCGCAAGAGAGATGCTACTATCAATTATTGACATTCGTCTAATTCTTCTCTAGATGCGCTTTCACTGCAAGGCAAGACTTGTAGAACTTTCAGTCTAGGCTCGTGTACTGCATCATCAGAATGGCTATTAAAGTGTCACTGCAAAATTTGAAAACGTTTAGAAAAAGTACCGCAACGGCGCTGCTACGATCAAATGGTAGCTCTTGTTAGAATCTTCTCTTGAAGCACTTTCACTGCAAGCTGCAAAGCACGTCTAACAAAAGCTTTAGAATTGATTACGGAATTGTGATTTAAGTACGGTGGAGTTTTAGGAAAATTGAGTAAAGTCCGTATGGAAGAGGCTAGCATGGAATGCTGTTGCTTCTGAATGTCTTCTCTTAGAGTGATTTCACTGCAAAGAAAGACTTGTAGAACTTTCAGTCTAGGCTCGTGTCCTGTAACATCAGTATGCGTATTAGAGCGTCACATCAAAATTTCAGATCGTTCAGAACAAGTACGGTAGGGAAGCTGCTGCGATCACATGCTGGCTCTCGTTTGTCTTCTCTTGGAAGCGCTTTCACTGTGAGCCAGAAAGCACGACTAACACAAAATTTTAGTGTAGGGTATAGAACAGTTACTCTATTTCGCTGAATAAAACGCTTTCGGAATAGTGAACATCGGGTGCAGGGAAGATGGTAGTACGGAATGCTGCTGCTTCTGAATGTCTTTTCTTATAGCACTTTCACTGCAAAGTACGACTTCTACAAGTTTCATTCTAGTCTTCTGAAGTATATCATCAACTAGTAAAGTGTCACTTCAAAATTTCAGAGCGTTCAGCACAAGAACCCCAGGGAAGCTTCTACCATCAAACGCTGGTTCTCGTTAACGTCTTCTCTTATAGCGCTTTCACTGCAAGCTGTGAAGCACGACTAACACATTTTAGTTTAGGGTAATGCATTGTGACTTAACTGCGCCTGTTAACGCTCTTATGGAAAAGTAAGTATTTCAGGCAGTGCAGATGCTGGCCAGAAACTACACCGCTTATTAATGTTTTCTCTTACAGCGCTGTTACTGCAGAAGACGGCTTGTAGAACTTTCACTCTAGGCTTATGAACTCTAAGATCAGAATGGCTATTAAAGCCTCATTTCAAGAGTTGAGATCGTTCAGCACAAGTACCACAGGGAAGCTGCTACCATCAAATTTTAGCTCTCGTTAATATCCTTTCATGAAGCGCTTTCACTGCCAGCCCCAAAGCACGAAAACCGCAACCTTTTCGCATAGGCTAGTTATTAGTGACTTACTAACGCATAATAACGCTCTTTAGGAAAAGAGAATATCTCCAGCAGGGAAGATGTTAGCATGGAATGCTTCTGCTTCTGAATGTCTTCTCTTAGAGTGCAATCACTGCAAACCAAGATTTATCGAACTTTCCGTCTAGGCTAGTAAACGGTAACGTCAGCAAAGCTAGTAAGACTTCACTTGAAGATTTGAAAGCATTGAGCACAAGCACCCTTGGGAAGTTGCTATCATCAAATGGTTGCTCTCATTAGTATCTTCTCAGGAAGCGCTTTCACTGAGAGGTGCAAAACATAACTTGCACTGCCTTAAAGTGTAAGTTAAAGAATAGTGACATAATAGCGACTAATAATGACCTTTAGGAAAAGTGACTATCTCTAACAGCGAAGAGGTTATCACGGAATGCTGCTGCTTCTGAATGTTGTCTCTTATAGCGCTTTCACTGCAAAGCGAGACTTGTCGAATTTTCACTCTAGGCTTGTGAACTGTTACATCAGCATGGCTATTGAGGCATCACGTCATGTGTTCAGCACAAGTACTGCAGGGAAGCTGCTACCATTAAGTTTTGGCTCTCGATAGGATCCTTTCATGAAGCGCTTTCACTGTCAACCTTTTCGCATAGGTTAGTTATTAGCGACTTAATAACACTTAATAACGCTCTTTAGGAAAAGAGAATATCTCCAGCAGGGAAGACGCTAGCATGGAATGCTTCTGCTTCTGAATGTCTTCTCTTAGAGCGCAATCACTGCAAGCCAAGATTTATCGAACTTTCCGTCTAGGCTAGTTAACGGTAACACAGCATGGCTAGTAAAGCTTCCTTGAAGATTTGAAAGCATTTAGCAGAACTACCCCTGGGAAGTTGCTAGCATCAAATAGTTTCTCTCGTTAGAATCTTATCTGGACGATTTCACTGCAAGCTGCAAACACGACTGAAAGAAAGTATTAGCATAGGCTAGTGAATAGGGAATTAACAACGTCTATTACGGCGTTTTAGTAAAAATTCATATCGTGAGCAGGGAAGATGTTAGCATGGAATGCTTCTGCTTCTGAATGTCTTCTCTTAGAGCGCAATCACTGTAAACCAAGATTTATTGAAATTTCCGTCTGGGATAGTGAACGGCAACATCAGCATGGCTAGCAAAGCTTCCTTGAAGATTTGAAAGCATTTAGTAGAACTACCCCTGGGAAGTTGCTAGCATCAAATGGTTTCTCTCATAGAATCTCTCAGGAAGCGCTTTCACTTAGAGATGCAAAACACGACTAACACTGCCTTTAAGTGTAGGTTAAAGAGTAGTGACATAATAGAGACTAATAACGAGCTTTAGGAAAAGTGAATATCTCTAACAGCGAATATATTAGCACGGAATTTTGCTGCTTCTGAATGTGTTCTCTTAGAACACTTTCACTGGAGAGGGAGACTTCTCGAACTTTTATTCTCGTTTTGTGAACGGTAACATAAAATAGCTATGAAGGCGTCACGTCAAAATTTCAGAGCATTCGGCATATATACCGCAAGAAAGTTGCGACAATCCAATACTGGCTCTCGTTAGAGTCTTACTGGAAAGACTCTCAATGCAAGGTGCTAACATGCTAAACGCTTTCAAATCACTTGTTTGCAGTGATTGCGCTCCAAGAGAAGACATTCAGAAGCAGAAGCATTCCACGCTCACATCTTCCCTGCTGGAGATATTCTCTTTTCCTATAGAGCGTTATTAGGCGTTAGTAAGTCGCTAATAACTAACCTACGCGAAAAAGTAGATTTTTGTGCTTTGAGGCTCACAGTGAAAGCGCTTCATGAAAAGATCCTATCGAGACCAAAATTTTATGGTAGCAACTTCCCTGCGGTACTTGTGTAGAAATCTCTGAAATCTCGACGTGATGCCTCAATAGCCATGTTGATGTTATAGTTCACTAGATATAAGGGCTATAAGAGACGACATTCAGAAACAGCAGCATTCCGTGCTAACATCTTCGCTGTTAGAGATAGTCACTTTTCCTAAAGGTCATTATTAGTCGCTATTATGTCACTATTCTTTAACCTACACTTTAAGGCAGTGCAAGTTATGTTTTGCACCTCTCAGTGAAAGCGCTTCCTGAGAAGATACTAATGAGAGCAACCATTTGATGACAGCAAATTCCCAAGGGTACTTGTGCTCAACGCTTTCAAATCTTCAAGTGAAGTCTTACTAGCTTTGCTGACGTTACCGTTCACTAGCCTAGATGGAAAGTTCGATAAATCTTGGTTTGCAGTGATTGCACTCTAAGAGAAGACATTCAGAAGCAGAAGCATTCCATGCTAACATCTTCCCTGCTGGAGATATTCTCTTTTCCTAAAGAGCGTTATTAGGCGTTAGCAAGTCGCTAATAACTAGCCTACGCTAAAATGTTGCGGTTTTCGTGCTTTGGGGCTGGCAGTGAAAGCGCTTCATGAAAGGATCCTAACGAGAGACAAAATTTGATGGTAGCAGCTTCCCTGCGGTACTTGTGCTGAACGATCTCAACTCTTGAAATGAGGCTTTAATAGCCATTCTGATCTTAGAGTTCATAAGCCTAGAATGAAAGTTCTACAAGCCGTCTTCTGCAGTAACAGCGCTGTAAGAGAAAACATTAATAAGCGGATGTAGTTTCCGGCCAGCATCTGCACTGCCTGAAATACTTACTTTTCCATAAGAGCGTTAACAGGCGCAGTTAAGTCACAATGCATTACCCTAAACTAAAATGTGTTAGTCGTGCTTCACAGCTTGCAGTGAAAGCGCTATAAGAGAAGACGTTAACGAGAACCAGCGTTTGATGGTAGAAGCTTCCCTGGGGTTCTTGTGCTGAACGCTCTGAAATTTTGAAGTGACACTTTACTAGTTGATGATATACTTCAGAAGACTAGAATGAAACTTGTAGAAGTCGTACTTTGCAGTGAAAGTGCTATAAGAAAAGACATTCAGAAGCAGCAGCATTCCGTACTACCATCTTCCCTGCACCCGATGTTCACTATTCCGAAAGCGTTTTATTCAGCGAAATAAAGTAACTGTTATATACCCTATACTAAAATTTTGTGTTAGTCGTGCTTTGTAGCTCGCAGTGAAAGCTCTTCCAAGAGAAGACTAACGAGAGCCAGCATGTGATCGCAGCAACTTCCCTGCCGTACTTATTCTGAACGATTTGAAATTTTGAAGTGAGGCTTTAATACCCATTCAGATGTTACAGGACACGAGCCTAGACTGAAAGTTCTACAAGTCCTTCTTTGCAGTGAAAGCGCTCTAAGAGAAGACATTCAGAAGCAGCAGCATTCCATACTAGCATTTTCCATACGGGCTTTACTCACTTTTCCTAAAGCTCCTCCATAGGCGCAGTTAAATCACAATTCCGTAATCAATACTAAACGTTTTGTTGGACGTGCTTTGCAGCTTGCAGTGAAAGTGCTTCAAGAGAAGACTCTAACGATAGCCAGCATTTCATTGTAGCTTCTTCCCTGCGGTACTTGTGCTATAAGCTCTCATATTTTAAGTGACGCTTTAATAGCCGTTCTGATGTTACAGTACACAAGCGTATACTCAAACATCTACAAGTCTCGCTTTACAGTGAAAGCGCTTTAAGAAAAGACATTCAGAGGCAGCAGCATTCCACGCTAGCATCTTCCCTGTGGACGTTATTCGATTTCCCTAATTCGCCTCAATAGTGGCAGTTAAGTAATAACGAGATGAATCAGGAGATGAAACACTAGAAGATGCAGCACCAAGAGATGTAGCAGCACATGCAGTATCAGCAGATGCATCAGCAGGAAATGAAGCAGCAGGGTTTGAAACAGAATATGCATCAGCAGGAAATGCAGCACCATAAGATTTAGAAGGAGATGCAGCAGAAGGAAATGCAGTAAGATATGCTGCAGGAGAAGATGCAGTAGGATATGAAGCAGGAGATGCAGCAGCAGGAGATGCAGCAGGGGATGCATATTCAGCAGTAGATTCAGCAGAAACTTCAGAAGGAGATGCAGCAGAAGGAGATTTAGCAGGAGATGCAGCAGTAGATGAAGCAGCAGCATATGCACCAGATGGAGCAAAAGAGATGCAGCAGGGGATGGAGCAGCAGATGCAACGGGAAATGGTGCATCAGGAGATGCATCCGCAGATGCATGAGCAGAGGATGCATCAGGAGATGTAGCAGCAGGAGATACAGGAGCAGGTGATGCCGCAGGAAATGCAGCATCAGGAGATGCAACACCAGAAAATGCAGCACAAAGAGATGCAGCAGGAGCTGCAGCAGCACATGCAGTATCAGCCGATGAGTACCAGGAAATGAAGCAGCAGATGCAGCAGCAGGAGATGCAGCAGCAGGAGTTGAAGCAGAATATGCATGAGCAAGAAATGCAGCACCAAGTAATTTAGACAGAGATGCAGCAGGAGGTGCAGCAGCAGGAGATGCAGAAGCAGATGTTGCAGCAGGTGCAGCATCAGCAGATGCAGCAACAGGAGATGCAGCAGAAGGAGATGCTGCAGCAGCACATGCAGAAGGTGATGCAGCAGAAGCAGATGCAGCAGGAAATTCAGCAGCAGGAGATGCAGCAGGAGATGCAGAAGCAAACGCAGCAGGAGGAGTGGCAGCAGCTGGAGATGCATCAAGAGATGAATATTCAGAAGGAGATGCATCAGGAGATTCAGCATGATATGTAGAAGCATGAGATGCCGCAGGAGACTCATAAGGAGAATCAGCAGCAACTGATGCAGCAGCAGGAGAAGCAGCAGCAGCAGGAGATGCAGAAGCAGATGCAGCAGGAAATGATAATTCAGCAGAAGATGCAGTAGGAAGAGATTCTTCAACATATGCAGCAGCATGATATGATGCGGCAACAGGAGATACAGCAGGTTATGGAGAAAGAGGAGATGATGCAGCTGACGCAGCAGCAGAAGATTCAGCAGCATGAGATGCAGCAGCAGAATAGTCAGCAGCAGGAGCAGCAGCAGTAGATGGATATTCAGAAGGAGATACATCAGGAAATGTAGCAGGATATGTAGCAGCATGAGATGCCACAGGAGATTCAGGAGGAGATTCAGCAGAAGGTGATGCAAGAGCAGCAGATGCAGCAGCAGGATATGCAGAAGCAGATGCAGGAGGAGGAGATGCAGCAGGAGTCGATGCAGAAGATAATATAGCAGCAGGAGATTCAGAAGAAGGAGATGCAGAATGAGATTCAGCAGCAGGAGATGCAGCAGCAGGAAAGGCAGCAGTATTTACAGAAGCAGGATATGCAGAAAGAGAAGATGCAGTAAGAGGAGATAGAGCAGGTAATGCAGCAGCAGAAGATGCAGCAGGAGACGCAAAAGCAAGAGATGCAGCATCAGAACCATCAGAAGGAGATGCAGGAGGAGATGCAGTAGCAGGAGATGAAATATTATCATGAGATGCATTAAGAGGTGCAGCAGCAGGATATGTAGCAGGAGATTTGGCAGGAGATGAAGCAGCAGCAGAGCAGCAGGAGATGCACCAGGAGATGCAGCAGAAGATGCAGCACCATATACAGCAGAACATGCAGAACCACATGCAGCAGGAGATACAGCAGCAGATGAAGTACCAGATGCAGCATCAGCAGAAGCAGAAGTAGATGCAGTAGCAAAGTATGCAGCAGCAAAATATGCAGGATGAGATGCAGCAAGAATTGCATCAGCAGGAGATGCTGCTGGAAATTCAGTAGGATATGCAACAGCAAGAGATTTGGCAACAGCACATGAAACAGTATATGCAGCAGCAGACGCAGACGCAGCTGCATGAGGTGTATTAGCAGGAGATGCATATTCAGCAGGTGATGTACCAGGATATGTAGCAGGAGATTCAAGAGAAGGAAATGCAGCAAGATATCAGCCGGAGATGCAGCAGCTGGAGATGCAGGAAAAGAAGATGCAGCACCACCTGATGCAGCAGGAAATTCAGCAGGAGTTGCAGCAGCAGGAAATGAAGAGGCAGGACATTCAGCAGCAGGAGATGCAGCAGAATGAGATTCAGCAGGAGATGCATCAGCAGGAAATGCATCAGCAGATTCTGCAGCACGAAATTCCATAGGAGATTCTGCAGCAGGAGATTCAGTAGAAAAGACAGCAGGAAATTCAGTAGGTAATGCAACAGGAGATGCAGCAGGAGATATAGAAGGAGATTCAACAGCAAGGGATGTAGTAGGAGATGCCGCAGGAGATACATCAGCAGGAATTGTAGCAGGAGATGCTGGAGGAGATTCTGCAGAAGAAGATTCAGCAGGAGATGTAGCAGGAGATGAAATAGCAACATATGTATCAGAAGTTACAGCAGGAAGTGCAGCAGGAGATTCAGCAGGAGATGTAGCAGCAGGAGATGCAGCCGCAGATGCCTTCAACAGGATATGCAGCTGAAATGCAGAACCACTAGATGCATCCGTAGAAGATTGAGCAGCAGATGCAGCAGGAAATGGAGATGCTTCTGCAGATGCATCCGCAGAGGATGCAGCAGGAGATGAAGCAGCAGGAGATAAAGCAGCAGGAGATGCAGGAGGACATCAAGTAGAAAGAGATGCAGCAGCCGGAGATTTAGCAGGAGATGCCGCAGTACATGAAGCAGCAAGAATTGGAGCAGCAGATTAAAGAGATGCATCAGTAGGAAACGCAGCAGAATATGGAGCAGGAGTTAAAGCAGCAGGTGATGCAGCTGCAGCTGCAGAGGCAGCAGATGCAGCAGCAATAGGTGCAGCATCAGATGCATCAGGAGATGCAGATTCAATAGGAGATGTAGCAGCAGAAGATGCTGCAGCAGATGATGCAGCAGGAGATGCAGCAGAAGGAAATGCAGCAAGATATGCTGCAGGAGGAGATGCAGTAGGATATGAAGCATTAGATGCAGCAGCAGGAGATGCAGTAGAGGATGCATATTCAGCAGTAGGTTCAGCAGGAACTTCAGAAGGAGATGCAGCAGCAGGAGATTTAGCAGACGATGCAGCAGTAGATGAAGCAGCAGCAGATGCAATAGCAGATGCACCAGATGGAGCAGAAAGAGATTCAGCAGGGGATGGAGCAGCAGATGCAATGGGAAATGGTGCATCAGGAGATGCTTCCGCAGATGCCTGAGCAGAGGATGCATCAGGAGATGTAGCAGCAGGAGATACAGGAGCAGGTGATGCCGCAGGAGATGCAGCAGGAGATGCAACACCAGAAGATGCAGCACCAAGAGATGCAGCAGGAGCTGCAGCAGCACATGCAGTATCAGCAGATGCAGAAGCAGGAGATGCTGCAGCAGGAAATACAACAGGAATAGACGCAGAAGGTAATGCAGCAGCAGGAGTTGAAGCAGAATATGTATCAGCAGGAAATACAGCACTAAGAGATTCCGACCGAGATGCAGCAGCTGGAGATGCAGAAGCAGATGTTGCAGCAGGTGCAGCACTATATGATGCAGCAACAGGAGATGCTGCAGCAGCACATGCAGAAAGTGATTCAGCAGTAGGAGCTGCAGCAGCAGGAGCTGCAGCAGAAGGAGATGCTGCAGCAGCACATGTAGAAGGGGATGCAGCAGTAGGAGGTCCAGCAGCAGCAGATGCAGCAGGAGATTCAGCAGCAGGAGATTCAGCAGAAGACAAAGGATATTCAGCAGCAGACACGGCATCAGGAGATTCAGCAGCAGGAGGTGCAGCAGGAGATGCAGAAGTAAACGTAGCAGTAGGAGTGGCAGCAGGTGGAGATGCATTAGGAGATGCATATTCAGAAGGAAATGCAGCAGGAGATTCAGCATGATATGTAGAAGCATGAGATGCCGCAGGAGATTCATCAGGAGATTTAGCAGCAACTGATGCAGCAGCAGGAGAAGCAGCAGGAGATGTAGCAGCAGCAGGAGATGCAGAAGCAGATGCAGCAGGAAATGAAGATTCAGCAGAAGATGCAGTAGGAAGAGATTCTTCAACGTATGGAGGAGCATGATATGATGCAGCAACAGGAGATACAGCAGGATATGGAGAAAAAGAAGATGATGCAGCAGACGCAGCAGCAGGAGACAGAGCAGCAGGAGATGCAGCAGCAGGAGATTCAGCAACAGGAGAAGCATCAGGAGATGCATGTTCAGAAGGAGATACGTCAGGAAATTTACAGGATATGTAGTAGCTTGAGATGCCGCAGGAGATTCAGCAGAAGGAGATGCAAGAGCGAGAGATGAAGCAGCAGGAGATGCAGAAGCAGATGCAGCAGGACGAGATGCAGCAGCAGAATATGCAGCAGTATTTATAGAAGCAGGATATGCAGAAGGGTAAGATGCAGTAGGAGGAGATAGAGAAGGTAATGCCGCAGCAGGAGATGCAGCAGGAGATGCAAGAGCAAGAGATGCAGCAGCAGGAGATGCAGAAGCAGATGCAGCAGGAGGAGATGCAGCAGCAGGATATGCAGCAGGAGTCGATGCAGAAGGTAATAGAGCAGCAGGAGATTCAGAAGAAGATGTAGAAAGAGATTCAGCAGCAGGAGATGCAGCAGGAGAAAAGGCAGCAGTATATAGAGAAACAGTATATGCAGCAGGAGGAGATGCAGTAGAAGGAAAAAGAGAAGGTAAAGCAGCAGCAGGAGATACAGCAGGAGATGCAAGAGCAAGAGATGCAGTATCAGACCCATCAGGATGAGATGCATCAGCAGAAGATGCAGCAGGAAATGCATCAGCAGAAGATGCAGCAGGAGATGCAGTAGCAGGAGATGAAGCAGCAAGATATGCAGCAGAATGAGGTGACGTAGGAGATGCTTCAATAGAAGGTGCAACATGAGATACAGCAGGAGATGCAGCAGCAGACGAAGCAAAAGGAGATGCAGAAACAGGAGATGCAGCAGCAGTACATGGATCAAGAGATGAGGCAGCAGGAGATTCATTAGGAGATGCAGTAGCGGGATATGAAACATAAGGAGATATAGCAGCAGGAGATGCAGCATGAGATGCAGCAGGATGAGACGAAGCAGCAGATCATGTATCAGGAGATGTAGAAGCAGCAGATACAGCAGGAGATGCTGTAGCAGGAGATGCAGAAGGAGATGTAGCAGAAGGAGACGCAGCAGGAGGAGATGGAAGAGGAGATGCAGTAGGAGAAGATTCAGCAGGAGATGCAGCAGGAGGAGATGCAGTAGCAGGAGATGAAACATTATCATGAGATGCATTAAGAGGTGTAGCAGCAGGATATGTAGCAGGAGATTTGGTGGGAGATGAAGCAGCAGCAGAGCAGCAGGAGATGCTCCAGGAGATGCAGCAGTAGATGCAGCATCAGCAGATACTGCAGCAGGAAATACTGCAGCAGATGCAGCAGGAGATGACTTATGAGGTGATGAAGACACAGATGCATCAGCTGAAGATGAAGCAGGAGATGCCGCAGCACGAGGGGCATCAGCAGATGCATGAGGCAGCAAATGTAGAAAGATATAACGGAGGAGATGCAGCAGGACATGTATCAAGAAATGAGATGCAGTAGGAGATGCAGAAAGAAGTTGCAGCATCAGGAGATGCAGAAGGAAATGCAGCAGCAGCAGAAATAACAGGAGATGTAGCAGCATCATATGCTGTAGGAGATGAAGCAGCAGGAGATGAAGAAGCAGGAGATGCTACAGGTGATTCAGCCGGAGATGCAGAAGGAGGAGATGCAGCAGCAGGAGGTACAGAGTAGTAAGTGAAGAGAAGAAGATGCAGCAGAAGGAAATATAGCAGGAGATTCATCGGCAGCACATGCAGCAGGAGAGAAAGCAGCAGCAGATGCAGCAGTAGATGCACCAGCAGGAGATGCAGCAGCAGGAGATCTATCAGAAGATGCAGCACTGGATGAAACAGCAGCAGCAAATTAGGCAGATGCAGCAGTAGTAGATTAAGAAAGAGCAGCAGCAGGAAATGCAGATGAATATGCAGCAGCAGGAGAAAGAGCAGGAGATGCATCTGCAGGTGATGCAGAAGGAGTTTTAGCTGGTGACGCTCAAGGAGATGCAGCAGGAGATGCAGCAGGAGATGCAGAACGAGATGAAGCAGCAACATATGCAGCAGAAGAAAATGACACAGCAGATGATTCAATAGAAGGTGCAACATGAGATACAGCAGGAGATGCAGCAGCAGACGAAGCAAAAGCAGATGCAGACACAGGAGATGCAGCAGCAGGACATTGATCAAGAGATGAAGCAGCAGGAGATTCCACAGGAGATGCAGCAGGAGCAGATGGAACAGGAGATGCAGTAGGAGGAGATTTAGTAGGAGATGCAGCAGGAGGAGATGCAGTATGAGGAGGTACAGTAGCACAAGATGCAGCGTTGTATGCATTGTATGCAGCAGAAGGAGATGAATAAGAGATGCAGCAGCAATTGATGCAGCAGGAGATACTGGAGCCGGAGATGCAGAAGAAGTAGATGCAGAATCAGGAGATGCAGCAGGACATGCATCAGCAGGAGACACAGGAGCAGGATATGAGGCAGGAGCAACAGAAGCAGCACCAGATGCAGCACCATGTGCAGCAGAAGATGCAGAACCATATGCAGAACCATATGCAGATGGAGATGTAGCATCACCAGAAGCAGCAGCAGGTACAGCAGCAAAGGATGCAGGATGAGATGCAGCAAGAATTGCATCAGCAGGAGATGCTGCTGGAAATTCAGTAGGCTATGCAACAGCAAGAGATTTCGCAACAGCAGATGCAGCAGCAGATTAAGGAGATGCAGTAGCCGGTAATGCAGCAGAAGATGCAGAAAGAGGAGATATAGTAGCAGGAGATGCAGCTGCAGCGGCAGAGGCAGCAGATGTAGCAGTAATAGATGCAGCGGCAGATGTATCAGGAGATGCAGATTCAGTAGGAGATGTAGCAGCAGAAGATGCTGCGGCAGATGACGCAGCAGGAGATTTCGCAGAAGGAGACGCAGCAGGAGATGCAGCAGAAGGAAATGCAGTAAGATATGCTGCAAGAGGACATGCAAGAGGTAATGCAGCAGGGGATGCATGTTCAGCAGTAGATTCAGCATCACATTCAGCAGGAGATATATTAGAAGGCGATTCTTCAGCAGCAGATGCAGTAGGAAATGGAGATGCTTCTGCAGATGCATCCACAGATGCACCCGCAGAGGATGCAGCAGGAGAAGAAGCAGCAGTCTATACAGCAGCAGGAGATGAAACAGCAGATGCAGCAGCAGGAGATGCATGAGGACATCAAGTAGAAGGAGATGCAGCAGCAGCAAATATAGCAGGAGATGCAGCAGTACATGAAGCAGCAAGAAATGGAGGAGCAGATTAAGGAGATGCAGCAGTAGGAAATGCAGCAGAATATGGAGCAGGAGGTAATGCAGCTGCAGCTGCAGAGACAGCAGATGCAGCAGCAATAGATGCAGCAGCAGATGCATCAGGAGATGCAGATTCAGTAGGAGATGTAGCAGCAGAAGATGCTGCAGCAGGAGATGGAGCAGGAGATGCAGCAGAAGGAAATGCAACAAGATATGCTGCAGGAGAAGATGTAGTAGGATATGAAGCAGGAGATGCAGCAGCAGGAGATGCAGCAGCAGGACATGCAGCAGGGTATGCATGTTCAGCAGTATATTCAGCAGAAACTTCAGAAGGAGATGCAGGAGCAGGAGATTTAGCAGGAGATGCAGCAATAGATGAGGCAGCAGCATATGCAACAGCAGATGCACCAGATGGAGCAGAAAGAGATGCAGCAGGAGATGGAGCAGCAGATGCCACGGGAAATGGTGCATCAGGAGATGCATCCGCAGATGAATGAGCAGAGGATGCATCAGGAGATGTAGCAGCAGGAGATACAGGAGCAGGTGATACCGCAGGAGATGCAGCAGGAGATGCAACACCAGAAGATGCAGAACCAAGAGATGCAGCAGGAGATGCAGCAGCAGGAGATGAAGCAGCAGACGCAGCAGCAGAATATGCAGCAGCAGGAAATACAACAGGAATAGATGCAGAAAGTAATGCAGCAGCAGGAGTTGAAGAGAATATGCATCAGCAGGAAATGCAGCAACAAGAGATTCTGACGGAGATGGATCAAGACATGCATATTCAGAAGGAGATGCAGCAGGAGATTCAGCATGATATGTAGAAGCATGAGATGCCGCAGGAGATTCATCAAGATATTAAGCAGCAACTGATGCAGCAGCAGGAGATGCCGCAGCAGGAAAGGCAGCAGTATATAGAGAAGAAGGATAAGCAGCAGGAGATGCAGTAGGAGGAGATGCAGCAGGAAATGCATATTCAGCAGTAGATTCAGCAGGAACTTCAGAAGGATATGCAGCAGCAGGAGATTTAGCAGGAAATGCAGCAGTAGATGAAGCAGCAGCATATGAAACAGCAGATGCACCAGATGGAGCAGAAAGAGATACAGCAGAGGATGAAGGAGCAGATGCAAAGGGAAATGGCGAATCAGGAGATGTATCCGCAGATGCATGAGCAGAGAATGCATCAGGAGATATAGCAGCAGGAGATAAAGGAGCAGGTGATGCCGCAGGAGATACAGCAGGAGATGCAACACCAGAAGATGCAGCACCAAGAGATGCAGCAGGAGATGCAGCAGCACATGCAGTATCAGCAGATTCAGCAGCAGGAGATGAAGCAGCAGATGCAGCAGCAGGAGATGCAGCATCAGGAAATACAACAGGAATAGATACAGAAGGTGATACAGAAGTTAATACAGCAGCAGGAGTTGAAGCAGAATATGCATCAGCAGGAAATGCAGCAGCAAGAGATTCAGAAGGAGATGCAGCAGGAGATGCAGCAGCAGGAGATGCAGAAGCAGATGTTGCAGCAGGTGCAGCACCAGCAGATGCAGCAACAGGAGATGCAGCAAAAGGAGATGCTGCAGCAGCACATGTAGAAGGTGATGCAGCAGTAAGAGATGCAGCAGCCACAGATGCAGCAAGAGATTCAGCAGCAGGAGATTCAGCAACAGAGAAAGGATATTCAGCAGCGGACTCGGCATCAGGAGATTCAGCAGCAGGAGGCGCAGCAGGAGATGCAGAAGCAAACGCAGCAGGAGCAGTGGCAGCAAGTGGAGATGCATCAGGAGATGCATATTCAGAAGGAGATGCAGCAGGAGATTCAGCATGATATGTAGAAGCATGAGATGCCGCAGAAGATTGATCAGGAGACTCATCAGCAATTGATGCAGCAGCAGGAGAAGTAGCAGACGAAGCAAAAGGAGATGCAGAAACAGGAGATGCAGCAGCAGGACATGGATCAAGAGATGAAGCAGCAGGTGATTCATTAGGAGATGCAGTAGCAGGATATAACACAGCAGGAGGTTTAGCAGCAGGAGATGCAGCAGGAGATTTAGCAGGAGATGCAGCAGGATTAGATGCAACAGGAGATGCAGTAGGAGAGGATTCAGCAGGAGATGCAGCAGAAGGAGATGCAAAAAGGAGATGCAACAGCAGGAGGTACAGCAGCAGCAGATGCAGCAGTGTATGCAGCAGTAGGGGATGAATAAGAGATACAGCAGCAATTGATGCAGCAGGAGATGCTGGAGCCAGAGATGCCGAAGAAGTAGATGCAGAATCAGGAGATGCAGCAGGAAATTCATCAGCAGGAGATGCAGCAAAACATACATCAGCAGGAGACACAGAAGCAGGATATGAAGCAGGAGATGCACCAGGAGTAGAAGCAGCATCAGATGCAGCAACATATGCAGCAGAACAGCAGCAGGAGATCCAGCAAGAAAGCACCATCATACGATGAATACGCAGATGCAACAGAAGGATATGGATCAGGAGATGCAGCTGCAAGAGATGTAGCAGGAGATGCAGCTGCAAGAGATGCAGCAAGAGATGCAGTAGCCAGAGATGTAGCAGCAGGATATGCAGCAAGAGACTGAGCAAGAAGAGATGTACCTTGAGATGCAGCAGCAGGAAATGCAGCTGGAGATGTAGAAGCAGACGAAGCAGCAGGAGATGCAGCAGCAAGATAGGCATCAGAAGGAGATAAAGCAGGGGATGCAAAAGCAGGAGATTAAGCTATAGGAGATGCATTAGGAGATGCAGTAGCAGGAGATACAGCATCAGGATATGCAGCTGCAGTAGATGCAGGAGCAGATTCAGAAGCAGATTCCGTAAGAGATGAAGCAGCAGGAGATTACGCAGGAGATGCATCAATAGATGCATATTCATCAGGAAATGCAGCAGGAAGAGATGCTTCAGAAGTACAGCTTCATGAGATGTAGCAGGAGATACAGAAGGAGATACTGTAGGAGAAGAAGCAGGAGGAGATGATGCAGCAGACCCAGTAGCAAGAGATGCAGAAGCAGAAGATGCAGCTGGAGATTCTGCAGCATGAGATGCAGCAGCAGGAGATGCAGCAGGAGATACAATCACAAGAGATGAGCAGCGGATTCAGCAGGAGATTCTGCAGCAAGAGATGAAGCATCAGGATCTGCAGAGAAGAAGATGCACCAGCAGGAGATGCAGGAGGAGATGCAACAGCAGACGCATCAGCAGGAGATGCAGCAGCAGCAGCAGATACACAAGAAAATGGAGCAGGAGATGCGTCAGGATAAGATGCAGTACCAGGAGATGCAGCAGGAGATGCAGCGTCTGGAGTTGAAGCAATAGAAGATGCTGCAGAAGATGCAGCAGCAGATGCATCAGGAGAAGCAGGAGCAGTAAATGCAGCAGCAGGAGATGCAGCAGCAGAGATGCAGGAGTAGGACAGGCAGAAGTAAGAGATGTGGCAGCAAGACATGCAAAAGGATATGCAGAAGCAGGAGATGCAGCAGCCGGAGATGCAGCAAGAGATGCAGCCGGAGATGCAGCAGAAGATAGAGAAGCAGGAGATGCACCAGCAGATGCAGCCAGAGGAGATGCAGGAAATGCACCAGCATATGCAGCCACAAGAGATGCAGGAAATGCATCAGCAGATGCAGGAGGAGCTTTAGCAGGAGGAGATGCAGCAGGAGGAGATGCAGCAGGAGAGGCAGCAGCAGGAAATGCAGCAGTAGATTCTGCTGCATCTCCTCTGCTGCCTCTCCTACTGCATCTCCTCCTGTTTCATCTTTTGTTACATCTCCTGCTGCTGCATATCATGGTGCATATACACTTTCAACATCTCTTGCTGCATCTCTGGCTGCATCTCCTGCTGCATCTTCTGCTAGTGCATGTCCTGCTGCATTTCCTGCTGATGCATATCCTGCTGCTGTATTTCCTGTGCATCTCTTTCTGCTTTATCTTTTTCTGCATATCCTGCTGCATCTCTACCTGCTGGATCTCCTGCTTAATCTCCTACTACTACATCTTCAGCATATGCTGCTGCATCTGGTGCTGCTTCACCTATTGCTGCATCTCCTGCTATTGCATCTGCTCCTGCAACTCCTGCTACTTCATCTGCTGCTGAATCTACATCTCCTCTTTCGTCTGCTGCTTGCATCTCCTGCTACAACTCCTTCTGCAGCATCTACTTTTGCATCTCCTTCATCTGCATCTCTTGAGGTATATTCTGCTGCATTTCCTTCTGCATCTTCTCCTGCATCTTTTGTGGCTTCATCTCCTGCTGCTGTATCTCCTGCTGAAGAATGGCCTTCTGCTATATCTCCTGCTGCTGTATCTCCTTCTGAATGTGATGCTGAATCTACTGCTGAACATGTATCCCCTGCTGTTGCATTACCTCTT
This sequence comes from Clamator glandarius, assembly GCA_033459285.1. Lineage (NCBI taxonomy): Eukaryota > Metazoa > Chordata > Aves > Cuculiformes > Cuculidae > Clamator > Clamator glandarius. The sequence goes on from JAUNZM010000625.1 coordinate 3,122,759, forward strand.
GCATCTCCTCTTGCAGCATATCTTGCTGCATTTCCTTCTGCTGCATCTCCTTCTGCGAAATCTCCTGCTGCGTCATCTCCCGCAGCATCTACTGCTGCTACATCACCTACTGAATCTGCATCGCCTGATACATCTGCTGCTGCATCTATTGCTGCTGCATCTGCTGCCTCTGCAGCTGCATCTCCTGCTACTGCATCTCCTCTTGCTACATCTTCTGCTGCATTTCCGGCTACTGCATCTCCTTAATCTGCTGCTGCATCTGCTGCTGATTCCTGTACTGCTGCATCTCCTGCTACAATTCCTGCTGCTACATCTCCTGCCACTTGATGTCCTCCAGCATCTTCTGCTGCTATATAGCCTGCTGCTTCATCTCCTGCTGCATCCTCTGCGGATGCATCTGCAGAGGCATTACCATTTCCTGCTACATCTGCTGCTCAGTCTTCTACGGATGCATCTAGTGCTTCTGCATTTCTGCTGCATATCCTGTTGAAGGCATCTGCGGCTGCATCTCCTGCTGCTACATCTCCTGCTGAATCTCCTGCTGCACTTCCTGCTGTAAATGCTGATGCCTATGTTGCTATTTCATCTCCTGATGAATCTTCTTCTGCAGGATCTCCTCCAGCATCTCCTACTACAATTCCTGCTGATGTATCTCCTGCTGTATCCCCTACTATATCCCCTGCTGCTAAATCTCCTTCTATATCTCCTGCTGCATCTCCTACTATATGCCCTGCTACTGAATCTCTTTCTATATCTCCTGCTGCATCTCCTGCTGCATTTTCTACTGAATCTCCTGCTGCAGAATCGCCTATGGAATTTCCTGCTGCAGAATCTCTAATGGAATTTCCTGCTGCAGAATCTGCTGATGAATTTCCTGCTGATGCATCTCCTGCTGCTGAATCTCCTGCCTCTTCATCTTCTGCTGCTGCTGCAACTCTTGCTGAATCTGATGCTGCATCTGGTGTGGCTGCATCTTCTTTTACTGCATCTCCTGTTGCTGCATCTCCTGCAGATTTCCTGCTGCATGTCCTTCTGTTGAATCTCCTCCTGAATATCCTGGTGTATCACCTGCTGAATATGCATCCCCTGCTACGTGTCCTGCTGATACACCTCATGCAGCTGCATCTGCTGCTGCATATCCTGCCGCATCTGTTTTTGCCAGATCTCTTGCTGTTGCATATCCTACTGAATTTCCAGCAGCATATATTGCTGATGCAAGTCTTGCTGCATCTCATCCTGCATCCTTTGCTGCTGTACCTGCTGCTGCTTTTGGTGATGCTACATCTCCAGCTGCATCTGCTGCTTCTTCTGCAGCTGTATCTCCTGCTGCATATGGTTCTGCATTTTCTGTTGCATATGGTTCTGGATCTGCTGCTGCTTCTGCTGCTGGTGCATATCCTGCCTCATATCTTGCTGCTGTGTCTCCTGCTGATGTATGTTTTGCTGCATCTCGTGCTGATGCATGTCCTGCTGCATCTCCTGATTCTGCATCTACTTCTTCTGCATCTCTGGCTCCAGCATATCCTGCTGCATCAATTGCTGCTGCATCTCTTATTCATCTCCTTCTACTGCATCTCCTGCTGCTATATCTCCTGCTGTTCCTCCTCCTGCTGCATTTCCTGTTGCATGTCCTCCTGCTGCATCTCCTGCTTAATCTCCTCCTACTACATCTCCTGTTCATCTCCTCCTGCTGCATCTTCTGCTTAATCTCCTCCTACTGCATCTCCTGTTCCATCTCCTCCTGCTGCATCTCCTTCTGAATCTCCTGCTGCTTCATCTCTTGATCCATGTCTTGCTGCTGCATCTCCTGTTTCTGCATCTCCTTTTAATTCGTCTTCTGCTGCATCTCCCACTGTATCTCATGTTGCACCTTCTATTGAAGCATCTCCTACGTCATCTCCTTCTGCTGCATATCTTGCTGCTTCACCTCGTTCTGTATCTCCTGCTGCATCTCCTTGAGCGTCACCTGCTGCATGTCGTTCTGCATCACCTGCAGGTTCATCTCCTGCTCTTTCATATTCATCTGCATTTCCTGCTGCAGCTCTTTCTGAATCTACTACCGCTGCATCTGCTTCTGATGCATCTGCGGCTACATCTCTGCTGCTGCATATCTGGCTGCATTTCCTGCTTCATCTGCTGATGCATCTGCTACTGCTATATGTCCTGCTACATCTCGTCATGTTGCACATCCTGCTGTATCTGCTGAAGATTCTCTGCAGGAAATGCAGCAGGACATGCAGTAGCAGAAGATGCAGCAGGAGATGCAGCCGGAGATGCAGCAAGAGATGTTGAAAGAGTATATGCACCATGATATGCAGCAGCAGGAGATGCAACAAAAGATGAAACAGGAGGAGATGCAGTAGGAGAGGCAGCAGAGGAGAGGCAGCAGAATCTACTGCTGCATTTCCTGCTGCTTCCTCTCCTGCTGCATCTCTTGCTGCTGCCTCTCCTGCTGCTAAATCTCCTCCTGCTAAAGCTCCTCCTGCATCAGCTGATGCATTTCCTGCAAATGCAGCAGCAAATTCAGCAGATGCAGCAGTAGTAGATTCATAAGAGCTGCAGCAGGAAATGCAGATGAATATGCAGCAGCAGGAGATACAGCAGGAGATGCATCTGCAGGTGATGCAGAAGGAGATGCAGCAGGTGACGCTCAAAGAGATGTAGCAGGAGATGCAGAACGAGATGAAGTAGCAAGATATGCAGCAGTAGGAGATGACGCAGGAGATGCTTCAATAGAAGGTGCAACATGAGATACAGCAGGAGATGCAGCAGCAGACGAAGCAAAAGGAGATACAGATACAGGAGATGCAGCAGCGGGACATGGATCAAGAGATGAAGCAGCAGGGTATTCATTAGGAGATGCAGCAGGAGGAGATGGAACAGGAGATGAAGGAGGAGGAGATGCAGCAGGGGATGCAGCAGGAGGAGATGCAGAAGGAGGAGGTACAGTAGCACCAGATGCAGCAGTGTATGCAGCAGAAGGAGATGAATAAGAGATGCAACAGCAATTGATTCAGCAGTAGATGCTGGAGCCGGAGATGCAGAAGAAGTAGATGCAGAAGCAGGAGATGCAGCAGGACATGCATCAGCAGGAGATGCAGCAAAACATACATCAGCAGGAGACACAGCAGCAGGATATGAGGCAGGAGATGCACCAGCAACAGAAGCAGCACTAGATGCACCACCATATGAAGCAGGAGATGAAGCAGCAGATGCAGCTGGAGATGTAGCATCACCAGAAGCAGAAGAAGATGCAGCAGCAAAGGATGCAGGATGAGATATAGCAGGAATTGCATCAGCAGGAGATGTTGCTTGAAATTCAGTAGGACTTGCAACAGCAAGAGATTTGGCAAAAACAGATGCAGCAGGATATGCAGCAGCAGGTACAGCTGCATGAGGTGTATCAGCAGGTGATGCACCAGGATATGCAGCAGGACATTCAACAGAAGGAAATGCAGCAGGAAATCAGCCGGAGATGCAGCAGCAGGAGATGCAGGAAAAGAAGATGCAGCGGCACCTGATGCAGCAGCAGATTCAGCAGGATTTGCAGCAGCAGGAGATGAAAAGGCAGGAGATTCAGCAGCATTTGGAGATTCAGAAGGAGATGCATCAGCAGGAAATGAATCAGCAGATTCTGCAGCAGGAAATTCTGTAGGAGATTCTGCAGCTGGAGATTCAGTGGAAAAGGCAGCAGGAAATTCAGCAGATAATGCAGCAGGAGATGCAGCATGAGATATAGAAGGAGATTCATCAGCAGGGGATATAGTAGGAGATGCAGCAGGAGATACATCAGCAGGAATTGCAGCAGGAGATGCTGGAGGAGATTCTGCAGCATCAGATTAAGCAGGAGATGCAGCAGGAGATGAAATAGCAACATAGGCATCAGCAGTTACAGCAGGAAGTGCAGCAGGAGATTCAGCAGGAGATTCAGCAGGAGATGCACCAGCACGAGATGCAGCCGCAGATGCTTTCAACAGGATATGCAGCTAAAATGCAGAAGCACTAGATACATCCGTAGAAGACTGAGCAGCAGATGCAGCAGGAAATGGAGATGCTTCTGCAGATGCATCTGCAGAGGATGCAGCAGGAGATGAAGCAGCAGGCTATACAGCAGCAGGAGATGAAGCAGCAGATTCAGCAGCAGGAAATGCAGGAGGACATCAAGTATAAGGAGATGCAGCAGCAGAAAATGTAGCAGGAGATACAGCAGTAAATGAAGTAGCAGGAAATGGAGCAGCAGATTAAGGAGATGCAGCAGTAGGAAACGCAGCAGAATATATAGGAGGAGGTAATGCAGGAGGTGATGCAGCAGCAGGTGATGTAGCTGCGGCTGTAGAGGCAGCAGATGCAGCAGCAATAGATGCAGCAGCAATAGATGCAGCAGCAATAGATGCAGCAGCAGATGCTGATTCAGTAGGAGATGTAGCAGCAGAAGATGCTGCAATTGGAGATGCAGTAGGATATGAAGCAGGAGATGCAGCAGAAAGAGATACAGCATGGGATGCAGCAGTAGATGAAGCAGCAGCATATGCAGCAGCAGAGGTACCAGGTGGATCTGAAGGAGATTAAGCAGGGAATGGAGCAGCAGATGCAACGGGAAATGGTGCACCAGGAGATGCATCTGAAGATGCATGAGCAGAGGATGCATCAGGACATGTAGCAGCAGGAATTTCAGGAGCAGGTGATGCCGCAGGAGATGCAGCAGGAGATGCAACACCAGAAGATGCAGCACCAAGAGATGCAGCAGCACATGCAGTATCAGCAGATACAGCAGCAGGAGATGAAGCAGCAGACGCAGCAGCAGGAGATGCAGCAGCAAGAAATACAACAGGAATAGATGCAGAAGGTAATGCAGCAGCAGGAGTTGAAGCAGAATATGCATCAGCAGGAAATTCAGCACCAAGAGATTCAGATGGAGATACGGCAGGAGATGCTGCATCAGGAGATGCAGAAGCAGATGTTGCAGCAGGTGCAGCACCAGCAGATGAAGCAACAGGAGATGCAGCAGAAGGAGATGCTGCATCAGCACATGCAGAAGGTGATGCAGCAGTAGGAGATGCAGCAGCAGCACATGCAGAAGGAGATTCAGCAGCAGAGAAAGTATATTCAGCAGCAGACTCGGCATCAGGAGATTCAGCAGCACGAGATGAAGAAGCAAATGCAGCATGAGTGGCAGAAGCAAATGCAGCATGAGTGGCAGTAGGTGGAGATGCATCAGGAGATTCAGCATGATATGTAGAAGCATTAGATGCCGCAGGAAATTCATCAGGAGACTCATCATCATTGATGCAGCAGCAGGAGAAGCAGCAGGAGATGCAGCAGCAGGAGGAGATGCAAAAGCAGATGCAGCAGGAAATGAAGATTCAGCAGAAAATGCAGTAGGAAGAGATTCTTCAACATATGCAGCAGCATGATATGATGCAGCAACAGGAGATACAGCATGATATGGAGAAGGAGGAGATGATGCAGCAGACGCAGCAGCAGGAGATTCAGCAGCAGGAGATGCAGCAGCAGGAGATTCAGCAGCAGGAGGAGATTCAGCAGCAGGAGAAGCAGCAGGAGATGCATATTCAGAAGGAGATAGGTCAGGAGATGTAACAGGATATGTGGCAGCATGAGATGCCGCAGGAGATTCAGGAGGAGATTCATCAGAAGTAGATGCAAAGGCAGGAGATGAAGCAGCAGGATATGCAGAAGCAGATGCAGCAGGAGGAGATGCAGCAGCAGGATATGTAGCAGGAGTCGATGCAGCAGGTGATGCAGCAGCAGGGGATGCAGCTGCAGCTGCATAGGCAGCAGATGCAGCAGCAATAGATGCAGCAGCAGATGCATCAGGAGATGCAGATTCAGTAGGAGATGTAGCAGCAGAAGATGCTGCCGCATGAGATGCAGCAGGAGATGCAGCAGAAGGAAATGCAGCAAGATATGCTGCAGGAGAAGATGCAGTAGGATATGAAGCAGGAGATGCAGCAGTAGGAGATGCAGCAGGGGATGTAGATTCAGCAGGAACTTCAGAAGGAGATGCAGCAGCAAGAGATTTAGCAGGCGATGCAGCAGTAGATGAAGCAGCAGCATATGCAACAGCAGATGCACCGGATGGAGCAGAAAGAGATGCAGCAGGAGATGGAGCAGCAGATGCAACGGGAAATATTGCATCAAGAGATGCATCCGCCGATGCATGAGCAGAGGATGCATTAGGATATATACCAGCAGGAGATACAGGAGCAGGTGATTCCTCAGGAGATGCAGCAGGAGATGCAACACCAGAAGATGCAGCACCAAGAGATGCAGCAAGAGATGCCGCGGCACATGTAGTATCAGCAGATGCAGGAGCAGGAGATGAAGCAGCAGACGCAGCAGCAGGAGATGCAGCATCAGGAAATACAACAGGAATAGATGCAGAAGGTAATTCAGCAGCAGGAGTTGAAGCAGAATATGAATCAGCAGGAAATACAGCAGCAAGGGATTCAGATGGAGATGCAGCAGGAGATGCAGCAGCAGAAAATGTACAAGCTGATGCTGCAGCAGGTGCAGCGCCAGCAGATGCAGCAGCAGGAGATGCAGCACCATATGCAGCAGAAGATGCAGAACCATATGCAGCAAAAGATACAGCAGCAGATGAAGCAGCAGATGCAGCTGGAGATGTAACATCACCAGAAGCAGCAGCAAAGGATGCAGGATGAGATGCAGCAAGAATTGCATCAGCAGGAGATACTGCTGGAAATTCAGTAGTATATGCAACAGCAAGAGATTTGGCAACAGCAGAAGCAGCAGGATATGCAGCAGCATATGCAGCTGCATGAGGTGTATCAGCAGGAGATGTAGAAGGAGATGCATATTGGGCAGCAGATGCACCAGGATATGCAGCAGGCGATTCAAGAGAAGGAAATGCAGCAGGAAATCAGCCGGAGATGCAGCAGCAGGAGATGCAGGAAAAGAAGATGCAGCCGCACCAGATGCAGCATCAGATTCAGCAGGAGTTGCATCAGCAGGAGATGAAGAGGCAGGAGATTCAGAAGCAGGAGATGCAGCATCAGGAGATGCATCAGCAGGAAATGCATCAGCAGATTCTGCAGCAGAAAATTCAGTAGGAGTTTCTGCAGCAAGAAATTCGGTAGAAAAGGCAGCAGGAGATTCAGTAGAAAATGCAGCAGGAGATTCAGCAGGAGATATAGAAGGAGATTTAGCAGCAGGGGATTTAGTATGAGATGCATCAGGAGATATATCAGCAGGAATTGTAGCAGGAGATGCAGCAAATGAAAAATAGCAACATAGGCATCAGCAGTTACAGCAGGAAGTGCAGCAGAAGATTCAGCAGGAGATGCAGCAGCAGGAGATGCAGCCGCAGATGGCTTCAACAGGATATGCATCTGAAATGCAGAAGCACTAGATGCATCGGTAGAAGACTGAGCAGCAGATGCAGCAGGAGATTCAGCAGCAGGAGATTCAGCAGCAGGAGATTCAGCAGCAGGAGGTGCAGCAGGAGATGCAGAAGCAAACGCAGCAGTAGGAGTGGCAGCAGATGGAGATGCATCAGGATATGCATGTTCAGAAGGAGATGCAGCAGGAGATTCAGCATCATATGTAGAAGCATGAGATGCAGCATGAGATTCATCAGGAGACTCATCAGCATCTGATGCAGCAGCAGGAGATACAGAATCAGATGCAGCAGGAAATGAAGATTCAGCAGAAGATGCAGTAGGAAGAGATTCTTCACATATGCAGCAGCATGATATGATGCAGCAACAGGAGTTACAGCAGGATATGGAGAAAGAGGAGATGATGCAGCAGACGCAACAGCAAGAGATTCAGAAGAAGGAGATGCAGAAAGAGATTCAGCAGCATGCAATGCAGCAGCTGACTATGCAGCAGCAGGAAAAGCAGCAGTATATACAGAAGCAGGATATGCATCAGGAGGACATGCAGTAGGAGGAGATGCAGTAGCAGGAGAGAGAGCAGGTACTGCAGGAGCAGGAGATGAAGCAGGAGATTTGGCAGGAGATGAAGCAGCAGCAGATGCAGCAAGAAATGCAGCAGTAGATTCTAGATCAGCAGGTACTGTAGCAGGAAATACTGCAGTAGATGAAGCAGGAGATGACATATCAGGTGATGAAGCCAGAGATGCAGCAGCTGAAGATGAAGCAGGAGATGCAGCAGCACGAGGGGCATCAGCAGGTGCATGAGGAAATGAGGCAGCAAATGTAGAAAGGTATAATGAAGGAGATGCAGCAGGAGATGCATCAAGAAATGAGATGAAGTAGGAGATGCAGTAGGAGTTGTAGAATCAGGAGGTGCAGCAGGGAATGCAGCAGCAGCAGAAATAACAGGAGATGCAGCAGCATCATATGCTGTAGGAGATGTAGCAGCAGGAGATGAAGAAGCAGGAGATGCTGCAGGTGATTCAGCCGGAGAGGCAGAAGGAGGAGATGCAGCAGCAGGAAGTGCAGAGTAGTAGATGAAGAAAAGAATACGCAGCAGAAGGAAATATAGCAGGAGATTCATCGGCAGTACATGCAGAAGGAGAGAAAGCAGCAACAGATGCAGCATCAGGAGATTAAGCAGGAGATGCATCAGCAGTAAATGCATCAGCAGATTCTGCAGCAGGAAATTCCGTAGGAGATTCTGCAGCAGGAGATTCAGTAGAAAAAGCAGCAGGAGATGCAGCAGGAGATGTATAAGGAGATTCAGCAGCAGAGGATGTAGTAGGAGATGCATCAGGAGATACATTAGCAGGAATTGTAGCAGGAGATTCTGCAGAAGAAGATTCAGCAGGAGATGCAGCAGGAGATGAAATAGCAACATAGGCATCAGCAGTTACAGCAGGAAGTGCAGCAGGAGATTCAGCAGGAGATATAGCAGCAGGAGATGTAGAAGCAGGAGATCTATGAGGAGATGCAGCAGTAGATGAAGCAGCAGCAGATGCAGCAGCAAATTCAGGAGATGCAGCAGTTGTAGATTCATAAAGAACTGCAGCAGGAAATGCAGATGAATATGCAGCAGCAGGAGATGAATCTGCAGGTGATGCAGAAGGAGATGCAGCAGGTGATGCTCAAAGAGATGCAGCAGGAGATGCAGAACGAGATGAAGCAGCAAGATATGCAGCAGAAGGAGATGGCACAGGAGATGCTTCAATAGAAGGTGCAACATGAGATAGAGTAGAAGATGCAGCAGCAAACGAAGCAAAAGGAGATGCAAAAACAGGAGATGCAGCAGCAAGACATGGATCAAGAGATGACGCAGGAGGAGATTCATTAGGAGATACAGTAGCAGGATATGAAACCGCAGGATATATAGCAGCAGGAGCAGATGGAACAGGAGATGCAGTAAGAGAACATTCAGCAGGAGATGTAGTAGGAGGAGATGCAACTGGACATGCAACAGCAGGAGGTACAGCAGCACCAGATGCAGCAGAAAGAGGTGAATAAGAGATGCAGCAGCAATTGATGCAGCAGGAATATGCTGGAGCCAGAGATGCAGAAGAAGTAGATGCAGAATCAGGAGATGCAGCAGGACATGCATGAGCAGGAAACACAGCAGCAGGATATGATGCAGAAGATGCACCACCAGCAGAAGCAGCAGCAGATGCAGAACCATATGCAGCAGAACATGCAGAAATTTATGCAGCAGGAGATACAGCAGCAGATGAAGCAGCAGATGCAGCTGGAGATGTAACATCACCAGAAGCAGCAGCAGATGCAGCAGCAAAGGATGCAGGATGAGATGCAGCAAGAATTGCATCAGCAGGAGATGCTGCTGGAATTTCAGTAGGATATGCAACAGTAAGAGACTTGGCAACAGAAGATGCAGCAGGATATGCAGCAGCAGCTGCATGTGCATGAGGTTTATCAGCAGAAGATGTAGAAGGAGATGCATATTCAGCAGGTGATGCACCAGGATATGCAGCAGGAGATTCAACAGAAGGAAATGCAGCAGGAAATCAGCCGGAGATGCAGCAGCAGGAGATGCAGGAAAAGAAGATGCAGCCGCATAAGATGCAGCATCAGGAGATTCAGCAGGAGATGCACCAGCAGGAAATGCATCAGCAGATTCTGCAGCAGGAAATTCCATAGGAGATTCAGCAGCAGGAGATTCAGTAGAAAATGCAGCAGGAGATGCAGCAGGAGATGTAGAAGAAGATTCAGCAGCAGGGGATGTAGTAGGAGATGCAGTAGGAGATACATCAGAAGGAATTGTAGCAGGAGATGCTGGAGGAGATTCTGCAGAAGATAATTTAGCAGAGGATGCAGCAAGAGATGAAATAGCAACATAGGCATCAGCAGTTACAGCAGGAAGTGCAGCAGGAGATTCAGCAGGAGATGCAGCAGCAGGAGATGCAGCCGCAGATGCCTTCAACAGGATATGCAGCTGAAATGCAGAAGCACTAGATGCATCCGTAAAAGATTGAGCAGCAGATGCAGCAGGAAATGGAGATGCTTCTGCAGATGCATCCGCAGAGGATGCAGCAGGAGATGAAGCAGCAGGCTATTCAGCAGCAGGAGATGAAGCAGTAGATGCAGCAGCATGAGATGCAGGAGGACATCAAGTAGAAGGAGATGCAGCAGCAGCAAATGTAGCAGGAGATGCAGCAGTTCATGAAGCATCAGGAAATGGAGCAGCAGATTAAGGAGATACAGCAGTAGGAAATGCAGCATAATATGCAGCAAGAGGTAATGCAGCAGGTGATGCAGCAGCAATAGATGCAGGAGCAGATGCATCAGGAGATGCTGATTCAGTAGGAGAGGTAGCAGCAGAAGATGCTGCAGAAGATGATGTAGCAGGATATGCAGCATCAGTAGATGAAACAGACCATAAAACAGCAGGATATGCAGAAGCAGGAGAATCAGCAGCAGGGGATGCCGCAGCAGATTCAACAGCAGATTCAGCAGGAAATGTATCAACAGTAGATGCAGAAGCAGGAGATGCATCAGAAGATGCATCAGCATGATATGAATCAGAAGATACAGCAGCAGGATATGCAGCAGGAGATGTAACAGCATGAAATGCACCAGCAGAGGCAGCAGCAGAAGATGCAGTGGGAGATAAAGAAAAAAATGAGGAAGCAGGAGCAGCCCCTGTTACTTGATGTCCTCATGCATCTCCTGCTGCTGCATCTGCTGCGTCATCTCCTGCTTCTGTACATCCTGCTGCTACATCTCCTGATGCATCCTCTGCATGAATCTGGTGATGCATCAGATTAAGTTACAGAAGGAGATGCAGCAGCAGGAGGTACCACAGAGGATGCAGCAGCAATCGATGCAGATGTAGATTCAGGAGGAGGACATAGAGAAGCAGGAGATGCAGTAGCACATGCAGCAGCAGATGCAGGAGATGAAGCAGTAGGAGAAGCAGCAGGAGGAGATTGAGCAGGAGATGCATCAGGAGGTGCAGCAGCAGGAGATGCAGCAGCCGGAGATGCAGCATTAGGAGATGTACCAGAGGATGTAGCAGCAGGAGCTGCAGCAGGTGATTCAGTAGAAGGTGATGCAGCAGTAGATGCAGCAGAAGTAAATTCAGCAGCAGAAGATGCAGCAGCAGGAGATTCAGCAACAGGAGATGCAGCAGTCAGAGATGCATCAGCAGAAGATGCATCAGCAGGAGTTCAGCAGCAGGAGATGCAGCAGGTGGTGATGCAGCATCAGGAGATGCATCAGTAAATGCAGCGGCAGGAGATGCAGCAAGAGGAGATGCAGCAGATTATGCAGCAGCAGGAGATGCAGCAGGAGATGTGGTAGGATTAGATTCAGCAGGAGATGCAGCAAGAGATTCAACAGCAGGAAATGCAGTAGGAGATGATGCAGATGGAGCTGGAGCAGCAGGAGATGCAGCAGGAGATGCAGTAGTAGGAGATGAAGCAGTATATGAAGCAGCAGCAGATGCAGCAGAAAATACTGCAGATGCAGCAGGAGGAGATTGATCAAGAGATGCAGCAGCAGGAGATTACGCAGGAGATACATCAGTAGATGATGCAGCAGCAGGAGATGCAGCCGCAGCAGATGCAGGAACATATTCGACAGCAGATTTAGTAGGAGTTGCAGCAACACGAGATGAAGCAGCAGCAGATGCATATTCATCAGGAGATGCAACAGGAAGAGATGCTTCAGCAGGTACAGCTTCATGAGATGTAGCACGAGACACAGAAAGCGATGCTATAGGAGAAGAGGCAGGAGGAGATGATGCAGCAGACCCAGTAGCAAGAGATGCAGAAGCAGAAGATGCAGCCGGAGATTCTGCAGCAGGAGATAAAGTATCAGGATCTGAAGAGAAGATGATGCAGAAGCTGGAGATGCAGCAGGAGATGCAATAGCAGACGTATCAGCAGGAGATGCAGCAGCATAAGATACAGCAGCAGCAGCAGATGCACAAGAAAATGGAGCAGGAGTTGAGGCAGGATAAGATGCAGTACCAGCAGATGCAGCAGGAGATGCAGCGTCTGGAGTTGAAGCAATAGAAGATGCTGCAGAAGATGCAGCAGCAGATGCATCAGGAGAAGCAGGAGCAGTAAATGCAGCAGCAGGAGATGCAGCAGCAGAGATGCAGGAGTAGGAGAGGCAGAAGCAGGAGATGTGGCAGCAAGACATCAAAAGGATATGCAGAAGCAGGAGATGCGGCAGCAGGAGAGGCACCATGTGATTCAGCAGGAGATGCAGCAGAAGATAGAGAAGCAGGAAATGCAGCAGCAGATGCAGGAGGAAATTTAGCAGGAGGAGAGGCAGCAGCAGGAGATGCAGCAGGAGATGCAGCAGCAGAAGATGCAACAGTAGATTCTGCTGCACCTCCTCTGCTGCCTCTCCTACTGCATCTCCTTCTGTTTCATCTTTTGTTGCATCTTCTGCTGCTGCATATCATGGTGCATATCCTCTTTCAACATCTCTTGCTGCATCTCCGGCTGCATCTCCTGCTGCATCTTCTGCTAGTGCATGTCCTGCTGCATTTCCTGCTGATGCATATCCTGCTGCTGTATTTCCTGTGCATCTCTTTCTGCTTTATCTTTTTCTGCATATCCTGCTGCATCTCATCCTGCTGGATCTCCTACTTAATCTCCTCCTACTACATCTTCAGCATATGCTGCTGCATCTGGTGCTGCTTCACCTATTGCTGCATCTCCTGCTATTGCATCTGCTGCTGCAACTCCTGCTACTTCATCTGCTGCTGAATCTACATCTCCTCTTTCGTCTGCTGCCTGCATCTCCTGCTGCTGCATCTCCTGCTGCTGCATCTCCTGCTAAAACTCCTTCTGCAGCATCTACTTTTGCATCTCCTTCATCTGCATCTCTTGAGGTATATTCTGCTGCATTTCCTTCTGCATCTCCTGCTGCATCTTCTGCTAGTGCATGTCCTGCTGCATTTCCTGCTGATGCATATCATGCTGCTGTATTTCCTGTGCATCCTATTCTGCTTTATCTTTTTCTGCATATCCTGCTGCATCTCATCCTGCTGGATCTCCTACTTAATCTCCTACTACTACATCTTCAGCATATGCTGCTGCATCATGTTCTGCTTCACCTATTGCTGTATCTCCTGCTATTGCATCTGCTGCTGCAACACCTGCTACTTCATCTGCTGCTGAATCTACATCTCCTCTTTCGTCTGCTGCTTGCATCTCCTACTACAACTTTTTCTGCAGCATCTACTTTTGCATCTCCTTCATCTGCATCTCTTGAGGTATATTCTGCTGCATTTCCTTCTGCATCTTCTCCTGCATCTTTTGTGGCTTCATCTCCTGCTGCTGTATCTCCTGCTGAAGAATGGCCTTCTGCTATATCTCCTGCTGCTGTATCTCCTTCTGAATGTGATGCTGAATCTACTGCTGAACATGCATCCCCTGCTGCTGCATTACCTCTTGCATCTCCTCTTGCAGCATATCTTGCTGCATTTCCTTCTGCTGCATCTCCTTCTGCGAAATCTCCTGCTGCGTCATCTCCCGCAGCATCTTCTGCTGCGTCATCTCCTACTGAATCTGCATCGCCTGATACTGCTGCTGCTGCATCTATTGCTGCTGCATCTGCTGCCTCTGCTGCCTCTGCAGCTGCATCTCCTGCTACTGCATCTCCTCTTGCTACATCTTCTGCTGCATTTCCGGATACTGCATCTCATTAATCTGCTGCTGCATCTGGTGCTGATTCCTGTACTGCTGCATCTCCTGCTACAATTCCTGCTGCTACATCTCCTGCCACTTGATGTCCCCCAGCATCTTCTGCTGCTGAATCTGATGCTTCATCTCCTGCTGCATCCTTTGCGGATGCATCTGTGGATGCATCTGCAGAAGCATCTCCATTTCCTGCTGCATCTGTTGCTCAGTCTTCTATGGATGCATCTAGTGCTTCTGCATTTCAGCTGCATATCCTGTTGAAGGCATCTGCGGCTCCATCTCCTGCTGCTACATCTCCTGCTAAATCTCCTGCTGCACTTCCTGCTGTAAATGCTGATGCCTATGTTGCTATTTCATCTCCTGCTGCATCTCCTGCTGAATCTGATGCTGCATCAGGTGCGGCTGCATCTTCTTTTTTTGCATCTCCTTCTGCTGCATCTCCGGCTGATTTCCTGCTGCATTTCCTTCTCTTGAATCTCCTGCTGAATATCCTGGTGTATCACCTGCTGAATATGCATCTCTTGATACATCACCTGCTGATAAACCTCATGCAGATGCATCTGCTGCTGCATATCCTGCTGCATCTGTTGTTCTCAACCCTCCTGCTGTTGCATATCCTACTGAATCTCCAACAGCATCTCCTGCTGATGCAATTCTTGCTGCATCTCATCCTGCATCCTTTGCTGCTTCATCTGCTGCTACTTCTGGTGATGCTACATCTCCAGCTGCATCTGCTTCTTCATCTGCTGCTGTTTCTCCTTCTGCATATGGTTCTGCATCTTGTGCTGCATCTGCTGCTGTTTCTGCTGCTGGTGTATCTCCTGCCTCATATCCTGCTGCTGTTCTCCTGCTGATGTATGTTTTGCTGCATCTCCTGTTGATGCATGTCCTGCTGCATCTCCTGCTGAATCTCCTCCTCCTGTATCTCCTGTTCCATCTCCTCCTGCTGCATCTACTGCTGCATCAATTGCTGCTGCATCTCCTGCTGCTTCATCTCATCCTGCTGCATCTCCTGCTGAATCTCCTGCTGCTGTGTCTCCTGCTGTTTCATAGACTGCTATTGCATCTCCTAATGAATCTCCTGCTGCTTCGTATATTGATCCATGTCCCGCTGCTGCATCTCCTGTTTCTGCATCTCCTTTTGCTTCGTCTGCTGCTGCGTCTCCTGCTGTATCTCATGTTGCACCTTCTATTGAAGCATCTCCTGCGTCATCTCCTTCTGCTGCATATCTTCCTGCTTCATCTCGTTCTGCATCACCTTGAGCGTCACCTGCTGCATCTCCTTCTGCATCACCTGGAGATGCATCTGCTGCTGCTGCATATTCATCTGCATTTCCTGCTGCAGCTCTTTCTGAATCTACTACTGCTGCATCTGCTGAATTTGCTGCTGCATCTGCTGCTGCTTCATCTACTGCTGAATCTCCTGATAGATCTCCTGCTGCTGCATCATCTGCTGCATCTGTTGCTGATTTCTATCCTGCTGCATTTACTTCCGATGAATCTCCTGCTATATTTCCTTCTGCTGCATCTTCTTCTCTTCATCTACTACTCTGCACTTCCTGCTGCTACATCTCCTAGTGCATATGCTGCTGCTGCATCTCCTGTTACTTCTGCTGCTGCTGCATTCCGTGCTGCATCTCCTCATTCTGCAACTCCTGCTACTATATCCGCTGCTGCTGCATTACCTGCTGCATCTCCTGATGCTGCAACTCCTTCTGCATCTCCTTAGAATCTCATTTCTTGCTTCATCTCCTGCTACTGCATCTCCTGCTGCACCTACAGCTGCTGCATCTCCTGCTGCACCTACAGCTGCTGCATCTCCTGCTGCATCTACAGCTGCTGCATTTCCTGCTGATTCTGCTGCTGCTGCATCTACTGCTGATGGGTCTGATGCTGCATCTCTTGCTCTTGCATCTCCTGCTGCATCTTCTGCTGCTACATTACCTGCTCTATCTCCTCCTACTGCATCTCCTTCTGCTGCATATCCTGTTTCTGTATATACTGCTGCCTTTCCTGCTGCTGCATGTCCTGCTGCTAAATCTCTTTCTGCGTCTCCTTCTTCTGAATCTCCTGCTGCTCGATGACCTTCTGCATCGACTTCTGATGCATGTCCTGCTACTGCATCTCCTCCTGCTTCATCTGCTTCAGCATCTACAGCTGATGCATCTCCTGCTAAATCTGCATCTCCTGCTGCATCTGCTTCTGCATCTCCTGCTGCTTCATCTCCTGATCTTGCATCTCCATCTGCTGAATCTCGTCCTGAATCTCCTGTGGCATCTCATGCTGCTACATATCCTGACGTATCTCCTTCTGAATATGCATCTCCTGCTGCTTTTCCTGCTGCTGAATCTCCTGCTGCTGAATCTCCTCTTTCTCCATCTCCTGCTGTATCTCCTGTTGCTGCATCATATCATGCTACTGCATATGATGAAGAATCTCTTCCTACTGCATTTTCTGCTGAATCTTCATTTCCTGCTGCATCTGCTCCTGCATCTCCTGCTGCTGCTGCATCTCCTGCTGCATCTCTTGGTGCTGCATCTTCTAGTGTTGCATCTCCTGCTTCATCTCATTGTGACTTAATTGCATAATTGAGGCGCATTAGGGAAATCGAATAACGCCCACAGGGAAGATACTAGCATGGAATGCTGCTGCTTCTGAATGTCTTCTCTTAAAGCGCTTTCACTGCAAAGTGAGACTTGTAGAAGTTTGAGTATACGCTTGTGTACTGTAACATCAGAACGGCTATTAAAGCCTCACTTGAAAATATCAGAGCGTTTAGCACAAGTACCGCAGGGTAGAAGCTACTATGAAATGCTGGCTCTCGTTAAAGTCTTCTCTGGAAACGCTTTCACTGTAAGCTGCAAAGCATCACTAACAGAACGTTTTAGTATAGGGTACTGAATTGTGACTTATGAAGGTGCTTTCTAATAAGTGAGTAACTGTGGCAGTGAAGATTCTAGCATGGAATAATGCTGCTACTGAATGTCTTCTCTTAGAGCGCTTTCACTGCAAAGCAAATCTTGCAGAAGTATCAGTCTAGGCTTTTAAACTGCAACATCAAAATGGCTATTAAAGCATCACTTCAAAATATTTAGCGCTTTCCCTGCAAGACAAGACTTGTTAAACTTTTAGTCTGGGCTTATGTACTGCAACATCAGAATGGCTAATAAAGCATCGCTTCAAAATATCAGGGTGTTCAGCAGAAATACCGCAGGGAAGATGCTACGATCAATTATTGACATTCGTCTAATTCTTCTCTGGATGCGCTTTCACTGCAAGGCAAGACTTGTAGAACTTTCAGTCTAGGCTCGTGTACTGCATCATCAGAATGGCTATTAAAGCGTCACTGCAAAATTTGAAATTGTTTAGAAAAAGTACCGCAAGGGCGCTGCTATGATCAAATGCTAGCTCTCATTAAAATCTTCTCTTGAAGCGCTTTCACTGCAAGCTGCAAAGCACGTCTATCAAAACGTTTAGTATTGATTACGGAATTGTGATTTAAGTGCGCCTATGGAGGAGCTTTAGTAAAAGTGAGTTAAGCCCGTATGGAAGACGCTAGCATGGAATGCTGCTGCTTCTGAATGTCTTCTCTTAGAGCGCTTTCACTGCAAAGAAAGACTTGTAGAACTTTCAGTCTAGGCTCGTGTCCTGTAACATCAGAATGGGTATTAAAGCCTCACTTCAAAATTTCAAATCGTTCAGAATAAGTACGGCAGGGAAGCTGCTGCGATCACATGCTGGCTCTCCTTAGTCTTCTCTGGAAGCGCTTTCACTGGAAGCTACAAAGCACGACTAACACAAAATTTTTGTATAGGGTACAGAACAGTTACTTTACTTCGTCTAATAACAAGCTAGTGAACATCGGTTGCAGGGAAGATGGTAGTACGGAATGCTGCTGCTACTGAATGTTTTCTCTTATAACACTTTCACTGCAAAGTACGACTAGAAGTTTCATTCTAGTCTTCTAAAGTATATCATCAACTAGTAAAGTGTCACTTCAAAATTTCAGAGCATTCAGCTAAAGAACCGCCAGGAAGCTTCTACCATCAAATGCTGGTTCTCGTTAGCGTCTTCTCTTATAGCGCTTTCACTGCAAGCTGTGAAGCACGACTAATACATTTTAGTTTAGGGTAATGCATTGTGACTTAACTGCGCCTGTTAACGCGCTTACAGAAAAGTAAGTATTTCAGGCAGTGCAGATGCTGGCATGAAACTACACTGCTTATTAATGTTTTCACTTTAGCGGTGGTACTGCAAAAGACGACTTGTAGAATTTCACTCTAGGCTTATGAACTCTAAGATCAGAATGGCTATTAAAGCCTCATTTCAAGAGTTGAGATCGTTCAGCACAAGTACCGCAGGGAAGCTGCTACCATCAAATTTTGGCTCTCGTTAGGATCCTTTCATGAAGAGCTTTCACTGCCAGCCTCAAAGCACGAAAACCGCAACCTTTTCACGTAGGCTAGTTATTAGCGACTTACTAACGCCTAATAACGCTCTTTAGGAAAAGAAAATATCTCCAGCAGGGAAGATGTTAGCATGGAATGCTTCTGCTTCTGAATGTCTTCTCTTAGAGCGCGATCACTGCAAACCGGTGATTTGAAAGCGTTTAGTGTGTTTGCAACTTGCATTGAGAGTCTTTCCAGTAAGACTCTAACGAGAGCCAGTGTCGGCTGTAGCATCTTTCCCGCGGTACTTACGTCGAATGCTCTGAAATTTTGACGTGACGCCTTCATAGCTATTTTGATGTTACCGTTCACAAAACGAGAATAAAAGTTCGACAAGTCTCCCTTTCCAGTGAAAGCGCTATAAGAGAAGACATTCAGAAGCTGCAGCATTCCGTGCTAACATCTTCGTTGTTAGATATTCACTTTTCCTAAAGCTCCTTATTAGTCTCTATCATGTCACTATTCTTTAACCTACGTAGTGTAACGTAGTGTTAGTCTTGTTTTGCATCTTGCAGTGAAAGCGCTTCCAGAGAAGACTCTAACGAGAGCAACCATTTGATGCTAGCAACTTCCCAAGGGTGCTTGTGCTCAATGCTTTCAAATCTTCAAGTGAAGCCTTACTAGCTTTGCTGATGTTACCGTTCACTAGCCCAGACGGAAAGTTCGATAAATCTTGGTTTGCAGTGATTGCGCTCTAAGAGAAGACATTCAGAAGCAGAAACATTCCATGCTAACATCTTCACTGCTGGCAATACGAATTTTTACTAAAACGCCGTAATAGACGGTGTTAAGTCCCTATTCACTAGCCTATGCTAATACGTTCTTTTAGTCGTGTTTGCAGCTTGCAGTGAAAGCGCTTCCAGAGAAGACTCTAACGAGAGCAACCATTTAATGGTAGCAACTTCCCAGGGGTAGTTCTGCTAAATGCTTTCAAATCTTCAAGTGAAGCTTTACTAGCCATGCTGATGTTACCGTTCACTAGCCTAGACCGAAAGTTCGATAAATCTTGGTTTGCAGTGATTGCGCTCTAAGAGAAGACATTCAGAAGCAGAAGCCTTCCATGCTAGCATCTTCCCTGCTGGAGATATTTTCTTTTCCTAAAGAGCGTTATTAGGCGTTAGTAAGTCGCTAATAACTAGCCTACGTGAAAAGGTTGCGGTTTTCGTGCTTTGAGGCTGGCAGTGAAAGCGCTTCATGAAAGGATCCTAACGAAAGCCAAAATTTGATGGTAGCAGCTTCCCTGCGGTACTTGTGCTGAACGATCTCAACTCTTGAAATGAGGCTTTAATAGCCATTCTGATCTTAGAGTTCATAAGCCTAGAGTGAAATTCTACAAGTCGTCTTTTGCCGTACCACCGCTAAAGTGAAAACATTAATAAGCAGTGTAGTTTCATGCCGGCATCTGCACTGCCTGAGATACTTACAGAAGGAGATGCAGAAAGAGATTCAGCAGCAGGAGATGCAGCAGCAGGAAAGTCAGCAGTATATAGAGAAGCAGGATATGCAGAAGGAGGAGATGCAGTAGGTGGAGATAGAGCAGATAATGCAACAGGAGATGCAGCAGGAGATGCAAAACCAAGAGATGCAGCATCAGACTCAGCAGCAGGAGATGCAGCAGCAGGAGATGCAGCAGGATATGCAGCAGCACTACGTGCAGCAGAGATGCAGTAGCAGGAGATGAGACATAAAAAAGATGCAGAAGGAGATGCAGAAGGAGTTGCAGAATCAGGAGATGCATCAGGAAATGCAGCAGCAGGGGAAGTAGTAACAGGAGATGCAGAAGAAGTTGCAGAATCAGGAAATGCAGCAGGGAATGCAGCAGCAGCAGGGAATGCACCAGCATCATATGCACTAGGAGATGTAGCAGCAGAGATGAAGAAGCAGGAGATACTACAGGCGATTCAGCCGGAGAGTCAGAAGTAGGAGATGCATCAGCAGGAGGTGCAGAGTAGTAGATAAAGAGAAGATGCAGCAGAAGGAAATAGAGCAGGAGAAGCAGCCGCAGTAAATGTAGCAAAAGAGAAAGAAGCAGCAGATGCAGCAGCAGATGCAGCAGAAGAGTATGCAACAGCAGATGCAGCAACAGGAGTTGCAGCAGCAGGAGATCTATCAGAAGATGCAGCAGTAGATGAAGCAGCAGCAGATGCAGCAGCAAATTCAGCAGATGCAGCAGTAGTAGATTCAGAAAGAGCTGCAGCAGGAAATGCAGATGAATATGCAGCAGCACAAGATACAGGAGGAGATGCATCTGCAGGTGACGCTCAAGGAGATGCAGCAGGAGATGCAGAACGAGATGAAGCAGCAACATATGCAGCAGAAGGAGATGACGCAGGAGATGCTTCAATAGAAGGTGCAACATGAGATACAGAATGAGACACAGCAGCAGACGAAGCAAAAGGATATGCAGAAAAAGGAGATGCAGCAGCAGGACATGGATCAAGAGATGAAGCAGCAGGAGATTCATTAGGAGATGCAGTAGCAGGATATGAAACAGCAGGAGATAGAGCAGGACATGCAGCAGGACATTCAGCAGGAGATGCAGCAGGAGGAGATGGAACAGGAGATGCAGTAGGACATGATACAGCAGCACCAGATGCAGCAGTAGATGCAGCAGAAGGAGATGAATAAGAGATACGGCAGCAATTGATGCAGCAGGAGATGCTGTAGTCAGAGATGCAGAAGAAGTAGATGCAGAATCAGGAGATACAGCAGGACATGAATCAGCAGGAGATGCAACAAAACATACATCAGCAGGAGACACAGCAGCAGGATATGTGGCAGTATATGCACCAGCAGTAGAAGCAGCAGGAGTTGCAACACCATAAGCAGCAGAAGATGCAGAACCATAGGCAGCAGAACATGCAGAACCATATGCAGCAGGTAAAAGAAGAGGCAGCCGCACCAGATGCAGCATCAGGAGATTCAGCAGGAGATGCATCAGCAGGAAATTCATCAGCAGATTCTGCAGCAGGAGGTTCATTAGAAAACGTAGCAGGAGTTTCAGTAGAAAATGCAGCAGGAGATATAGAAGGAGATTCAGCAGCAGGGGATGTAGTAGGAGACGCAGCAGAAGATACATTAGCAGGAATTGTAGCAGGAGAGGCTGGAGGAGATTCTGCAGAAGAAGATTCAGCAGGAGATGCAGCAGGAGATGAAATAGCAACATAGGCATCAGCAGTTACAGCAGGAAGTGCAGCAGGAGATTCAGCAGGAGATGTAGCAGCAGGAGATGCAGCCGCAGATGCTTTCAACAGGATATGCAGCTGAAATGCAGAACCACTAGATGCATCCGTAGAAGATTGAGCAGCAGATGCAGCAGGAAATGGAGATGCTTCTGCAGATGCATCCACAGATGCACCCGCAGAGGATGCAGCAGGAGATGAAGCCGCATGATATTCAGCAGCAGGAGATGAAGCAGCAGATGCAGCAGCAGGAGATGCAGGAGGACATCAAGTAGAAGGAGATGCAGCAGCAGCAAATGTAGTAGGAGATGCAGCAGTACATGAAGCAGCAAGAAATGGAGCAGCAGATTAAGGAGATGCAGCAGTACATGAAGCATCATGAAATGGAGCAGCAGATTAAGGAGATGCAGCAGTAGGAAATGCAGCATAATATGCAGCAGGAGGTAATGCAGCAGGTGATTCAGCAGCAGGTGATGCAGCTGCAGCTGCAGAGGCAGCATATGCAGCAGCAATAGATACAGCAGCAGATGCATCAGGAGATGCAGATTCAGTAGGAGATGTAGCAGCAGAAGATGCTGCAGAAGGAGATGCAGCAGGAGATGCAAGAGCAAGAGATGCAGCATCAGACCCATCAGCAGGAGATGCAGCAGCAGGAGATGAGGCATTATCATGAGATGCATTAAGAGGTGCAGCAGCAGGATAGGTAGCAGGAGATTTGGCAGGAGATGAAGCAGCAGCAGAGCAGCAGCAGATGCAGCAGTAGATGCAGGATCAGCAGATGCTGCAGCAGGAAATACTGAAGCAGATGCAGCAGGAAATGACATATGAGGTGATGAAGCCACAGATGCATCAGCTGAAGATGAAGCCGGAGATGCAGTAGCAGGAGGGGCATCAGCAGGTGCATTAGGAGATGAGGAAGCAAATGTAGAACGGTATAATGGAGGAAATGCAGCAGGAGATGCATCAAGAAATGATACGCAGAAGGAGATGCAGAAGGAGTTGCAGAATCAGGAGGTGCAGCAGGAAATGCAGCAGCAGGGGATGTAGTAGCAGGAGTTGCAGAAGGAGTTACAGAATCAGGAGATGCAGCAGGGAATGCAGCAGCAGCAGAAATAACAGGAGATGCAGCAGCATCATATGCTGTGGGAGATGTAGCAGCAGGAGATGAAGAAGCAGGAGATGCTACAGACAATTCAGCCAGAGAGGCAGAACGAGGAGATGCAGCATCAGGAAGTGCAGAGTAGTAGATGAAGAGGATACAGCAGAAGGAAATATAGCAGGAGATTCATCGACAGTACATGCAGCAGGAGAGAAAGCAGCAGCAGATACAGCATCAGATGCAGCATCAGATGCAGCAGCAGGAGATCTATCAGGAGATGCAGCAGTAGATGAAGCAGCAGCAGATTCAGCAGCAAATTCAGATGCAGCAGTAGTAGATTCAGAAAGAGCTGCAGCAAAAAATACCGTTAAATATGCAGCAGCAGGAGATGCATCTGCAGGTGATGCAGAAGGAGATGCAGCAGGTGACGCTCAAGGAGATGCAGCAGGAGAAGCAGAACGAGATGAAGCAGCAAGATATGCAGCAGAAGGAGATGACGCAGGAGATGCTTCAATAGAAGGTGCAACATGAGATACAGCAGGAGATGTAGCAGCAGAGGAAGCAAAAGGAGATGCAGAAAGAGGAGATGAAGCAGTAGGACATGGCTCAAGAGATGAAGCAGCAGGAGATTCAGCATGAGATGCAGCAGAAGGAGATGGAACGGGAGATGCAGTAGGAGGAGATTCAGCAGGAGATGCAGCAGGAGGAGATGCAGTAGAAGGAGATGAATAAGAGATGCAGCAGCAATTGATGCAGCAGGAGATGCTGGAGCCGGAGATGCAGAAGAAGTAGATGCAGAAGCAGGCGATGCCGCAGGACATGCATCAGCAGGAGTTGCAGCAAAACATACATCAGCAGGAGACAAAGGAGCAGGATATGAGTCAGGAGATGCACCAGCAGCAGAAGCAGCACCATATGCAGCACAATATACAGCAGGAGATACAGCAGTAGATGAAGCAGCAGATGCAGCTGGAGATGTAGCATCACCAGAAACAGCAGCAGGTACAGCAGCAAATGATGCAGGATGAGATGCAGCAAGAATTGCATCAGCAGGAGATGCTGCTGGAAATTCACTAGGATATGCAACAGGAAGAGACTTGGCAACAACAGATGCAGCAGGATATGCAGCAGCAGCTGCAGCTGCATGAGGTGTATCAGGAGGAGATGTAGCAGAGATGCATATTCGGCAGCAGATGCACCAGGATATGCAGCAGGAGATTCAAGAGAAGGAAATGCAGCAGGAAATCAGCCGGAGATGCATCAGCAAGAGATGCAGTAAAAGAAGATACAGCCGCACGAGATGCAGCATCAGATTAAGCAGGAGTTGCAGCAGCAGCAGAAGATGAAGTGACAGGAGATTCAGTAGCAGGAGATGCACCATCAGGAGATTCAGAAGGAGATGCATCAGCAGGAAATGCATCAGCAGATTCTGCAGCAGGAAATTCTGTAGGAGATTCTGCAGCAGGAGATCCAGTAGAAAAGGCAGCAGGAGATTCAGTAGAAAATGCAGTAGGAAATGCAGCAAGAGATGTAGAAGGAGATTTAGGAGCAGGGGATGTAGATGGAGATGCATCAGGAGATACATTAGCAGGAATTGTAGCAGGAGATGCTGGAGGAGATTCTGCAGAAGAATTTTCAGCAGGAGATGCAGCAGATGAAATAGCAACATAGGCATCAGCAGTTACAGCTGGAAGTGCAGCAGGAGATTCAGCAGGAGATGTAGCAGCAGGAGATGCAGCCGCAGATGCCTTCAACAGGATATGCAGCTGAAATGCAGAAGCACTGGATGCATCCTTAGAAGATTGAGCAGCAGATGCAGCAGGAAATGGAGGTGCTTCTGGAGATGCATCTGCAGATGCACCCGCAGAGGATGCAGCAGGAGATGAAGCAGCAGATGCAGCAGCAGGAGATGTAGGAGGACATCAAGTAGGAGGAGATGCAGCAGCAGCAAATGTAGCAGGAGATGCAGCAGTACATGAATCATCAGGAAATGGAGCAGCAGATTAAGGAGATGCAGCAGCAGGAAATGCAGCAGAATATGCAGAAGGAGGTAATGCAGCAGGTGATGCAGCAGCAGGTGATGCAGCTGCAGCTGCAGAGGCAGCAGATGCAGCAGCAATAGATGAAGCAGCAGATGCATCAGGAGATGCTGATTCAGTTGGAGATGTAGCAGCAGAAGATGCTGCAGCGGGAGATCCAGCAGGAGATGCAGCAGAAGGAAATGCAGCAAGATATGCTGCAGGAGGAGATGCAGTAGGATATGAAGCAGGAGATGCAGCAGCAGGAGATGCAGCAGGGGATGCATATTCAGCAGTAGATTCAGCATCACATCCAGAAGGAGATGAAGCAGCAGGAGATTTAGCAGGCGATGCAGCAGTAGATGAAGCAGCAGCATATGCAACAGCAGATGCACCAGATGGAGCAGAAAGAGATGCAGCAGGGGATGGAGCAGCAGATGCAACGGGAAATGGTGCATCAGCAGAGGCTTCCGCAGATGCATGAACAGAGGATGCATCAGGAGATGTAGCAGCAGGAGGTACAGAAGCAATAGATGATGCAGCAGATGCAGCAGCAGGAGATGCAGGAGGACATCAAGTAACAGGGGCTGCTCCTTCTTCCTCTTTTTTTCTAAATCTCCCGCTGCATCTTCTGCTGATGCCTCTGCTGGTGCATTTCCTGCTGTTACATCTCCTGCTGCATATCCTGCTGCTGTATCTTCTGATTCATATCATGCTGATGCATCTTCTGATGCATCTCCTGCTTCTGCATCTACTGTTTCCTGCTGAATCTGCTGCTGATTCAGCTGCTGCATCCCCTGCTGCTGATTCTCCTGCTTCTGCATATCCTGCTGCTTTATGGTCTGTTTCATCCACTGCTGCTGCATATCCTGCTACATCTTCTGTTCCTACATTTCCTTCTGCTGCATCTGCTACTGCATCTCCTGTTGCATCTCCTTCTGCTGTATCTCCTGCTGAAAATACTGCTGCATCTCCTACGGCTGCATCTCCTGCAGCTGAATCTACCGCCGCGGTGCTGTGGTTTCATCTCCTGCTGCATCTCCTGTTGCTGCATCTCCTTCAGAATATCCTGATGATGCAGATGGAGCAGCTGTAGCAGCAGGAGATGCAGAAGGTGATACAGCAGGAGATGCCCCAGCAGGAAATGGAGCAGGAGATATAGCAGCAGGCCAAGCAGCAGTAGATGCAGCAGCAATATATGCAGCAAAAGGAGATGAAGAAAGAGATGCAGCAGCAGGAGATGCAGAAGCAGATGCAGCAGCAGGAGATGCACGAGGACATCCATCAGCAGGAGATGCAGCAGCAGGTGATGCAGCAGCAGGAGATGCTGCGAGATATGCAGAAGCAGGATATGTAGCAGCAGGAGATGTGGTATGAGATGCAGAAGCAGGAGATTCAGCAGCAGATGCAGCAGGAGATGTAACACCAGCAGATGCAGCAGCAGGAGATGAAGTATCAGATGCAGGAGCAGGAAATGCCGCAGTAGGAAATTCAGCAAGAGGAGATGCAGCAGGAGTTGCAGCAGAAGGAGATGCAGCATTAGAAAATGCATCAGGAAATGCATCAGCAGCTGCAGCCGCAGGAGATACAGCAGCCGCAGCTGCAGCCGCAAATGCACCAGCAGGAGATGCAGCAGAGTTTGGAGCAGCAGGAGATAAAGAATCATGAGATCCAGCAAGAAAGCACCATCATACGATGAATACGCAGATGCAACAGAAGGATATGGAGCAGAAGAGGCAGCCGCAAGAGATGGAGCAGGAGGTGCAACTGCAAGAGATGGAGCAGGAGGTGCAGCAGGAGATGCAGTAGCAGGAGATGTAGCAGCAGGATATGCAGCAAGAGACTGAGCAAGAGGAGATGTACCCTGAGATGCAGCAGCAGGAAGTGCAGCGGGAGATGTAGAAGCAGACGAAGCAGCAGGAGATGCAGCAGCAAGATAGGCATCAGAAGGAGATAAAGCAGGAGATGTAAAAGCAGGAGATTAAGCTACAGGAGATGCATTAGGAGATGCAGTAGCAAGAGATACAGCATCAGGAGATGCAGCAGCAGTAGATGCAGGAGCAGATTCAGAAGCAAAAGATATAGCAACAGGAGATGCAGCTGCAGGAAATTCAGGAGGAGATGTAGCAGCAGAAGCAGCAGGTAATGCAGCAGCAGTAGATGAAGTAGGGTTAGAAGCAGCTGGAGATGCAGCAGGGTATGCAACAGCAGGAGATTCAGCAGGAGGAGATGAAGCAGGGGAGATGCATCATGAGATGAATCTGCTGATGCATCAGAGGAAGTTGCAGAAGGAGATGCATCAGCAGGAGGTTCAGCAGAGGATGCAGCAGCAATCGATGCAGGTGGAGATCCAGGAGGAGGACATAGAGAAGCAGGAGATGCAGTAACACATGCAGCAGCAGATGCAGGAGATGAAGCAGTAGGAGAAGCAGCAGGAGGAGATTGAGCAGGAGATGCATCAGGAGGTGCAGCAGCAGGAGATGCAGCAGCCGGAGATGCAGCATTAGGAGATGTACCAGAGGATGTAGCAGCAGGAGCTGCAGCAGGGGATTCAGTAGAAGGTGATGCAGCAGTAGATGCAGCAGAAGTAAATTCAGCAGCAGAAGATGCAGCAGCAGGAGATTCAGCAACAGGAGATGCAGCAGTCAGAGATGCATCAGCAGAAGATGCATCAGCAGGAGTTCAGCAGCAGGAGATGCAGCAGGTGGAGATGCAGCAAGAGGAGATGCAGCAGATTATGCAGGGGCAAGAGATGCAGCAGGAGATGTGGTAGGATTAGACTCAGCAGTAGATGCAGCAGGAGATTCAGCAGCAGGAGATGCATCAGGAAATGATGCAGATGGAGCTTCAGAAGCAGGAGATGCACAATGAGAAGCGGCAGGAGATGCAGTAGTAGGAGATGAAGCAGTATATGAAGCAGCAGCAGATGCAACAGAAAGTACTGCAGATGCAGCAGGAGGAGATTGATCAAGAGATGCAGCAGCAGGAGATTACGCAGGAGATGCATCAGTAGATGATGCAGCAGCAGGAGATGCAGCCGCAGCAGATGCAGGAACATATTCGACAGCAGATTCAGTAGGAGTTGCAGCAGCAGGAGATGAAGCAGCAGCAGATGCATCAATAGATGCATATTCATCAGGAGATGCAGCAGAAAGAGATGCTTCAGCAGGTACAGCTTCATGAGATGTAGCACGAGATACAGAAGGAGATGCTGTAGGAGAAGAGGCAGGAGGAGATGATGCAGCAGACCCAGTAGCAAGAGATGCAGAAGCAGAAGATGCAGCCGGAGATTCTGCAGCAGGAGATGAAGCATCAGGATCTGCAGAGAAGATGATGCAGAAGCAGGAGATGCAGCAGGAGATGCAACAGCAGACGTATCAGCAGGAGATGCAGCAGCATAAGATACAGCAGCAGTAGCAGATGCACAAGAAAATGGAGCAGGAGTTGAGGCAGGATAAGATGCAGTACCAGCAGATGCAGCAGGAGATGCAGCGTCTGGAGTTGAAGCAATAGAAGATGCTGCAGAAGATGCAGCAGCAGATGCATCAAGATAAGCAGGAGCAGGAGATGCAGCAGCAGGAGATGCAGAAGCAGAGATGCAGGAGTAGGAGAGGCAGAAGCAGGAGATGTGGCAGCAAGACATCAAAAGGATATGCAGAAGCAGGAGATGCGGCAGCAGGAGAGGCACCATGTGATTCAGAAGGAGATGCAGCAGAAGATAGAGAAGCAGGAGATGCACCAGCAGATGCAGCCACAGAAGATGCAGGAAATGCATCAGCTGATGCAAGAGGAGATTTAGCAGGAGGAGATTTAGTAGGAGGAGAGGCAGCAGCAGAAGATGCAGCAGTAGATTCTGCTGCATCTCCTCTGCTGCCTCTCCTACTGCATCTCCTCCTGTTTCATCTTTTGTTGCATCTCCTGCTGCTGCATATCATGGTGCATATCCTCTTTCAACATCTCTTGCTGCATCTCCGGCTGCATCTCCTGCTGCATCTTCTGCTAGTGCATGTCCTGCTGCATTTCCTGCTGATGCATATCATGCTGCTGTATTTCCTGTGCATCCTATTCTGCTTTATCTTTTCCTGCATATCCTGCTGCATCTCTTCCTGCTGGATCTCCTGCTTAATCTCCTCCTACTACATCTTCAGCATATGCTGCTGCATCATGTTCTGCTTCACCTATTGCTGCATCTCCTGCTATTGCATCTGCTGCTGTAACTCCTGCTACTTCATCTGCTGCTGAATCTACATCTCCTCTTTCGTCTGCTGCTTGCATCTCCTACTACAACTCCTTCTGCAGCATCTACTTTTGCATCTCCTTCATCTGCATCTCTTGAGATATATTCTGCTGCATTTCCTTCTGCATCTTCTCCTGAATCTTTTGTGGCTTCATCTCCTGCTGCTGTATCTCCTGCTGAAGAATGGCCTTCTGCTATATCTCCTGCTGCTGCATCTCCTTCTGAATGTGATGCTGAATCTACTGCTGAACATGCATCCCCTGCCGCTGCATTACCTCTTGCATCTCCTCTTGCAGCATATCTTGCTGCATTTCCTTCTGCTGCATCTCCTTCTGCGAAATCTCCTGCTGCGTCATATGCCGCAGCATCTACTGCTGCTACATCTCCTACTGAATCTGCATCACCTGATACTGCTGCTGCTGCATCTATTGCTGCTGCATCTGCTGCCTCTGCAGCTGCAGCTGCATGTCCTGCTACTGCATCTCCTCTTCCTGCATCTTCTGCTGCATTTCTGACTACTGCACCTTCTGAATCTGCTGCTGCATCAGCTGCTGATTCCTGTACTGCTGCATCTCCTGCTACAATTCCTTCTGCTACATCTCCTGCCACTTGATGTCCTCCAGCATCTTCTGCTGCTGCATTTGCTGCTTCATCTCCTGCTGCATACTCTGCGGATGCATCTGCGGATGCATCTGCAGAAGCATCTCCTTTTCCTGCTGCATCTGCTGCTCAGTCTTCTACGGATGCATCTAGTGCTTCTGCATTTCAGATGCATATCCTGTTGAAGGCATCTGCGGCTGCATCTCCTGCTGCTGCATCTCCTGCTGAATCTCCTGCTGCACTTCCTGCTGTAACTGCTGATGCCTATGTTGCTGTTTCATCTCCTGCTGCATCTGCTGCTGAATCTTCTTCTGCAGAATCTCCTCCAGCATCTCCTGCTACAATTCCTGCTGATGTATCTCCTGATGCATCTCCTACTACATCCCCTGCTGCTGAAACTCCTTCTATATCTCCTGCTGCATCTCCTGCTGCATTTTCTACTGAATCTCCTGCTACGTTTTCTATTGAACCTCCTGCTGCAGAATCTCATATGGAATTTCCTGCTGCAGAATCTGCTGATGAATTTCCTGCTGATGCATCTCCTGCTGCTGAATCTCCTGCCTCTTCATCTTCTGCTGCTGCTGCAACTCCTGCTGAATCTGCTGCGGCATCTGGTGCGGCTGCATCTTCTTTTCCTGCATCTCCTTCTGCTGCAGCTCCGGCTGATTTCCTGCTGCATGTCCTTCTCTTGAATCTCCTGCTGCATATCCTGGTGCATCTGCTGCCGAATATGCATCTCCTGCTACATCTCCTGCTGATACACCTCATGCAGCTGCATATGCTGCTGCATATCCTGCTGCTTCTGATGTTGCCAAATCTCTTGCTGTTGCATATACTACTGAATTTCCAGCAGTATCTCCTGCTGATGCAATTCTTGCTGCATCTCATCCTGCATCCTTTGCTGCTGCATCTGCTTCTGCTTCTGGTGATGCTACATCTCCAGCTGCATCTGCTGCTGTATCTCCTTCTGCATATGGTTCTTCATCTTGTGCTGCATATGGTTCTGCATCTTCTGCTGCATATGGTGCTGCAGCTGCTGCTGTTTCTGCTGCTGGTGCATCTCCTGCCTCATATACTGCTCCTGTGTCTCCTGCTGATGTATGTTTTGCTGCATCTCCTGCTTCTGCATCTACTTCTTCTGCATCTCCGTCTCCAGCATCTCCTACTGCATCTCTTATTCATCTCCTTCTGCTGCATACACTGCTGCATCTGGTGATGCTGTACCTCCTCCTGTTGCATTCTCTGCTGCATCTCCTCCTGCTGCATCTCCTGCTGAATCTCCTCCTCCTGTATCTCCTGTTCCATCTCCTCCTGCTGCATCTCCTTAATCTGCTGCTCCATTTCCTGATGATTCATGTACGGCTGCATGTCCTGCTACATTTGCTGCTGCTGCATCTCCTTCTACTTGATATCCTCCTGCACGTCCTGCTGCTGCACCTGCTGCTTCATCTCCTGCTGCTGTATAGCCTGCTGCTACATCTCCTGCTGCATCCTCTGCGAATGCATCTCATGAAGCATCTCCATTTCCTGCTGCATATGATGCTCAATATTTTACGGATGCTTCTAGAGCTTATGCATTTCAACTGCATATCCTGTTGAAGGCATCTGCGGCTGCATCTCCTGCTGCTACATCTCTCGCTGAACCTCCTGCTGCACTTCCTGCTGTAACTGCTGATGCCTATGTTGCTATTTCATCTCCTGCTGCATCTCCTGCTGAATCTTCTTCTGCAGAATCTCCTCCAGCATCTCCTGCTACAATTCCTGCTGATGTATCCCCTGATGCATCTCCTACTGCATCCCCTGCTGCTGAACCTCCTTCTACATCTCCTGCTGCATCTCCTGCTGCCTTTTCTACTGAACTTCCTGCTGCAGAATCTCCTACGGAATTTCCTGCTGCAGAATCTGCTGATGAATTTCCTGCTGATGCATCTTCTGCTGAATCTCCACATCATCATTTCCTGCTGATGCATCTCGTGCTACTTCTGCTGCTGGTGCATCTCCTGTTTCATATCCTGCTGCTGTGTCTCCTGCTGATATATTTTTTGCTGCATCACCTGCTGATGCATGTCCTGCCGCAATCCCCTCCTTCTGCATCTACTTCTTCTGCATCTCCAGCTCCAGCATGTCCTGCTGCATCATTTGCTGCTGCATCTCTTATTCATCTCCTTCTGCTGCATATACTGCTGCATCTGGTGCTGCTGTACCTCCTCCTGCTGCAGCTCCTGTTGCTGCATCTCCTGCTGAATCTTCTCCTGCATCTCCTGTTCCATCTCCTCCTGCTGCATCTCCTAATGAATACCCTGCTGCTTCATCTCTTGATCCTTGTCCTGCTGCTGCATCTCCTGTTTCTGCATCTCCTTTTGCTTCGTCTGCTGCTGCGTCTCCTGCTGTATCTCATGTTGCACCTTCTATTGCTGCATCTCCTCCTGCTGCATCCCCTGCTGCATCAATTGCTGCTGCATCTCCTGCTGCTTCCTCTCTTGCTGCTGCATGTCCTGCTGCTATATCTCCTTTTGCAATTCCTGCTGCTTCATCTTATCCTGCTGCATCTCACGCTGAATCTCCTGCTGCTATATCTCCTGCTGTTTCACATTCTGCTACTACATCTCCTAATCAAGCTCCTCCTACTTCATCTCTTGATCCATGTCCTGCTGCTGCATCTCCTCTTTCTGCATCTCCTTTTGCTTCGTCTGCTGCTGCGTCTCCTGCTGTATCTCATGTTGCACCTTCTATTGAAGCATCTCCTGCGTCATCTCCTTCTGCTGCATACCTTGCTGCTTCATCTCGTTCTACATCTCCTGCTGCATCTCCTTGAGTGTCACCTGCTGCATCTCCTGCTGCATCACCTGCAGATGCATCTCCTGCTGTATCTCCTGCTGCTGCATATTCATCTGCATTTACTGCTGCAGCTCTTTTTTAATCTACTACTGCTGCATCAGCTGAATTTTCTGCTGCATCTGCTGCTGCTTCATCTACTGCTGTATCTTCTGATAGATCTCCTGCTGCATCTCCTGCTACTGCATCTCCTGCTGCATCTGATGCTGCTTTCTCTCCTGCTGCATTTACTGCCGATGAATCTCCTGCTATATTTCCTTCTGTTGCACCTTCTTTTCTTCATCTACTACTACGCACTTCCTGCTGCTGCATCTCCTCCTTCTGCATCTCCGGCTGAATCGACTGTAGCATCTCCTACTTCTTCATCTCCTGCTGCTACATCTCCTACATCTGCTGCATCTCCTGTTACTTCTGCTGCTGCTGCATTCCCTGCTGCATCTCCTGATTCTGAAACTCCTTCTGCATCTCCTGCTACTACATCCCCTGATGCTGCATTTCCTGATGCTGCAACTCCTTCTGCATCTCATTTCTTACTTCACCTCCTGCTATTGCATCTCCTGCTGCACTATCTGCTGCTTCACTTCCGGCTGCTGCATCTGCTGATACTGCATGTGCTACTGCATTTCCTGCTGCATCTTCTGCTGCTGCATCTACTGCTGATGAGTCTGATGCTGCATCTCTTGCTCTTACATCTCCTGCTGCATCTCCTCCTGCTTCATATCCTGCTTGTCTATATACTGCTGCCTTTCCTGCTGCTGCATCTCTTGCTGCTGAATCTCTTTCTGCATCTCCTTCTTCTGAATCTCCTGCTGCTCTATTACCTTCTGCATCGACTCCTGCTGCATATCTTGCTGCTGCATCTCCTCCTGCTGCATCTGCTTCTGCATCTCCTGCTGCTTCATCTCCTGCTCTTTCATCTCCTTCTGCTGAATCTCATCCTGAATCTCCTGTGGCATCTCATGCTGCTACATATCCTACTACATCTCCTGACGTATCTCCCTCGGAATATGCATCTCCTGCTGCTTCTCCTGCATGAAGGAGATGCAGCAGATTATGCAGCAGCAGGAGATGCAGCAGGAGATGTGGTAGGATTAGATTCAGCAGGAGATGCAGCAGGAGATTCAGCAGCAGGAGATGCAGCAGGAGATGCAGCAGGAGATGCAGTAGTAGGAGATGAAGCAGTATATGAAGCAGCAGCAGATGCAGCAGAAAATACTGCAGATGCAGCAGGAGGAGATTGATCAAGAGATGCAGCAGCAGGAGATTACACAGGAGATGCATCAGTAGATGATGCAGCAGCAGGAGATGCAGCCGCAGCAGATGCAGGAACATATTCGACAGCAGATTTAGTAGGAGTTGCAGCAG
The DNA here is from genome assembly GCA_033459285.1 of Clamator glandarius. NCBI lineage: Eukaryota > Metazoa > Chordata > Aves > Cuculiformes > Cuculidae > Clamator > Clamator glandarius. The sequence goes on from JAUNZM010000625.1 coordinate 3,156,632, forward strand.
CACGAGATGAAGCAGCAGCAGATGCATATTCATCAGGAGATGCAGCAGGAAGAGATGCTCCAGCAGGTACAGCTTCATGAGATGTAGCACGAGACACAGAAGGAGATGCTGTAGGAGAAGAGGCAGGAGGAGATGATGCAGCAGACCCAGTAGCAAGAGATGCAGAAGCAGAAGATGCAGCCGGAGATTCTGCAGCAGGAGATGAAGCATCAGGATCTGCAGAGAAGATGATGCAGAAGCAGGAGATGCAGCAGGAGATGCAACAGCAGACGCATCAGCAGGAGATGCAGCAGCAGAAGATACAGCAGCAGCAGCAGATGCACAAGAAAATGGAGCAGGAGTTGAGGCAGGATAAGATGCAGTACCAGCAGATGCAGCAGGAGATGCAGCGTCTGGAGTTGAAGCAATAGAAGATGCTGCAGAAGATGCAGCAGCAGATGCATCAGGAGAAGCAGGAGCAGTAAATGCAGCAGCAGGAGATGCAGCAGCAGAGATGCAGGAGTAGGAGAGGCAGAAGCAGGAGATGTGGCAGCAAGACATCAAAAGGATATGCAGAAGCAGGAGATGCGGCAGCAGGAGAGGCACCATGTGATTCAGCAGGAGATGCAGCAGAAGATAGAGAAGCAGGAGATGCACCAGCAGATGCAGCCGCAGAAGATGAAGGAAATGCATCAGCGAATGCAGGAGGAGCTTTAGCAGGAGGAGATTTAGCAGGAGGAGAGGCAGCAGCAGGAGATGCAGCAGGAGAGGCAGCAGCAGGAGATGCAGCAGCAGGAGATGCAGCAGTAGATTCTGCTGCATCTCCTCTGCTGCCTCTCCTACTTCATCTCCTCCTGTTACCTCTTTTGTTACATCTCCTGCTGCTGTATATCATGGTGCATATCCTCTTGCTACATTCTCGGGCTGCATCTCCTGCTGCATCTTCTGCTAGTGCATGTCCTGCTGCATTTCCTGCTGATGCATATCCTGCTGCTGTATTTCCTGTGCATCCTATTCTGCTTTATCTTTTTCTGCATATCCTGCTGCATCTCTTCCTGCTGCATCTCTTGCTTAATCTCCTACTACTACATCTTCAGCATATGCTGCTGCATCTAGTGCTGCTTAACCTATTACTGCATCTCCTGCTATTGCATCTGCTGCTGCAACTCCTGCTACGTCATTCTCTGCTGAATCTACATGTCCTCTTTTGTCTGCTGCCTGCATCTCCTACTGCTGCATCTCCAGCTGCTGCATTTCCTGCTACAATTCCTTCTGCAGCATCTACTTTTGCATCTCCTTCTTCTGCATCTCTTGAGGTATATTCTGCTGCATTTCCTTCTACATCTTCTCCTGCATCTTTTGTGGCTTCATCTCCTGCTGCTGTATCTCCTGCTGAAGAATCGCCTTCTGCTATATCTCCTGCTGCTGCATCTCCTTCTGAATCTACTGCTGAACATGCATCCCCTGCTGCTGCATTACCTCTTGCATCTCCTCTTGCAGCATATCTTACTGCATTTCGTTCTGCTGCATCTCCTGCTGCATCTCCTGCAGAATCTCCTGCTGCGTCATCTGCCGCAGCATCTTCTACTGCTACATCCCCTACTGAATCTGCATCGCCTGATACATCTGCTGCTGCATCTATTGTTGCTGCATCTGCTGCCTCTGCATCTTCTGCTGCATCTCCTGCTATTGTATCTCCTCTTCCTGCATCTTCTGCTGCATTTCCGGCTACTGCATCTCCTTAATCTGCTGCTGCATCTGCTGTTGATTCCTGTACTGCTGCATCTCCTGCTACAATTCCTGCTGCTACATCTCCTGCCACTTGATGTCCATCTGCAGATGCATCTGCAGAAGCATCTCCATTTCCTGCTGCATCTGCTGCTCAGTCTTCTACGGATGCATCTAGTGCTTCTGCAATTCAGCTGCATATCCTGTTGAAGGCATCTGCGGCTGCATCTCCTGCTGCTACATCTCCTGCTGAATCTCCTGCTGCACTTCCTGCTGTAACTGCTGATGCCTATGTTGCTATTTCATCTCCTGCTGCATCTCCTGCTGAATCTTCTTTTGCAGAATCTTCTTCTGCAGAATCTCCTCAGAATTTCCTGATGCTGCTTCTGGTAATGGTACATCTCCAGCTGCATCTGGTGCTGCTTCTGCTGCTGGTGCATCTCCTGCTGCATATGGTTCTGCATGTTCTGCTGCATATGGTTCTGCATCTTCTGCTGCACATGGTGCTGCATCTGGTGCTGCTTCTGCTGCTGGTGCACCTCCTGCCTCATATCCTGCTGCTGTGTCTCCTGCTGATGTATGTCCTGCTTTATCTCCTGATTCTGCATCTACTTCTTCTGCATCTCCAGCTCCAGCATCTCCTGCTGCATCAATTGCGGCTGTATCTCTTATTAATCTCCTTCTGCTGCATATACTGCTGCATCTGGTGCTGCTGTTCCTCCTCCTTCTGCATCTCCTGTTCCATCTCCTCCTGCTGCATCTCCTGCTGAATGTCCTTCTACATCTCCTGCTGCTATATCTCCTGCTGTTCCATATCCTGCTACTGCATCTCCTAATGAATCTCCTGCTGCTTCATCTCTTGATCCATCTCCTGTTTCTGCATCTCCTTTTGCTTCGTCTGCTGCTGCATCTCCTGCTGTATCTCATGTTGCACCTTCTATTGAAGCATCTCCTGCGTCATCTCCTTCTGCTACATATCTTGCTACTTCATCTCGTTCTGCATCTCCTGCTGCATCTCCTTGAGCGTCACCTGCTGCATCTCCTTCTGCATCACCTGCAGATGCATCTGCTGCTGCTGCATATTCATCTGCATTTCCTGCTGCAGCTCTTTCTGAATCTACTACTGCTGCATCAGCTGAATTTGCTGCTGCATCTGCTGCTGCTTCATCTCCTGCTCTTGCATCTCCTTCTGCTGAAACTCCTTCTTTGTCCTCAGCTGGTGTATCTGTGGCTTCATCACCTGATATGTCATCTCCTGCTGCATCTGCTGCAGTATTTCCTACTGCAGTATCTGCTGATCCTGCATCTACTGCTGCATCTCCTGGTGCATCTGCTACTGCTCTGCTGCTGCTTCATCTCCTGCTAAGTCTCCTGCTACATATCCTGCTGCTGAACCTCTTATTGCATCTCATGATAATGTTTCATCTCCTGCTACTGCATCTCCTACTGTACCTTCTGCTGCTGCATTTCCTGCTACATCTTCTGCTGCTGCATCTCCTGCTAATGGGTCTGATGCTGCATCTCTTGCATGTCCTGCTGCATCTACTGCTCCTACAGTACCTGCTTTATCTCCAAATACTTCATCTCCTCCTGCAACATATCCTGCTTCTCTATATACTGCTGCCTTTCCTGCTGCTGCATCTCCTGCTGCTGAATCTTTTTCTACATCTCCTTCTTCTGAATCTCCTACTGCTCTATTACCTTCTGCATCGACTACCGCTGCATGTTCTGCTGCTGCATCTCCTCCTGCTGCATCTGCTTCTGCATATCCTGCTGATGCATCTCCTGCTCTTGCATCTCCTGCTGCTGAATCTCCTCATGAATCTCCTGCGGCGTCTGAAGCTACTGCATATCCTGCTACATTTCCTGACGTATCTCTTTCTGAATATGCATCTCCTGCTGCTTCTCCTGCTGCTGAATCTCCTGCTGCTGAATCTCGTCCTGCTGAATCTCCTGCTGCTGCGTCTGCTTCATCATATCATGCTGCTGCATATGTTGAAGAATCTCTTCCTTCTGCATCTTTTGCTGAATCTTCATTTCCTGCTGCATCTGCTTCTGCATCTCCTGCTGCAGAAGCAGGAGGAGTGGCAACAGCTGGAGATGCATCAGGCGATGCTTATTCAGAAGGAGATGCAGCAGGAGATTCAGCATGATATGTAGAAGCATGAGATGCCGCAGGAGATTCATCAGGAAATTCATCAGCAAATGATGCAGCAGCAGGAGAAGAAGCAGGAGATGCAGCAGCAGCAGGAGATGCAGAAGCAGATGCAGCAGTAAATGAAGATTCAGCAGAAGTTGCAGTAGGAAGAGATTCTTCAACATATGCAGCAGCATGATATGATGCAGCAACAGGAGATACAGCAGGATATGGAGAAAGAGGAGATGATGCAGCAGACGCAGCAGCAGGAGATTCAGCAGCACGAGATGCAGCAGCAGGAGATTCAGAGCAGGTGAAGCAGCAGGAGATGCATATTCAGAAGGAGATGCAGCAGGAGATTCAGCATGATATGTAGAAGCATGAGATGCCGCAGGAGATTCATCAGGAGATTCATCAGCAAATGATGCAGCAGCAGGAGAAGAAGCAGGAGATGCAGCAGCAGCAGGAGATGCAGAAGCAGATGCAGCAGTAAATGAAGATTCAGCAGAAGTTGCAGTAGGAAGAGATTCTTCAACATATGCAGCAGCATGATATGATGCAGCAACAGGAGATACAGCAGGATATGGAGAAAGAGGAGATGATGCAGCAGACGCAGCAGCAGGAGATTCAGCAGCACGAGATGCAGCAGCAGGAGATTCAGAGCAGGTGAAGCAGCAGGAGATGCATATTCCGAGGGAGATACGTCAGGAGATGTAGTAGGATATGTAGCAGCATGAGATGCCACAGGAGATTCAGGAGGAGATTCAGCAGAAGGAGATGCAAGAGCAGGAGATGAAGCAGCAGGAGATGCAGAAGCAGATGCAGCAGGAGGAGATGCAGAAGCAGGAGATGCAGAAGCAGATGCAGCAGGAGGAGATGCAGCAGCAAGACATGCAGCAGGAGTCGATGCAGAAGGCAATAGAGCAGCAGGAGATTCAGAAGAAGGAGATGCAGAAAGAGATTCAGCAGCAAGAGATGCAGCAGCAGGAAAGGCAGCAGTATATAGACAAGCAGGATATGAAGCAGGAGGAGATGCAGCAGGAGATGTAAGAGCAAGAGATGCAGCATCAGACTCATCAGCAGTAGATGCAGCAGCAGAAGATGCAGCAGGAAATGCAGCAGCACATGCAGTATCAGCAGATGCAGCAGCAGGAAGTGAAGCAGCAGATGGTGCAGCAGGAGATGCAGTAGCAGGAGGTGAAGTAAGAAATGAGATGCAGAAGCAGATGCAGAAGGAGTTGCAGCATCAGGGGATGTAGTAGCAGGAGATGCAGAAGGAGTTTCAGAATCAGGAGATGCAGCAGGGAATGCAGCAGCAGCAGAAGTAACAGGAGATGCAGCAGATGTAGGAGATGTAGCAGCAGGAGATGAAGAAGTAGGAGATGCTACAGTCAGGAATGCTGCAGCAGGAAGTGCGTAGTAGTAGATGAAGAAAAGAAGGTGCAACAGAAGGAAATATAGCAAGAGATTCATCGGCAGTAAATGCATCAGGAGAGAAAGCAGCATCAGATGCAGCATCAGATGCAGCATCAGATGCAGCAGCAGATGCAGCAGGAGATGCAGTAGCAGGAGATGCAGCAGGAGATCTATCAGAAGATACAGCAGTAGATGAAGCAGCAGCAGATGCAGTAGAAAATTCAGCTGATGCAGCAGTAGTAGATTAAAAAAGAGCTGCAGCAGTAAATGCAGAGGAATATGCAGCAGCAGGAGATACAGCAGGAGATGCATCTGCAGGTGATGCAGCAGGAGATGCAGCAGGTGACACTCAAGGAGATGCAGCAGGAGATGTAGAACGAGATGAAGCAGCAAGGTATGCAGCAGAAGGAGATGACGCAGGAGATGCTTCAATAGAAGGTGCAACATGAGATACAGCAGGAGACGCAGCAGCAGACGATACAAAAGGAGATGCAGAAACAGGGAATGCAGCAGCAGGACATGGATCAAGAGATGAAGCAGCAGGGTATTCATTAGGAGATGCAGCAGGAGGAGATGGAACAGGAGATGCAGGAGAAGATTCAGCAGGAGATGCAGCAACAGGAGCTGCAGCAGGAGGAGGTACAGCAGCACCAGATGCAGCAGTATATGCAGCAGAAGGAGATGAATAAGAGATGCAGCAGCAAATGATGCAGCAGGAGATGCTGGAGCTGGAGATGCAGAAGAAGTAGATACAGAAGGAGGAGATGCGGCAGGACATGCGTCAGCAGGTGATGCAGCAAAACATACATCAGCAGGAGACACAGCAGCAGGATATGAAACAGGAGATGCACCAGCAGCAGAAGCAGCACGAGATGATGTGGAGATTCAGCAGAAGATGCATCAGCAGGAAATGCATCAGCAGATTCTGCAGCAGGAAATTCCGTAGGAGATTCTGCAGCAGGAGGTTCAGTAGAAAAGGCAGCAGGAGATGCAGCAGGAGATTTAGAAGGAGGTTCAGCAGCAGGGGATTCAGTAGGAGATGCATCAGGGGATACATCAGCAGGAATTGTAGCAGGAGATGCTGGAGGAGATTCTGCAGAAGAAGATTCAGCAGGAGATGCAGCAGGAGATGAAATGGCAACATAGGCATCAGCAGTTACAGCAGGAAGTGCAGCAGGAGATTCAGCAGGAGATGTAGCAGGAGATGAAATGGCAACATAGGCATCAGCAGTTACAGCAGGAAGTGCAGCAGGAGATTCAGCAGGAGATGTAGCAGCAGGAGATGCAGCCGCAGATGCCTTCAACAGGATATGCAGCTGAAATGCAGAAGCTCTAGAAGCATCCGTAAAATATTGAGCATCATATGCAGCAGGAAATGGAGATGCTTCATGAGATGCATCCGCAGAGGTTGCAGCAGGAGATGTAGCAGCAGACTACACAGCAGCAGGAGATGAAGCAGCAGGTGCAGCAGCAGGACGTGCAGGAGGACATCAAGTAGAAGGAGATGCAGCAGCAGCAAATGTAGCAGGAGATGCAGCAGTACCTGAATCATCAGGAAATGGAGCAGCAGATTAAGGAGATGCAGCAGCAGGAAATGCAGCATAATATGCAGCAGGTGATGCAGCAGCAGGTGATGCAGCTGCAGCTGCAGAGGCAGCAAATGCAGGAGCAATAGATGCAGCAGCAGATGCATCAGGAGATGCACATTCAGTAGGAAATGTAGCAGCAGAAGATGATGCAGCAGAAGGAAATGCAGCAAGATATGCTGCAGGAGAAGATGCAGTAGGATATGAAGCAGGAGATGCAGCAGCAGGAGATGCATATTCAGCAGTAGATTCAGCAGGAACTTCAGAAGGAGATGCAGTAGCAGGAGATTTAGCAGGAGATGCAGCAGTAGATGAAGCAGCAGCATATGCAGAAACAGATGCACCAGATGGAGCAGAAAGTGATGCAGCAGGGGATGGAGCAGCAGATGCAAAGGGAAATGGTGCATCAGGAGATGCATCCGCAGATGCATGATCCTAGGATGCATCAGGAGATATAGCAGGAGGAGATACAGGAGCAGGTGATACCGCAGGAGATGCAGCAGGAGATGCAACACCAGAAGATGCAGCACCAAGACATGCAGCAGGAGATGCAGCAGCACATGCAGTATCAGCAGATGCAGCAGCATGAGATGAAGCAGCAGACACAGCAGCAGGAGATGAAGCAGCAGGAAATACAACAGGAATAGATGCAGAAGGTAATGCAGCAACAGGAGTTGAAGCAGAATATGCATCAGCAGGAAATGCATCAGCAAGAAATTCAGACGGAGATGCAGCAGCAGGAGATGCAGAAACAGGAGATGCAGCAGAAGGAGATGCTGCAGCAGCACATGCAGAAGGTGATGCAGCAGTAGGAGACGCAGCAGAGCAGATGCAGCAGGGGATTCAGCAGCAGGAGATTCAGCTGCAGTAGATTCAGCAGCAGACAAAGGATAGTCAGCAGCAGACACGGCATCAGGAGATTGAGCAGTAAGAGGTGCAGCAGGAGATGCAGAAACAAACGCAGCAGTAGGAGTGGCAGCAGGTGGAGTTGCGTCAGGAGATGCATATTCAGAAGTAGATGCAGCAGGAGATTCAGCATGATATGTAGAAGCATGAGATGCCGCAGGAGATTCATCAGGAAATTCATCAGCAAATGATGCAGCAGCAGGAGAAGAAGCAGGAGATGCAGCAGCAGCAGGAGATGCAGAAGCAGATGCAGCAGTAAATGAAGATTCAGCAGAAGATGCAGTAGGAAGAGATTCTTCATCATATGCAGCAGCATGATATGATGCAGCAACAGGAGATACAGCAGGATATGGAGAAAAAGGAGATGATGCAGCAGACGCAGCAGCAGGAGATTCAGAGGAGGAGAAGCAGTAGGAGATGCATATTCAGAAGGAGATACGTCAGGGGATGTAGTAGGATATGTAGCAGCATGAGATGCCGTACAGATTCAGGAGATTCAGCAGAAGGAGATGCAAGAGCAGGAGATGCACCAGCAAGACATGCATCAGAAGTCGATGCAGAAGGTAATAGAGCAGCAGGAGATTCCGAAGAAGGAGATGCAGAAAGAGATTCAGCAGCAGGACGTGCAGCATCAGGAAAGGCAGCAGTATATACAGAAGCAGGATATGCAGCAGAAGGAGATGCAGTAGAGGAGATAGAGCAGGTAATGCAGCAGCAGAAGATGCAGCAGGAGATGCAAGAGCAAGAGATGCAGCATCAGACCCATCGGCAGTAGATGCAGCAGCAGAAGATGCAGCAGGAAATGCAGTAGCTGTAGGTGCAGCAGGAGATGCAGCAGCTGTAGGTGCAGCAGGAGATGCAGTAGCAGGAGATGAAGCAAGAAATGAGATTTCAGAAGGAGATGCAGAAGGAGTTGCAGTATCAGGAGATGCAGCAGGGAATGCAGCAGCAGCAGAAGTAAAAGGAGATGCAGCAGCATCATATGCTGTGTGAGATGTATCAGCAGGAGATGAAGAAGCAGGAGATGCTACAGGCGATTCAGCCGGAGATGCAGAAGGAGGAGATGCAGCAGCAGGAAGTGCAGAGTAGTAGATGAAGAGAAGAAGATGCAGCAGAAGTAAATATAGCAGGAGATTCATCGGAAGTAAATGCAGCAAGATAGAAATGAGCAGCAGATGCAGCAGGAGATGATGCAGCAGATGATGCAGCAGCAGGAGATCTATCAGGATATTCAGCAGTAGATGAACCAGCAGCAGATGCAGCAGCAAATTCAGCTGATGCAGCAGTAGTAGATTCAGAAAGAGCTGCAGCAGGAAATGCAAATGAATATGCAGCAGCAGGAGATGCATCTGCAGATGATGCAGAAGGAGATGTAGAAGGAGATGCAGCAGGTGACGCTCAAGGAGATGCAGCAGGAGATGCAGAACGAGATGAAGCAGCAAGATATGCAGCAGAAGGAGATGACGCAGGAGATGCTTCAATAGAAGGTGCAACATGAGATACAGCAGGAGACGCAGCTGCAGATGAAGCAAAAGGAGATGCAGAAACAGGAGATGCAGCAGCGGGACATGAATCAAGAGACAAAACAGGAGGAGATTCATTAGGAGATGCAGTAGAAGGCTATGAAACAGCAGGAGATATAGCAGTAGGAGATTCAGCATGAGATGCAGCAGGATGAGATGCATCAGCAGGAGATGCAAAAGGAGATATAGCAGCTGGAGATGCAGCAGCAGGAGATGAAGCAGCAAAAGATGCAGCAGCAATTGATGCAGCAGGAGATGCAGCAGGAGATGCAGCATGAGGAGATGGAACAGGAGATACAGGAGGAGGAGATTCAGCAGGAGATGCAGCAGGAGGAGATGCAGCAGAGAATGCAACAGGAGGAGGTACAGCATCACCAGATGCAGCAGTGTATGCAGCAGAAGGAGATGAATAAGAGATGCAGCAGGAGATGCTGGAGACGGAGATGCAGAAGAAGTAGATGCAGAAGCAAGAGATGCAGCAGGACATGCATCAACAGGAGATGCAGCAAAACATACATCAGCAGGAGACACAGGAGCAGTATATGAGGCAGGAGATGCACCAGCAGCAGAAACAGCAGCAGCAGATGCAGCAGCACCATATGCAGCAGAAGATGCAGAACCATATGCAGCACAAGATGAAGAACTATATGCAGAAGGAGATACAGCAGCAGACGCAGCTGGAGATGTAGCATCACCAGAAGCAGCAGCAGTTGCAGCAGCAAAGGATGCAGGATGAGATGCAGCAAGAATTGCATCAGCAGGAGATACTGCTGGAAATTCAGTAGTATATGCAACAGCAAGAGATTTGGCAACATCAGAAGCAGCAGGATATGCAGCAGCATATGCAGCTGCATGAGGTGTATCAGCAGGAGATGTAGCAGGAGATGCATATTCGGCAGCAGATGCACCAGGATATGCAGCAGGAGATTCAAGAGAAGGAAATGCAGCAGGAAATCAGCCGGAGATGCAGCAGAAGGAGATGCAGGAAAAGAAGATGCAGCCGCACGTGATGCAGCAGCAGATTCAGCAGGAGTTGCAGCAGCAGCAGAAGATGAAGAGGCAGGAGATTCAGCAGCAGGAGATGCATCAGCAGGAAATTCATCAGCAGATTCTGCAGCAGGAAATTCCATAGGAGATTCTGCAGCAGGAGGTTCAGTAGAAAACGTAGCAGGAGATTCAGTAGAAAATGCAGCAGGAGATGCAGCAGGAGATATAGAAGGAGTTTCAGCAGCAGGGGATGTAGTAGGAGATGCAGCAGGAGATATAGAAGGAGATTTAGCAGCAGGGGATGTAGTAGGAGATGCATCAGGAGATACATCAGCAGGAATTGTAGCAGGAGATGCTGGAGGAGATTCTGCAGAAGAAGATTCAGCAGCAGATGCAGCAGGAGATGAAACAGCAACATAGGCATCAGCAGTTACAGCAGGAAGTGCAGCAGGAGATTCAGCAGGAGATGCAGCAGCAGGAGATGCAGCCGCAGATGCCTTCAACAGGATATGCATCTGAAATGCAGAAGCACTAGATGCATCCGTAGAAGACTGAGCAGCAGATGCAGCAGGAAATGGAGATGCTTCTGCAGATGCATCCACAGATGCATCCGCAGAGGATGCAGCAGGAGATGAAGCAGCAAATGCAGCAGCAGAAGATGCTGGAGGACATCAAGTGGCAGGAGATGTAGCAGCAGGAATTGTAGCAGGAGATGCAGCAGTACAGGAATCAGCAGCAGATGCAGCAGCAGATTCAGGAGGTGCAGTAGTCAGAAATGCAGCAGAAGATGCAGGAAGAGGAGATGCAGTAGCAGGACATGCAGCTGCAGCTGCAGAGGCAGCAGATGCAGCAGCAATAGATGCAGCAGCAGCAGTATCAGGCGATGCAGATTCAGTAGGGGATGTAGCAGCAGTAGATGCTGCGGCACATGACGCAGCAGGAGATTTCGCAGAAGGAGATGCAGCAGAAGGAAATGCAGCAAGATATGCTGCAAGAGGAGATGCAAGAGGTAATGCAGCAGCAGGGGATGCATGTTCAGCAGTAGATTCAGCATCACATTCAGAAGGAGATACAGCAGCAGGAGATATAGCAGAAGGCCATTCTTCAGCAGGAGATACAGCAGCAGGAGATGAAGCCACAAAAGATGCAGGAGAAGATGCAGAAGGAAATGCAGCAGAATATATCTCAAGAGATGCAGAAGAAGGAGATGCAAAAGTAGATGCTGCAGAAGGAGTTGTAGTAGGAGATGCAAGCAGCAGACGAAAGAGGAGATGTAGATTCAGCAGCAGATGAAGTAGCAGGTGTTGCAGCAGCAGATGCAATAGCAGGAGATGCAGCAATAGGTGAAGCAGAACATGATGCAGCAGCATATGCTGAAGATGTAGTAGTAGGAGATTAAGTAGGAGATCCAGCAGGATGAGATGCAGCAGGATATGCAGAAAAAGATAAAGCAGAAAGAGATGCACAGGAAATACAGCAGCAGGATATGCATCAGCAGGAAATGCAGCAGGACATGCACTAGCAGAAGATGCAGCAGGAGATGCAGCCGGAGATGCAGCAAGAGATGTTGAAAGAGGATATGCACCATGATATACAGCAGCAGGAGATGCAACAAAAGATGAAACAGGAGGAGATGCAGTAGGAGAGGCAGCAGAGGAGATGCAGCAGAATCTACTGCTGCATCTCCTGCTGCTGCCTCTCCTGCTGCATCTTCTGCTGCTGCCTCTCCTCCTGCTAAATCTCCTCCTGCTAAATCTCCTCCTGCTAAATCTCCTCATGCATCAGCTGATGCATTTCCTGCATGTCCTGCGGCTGCATCTGCTGCTGCATTTCCTGCTTCTCTATCTTCTGCTGCATCTCCTGCTGAATCACATGGTGCCTCTCCTGCTGCCACATCTCCTGCTTCTGCCCCTCCTACTCCTGCATCTCTGCTTCTGCATCTCCTGCTGCTGCATCTCCTGCTCCTGCTTATCTTGATGCATCTGCTGCTGCATCTTCTGCAGCATCTTCTATTGCTTCAACTCCAGACGCTGCATCTCCTGCTGCATCTGCTGGTACTGCATCTTATCCTGCCTCAACTCCTGCTCCATTTTCTTGTGCATCTGCTACTGCTGCTGTATCTTATGCTGCTGCATCTCCTGCTGATACGTCTGCTGTTGCATCTCCTGCTGCATCTCCTGCTTCTGCATCATCTTCTCTGCAGATCCTGATGCTTCATCTCCTGCTGCAGAATCTCCGGCTGCATCTTCTGCTTCTGCATCTCTTGCTACTGGGTCTGCTGCATCATCTCCTCCTGCCTCTTCTCCTACAGCATCTCCTTCTGTATCTCGTGCTACATCTCATGAAGCTGTACCTGCTGAAGCATCTCTTCCTGCTGCATCTCCTGATGAATATGCATCTATTGATGCATCTGCTGCTGCTTCATCTCCTGCTGCTGCAACTCCTACTGAATCTGCTGTCGAATATGTTCCTGCATCTGCTGCGGCTGCATCTCCTGCTGCTGCATCATCTACTGATGCATCTCCTGCGTAATCTCCTGCTGCTGCATCTCTTGATCAATCTCCTCCTGCTGCATCTGCAGTACTTTCTGTTGCATCTGCTGCTGCTTCATATACTGCTTCATCTCCTACTACTGCATCTCCTGCCGCTTCTCATTGTGCATCTCCTGCTTCTGAAGCTCCATCTGCATCATTTCCTGATGCATCTCCTGCTGCTGAATCTCCTGCTGCATCTACTGCTGAGTCTAATCCTACCACATCTCCTGCTGCATCTCTTGCCCCTGCATAATCTGCTGCATCTCCTCTTGCTGCATCTCCACCTGCTGCATCTCCTGCTGCTGAACTCCTGCTGATGCATCTTCTGCTGATGCATCTCTGACTGCTGCATCTCCTGTTGCTGAATCTCCTGCTGCTGCATCTTCTGCTGCTGAATTTACTTCTGCTGCATCTACTGCTGCATCACCTTCTACTGAATCCCCTGCTGCAGCTCCTGCTGCTACATCCTCTGGTACATCTCCTAATGCTGCATCTCCGGCTGCTGCATCTCCTGCTGCTGCACCTCCTGATGCATCTCCTGCTCAATCTCCTCCTGCTGCTTCTCCTACTGCTTCATCTCCTGCATCTGCTGCTGCATGTGCTACTGCATCTTTTGCTTTTCTATGTCCTCCTCCTGGATCTCCACCTGCATCGATTGCTGCTGCATCCTCTGCGGTACCTCCTGCTGCTGCATCTCCTTCTGTAACTTCCTCTGATGCATCAGCAGATTCATCTCATTATGCATCTCCCCTGCTTCATCTCCTCCTGCTGAATCTCCTGCTCTTGCATACCTTGCTGCATCTCCAGCTGCTTCTAACCCTACCTCATCTACTGCTGCTGCATTACCTGCTTCTTCTGTTGCTACATCTCCTCCTGAATTTCCTGCAGCTGCATCTCCTGCTGCTATATCTTTTGCTTATCAATCTCCTGCTGCTGCATCTCTTACGGAATCTGCTTCTGAATCTGCTCCTGCATCTACTGCGGCTGCATCTCCTGATGCTATATCTCCTGCTACTGCATCTCCTAATGCATCTCCTGTAGCTTAATCTCCTGCTTTTGCATCTCCTGCTTTATCTCCTTCTGATGCCTATCTTGCTGCTGCATCTCCTGCTGCTTCGTCTGCTTCTACATCTCCCGCTGCATCTCCTGCTGCTGCATCTCAGGGTACATCTCCTCTTGCTCAGTCTCTTGCTGCATATCCTGCTGCTACATCTCCTGCTACTGCATCTCCTGCTGCACCTCCTGCTCCATCTCTTGCAGTTGCACCTCCTGCTCCATCTCTTGCGGCTGCCTCTTCTGCTCCATATCCTTCTGTTGCATCTGCGTATTCATCGTATGATGGTGCTTTCTTGCTGGATCTCATGATTCTGTATCTCCTGCTGCTCCAAACTCTGCTGCATTTCCTGCTGGTACATTTCCAGCTGCAGCTGCTGCTACTGTATCTCCTGCGGCTGCAGCTTCTGATGCATTTCCTGATGCATTTTCTACTGCTGCATCTCCTTCTGCTGCAACTCCTGCTACATCTCCTCTTGCTGAATTTCCTACTGCGGCATTTCCTGCTCCTGCATCTGATACTTCATCTCCTGCTGCTGCATCTGCTGGTGTTACATCTCCTGCTGCATCTCCTGCTGAATCTCCTGCTTCTACATCTCATACCACATCTCCTGCTGCTGCATCTCTTGCTTCTGCATATCTCGCAGCATCTCCTGCTGCTGCATCACCTGCTGCTGGATCTCCTGCATCTTTTGCTGCATCTGCTGTAGATTCGCCTACAGGTGCATCTCCTGCTGCTGCATCTCCTGCTGATGGATGTCCTCGTGCATCTGCTTCTGCTGCATCTGCTTCTGCATCTCCTGCTGCTGCACCTCTTTTTTCATCTTCTTTTGCTGCATATATTCCTGCTGCATCTACTGTTGCTTAGTCTGCTGCTGTATCTCCTGCTCCATCTCCTGCTGGGGCATCTCCTGCTGTATCACCTTCTGCACGCTCTGCTTCTCCAGCTGATGCATCTCCTGCATCAGCAGGATATTCTGAAGGAGATGCAGCAACAGGAGATGCAGCAGCAGGAGATGAAACCACAGCACTGCGGCGGTAGATTCAGCTGCAGGAGATGCAGCCGTAGGAGACTCAGCAGGATTTTCAGCAGGAGATACAGCAGAAGGAGAGGCAGCAGGAGGTGCAGTAGCAGATGCAGCAGAAGGAAATGTAGCAACAGAAGATGTAGCAGGATATGCAGCAGCAGTAGATGAAACAGACCATAAAGCAGCAGGATATGCAGAAGCAGGAGAATCAGCAGCAGGGGATGCAGCAGCTGAATCAGCAGCAGATTCAGCAGTAAATGTATCAACAGTAGATGCAGAAGCAGGAGATGCATCAGAAGATGCATCAGCATGATATGAATCAGAAGATACAGCAGCAGGATATGCAGCAGGAGATGTAACAGCAGGAAATGCACCAGCAGAGGCATCAGCAGAAGATGCAGCGGGAGATATAGAAAAAAAAGAGGAAGCAGGAGCAGCCCCTGTTACTTGATATCCTCCTGCATCTCCTGCTGCTGCATCTGCTGCATCATCTCCTGATTCTGTACCTCCTGCTGCTACATCTCCTGATGCATCCTCTGTTCATGCATCTGCGGAAGCCTCTGCTGATGCACCATTTCCCGTTGCATCTCCTGCTCCATCCCCTGCTGCATCTCTTTCTGCTCCATCTGGTGCATCTGCTGTTGCATATGCTGCTGCTTCATCTACTGCTGCATCGCCTGCTAAATCTCCTGCTGCTTCATCTCCTTCTGAACGTGATGCTGAATCTACTGCTGAATATGCATCCCCTGCTGCATCTCCTGCTGCTGCATCTCCTGCTTCATATCCTACTGCATCTCTTCCTGCAGCATATTTTGCTGCATTTTTTTCTGCTGCATCTCCTGCTGGATCTCCCGCTGCAGCATCTTCTGCTGCTACATCTCCAATGGAATCAGCATCTCCTGATGCATCTGCTGCTGCATCTATTGCTGCTGCATGTGCTGCCTCTGCAGCTGCATCTGCATCACCTGCTGCAGCATCACCTGCTGCCTTACCTCCTGCTGCATATTATGCTGCATTTCCTGCTGCTGAATCTCCTTAATCTGCTGCTCCATTTCCTGATGATTCATGTACTGCTGCATCTCCTGCTACATTTGCTGCTGCTGCATCTCCTTCTACTTGATGTCCTCCTGCATCTCCTTCTGCTGCATCTGCTGCTTCATCTCCTGCTGCATCCTCTGCAGATGCATCTGCAGAAGCACCTCCATTTCCTGCTGCATCTGCTGCTCAATATTCTAAGGATGCATCCAGTGCTTCTGCATTTCAGCTGCATATCCTGTTGAAGGCATCTGCGGCTGCATCTCCTGCTGCTACATCTCCTGCTGAATCTCCTGCTGCACTTCCTGCTGTAACTGCTGATGCCTATGTTGCTATTTCATCTCCTGCTGCATCTCCTTCTGAATCTTCTTCTGCAGAATCTCCTCCAGCATCTCCTGCTACAATTCCTGCTAATGTATCTCCTGATGCATCTCCATCTACATCCCCTGCTCCTGAATCTCCTTCTACATCTCTTGCTGCATTTCCTACTGCATTTTCTACTGAATCTCCTGCTGCCTTTTCTACTGGATCTCCTGCTGCAGAATCTCCTACAGAATTTCCTGCTGCAGAATCTGCTGATGCATTTCCTGCTGATGCATCTCCTTCTGAATCTCCTGATGGTGCATCTCCTGCTATTGAATCTCCTGTCACTTCATCTTCTGCTGCTGCTGCAACTCCTGCTTAATCTGATGCTGCATCTCGTGCGGCTGTATCTTCTTTTACTGCATCTCTTGCTGATGCATCTCCGGCTGATTTCCTGCTGCATATCCTTCTGTTGAATCTCCTGCTCCATATCCTGGTGCATCACCTGCTGAATATGCATCTCCTGCTACATCTCCTCCTGATACACCTCATGCAGCTACAGCTGCTGCTGCGTATCCTGCTGCATCTGTTGTTGCCAAGTCTCTTCCTGTTGCATATCCTAGTGAATTTCCAGCAGCATCTCCTGCTGATGCAATTCTTGCTGCATCTCATCCTGCATCATTTGCTGCTGTACCTGCTGCTGTTTCTGGTGATGCTACATCTCCAGCTGCATCTGCTGCTTCATCTACTGCTGTATCTCCTGCTGCATATTGTGCTGCATATGGTGCTGCTTCTGCTGCTGGTTCATCCCCTGACTCATATCTTGCTCCTTTGTCTCCTGCTGATGTATGTTTTGCTGCAACTCCTGCTGATGCATGTCCTGCTGCATCGCCTGCTTCTGCATCTACTTCTTCTGCATCTCCAGCTCCAGCATCTCTTGCTGCATCAATTGCTGCTGCATCTCTTATTCATCTCCTTCTACTGCATCTCCTCCTGCTGCATCTCCCGTTCCATCTCCTTCTGCTGCATCTCATGCTGAATCTCCTGCTGCTTCATCTCTTGAGCCATGTCCTACTGCTTCATCTCCTCTTTCTGCATCTCCTTTTGCTTCCTCTGCTGCTACATCTCCTGCTGTATCTCATGTTGCACCTTCTATTGAAGCATCTCCTGCGTCATCTCCTTCTGCTGCATATCTTGCTGCTTCATCTCGTTCTGCTTCTCCTGCTGCATCTCCTTGAGCGTCACCTGCTGCATCTCCTTCTGCATCACCTGCAGATGCATCTCCTGCTGCTGCATATTTAACGGTATTTTTTGCTGCAGCTCTTTCTGAATCTACTACTGCTGCATCTGAATTTGCTGCTGAATCTGCTGCTGCTTCATCTACTGCTGCATCTCCTGATAGATCTCCTGCTGCTGCATCTGATGCTGCATCTGATGCTGTATCTGCTGCTGCTTTCTCTCCTGCTGCATGTACTGTCGATGAATCTCCTGCTATATTTCCTTCTGCTGTATCCTCTTCATCTACTACTCTGCACTTCCTGATGCTGCATCTCCTCGTTCTGCCTCTCTGGCTGAATTGTCTGTAGCATCTCCTGCTTCTTCATCTCCTGCTGCTACATCTCCCACAGCATATGATGCTGCTGCATCTCCTGTTATTTCTGCTGCTGCTGCATTCCCTGCTGCATCTCCTGATTCTGTAACTCCTTCTGCAACTCCTGCTACTACATCCCCTGCTGCTGCATTTCCTGCTGCACCTCCTGATTCTGCAACTCCTTCTGCATCTCCTTCTGCGTATCATTTCTTGATGCATCTCCTGCTGCATTTCCTGGTGATACATCTCCTGCTGCATTTCCTCCATTATACCGTTCTACATTTGCTTCCTCATCTCCTAATGCACCTGCTGATGCCCCTCCTGCTACTGCATCTCCGGCTTCATCTTCAGCTGATGCATCTGTGGCTTCATCACCTCATATGTCATTTCCTGCTGCATCTGCTTCAGTATTTCCTGCTGCAGCATCTGCTGATCCTGCATCTACTGCTGCATCTGCTGCTGCTCTGCTGCTGCTTCATCTCCTGCCAAATCTCCTGCTACCTATCCTACTGCTGCACCTCTTAATGCATCTCATGATAATGCCTCATCTCCTGCTACTGCATCTCCTGCTGCACCTACTGCTGCTGCATCTCCTGCTGATGGGTCTGATGCTGCATCTCTTGCTCTTGCATCTCCTGCTGCATCTCCTTCTGCAGCATCTTCTGCTGCTACATCTCCTACTGAATCTGCATCTCCTGATGCATCTGCTGCTGTATCTATTGCTGCTGCATATGCTGCCTCTGCAGCTGCAGCTGCATCACCTGCTGCTGAATCACCTGCTGCATTACCTCCTGCTGCATATTATGCTGCATTTCCTACTGCTGCATCTCCTTAATCTGCTGCTCCATTTCATGATGCTTCATGTACTGCTGCATCTCCTTAATCTGCTGCTCCATTTCTTGCTGCTTCATGTACTGCTGCATCTCCTACTACATTTGCTGCTGCTGCATCTCCTTCTACTTGATGTCTTCCTGCATCTCCTGCTGCTGCATCTGCTGCTTCATCTCCTGCTGCTGAATATCATGCGGCTTCATCTCCTGCTGCATCCTCTGCGGGTGCATCTGTGGATGCATCTGCAGAAGCATCTCCATTTCCTACTGCATCTGCTGCTCAATCTTCTACGGATGCATCTAGTGGTTCTGCATTTCAGCTGCATATCCTGTTGAAGCCATCTGCGGCTGCATCTCCTGCTGCTACATCTCCTGCTGAATCTCCTGCTGCACTTCCTGCTGTAACTGCTGATGCCTATGTTGCTATTTCATCTCCTGCTGCATCTCCTGCTGAATCTTCTTCTGCAGAATCTCCTCCAGCCTCTCCTGCTACAATTCCTGCTAATGTATCTTCTGCTGCGTCTCCTACTACATCCCCTGCTGCTGAATCTCCTTCTATATCTCCTGCTGCATTTTCTACTGAAACTCCTGCTACGTTTTCTAATGAACCTCCTGCTGCAGAATCTGCTGATGAATTTCCTGCTGATGCATCTCCTGCTGAATCTCCTGATGCTGCATCTGGTGCGGCTGCCTCTTCTTTTACCTGCTGCATATGGTTCTGCATGTTCTGCTGCCTATGGTTCTGCATCTTCTGCTGCTTATGGTGTTGCAACTCCTGCTGCTTCTACTGCTGGTGCATATACTGCCACATATCCTGCTGCTGTGTCTCCTGCTGATGTATGTTTTGTTGCATCTCCTGCTGATTCATGTCCTGCTGTATCTCCTGATTCTGCATCTACTTCTTCTGCATCTCTGACTACAGCATCTCCTGCTGCATCAATTGCTGCCGTATCTCTTATTCATCTCCTTCTGCTGCATCTACTGCTGCATCTGGTGCTGCTGTATCATGTCCTACTGCATCTCCTGTTCCATCTCCTCCTGCTGCATCTCCTGCTGAATGTCCTGCTGCATGTCCTGCTCTATCTCCTGCTGTTTCATATCCTGCTACTGCATCTCCTAATGAATCTCCTGCTGCTTCATCTCTTGATCCATGTCCTGCTGCTGCATCTCCTTTTTCTGCATATCCTTTTGCTTCGTCTGCTGCTGTGTCTCATTCTGTATCTCATGTTGCACCTTCTATTGAAGCATCTCCTGCGTCATCTCCTTCTGCTGCATATGTTGCTGCTTCATCTCGTTCTGCATCTCCTGCTGCATCTCCTTGAGCGTCACCTGCAGATGCATCTCCTCCTGTATCTTGTGCTGCTGCATATTCATCTGCATTTCCTGCTGCAGCTCTTTCTGAATCTACTACTGCTGCATCTGCTGAATTTGCTGCTGCATCTGCTGCTGCTTCATCTACTGCTGCATCTTCTGATAGATCTCCTGCTGCTGCAACTCCTGTTGCTGCATCTGCTGTTGCATACTCTTCTGCTGCATCTGCTGCTGCATCTGCTGCTTCTTTCTCTTTTGCTACATTTACTGCGGCTGCTTCTCCTGCTCTATTTCCTTCTGCTGCATCTTCTTCTCTTTATCTACTACTCTGCACCTCCTGCTGATGCATCTCCTACTTCTGACTCTCCGGCTGAATCGCCTGTAGTATCTCCTGCTTCTTCATCTCTGCTGCTACATCTCCTAGTGCATATGATGCTGGTGCATTCCCTGCTGCTGCTGCATTCCCTGCTGCATTTCCTGATTCTGCAACTTCTTCTGCATCTCCTGTTACTACTTCCCCTGCTGCTGCATTTCCTGATGCATCTCCTGATTCTGCAACTCCTTCTGCATCTCCTTCTGCATCTTTTTTATTATCTCCTGCTACTGCATCTCTGCTGCACGTAGTGCTGCTGCATATCCTGCTGCATCTCCTGCTGCTGCATCTCCTGCTGCTGAGTCTGATGCTGCATCTCTTGGTTTTGCATCTCCTGCTGCATCTCCTGTTGCATTATCTGCTCTATCTCCACCTACTGCATCTCCTCCTTCTGCATATCCTGCTTCTCTATATACTGCTGACTTTCCTGCTGCTGCATCTCCTGCTGCTGAATCTCTTTCTGCATCTCCTTCTGTAAGTATCTCAGGCAGTGCAGATGCCGGCATGAAACTACACTGCTTATTAATGTTTTCACTTTAGCGGTGGTACGGCAAAAGACGACTTGTAGAATTTCACTCTAGGCTTATGAACTCTAAGATCAGAATGGCTATTAAAGCCTCATTTCAAGAGTTGAGATCGTTCAGCACAAGTACCGCAGGGAAGCTGCTACCATCAAATTTTGGCTTTCGTTAGGATCCTTTCATGAAGCGCTTTCACTGCCAGCCTCAAAGCACGAAAACTGCAACCTTTTCACGTAGGCTAGTTATTAGCGACTTACTAACGCCTAATAACGCTCTTTAGGAAAAGAAAATATCTCCAGCAGGGAAGATGCTAGCATGGAAGGCTTCTGCTTCTGAATGTCTTCTCTTAGAGCGCAATCACTGCAAACCAAGATTTATCGAACTTTCGGTCTAGGCTAGTGAACGGTAACATCAGCATGGCTAGTAAAGCTTCACTTGAAGATTTGAAAGCATTTAGCAGAACTACCCCTGGGAAGTTGCTACCATTAAATGGTTGCTCTCGTTAGAGTCTTCTCTGGAAGCGCTTTCACTGCAAGCTGCAAACACGACTAAAAGAACGTATTAGCATAGGCTAGTGAATAGGGACTTAACACCGTCTATTACGGCGTTTTAGTAAAAATTCGTATCGCCAGCAGTGAAGATGTTAGCATGGAATGTTTCTGCTTCTGAATGTCTTCTCTTAGAGCGCAATCACTGCAAACCAAGATTTATCGAACTTTCCGTCTGGGCTAGTGAACGGTAACATCAGCAAAGCTAGTAAGGCTTCACTTGAAGATTTGAAAGCATTGAGCACAAGCACCCTTGGGAAGTTGCTAGCATCAAATGGTTGCTCTCGTTAGAGTCTTCTCTGGAAGCGCTTTCACTGCAAGATGCAAAACAAGACTAACACTACGTTACACTACGTAGGTTAAAGAATAGTGACATGATAGAGACTAATAAGGAGCTTTAGGAAAAGTGAATATCTAACAACGAAGATGTTAGCACGGAATGCTGCAGCTTCTGAATGTCTTCTCTTATAGCGCTTTCACTGGAAAGGGAGACTTGTCGAACTTTTATTCTCGTTTTGTGAACGGTAACATCAAAATAGCTATGAAGGCGTCACGTCAAAATTTCAGAGCATTCGACGTAAGTACCGCGGGAAAGATGCTACAGCCGACACTGGCTCTCGTTAGAGTCTTACTGGAAAGACTCTCAATGCAAGTTGCAAACACACTAAACGCTTTCAAATCACCGGTTTGCAGTGATCGCGCTCTAAGAGAAGACATTCAGAAGCAGAAGCATTCCATGCTAACATCTTCCCTGCTGGAGATATTTTCTTTTCCTAAAGAGCGTTATTAGGCGTTAGTAAGTCGCTAATAACTAGCCTACGTGAAAAGGTTGCGGTTTTCGTGCTTTGAGGCTGGCAGTGAAAGCTCTTCATGAAAGGATCCTAACGAGAGCCAAAATTTGATGGTAGCAGCTTCCCTGCGGTACTTGTGCTGAACGATCTCAACTCTTGAAATGAGGCTTTAATAGCCATTCTGATCTTAGAGTTCATAAGCCTAGAGTGAAATTCTACAAGTCGTCTTTTGCAGTACCACCGCTAAAGTGAAAACATTAATAAGCAGTGTAGTTTCATGCCAGCATCTGCACTGCCTGAAATACTTACTTTTCTGTAAGCGCGTTAACAGGCACAGTTAAGTCACAATTCATTACCCTAAACTAAAATGTGTTAGTCGTGCTTCACAGCTTGCAGTGAAAGCGCTATAAGAGAAGACGCTAACGAGAACCAGCATTTGATGGTAGAAGCTTCCTGGCGGTTCTTTAGCTGAATGCTCTGAAATTTTGAAGTGACACTTTACTAGTTGATGATATACTTTAGAAGACTAGAATGAAACTTCTAGTCGTACTTTGCAGTGAAAGTGTTATAAGAGAAAACATTCAGTAGCAGCAGCATTCCGTACTACCATCTTCCCTGCAACCGATGTTCACTAGCTTGTTATTAGACGAAGTAAAGTAACTGTTCTGTACCCTATACTAAAATTTTGTGTTAGTCGTGCTTTGTAGCTTCCAGTGAAAGCGCTTCCAGAGAAGACTAAGGAGAGCCAGCATGTGATCGCAGCAGCTTCCCTGCCGTACTTATTCTGAACGATTTGAAATTTTGAAGTGAGGCTTTAATACCCATTCTGATGTTACAGGACACGAGCCTAGACTGAAAGTTCTACAAGTCTTTCTTTGCAGTGAAAGCGCTCTAAGAGAAGACATTCAGAAGCAGCAGCATTCCATGCTAGCGTCTTCCATACGGGCTTAACTCACTTTTACTAAAGCTCCTCCATAGGCGCACTTAAATCACAATTCCGTAATCAATACTAAACGTTTTGATAGACGTGCTTTGCAGCTTGCAGTGAAAGCGCTTCAAGAGAAGATTTTAATGAGAGCTAGCATTTGATCATAGCAGCGCCCTTGCGGTACTTTTTCTAAACAATTTCAAATTTTGCAGTGACGTTTTAATAGCCATTCTGATGATGCAGTACACGAGCCTAGACTGAAAGTTCTACAAGTCTTGCCTTGCAGTGGAAGCGCATCCAGAGAAGAATTAGACGAATGTCAATAATTGATCGTAGCATCTTCCCTGCGGTATTTCTGCTGAACACCCTGATATTTTGAAGCGATGCTTTATTAGCCATTCTGATGTTGCAGTACATAAGCCCAGACTAAAAGTTTAACAAGTCTTGTCTTGCAGGGAAAGCGCTAAATATTTTGAAGTGATGCTTTAATAGCCATTTTGATGTTGCAGTGTAAAAGCCTAGACTGATACTTCTGCAAGATTTGCTTTGCAGTGAAAGCGCTCTAAGAGAAGACATTCAGTAGCAGCATTATTCCATGCTAGAATCTTCACTGCCACAGTTACTCACTTATTAGAAAGCACCTTCATAAGTCACAATTCAGTACCCTATACTAAAACGTTCTGTTAGTCATGCTTTGCAGCTTGCAGTGAAAGCGTTTCCAGAGAAGACTTTAACGAGAGCCAGCATTTCATAGTAGCTTCTACCCTGCGGTACTTGTGCTATGCGTTCTGATATTTTCAAGTGAGGCTTTAATAGCCGTTCTGATGTTACAGTACACAAGCGTATACTCAAACTTCTACAAGTCTCACTTTGCAGTGAAAGCGCTTTAAGAGAAGACATTCAGAAGCAGCAGCATTCCATGCTAGCATCTTCCCTGTGGGCGTTATTCGATTTCTTTAATGCGCCTCAATTATGCAATTAAGTCACAATGAGATGAAGCAAGAGATGCAACACCAGAAGATGCAGCACCAAGAGATGCAGCAGGAGATGCCGCAGCACATGCAGTATCAGCAGATGCAGCAGCAGGAAATGAAGCAGCAGATGGAGCAGCATGAGATGCATATTCAGAAGTATATTCAGCAGGAACTTCAGAAGGAGATGCAGCAGCAGGAGATTTAGCAGGAGATGCAGCAGTAGATGAAGCAGCAGCATATGCAACAGCGGATGCACCAGATGGAGCAGCAGGAGATGCAGCAGGGGATGGATCAGCAGATGCAACGGGAAATGGTGAATCAGGAGATGCATCCGCAGATGCATGAGCAGAGGATGCATCAGGAGATGTAGCAGCAGGAGATACAGGAGCAGGTGATACCTCAGGAGATGCAGCATCAGGAGATGAAACACCAGAAAATGCAGCACCAAGAGATGTAGCAGGAGCTGCAGCAGCACATGCAGTATCAGCAGATGCAGTATCAGGAAATGAAGCAGCTGAAGCAGCAGCAGGAGATGCAGCACCAGGAGTTGAAGCAGAATATGCATCAGAAGGAAATGCAGCAACATAACATTTAGAAGGAGATGTAGCAGGAGATGCAGCATCAATAGATGCAGAAGCAGATCTTGCAGCAGGTACAGTACCAGCAGATGCAGCAACAGGAGATGCAGCAGAAGGAGATGCTGCAGCAGCACATGCAGAAAGTGATGCAGCAGTAGGAGACGCAGCAGAAGCAGATGCAGCAGGAGATGCAGCAACAGGAGATGCAGCAGGAGGAGGTACAGCAGCACCAGATGCAGCAGTATATGCAGCAGAAGGAAATGCAGCAACATAACATTTAGAAGGAGATGTAGCAGGAGATGCAGCATCAATAGATGCAGAAGCAGATCTTGCAGCAGGTACAGTACCAGCAGATGCAGCAACAGGAGATGCAGCAGAAGGAGATGCTGCAGCAGCACATGCAGAAAGTGATGCAGCAGTAGGAGACGCAGCAGAAGCAGATGCAGCAGGAGATGCAGCAACAGGAGATGCAGCAGGAGGAGGTACAGCAGCACCAGATGCAGCAGTATATGCAGCAGAAAGAGATGAATAAGAGATGCAGCAGCAAATGATGCAGCAGGAGATGCTGGACCCAGAGATGCAGAAGAAGTAGATGCAGAAGGAGGAGATGCGGCAGGACATGCATCAGCAGGTGATGCAGCAAAACATACATCAGCAGGAGACACAGTAGCAGGATATGAAGCAGGAGATGCACCAGCAGCAGAAGCAGCACGAGATGCATCAGCAGGAAATGCTAATGAGGAGATTCAGCAGAAGATGCATCAGCAGGAAATTCATCAGCAGATTCTGCAGCAGGAAATTCCGTAGGAGATTCTGCAGCAGGAGATTCAGTATAAAAGGCAGCAGGAGTTGCAGCAGGAGATATAGAAGGAGATTCAGCAGCAGGGGATGTAGTAGGACTTGCAGCAGGAGATACATCAGCAGGAATTGTAGCAGGAGATGCTGGAGGAGATTCTGCAGAAGAAGATTCAGCAGCAGATGCAGCAAGAGATGAAATAGCAACATAGGCATCAGCAGTTACAGCAGGAAGTGCAGCAGGAGGTCCAGCGGGAGATGTAGCAGCAGGAGATGCAGCCGCAGATGCCTTCAACAGGATATGCAGCTGAAATGCAGAAGCTCTAGATGCATCCGTAGAAGATTGAGCAGCAGATGCAGCAGGAAATGGAGATGCTTCTGGAGATGCATCCGCAGAGGATTCAGCAAGAGATGAATCAGCAGGCTATACAGCAACAGGAGATGAAGCAGCAGATGCAGCAGCAGGAGATGCAGGAGGACATCAAGTAGAAGGAGATGCAGCAGCAGCAAATGTAGCAGGAGATGCAGCAGTACATGAAGCAGCAGGAAATGGAGCAGCAGATTAAGGAGATGCGGCAGCAGGAAACGCTGCAGATTATGCAGCAGGAGGTAATGCAGCAAGTGATGTAGTAGCAGGCTATGCAGGTGCAGATGCAGATGCAGCAAATGCAGCAGCAATAGATGAAGCAGCAGATGCATCACGAGATGCAGATTCAGTAGGAAATGTAGCAGCAGAAGATGCTGCAGCAGGACATTTAGCAGGAGATGCAGCAGTAGATGAAGCAGCAGCATATGCAACAGCAGATGCACCAGATGGAGCAGAAAGAGATGCAGCAGGGGATAGAGCAGCAGATGCAACGGGAAATGGTGCATCAGGAGATGCATCCGCAGATGCATGAGCAGAGGATACATCAGGAGATATAGCAGGAGGAGATACAGGAGCAGGTGATGCCGCAGGAGATGCAGCAGGAGATGCAACACCAGAAGATGCAGCACCAAGAGATGCAGCAGGAGATGCAGCAGCACATGCAGTATCAGCAGATGCAGCAGCAGGAGATAAAGCAGCAGACACAGTAGCAGGAGATGCAGCATCAGGAAATACAACAGGAATAGATGCAGAAGGTAATGCAGCAGGAGAAGTTGAAGCAGAGTATGCATTAGCAGGAAATGCAGCAGCAAGAAATTCAGACGGAGATGCAGTAGGAAATGCAGAAGCAGGAGATGCAGAAGCAGATGTTGCAGCAGATGCAGCACCAGCAGATGCAGCAACAGGAGATGCATCAGAAGGAGATGCTGCAGCAGCACATGCAGATGGTGATGCAGCAGTAGGAGACGCAGCAGCAGCAGATGCAGCAGGAGATTCAGCAGCAGGAGAATCAGCTGCAGTAGATTAAGCAGCATACACGGCATCAGGAGATTGAGCAGCAAGAGGTGCAGCAGGAGATGCAGAAACAAGCGCAGCAGTAGGAGTGGCAGCAGGTGGAGTTGCATCAGGAGATGCATATTCAGAAGGAGATGCAGCAGGAGATTCAGCATGATATGTAGAAGCATGAGATGCCACAGGAGATTCATCAGGAGATTCATCAGCAACGGATGCAGCAGCAGGAGAAACAGCAGGAGATGCAGCAGCAGCAGGAGATGCAGGAGCAGATGCAGCAGGAAATGAAGATTCAGCAGAAAATGCAGTAGGAAGAGATTCTTCATCATATGCAGCAGCATGATATGATGCAGCAACAGGAGATACAGCAGGAGATGGAGAAAGAGGAGATTCAGCAGCAGGAGATTCAGCAGCAGGAAAAGCAGCAGGAGATGCATATTCAGAAGGAGATACGTCAGGATATGTAGCAGCATGAGATGCCACAGGAGATTCAGGACGAGATTCAGCAGATGGAGATGCAAGATCAGGAGATGAAGCAGCAGGAGATGCAGAAGCAGATGCAGCAGGAGATGCAGATTTAGCAGGAGATGCATCAGCTGTAGATGCTGAAGCAGATGAAGCAGGAGGAGATGCAGCAGCAGGACATGCATCAGAAGTCGATGCAGAAGGTCATCGAGCAGCAGGAGATTCAGAAGAAGGAGACGCAGAAAGAGATTTAGCAGCAGGACATGCAGCAGCAGGAAAGGCAGCAGTATATACAGAAACAGGATATGCAGCAGAAGGAGATGCAGTAGGAGGAGATAGAGCAGGTAATGTAGCAGCAGAAGATGCAGCAGGAGATGCAAGAGCAAGAGATGCAGCATCAGACCCATCAGCAGTAGATGCAGCAGCTGTAGATGCAGCAGGAGATGCAGCAGCTGTAGGTGCAGCAGGAGATGCAGCAGCTGTAGGTGCAGCAGGAGATGCAGTAGCAGGAGATGAAGCAAGAAATGAGATTCAGAAGGAGATGCAGAAGGAGTTGCAGCATCAGGAGATGCAGCAGGTAATGCAGCAGCGGATATAGTAGCAGGAGATGCAGAAGGAGTTGCAGAATAAGGAGATGCAGAAGGAGCTGCAGAATGAGGAGATGCAGCACGGAATGCAGCAGCAGCAGAAGTAACAGGAGATGCAGCAGCAGCATATGCACTAGGAGATGTAGCAGCAGGAAGTGCAGAGTAGTAGATGAAGAGAAGAAGATGCAGCAGAAGGAAATATAGCAGGAGATTCATCGGAAGTAAATGCAGCAGGATAGAAATCAGCAGCAGATGCAGCAGATGATGCAGCAGCAGGAGATCTATCAGGAGATTCAGCAGTAGATGAAGCAGCAGCAGATGCAGCAGCAAATTCAGGAGATGCAGCAGTAGTAGATTCAGAAAGAGCTGCAGCAGGAAATGCAGATGAATATGCAGCAGCAGGAGATGCATCTGCAGGTGATGCAGAAGGAGATGCAGCAGGTGACGCTCAAGGAGATGCAGAACGAGATGAAGCAGGAAGATATGCAGCAGAAGGAGATGACGCAGGAGATGCTTCAATAGAAGGTGCAACATGAGATACAGCAGGAGACGCAGCAGCAGACGAAGCAAAAGGAGATGCAGAAACAGGAGATGCAGCAGCGGGACATGGATCAAGATACGAAGCAGGAGGAGATTCATTAGGAGATGCAGTAGCAGGCTATGAAACAGCAGGAGACACAGCAGCAGGAGATTCAGCAGGAGATGCAGCAGGATGAGATGAAGCAGCAGGAGATGCAGCAGCAATTGATGCAGCAGTAGATGCAGCAGGAGGAGATGGAAGAGGAGATACAGGAGGAGGAGATTCAGCAGGAGATGCAGCAGGAAGAGATGCAGCAAGGAATGCAGCAGGAGGAGGTACAGCAGTACCAGATGCAGCAGTGTATGCAGCAGAAGGAGATGAATAAGAGATGCAGCAGCAGATGCTGGAGCTGGAGATGCAGAAGAAGTAGATGCAGAAGCAGGAGATGCAGCAGGACATGCATCAACAGGAGATGCAGCAGGACATGCATCAGTAGGAGACACAGGAGCAGTATATGAGGCAGGAGATGCACCAGCAGCAGAAACAGCAGCAGATGCAGCAGAAGATGCAGAACCATATGCAGAAGAAGATACAGCAGCTGATGAAGCAGCAGATGCAGCTGGAGATGTAACATCACCAGAAGCAGCAGCAGGTACAGCAGCAAAGGATGCAGGATGAGATGCAGCAAGAATTGCATCAGCAGGAGGTGCTGTTGGAGATTCAGTAGGATATGCAACAGCAGGAGAGTTGACAACAACAGATGCAGCAGGATATGCAGCAGCAGATGCATCTGCATGAGGTTTATCAGCAGGTGATGTATCAAGAGATGCATATTCAGCAGGTGATACACCAGGATATTCAGCAGGAGATTCAAGAGAAGGAAATGCAGGAGGAAATCAGCCGGAGATGCAGCAGAAGGAGATGCAGGAAAAGAAGATGCAGCCTCACCTGATGCAGCATCAGATTCAGCAGGAGATGCAGCAGGAGATGAAATAGCAACATAGGCATCAGCAGTTACAGCAGGAAGTGCAGCAGGAGATTTAGCAGGAGATATAGCAGCAGGAGATGCAGCCGCAGATGCCTTCAACAGGATATGCAGCTGAAATGCAGAAGCACTAGATGCATCCGTAGAAGACTGAGCAGCAGATGCAGCAGGAAATGGAGATGCTTCTGCAAATGCATCCGCAGATGCATCCGCAGAGGATGCAGCAGGAGATGAAGCAGCAAATGCAGCAGCAGAAGATGCTGGGGGACATCAAGTGGCAGGAGATGTAGCAGCAGGAATTGTAGCAGGAGATGCAGCAGTACAGGAATCAGCAGCAGATGCAGCAGCAGATTAAGGAGATGCAGTAGCGGGAAATGCAGCAGAAGATGGAGCAAGAGGAGATGCAGTAGCAGGAGATGCAGCTGCAGAGGCAGCAGAGGCAGCAGATGCAGCAGCAATAGATGCAGCAGCAGCAGTATCAGGCGATGCAGATTCAGTAGGAGATGACGCAGCAGAAGATGCTGCGGCAGATGACGCAGCAGGAGATTTCGTAGAAGGAGATGCAGCAGAACGAAATGCATTAAGATATGCTGCAAGAGTAGATGCAAGAGGTAATGCAGCAGCAGGGGATGCATGTTCAGCAGTAGATTCAGCATCACATTCAGAATGAGATGAAGCAGCAGGAGATATAGCAGAAGGCCATTCTTCAGCAGGAGATACAGCAGCAGGAGATGAAGCCACAAAAGATGTAGAAGAAGATGCAGAAGGAAATGCAGCAGAATATACCTCAAGAGATGCAGAAGAAGGAGATGCAAAAGTAGATGCTGCAGAAGGAATTGTAGCAGGAAATGCAGCAGCACGACATGCATCAGTAGGAGATGCAGGCAGCAGACGAAAGAGGAGATGTAGATTCAGCAGCAGATGAAGTAGCAGGAGTTGCAGCAGCAGATGCAATAGCAGGGGATGTAGCAATAGGTTAAGCAGCACTAGATGCAGCAGCATATGCTGAAGATGTAGTAGTAGGAGATTAAGCAGGAGATCCAGCAGGAAGAGATGCAGCAGGATATGCAGGAAAAGATAAAGCAGAATAGGATGCACAGGAAATACAGCAGCAGGATATGGATCAGCAGGAAATGCAGCAGGACATGCACTAGCAGAAGATGCAGCACTAGCAGAAGATGCAGCAGGAGATGCAGCAAGAGATGTTGAAAGAGGATATGCACCATGATATGCAGCAGCAGGAGATGCAACAAAAGATGAAACAGAAGGAGATGCAGTAGGAGACGCAGCAGAGGAGGTGAAGCAGAATCTACTGTTGCATCTTCTGCTGCTGCATCTCCTGCTGCATCTCCTGCTGCTGCCTCTCCTCCTGCTAAATCTCCTCCTGCATCAGCTGCTGCATTTCCTGCTTCTCTATCTTCTGCTGCATCTCCTGCTGAATCACATGGTGCCTCTCCTGCTGCCGCATCTCCTGCTTCTGCATATCCTTTTGCATGTCTTGCTGCCACATCTCCTGCTTCTGCCTCTCCTACTCCTGCATCTCTGCTGCTGCATCTCCTGCTGCTGCATTTACTGCTCCTGCTTCTCCTGATGCATCTGCTGCTGCATCTTCTGCAGCATCTTCTATTGCTTCAACTCCAGACGCTGCATCTCCTGCTGCATCTGCTGGTACTGCATCTTATCCTGCCTCAACTCCTGCTCCATTTTCTTGTGCATCTGCTGCTGCTGCTGTATCTTATGCTGCTGCATCTCCTGCTGATGCGTCTGCTGTTGCATCTCCTGCTGCATCTCCTGCCGCTGCATTTACTGATGCATCTCCTGATGCTGCATCTCCACCTGCTGCATCTCCTGCTGCTGAACTCCTGCTGATGCATCTTCTGCTGATGCATCTCTGACTGCTGCATCTCCTGTTGCTGAATCTCCTGCTGCTGCATCTGCTGGTGCTGCATATGCTACTGCATCTGCTGCAGGATCTTCTTCTTCTGCCTCTCATGCCACATCTCCCGCTGATGCATCTCCTGCTTCTGTATATCTTGCTCAATCTACTGCTGCTGAATCGCCAGCTGCATCTCCTGCTGCTGCATCTCTTGCATTTTTGGTGCATCTGCTGTAGATTAATCTACTGCTGCATCTCCTGTTGCTTCATCTTCTGATTTTTTGATGTCCTCCTGCATCATTTGATGCTCCATCTGCTGCTGCTGCATCTTCTGCTGCTGAATTTACTTCTGCTGCTGAATTTACTTCTGCTGCATCTGCTGCTGCACCACCTTCTACTGAATCCCCTGATGCATCTCCTGCTGCTGCATCCTCTGGTACATCTCCTAATGCTGCATCTCCTGCTGATGCACCTTCTGATGCATCTCCTGCTCAATCTCCTCCTGCTGCTTCTCCTACTGCTTCATCTCCTGCATCTGCTGCTGCATGTGCTACTGCATCTCCTGCTTCTCTATGTCCTCTTCCTGGATCTACACCTGCATCGATTGCTGCTGCATCCTCTGCGGTACCTCCTGCTGCTGCATCTCCTTCTGTAACTTAATCTGATGCATCAGCAGATTAATCTGATGATGCATCTCCCCTTCTTCATCTCCTCCTGCTGAATCTCCTGCTGTTGCATACCCTGCTGCATCTACAGCTGCTTCTAACCCTACTTCATCTACTGCTGCTGCATTACCTGCTGCTTCTGCTGCTGCATCTCCTCCTGAATTTCCTGCTGCTCCATCTCCTGCTGCTATATCTTTTGCTTATCAATCTTCTGCTGATCCATCTCTTACGGAATCTGCTTCTGAATCTGCTCCTGCATCTACTGCGGCTGCATCTCCTGATGCTGTATCTCCTGCTACTGCATCTCCTAATGCATCTCCTGTAGCTTAATCTCCTGCTTTTGCATCTCCTGCTTTATCTCCTTCTGATGCCTATCTTGCTGCTGCATCTCCTGCTGCTTCGTCTGCTTCTACATCTCCCGCTGCATCTCCTGCTGCTGCATCTCAGGGTACATCTCCTCTTGCTCAGTCTCTTGCTGCATATCCTGCTGCTACATCTCCTGCTACTGCATCTCCTTCTGAATCTCTTGCTGCATCTCTTGCAGCTGCATCTCCTGCTACATCTCTTGTGGCTTCATCTCCTGCTCCATATCCTTCTGTTGCATCTGTGTATTCATCGTATGATGGTGCTTTCTTGCTGGATCTCCTGCTTCTGTATCTCCCGCTGCTGCAAACTCTGCTGTATTTCCTGCTGCTGCATTTCCAGCTGCAGCTGCTGCTGCTGTATCTCCTGCAGCTGCGGCTGCTGATGCATTTCCTGATGCATTTTCTACTGCTGCATCTCCTTCTGCTGCAACTCCTGCTACATCTCCTCTTGCTGAATTTCCTACTGCGGCATTTCCTGCTCCTGCATCTGATACTTCATCTCCTGCTGCTGCATCTGCTGGTGCTGCATCTCCTGCTGCATCTGCTGCTGAATCTCCTGCTTCTGCATCTCATACCACATCTCCTGCTGCTGCATATCCTGCTTCTGCATATCTCGCAGCATCTCCTGCTCCTGCATCACCTGCTGCTGCATCTCCTGCATCTTTTGCTGCATCTGATGTAGATTCGCCTACAGGTGCATCCCCTGCTGCTGCATCTCCTGCTGATGGATGTCCTCGTGCATCTCCTGATTCTGCATCTGCTTCTGCATCTCCTGCTGCTGCATCTCCTTCTTCATCTCCTTTTGCTGCATATATTGCTGCTGCATCTACTGCTGCTTGGCCTGCTGCTGTATCTCCTGCTCCATCTCCTGCTGGGGCATCTCCTGCTGTATCTACTTCTGCACCCTCTGCTGCTCCAGCTGCGGCATCTCCTGCATCATCAGGTTATTCTGAAGGAGATGCAGCAATAGGAGATGCAGCAGCAGGAGATGCAACCACAGCACTGCGGTGGCAGATTCAGCTGCAGGAGATGCAGCCGTAGGAGATGCAGCAGGATTTTCAGCAGGAGATACAGCAGAAGGAGAGGCAGCAGGAGATGCAGTAGCAGATGCAGCAGAAGGAAGTGTAGCAACAGAAGATGTAGCAGGATATGCAGCAGCAGTAGATGAAACAGACCATAAAGCAGCAGGATATGCAGAAGCAGGAGAATCAGCAGCAGGGGATGCAGCAGCTGAATCAGCAGCAGATTCAGCAGGAAACAGTAGATGCAGAAGCAGGAGATGCATCAGAAGATGCATCAGCATGATATGAATCAGAAGACAGAGCAGCAGGATATGCAGCAGGAGATATACCAGTATGAAATGCACCAGCAGAGGCAGCGTCAGAACATGCAGCGGGAGATAAAAAAAATAAGAGGAAGCAGGAGCAGCCCCTGTTACTTGATGTCCTCCTGCATCTCCTGATGCTGCATCTGCTGCGTCATCTCCTGCTTCTGTACCTTCTACTACTACATATCCTGATGAATCTTCTGCTCATGCATCTGCGGAAGCCTCTGCTGATGCAACATTTCCCGTTGCATCTGCTGCTCCTTCTGGAGTTCCTGCTCAATCTACTGCTGAATATGCATCTGCTGCTGCATCTCCTGCTGCTGCATCTCCTGCTTCATATCCTACTGCATCTCGTCCTGCAGCATATCTTGCTTCATTTCCTTCTTCTGCATCTCCTGCTGCATCTCCTGCTGCATCATCTTCTGCTGCTACATCTACTGAATCTCCATCTCCTGATGCATCTGCTGCTGCATCTATTGCTGCTGCATATGCTGCCTTTGCAGCTGCAGCTGCATCACCTGCTGCATTACCTCCTGCTGCATATTATGCTGCATTTCCTACTGCTGAATCTCCTTAATCTGCTGCTCCATTTCATGATGCTTCATGTACTGCTGCATCTCCTTAATCTGCTGCTCCATTTCTTGCTGCTTCATGTACTGCTGCATCTCCTGCTACATTTGCTGCTGCTTCATCTCCTTCTACTTGATGTCCTCCTGCATCTCCTGCTGCTGCATCTGCTGCTTCATCTCCTGCTGCTGAATATCATGCAGCTTCATCTCCTGCTGCATTCTCTGCGGATGCATCTGCAGAGGCATCTCCATTTCCTGCTGCATCTGCTGCTCAATCTCCTACGGATGCATTCCTGCTGCAGCTCTTTCTGAATCTACTACTGCTGCATCTAATGAATTTGCTGCTGCATCTGCTGCTGCTTCATCTAGTGCTGCATCTCCTGATAGATCTCCTGTTACTGGATCAGCTGCTGCTGCATCACCTGCTGCTGCATCTCCTCCAGGTGCATCTGCTGCTGCATCTGCTGCTTCTTTCTCTTTTGCTACATTTACTGCGGCTGCTTCTCCTGCTCTATTTCCTTCTGCTGCACATTCTTCTCTTCATCATACTCTGCAATTCTTGCTGCTGCATCTCCTCCTTCTGCATCTCCGGCTGAACTGCCTGTAGCATCTCCTGCTTCTTCATCTCCTGCTGCTACATCTCCTGCAGCATATGATGCTGCTGCACCTCCTGTTACTTCTGCTGCTGCTGCATTCCCTGCTGCATCTCCTGATGCTGCAACTCCTTCTCCATCTCCTTCTACATCTCATTTCTTGCTTCATCTCCTGACCCTGCATCTCCTGCTGCACCTACAGCTGCTGCATTTCCTGCTGCATCTTCTGCTGCTGCATCTCCTGCTGATGGGTCTGATGCTGCATCTCTTGCTCTTGCATCTCCTTCTGCATCTCGTGCTGCTGAATCGCCTGCTGCTGAATCTCCTGCTTCTGCATCTCCTCCATCTGCATCTCCTTCTGTTGCGTCTGCTGCATCATCTCCTCTTTCTCCATATCCTGCTGTATCTCCTGTTGCTGCATCATATCATGCTGATGCATATGTGAAGAATCTCTTCCTACTGCATCTTCTGCTGAATCTTCATTTCCTGCTGCATCTGCTTCTGCATCTCCTGCTGCTGCTGCATCTCCTGCTTCTTCTCCTGCTGCTGCATCAGTTGCTGCTGAATCTCCTCATGAATCTCCTGCGGCATGTCATGCTTCTATATATCATGCTGAATCTCCTGCTGCATATCCTTCTGAATATGCATCTCCTGATGCATCTCCACCTGCTGCCACTCCTACTTCTGTGTTTGCTTCTGCATCTTCTGTTGCATCTCCTTCTGCTCAATCTCCTGATGCCGTGTCAGCTGCTGAATATTTTTTCTCTGCTGCTGAATTTCCTGCTGCTGAATCTCCTGCTGCATCTGCTGCTGCTGATCTACTACTGCTCCATCACCTTCTGCATGTGCTGCTACAGCATCTCCTTCTGCTGCATCTCCTGTTGCTGCATCTGCTGGTGCTGCACCTGCTGCAACATCTGCTTCTGAATCTCCTGCTTCTGCATCTCCTGCTGAATCTCTGCCGGAATCCCTTGGTGCTGCATTTCCTGCTGATGTATATTTTGCTTCAACGCCTGCTGCTGCATTACCTTTTGCATCTATTCCTGTTGTATTTCCTGCTGCTGCATCTCCTGCTGCTGCGTCTGCTGCTTCATCTCCTGCTGCTGCATTTGCTGATACTGCATGTGCTGCTGCATCTCCTGATGCATCTCTTGGTACTGCATCTTCTGGTGTTGCATCTCCTGCTGCATCTCCTGCGGCATGACATGCTCCTGCATCTCCTGCTGCTACATTTCGTGATGCATCTTCTGCTCATGCATCTGTGGATGCATCTCCTGATGCACCATTACCCGTTGCATCTGCTGCTCCATCCCCTGCTACATCTCGTTCTGCTCCATCTGGTGCATCTGCTGTTGCATATGCTGCTGCTTCATCTACTGCTGCATAGCCTGCTAAATCTCCTGCTCCTGCATCACCTTCTGAAGTTTCTGCTGAATCTACTGCTGAATATGCATCCCCTGCTGCATCTCCTGCTACTGCATCTCTTCCTTCATACTCTACTGCATCCCCTGCTGCAGCATATCTTGCTGCATTTACTTCTGCTGCATCTCCTGTTGCAGCATCTACAGCAGCATCTTCTGCTGCTACATTTCCTACTGAATCTGCATCTCCTGATGCATCTGCTGCTGCATCTATTGCTGCTGCATATGCTGCCTCTGAAGCTGCAGCTGCATCACTTGCTGCAGCATCACCTGCTGCATTAACTCCTGCTGCATAATCTGCAGCGTTTCCTGCTGCCGCATCTCTTTAATCTGCTGCTCAATTTCCTGCTATTTCATGTACTGCTGCATCTCCTGCTACATTTGCTGCTGCTGCATCTCCTTCTAATTGATGTCCTCCTGCATCTCCTGCTCCTGCATCTGCTGCTTCATCTCCTGCTGCTGTATAGCCTGCTGCTTCATCTCCTGCTGCATCCTTTACAGATGCATCTGCAGATGCATCTGCAGAAGCATCTCCTTTTCCTGCTGCATCTGCTTCTCAATCTTCTACGGATGCATCTAGTGCTTCTGCATTTCAGCTGCATATCCTGTTGAAGCCATCTGCGGCTGCATCTCGTGCTGCTGCATCTCCTGCTGAATCTCCTGCTGCACTTCCTGCTGTAACTGCTGATGCCTATGTTGCTATTTCATCTCCTGTTGCATCCTCTTCTGAATTATCTTCTGCAGAATCTCCTCCAGCATCTCCTGCTACAATTCCTGCTGATGTATCTCCTGATGCATCTCCTTCTACATCCCCTGCTGCTGAATCTCTTTCTATATCTCCTGCTGCATCTCCTGCTGCCTTTTCTACTGAATCTCATGCTGCAGAATCTCCTACAGAAATTCGTGCTGCAGAATCTGCTGATGCATTTCCTGCTGATGCATCTCCTGCTGAATCTCCTGATGCTGCATCTCCTGCTGCAGAATCTCCTGCCTTTTCATCTCCTGCTGCTGCAACTCCTGCTGAATCTGATGCTACATCAGGTGCAGCTGCATCTTCTTTTCCTGCATCTCCTGCTGCTGCATCTCTGGCTGATTTCCTGCTGCATTTCCTTCTCTTGAATCTCCTGCTGCATATCCTGGTGCATCACCTGCTGAATATGCATCTCCTGATACATCTCCTGCTGATACACCTAATGCAGCTGCAGCTGCTGCTGCATATCCTGCTGCATCTGTTGTTGCCAAATCTCTTGCTGTTGCATATCCTACTGAAATTCCAACAGCATCTCCTGCTGATGCAATTCTTTCTGCATCTCGTCCTGCATCCTTTGCTGCTGTACCTGCTGCTGCTTCTGGTGATGTTACATCTCCAGCTGCATCTGCTGCTTCATCTGCTGCTGTATCTACTTCTGCATATGGTTCTGGATCTTCTGCTGCATATGGTGCTGCATCTGCTGCTGCTTCTGCTGCTGGTGCATAGCCTGCCTCATATCCTGCTGCTGTGTCTCCTGCTGATGTATGTTTTACTGCATCTCCTGCTGATACATGTCCTGCTGCATCTTCTGCTTCTGCATCTACTTCTTCTGCATCTCCGGCTCCAGCATCTCCTGGTGCATCGATTGCTGCTGAATCTCTTATTCATCTCCTTCTACTGCATATACTGCTGCATCTGGTGCTGCTGTTCCTCCTCCTGCTGCATTTCCTGTTCCATCTCCTCCTGCTGCATCTCCTGTTCCATCTCCTCCTGCTGCATTTCCTGCTAAATCTTCTACTGCTTCATCTCTTGATCCATGTCCTGCTGCTGCAAATCCTCTTTCTGCATCTCCTTTTGTTTAGTCTGCTGATGCGCCTCCTGCTGTATCTCATGTTGCACCTTCTATTGAAGCATCTCCTGCGTCATCTCCTTCTGCTACATATCTTGCTGCTTCATCTCGTTCTGCATCTCCTGATGCATCTCCTTGAGCGTCACCTGCTGCATCTCCTTCTGCATCACCTGCAGATGCATCTCCTGCTGCTGCATATTCATCTGCATTTCCTGCTGCAGCTCTTTCTGAATCTACTACTGCTGCATCTGCTGAATTTGCCGCTGCATCTTCTGCTGCTTCATCTACTGCTGAATATCCTGATAGATCTCCTGCTGCTGCATCTCCTGCTGCTGCATCTGCTGCTGCATCTGATGCTGCATCTGATGCTGCATCTGATGCTGCTTTCTCTCCTGCTACATGTACTGCTGACGAATCTCTTGCTATATTTCTTTCTGCTGCATCTTCTTCTCTTCATCTACTATTCTGCACCTCCTGCTACTACATCCCCTGCTGCTGCACTACCTGCTGTAACTCCTGATGCTGCGACTCCTTCTGCATTTCCTACTGCATCTCATTTCTTGATGCATCTCCTGCTGCATTTCCTGCTGATATATCTCCTGCTGCATCTCCTCCGTTATACATTTCTACATTTGCTGCCTCATTTCCTCATGCACCTGTTGATGCACCTCGTGCTGCTGCATCTCCTGCTTCATCTTCAGCTGATGCATCTGTGGCTTCATCACCTGATATGTCATCTCCTGCTGCATCTGCTGCAATATTTCCTGCTGCAGTATCTGCTGATCATGCATCTACTGCTGCATTTCCTGCTGCATCTGCTGCTGCTTCATCTGCTGCCAAATCTCCTGCTACATATCCTGCTGCTGCAACTCTTAATGCATCTCATGATAATGCTTCATCTCCTGCTACTGCATCTCCTGCTGCACCTACTGCTGCTGCATTTGCTGCTGCATCTTCTACTGGTGCATCTCCTCCTGATGGGTCTGACGCTGCATCTCTTGCTCTTGCATCTCCTGCTGCATCTCCTGCTGCTGCATAAGTTGCTGCTTAATATCCTGATGAATCTCCTCCAGCATCTCATGCTTCTACATATCATGCTGAATCTCCTGCTGCATCTCCTTCTGAATATGCATGTCCTGATGCATCTCCACCTGCTGCCACTCCTACTGCTGCGTTAGCCTCTACATCTCCTGCTGCACCTCCTGCTGCTGAATCTCCTGATACTGTGTCAGCTGCTGAATCTCCTGCTGCTGAATCTCCTGCTGCATCTGCTGCTGCTGCATTACCTACTGCTGCATCACCTTCTGCATGTGCTGCTGCAGCATCTCCTTCTGCTGCATCTCCTGTTGCTGCATCTGCTGGTGCTGCACCTGCTGCAACATCTGCTTCTGCATCTCCTGCTGCTGCATCTCCGTCGGAAACTTTTGGGGCTGCATCTCCTGCTGATGCATATTCTGCTTCAACTCCTGCTGCTGCATTACCTTTTGCATCTATTCCTGTTGTATATCCTGATGCTGCATCTCCTGCTGCTGCATCTGCTGATACTGCATGTGCTGCTGCATCTCCTGCTGCATCTCTTGGTGCTGCATCTTCTGGTGTTGCATCTCCTGTGTCATCACCTGCTCCTGTATCACCTGCTGCTACATCTCCTGATGCATCTTCTGCTCATGCATCTGCGGATGTATCTCCTGATGCACCATTTCCCGTTGCATCTGCTGCTCCATCCCCTGCTGCATCTCTTCCTGCTCCATCTGGTGCATCTGCTGTTGCATATGCTGCTGCTTCATCTACTGCTGCATCTCCTGCTAAATCTCCTGCTGCTGCAATTCCTTCTGAATTTTCTGCTGAATCTACTGCCAAACATGCATCCCCTGCTGCATCTCCTACTGCTGCCTCTGCAGCTGCTGCCTCTCCTGCTTCATATCCTACTGCATTATCTCCTGCAGCATGTATTGCTGCATTTCATTCTGCTGCATCTCCTGCTGCAGCATCTTCTGCTGCTACATCTCCTACTGGATCTGCATCTCCTGATGCATCTGCTGCTGCATCTATTGCTGCTGCATCTGCTGCCTCTGCTGCCTCTGCAGCTGCAGCTGCATCACTTGCTGCTGAATCACCTGCTGCATTACCTCCTGCTGCATATTATGCTGCATTTCCTACTGCTGCATCTCCTTAATCTGCTGCTCCATTTCCTGATGCTTCATGTACTGCTGCATCTCCTTAATCTGCTGCTCCATTTCTTGCTGCTTCATGTACTGCTGCATTACTTGCTACATTTGCTGCTGCTTCATCTCCTTATACTTGATGTCCTCCTGCATCTCCTGCTGCTGCATCTGCTGCTTCATCTCCTGCTGCTGTATAGCCTGCTGCTTCATCTCCTGCATCATCCTCTACAGCATCTCCTCCTGCTGCATGTCCTGCTTCTCTATATAGTGCTGCCTTTCCTGCTGTGCATCTCCTGCTGCTGAATCTCTTTCTACATCTTCTTCTGAATCTTCTGACGTATCTCCTTCTGAATATGCATCTCCTGCTGCTTTTCCTGTTTCTGAATCTCCTGCTGCTGCGTCTGCTGCATCATCTCCTTTTTCTCCATATCCTGCTGTATCTCCTGTTGCTGCATCATATCATGCTGCTGCATATGTTGAAGTATATCTTCCTACTGCATCTTCTGCTGAATCTTCATTTCCTGCTGCATCTGCTTCTGCATCTCCTGCTGCTGCTGCTTCACCTGCTGCTGCATCAGTTGCTGATGAATCTCCTGATGAATCTCCTGCGGCATCTCATTCTTCTACATATCATGCTGAATCTCCTGCTGCTGAATCTCCTGCTGCATCTCCTTCTGAATATTCATCTCTTGATGCATCTCCACCTGCTGCCACTCTTACTGCTACGTTTGCTTCTGCATCTCCTGCTGCATCTCCTGCTGCTGAATCTCCTGCTGCATCTCCTTCTGAATATTCATCTCTTGATGCATCTCCACCTGCTGCCACTCTTACTGCTACGTTTGCTTCTGCATCTCCTGCTGCATCTCCTGCTGCTGAATCTCTTGCTTCATCTGCTTCTGCTGCATATTCTACTGCTGCATCACCTTCTGCATGTGCTGCTGCAGCATCTCCTTCTGCTGCATCTCCTGTTGCTGCATCTGCTGTTGCTGCACCTGCTGCAACATCTGGTTCTGAATCTCCTGCTGCTGCACCTCCTGCTTAATCTCCTTCTAAATCTTACGGTGCTGCATTTCCTGCTGATGCATATTCTGCTTCAAATCCTGCTGCTGCATCTCCTGCTGCATCTGCTGCTTCATTTCATTTTACTGCATCTGCTGATACTATATGTGCTGCTGCAGCTCCTGCTGCATCTCTTGGTGTTGCATCTTCTGGTGTTGCATCTCCTGCTTCATCTCATTATGACTTAACTGCCACTATTGAGGCGCATTAGGGAAATCGAATAACGCCCACAGGGAAGATGCTAGCATGGAATGCTGCTGCTTCTGAATGTCTTCTCTTAAAGCGCTTTCACTGCAAAGTGAGACTTGTAGAAGTTTGAGTATACGCTTGTGTACTGTAACATCAGAACGGCTATTAAAGCCTCACTTGAAAATATCAGATCGTTCAGCACAAGTACCTCAGGGTAGAAGCTACAATGAAATGCTGGCTCTCGTTAGAGTCTTCTCTGGAAATGCTTTCACTGCAAGCTGCAAAGCATGACTAACAGAACGTTTTAGTATAGGGTACTGAATTGTGACTTATGAAGATGCTTTCTAATAAGTGAGTAACTGAGGCAGTGAAGATGCTAGCGTGGAATACTGCTGCTACTGAATGTCTTCTCTTAGAGAGCTTTCACTGCAAAGCAGAACTTGTAGAAGTTTCAGTTGGGACTTTTACACTGCAACATCAAAATGGCTATTAAAGCATCACTTCAAAATATTTAGCGCTTTCACTGCAAGGAAAGACTTGTTAAACTTTTAGTCTATGCTTATGTACTTCAACATCAGAATGGCTATTAAAGCGTCGCTTCAAAATATCAGAGTGTTCAGCGCAAATACCACAGGGAAGATGCTACGATCAATTATTGACATTTGTCTAATTCTTCTCTGGATGCGCTTTCACTGCAAGGCAAGACTTGTAGAACTTTCAGTCTAGGCTCGTGTACTGCATCATCAGAATGGCTATTAAAGCGTGACTGTAAAATTTGAAAACATTTAGAAAAAGTACCGCAAGGGGGCTGCTATGATCAAATGCTAGCTCTCATTAGAATCTTCTCTTGAAGCACTTTCACTGCAAGCTGCAAAGCACGTCTAACAAAAATTTTAGTACTGATTAGGGAATTGTGATTTAACTGTGCCTATGGAGGAGCTTTAGTAAAAGTGAGTTAAGCCCGTATGGAAGATGCTAGCATAGAATGCTGCTGCTTCTGAATGTCTTCTTTTAGAGCACTTTCACTGAAAAGAAAGACTTGTAGAACTTTCAGTCTAGGCTCGTGTCCTGTAACATCAGAATTGGTACAGCAGCAGGAGATGAAGCCACAAAAGATGCAGAATGAAATGCAGCAGAATATACCTCAAGAGATGCAGATGAAGGAGATGCATAAGTAGATGCTGCAGAAGGAGTTTTAGCAGGAGATGCAGCAGCAGGAGATGCAGGCAGCAGACAAAAGAGGAGATGTAGATTCAGCAGCAGATGAAGTAGCAGGAGTTGCAGCAGCAGATGCAATAGCAGGAGATGCAGCAATAGGTTAAGCAGCACTAGATGCAGCAGCATATGCTGAAGATGTAGTAGTAGGAGATTAAGCAGGAGATCCAGCAGGAAGAGGTGCAGCAGGATATGCAGAAAAAGATAAAGCAGAAAGAGATGCACAGGAAATACAGCAGCAGGATATGCATCAGCAGGAAATGCAGCAGGACA
This sequence comes from Clamator glandarius, assembly GCA_033459285.1. Lineage (NCBI taxonomy): Eukaryota > Metazoa > Chordata > Aves > Cuculiformes > Cuculidae > Clamator > Clamator glandarius. Next base: position 3,199,559 of record JAUNZM010000625.1, read on the forward strand.
TGCACTAGCAGAAGATGCAGCACTAGCAGAAGATGCAGTAGGAGATGCAGCCGGAGATGCAGCAAGAGATGTTGAAAGAGGATATGCACCATGATATGCAGCAGCAGGAGATGCAACAAAAGATGAAACAGGAGGAGATGCAGTAGGAGACGCAGCAGAGGAGATGCAGCAGAATCTACTGCTGCATCTTCTGCTGCTGCCTCTCCTCCTACTAAATCTCCTCCTGCTAAATCTCCTCTTGCATCAGCTGATGCATTTCCTGCATCTTCTGTGGCTGCATCTGCTGGTGCATTTCCTGCTTCTCTATCTTCTGCTGCATCTCCTGCTGAATCACATGGTGCCTCTCCTGCTGCCGCATCTCCTGCTTCTGCATGTCCTTTTGCATGTCTTGCTGCCACATCTCCTGCTTCTGCCTCTCCTACTCCTGCATCTCTGCTGCTGCATCTCCTGCTGCTGCATCTCCTGCTCCTGCTTATCTTGATGCATCTGCTGCTGCATCTTCTGCAGCATTTTCTATTGCTTCAACTCCAGACGCTGCATCTCCTGGTGCATCTGCTGGTACTGCATCTTATCCTGCCTCAACTCCTGCTCCATTTTCTTGTGCATCTGCTGCTGCTGCTGTATCTTCTGCTGCTGCATCTCCTGCTGATGCGTCTGCTGTTGCATCTCCTGCTGCATCTCCTGCTTCTGCATCATCTTCTCTGCAGATCCTGATGCTTCATCTCTTGCTGCAGAATCTCCGGCTGCATCTTCTGCTTCTGCATCTCCTGCTACTGGGTCTGCTGCATCATCTCCTCCTGCCTCTTCTCCTACAGCATCTCCTTCTGTGTCTCGTGCTACATCTCATGAAGCTGTACCTGCTGAAGCATCTCTTCCTGTTGCATCTCCTGATGAATATGCATCTGCTGCTGCTTCATCTCCTGCTGCTGCAACTCCTACTAAATCTGCTGTCGAATATGTTCCTGCATCTGCTGCGGCTGCATCTCCTGCTGCTGCATCATCTACTGATGCATTTCCTGCATAATCTCCTGCTGCTGCATCTCTTGATCAATCTCCTCCTGCTGAATCTGCAGTATTTTCTGCTGCATCTGCTGCTGCTTCATATACTGCTTCATCTCCTACTACTGCATCTCCTGCTGCATCTCCTGCTGCTCCAGCTCCATCTGAATCATCTCCTAATGCATCTCCTGCTGTTGAATCTCTTGCTGCATCTCCTGCTGAATCTAATCCTACCACATCTCCTGCTGCATCTCCTGCCGCTGCATTTACTGATGCATCTATTGATGCTGCATCTCCTGATGCTGCATCTCCACCTGCTGCATCTCCTTCTGCTGAACTCCTGCTGATGCATCTGCTGCTGATGCATCTCTGACTGCTGCATCTCCTGTTGCTGAATCTCCTGCTGCTGCATCTTCTGCTGCTAAATTTACTTCTGCAGCATCTACTGCTGCATCACCTTCTACTGAATCCCCTGCTGCAGCTCCTGCTGCTACATCCTCTGGTACATCTCCTAATGCTGCATCTCCTGCTGATGCACCTCCTGCTGCATCTCCTGCTCAATCTCCTCCTGCTGCTTCTCCTACTGCTTCATCTCCTGCATCTGCTGCTGCATGTGCTACTGCATCTCCTGCTTCTCTATGTCCTCCTCCTGGATCTCCACCTGCATCGATTGCTGCTGCATCCTCTGCTGAACCTCCTGCTGATGCATCTTCTTCTGTAACTTAATCTGATGCATCAGCAGATTCATCTGATGATGCATCTCCCCTGCTTCATCTCCTGCTGCTGAATCTCCTGCTCTTGCATACCCTGCTGCATCTCCAGCTGCTTCTAACCCTACTTCATCTACTGCTGCTGCATTACCTGCTGCTTCTGCTGCTGCATCTCCTCCTGAATTTCCTGCTGCTCCATCTCCTGCTGCTATATCTTTTGCTTATCAGTCTTCTGCTGATCCATCTCTTACGGAATCTGCTTCTGAATCTGCTCCTGCATCTACTGCGGCTGCATCTCCTGATGCTGTATCTCCTGCTACTGCATCTCCTAATGCATCTCCTGTAGCTTAATCTCCTGCTTTTGCATCTCCTGCTTTATCTCCTTCTGATGCCTATCTTGCTGCTGCATCTCCTGCTGCTTCGTCTGCTTCTACATCTCCCGCTGCATCTCCTGCTGCTGCATCTCAGGGTACATCTCCTCTTGCTCAGTCTCTTGCTGCATATCCTGCTGCTACATCTCCTGCTACTGCATCTCCTAATGCATTTCCTGCTGCATCTCTTGCAGCTGCATCACCTGCTACATCTCTTGCGGCTGCATCTCCTGCTCCATATCCTTCTGTTGCATCTGCATATTCATTATATGATGGTGCTTTCTTGCTGGATCTCCTGCTTCTGTATCCCCTGCTGCTGCAAACTCTACTGCATCTCCTGCTGGTGCATTTCCAGCTGCAGCTGCTGCTGCTGTATCTCCTGCGGCTGTAGCTGCTGATGCATTTCCTGATGCATTTTCTACTGCTGCATCTCCTTCTGCTTCAACTCCTGCTACATCTCCTCTTGCTGAATATCCTACTGCTGCATTTCCTGCTCCTGCATCTAATACTTCATCTCCTGCTGCTGCATCTGCTGGTGCTACATCTCCTGCTGCATCTGCTGCTCAATCTCCTGCTTCTACACCTCATACCACATCTCCTGCTGCTGCATCACCTGCTGCTGAATCTCCTGCATCTTTTGCTGCATCTGATGTAGATTTGCCTACAGGTGCATCCCCTGCTGCTGCATCTCCCGCTGATGGATATTCACGTGCATCTCCTGCTGCTGCATCTGCTTCTGCATCTCCTGCTGCTGCATCTCCTTCTTCATCTCCTTTTGCTGCATATAATGCTGCTGCATCTACTGCTGCTTGGCCTGCTGCTGTATGTCCTGCTCCATCTCCTGCCGGGGCATCTCCTGCTGTATCTCCTTCTACACCCTCTACTGCTCCAGGTGCTGTATCTCCTGCATCATCAGGTTATTCTGAAGGAGATGCAGCAACAGGAGATGCAGCAGCAGGAGATGCAACCACAGCACTGCGGTGGCAGATTCAGCTGCAGGAGATGCAGCCGTAGGAGACGCAGCAGGATTTTCAGCAGGAGATACAGCAGAAGGAGATGCAACAGGAGATGCAGTAGCAGATGCAGCAGAAGGAAATGTAGGAACAGAAGATGTAGCAGGATATGCAGCATCAGTGGATGAAACAGAACATAAAGCAGCAGGATATGCAGAAGCAGGAGAATCAGCAGCAGGGGATGCAGCAGCTGAATCAGCAGCAGATTCAGCAGGAAACAGTAGATGCAGAAGCAGGAGATGCATCAGAAGATGCATCAGCATGAGATGAATCAGAAGATACAGCAGCAGGATATGCAGCAGGAGATGTAACAGCATGAAATGCACCAGCAGAGGCAGCAGCAGAAGATGCAGAGGGAGATATAGGAAAAAATGAGGAAGCAGGAGCAGCCCCTGTTACTTGATGTCCTCCTGCATCTCCTGCTGCTGCATCTGCTGCGTCGTCTCCTGCTTCTGTACATCCTGCTGCTACATCTCCTGATGCATCCTCTGTTCATGCATCTGCGGAAGCCTCTGCTGATGCACTATTCCAGTTGCATCTGCTGCTCCATCCCCTGCTGCATCTCTTTCTGCTCCATCTGGTGCATCTGCTGTTGCATATGCTGCTGCTTCATCTACTGCTGCATCGCCTGCTAAATCTCCTGCTGCTGCATCTCCTTCTGAAGTTTCTGCTGAATATACTGCTGAATATGCATCCCCTGCTGCATCTCCTGCTGCTGCATCTCCTGCTTCATATCCTACTGCATCTTCTCCTGCAGCATATCTTGCTGCATTTCCTTCTGCTGCATCTTCTGCTGCATCATCTGCTGCAGCATCTTCTGCTGCTACCTCTCCTACTGAATCAGCATCTCCTGATGCATCTGCTGCTGCATCTATTGCTGCTGCATCACCTGCTGCATTACCTCCTGCTGCATATTATGCTGCATTTCCTGCTGCTGCATCTCCTTAATCTGCTCCTCCATTTCCTGATGCTTCATGTACTGCTGCATCTCCTTAATCTGCTGCTCCATTTCCTGATGCTTCATGTACTGCTGCATCTCCTGCTACATTTGCTGCTGCTGCATCTCCTTCTACTTTATGTCTTCCTGCGTCTCCTGCTGCTGCATCTGCTGCTTCATCTCCTGCTGCTGAATAGCCTGATGCTTCATCTCCTGCTGCATCCTCTGCGGATGCATCTGCAGAAGCATCTCCATTTCCTGCTGCATCTGCTGCTCAATTTTTTACGGATGCATCTAGTGCTTCTGCGTTTCAGCTGCATATCCTGTTGAAGCCATCTGCGGCTGCATCTCCTGCTGCTACATCTCCTGCTGAATCTCCTGCTGCACTTCCTGCTGTAACTGCTGATGTCTATGTTGCTATTTCATCTCCTGCTGCATCCTCTGCTAAATTATCTTCTGCAGAATCTCCTGCAGCATCTCCTGCTACAATTCCTGCTGATGTATCGCCTACTGCATCTCCTACTACATCCCCTGCTGCTGAATCTTCTTCTACATCTCCTGCTGCATCTCCTGCTTCATTTTCTACTGAATCTCCTGCTGCCTTTTCTACTGAATCTCCTGCTGCAGAATCTCCTATGGAATTTCGTGCTGCAGAATCTGCTGATGCATTTCCTGCTGATGCACCTCCTGCTGAATCTCCTGATGATGCATCAGGTGCGGCTGCATCTTCCTTTCCTGCATCTCCGACTGATTTCCTCCTGCATTTCCTTCTGTTGAATCTCCTGCTGCATATCCTGGTGCATCACCTGCTGAATATGCATCTCCTTCTACATCTTCTGCTGATAAATCTCATGCAGATGCAGCTGCTGCTGCATATCCTGCTGCATCTTCTGTTGCCAAGTCTCTTGCTGTTGCATATCCTACTGAAATTCCAGCAGCATCTCCTGCTGATGCAATTCCTGCTGCATCTCATCCTGCATCCTTTGCTGCTGCATCTGCTGCTGCTTCTGGTGATGTTACATCTCCAGCTGCATCTGCTGCTTCATCTGCTGCTGTATCTCCTGCTGCATAAATTTCTGCATGTTCTGCTGCATATGGTTCTGCATCTGCTGCTGCTTCTGCTGGTGGTGCATCTTCTGCATCATATCCTGCTGCTGTGTTTCCTGCTCATGCATGTCCTGCTGCATCTCCTGATTCTGCATCTACTTCTTCTGCATCTCTGGCTCCAGCATCTCCTGCTGCATCAATTGCTGCTGCATCTCTTATTCACCTCTTTCTGCTGCATCTACTGCTGCATCTGGTGCTGCTGTACCTCCTGCTGTTGCATGTCCAGTTGCATCTCCTCCTGCTGCATCTCCTGTTCCATCTCCTCCTGCTGCATCTCCTGTTCCATCTCCTCCTGCTGCATCTCCTGCTGAATCTCCTGCTGCATCTCCTGCTGCTATATATCCTGCGGTTTCATATCCTGCTACTGTATCTCCTAATGAATCTCCTCCTGCGTCATCTCTTGATCCCTGTCTTGCTGCTGCATTTCCTTTTTTTGCATCTCCTTTTGCTTCGTTTGCTGCTGCATCTCCTACTCTATCTCATGTTGCACCTTCTATTGAAGCATCTCCTACGCCATCTCCTTCTGCTGCATATCTTGCTGCTTCATCTCGTTCTGCATCTCCTTGAGCATCACCTGCAGATTCATCTCCTGCTGCTGCATATTCATCTGCATTTCCTGCTGCATTTCTTTCTGAATCTACTACTGCTGCATCTCCTGAATTTGCTGCTGCACCTGCTGCTGCTTCATCTACTGCTGCATCTCCTCATAGATCTCCTGCTTCTGCATCTCCTGCTGCTACATCTCCTGCTGAATCTCCTGCTGCACTTCCTGCTGTAACTGCTGATGCCTATGTTGCTATTTCATCTCCTGCTGCATCTCCTGCTGAATCTTCTTCTGCAGAATCTCCTGCTACAATTCCTGCTAATGTATCTCCTGCTGCATCTCCTACTACATCCTCTGCTGCTGAATCTCTTTATACATCTCCTGCTGCATCTCCTGCTGCTTTTTCTACTGAATCTCCTGCTGCAGAATCTCCTACGGAATTTCCTGCTGCAGAATCTGCTGATGCATTTACTGCTGATGCATCTTTTGCTTAATCTCCTGATGCTGCATCTGATGCTGCTTTCTCTCCTTCTGCATGTACTGCCGATGAATCTCCTGCTATATTTCCTTCTGCTGCATCTTCTTCTCTTCATCTACTACCCTGCACTTCCTGCTGCTGCATCTCCTCCTTCTGCATTTCCGGCTGAATCACCTGTAGCATCTCCTGCTTCTTCATCTCCTGCTGCTACATCTCCCACAGCATATGATGCTACTGCATCTCCTGTTATTTCTGCTGCTGCTGTATTCCCTGCTGCACCTCCTGATTCTACAACTCCTACTGCATCTCCTTCTGCATATAATTTCTTGATGCATCTCCTGCTGCATCTCCTTCATTATACCTTTCTACATTTGCTGCCTCATTTCCTCATGCACCTGCTGATGCACCTCGTCCTGCTGCATCTCCTGCTTCATCTTCAGCTGCTGCATCTCTGGCTTCATCACCTGATATGTCATCTCCTGCTTCATCTACTGCAGTATTTCCTGCTACAGTACCTGCTGATCTAGAATCTACTGCTGCATTTCTTGCTGCATCTGCTGCTGCTTCATCTCCTGCCAAATCTCCTGCTGCATCTCCTGCTCCCGCAGTACCTGCTCTCTCTCCTGCTACTGCATCTCCTCCTACTGCATGTCCTCCTGATGCATATCCTACTTCTGTATATACTGCTGCCTTTCCTGCTGCTGCATAGCCTGCTGCTGCATTGTTTGCTGCTGAATCTCTTTCTGCATCTCCTTCTTCTGAATCTCTTGCTGCTCTGTTACCTTCTGCATCGTCTTGCTGCTGCATCTCCTGCTGCATCTGCTTCTGCATCTCCTCCTGCTGCATCTCCTTCTGTTGCGTCTCCTGCATCATCTCCTCTTTCTCCATATCCTGCTGTATCTCCTGTTGCTGCATCATATCATGCTGATGCATATGTGAAGAATCTCTTCCTACTGCATCTTCTGCTGAATCTTCATTTCCTGCTGCATCTGCTTCTGCATCTCCTGCTGCTGCTGCATCTCCTGCTTCTTCTCCTGCTGCTGCATCAGATGCTGATGAGTCTCCTGATGAATCTCCTCTGGCATCTCATGCTTCTACATATCATGCTGAATCTCCTGCTGCATCTCCTTCTGAATATGCATCTCCTGATGCATCTCCACCTGCTGCCACTCCTACTGATGCGTTTGCTTCTGCATCTCCTGCTGCACCTCCTGCTGCTGAATCTACTGATGCCGTGTCTCCTGCTGAATATCCTTTCTCTGCTGTTGAATCTCCTGCTGCTGAATCTCATGCTGCTGAATCTCTTGCTGCATCTGCTGCTGCTGCGTCTCCTACAGCTGCATCACCTTCTGCATGTGCTGCTGCAGCATTTCCTTCCACTGCATCTCCTGTTGCTGAATCTACTGGTGCTGCACCTGCTGCAGCATCTGCTTCTACATTTCCTGCTGCTGACTCTCCTGCTGCATCTCCGTCTGAATATCTTGGTGCTGTATTTCCTGCTGATTCATCTCCTGCTGCTGTGTCTGCTGCTTCATCTCATGCTGCTGCATCTGCTGATACTGCATGTGCTGCTGCATCTCCTGCTGCATCTCTTGGTGCTGCATCTTCTCGTGTTGCATCTCCTGCTGCATCTACTGAGGAATCACCTGCTCCTGTATCTCCTGCTGCTACATCTCCTGATGCATCTTCTGCTCATGCATCTGCGGATGCATATCCTGATGCACCATTTCCCATTGCATCTGCTGCTCCATCCCCTGCTGCAACTCTTTCTGCTCCATCTGGTGCATATGCTGCTGCTTCATCTACTGCTGCATTTCCTGCCAAATCTCCTGCTGCTGCATCTCCTTCTGGAGTTTCTGCTGAATCTACTGCTGAATATGCATCCCCTGCTGCATCTCTTGCTGCTGCATCTCCTGCTTCATATCCTACTGCATCTTCTCCTGCAGCATATCTTGCTGCATTTCCTTCTGCTGCATCTCCTTCTGCATCATCTGCTGCAACATCTTCTACTGCTTCATCTCCTACTGAATCTGCATCTCCTGATGCATCTGCTGCTGCATCTATTGCTGCTGCATATGCTGCCACTGCATCTGCAGCTGCATCACCTGCTGCTGCATCACCTGCTGCATTACATCCTGCTACATATTATGCTGCGTTTCCTGCTGCTGCATCTCTTCAATCTGCTGCTCCATTTCCTGCTGCTTCATGTACTGCTGCATCTCCTGCTACATTTGCTGCTGCTGCATCTCCTTCTACTTGATGTCCTCCTGCATCTCCTGCTGCTGCATCTGCTGCTTCATCTCCTGCTGCTGTGTAGCCTGCTGCTTCATCTCCTACTGCATCCTCTGCGGATGCATCTGCGGATGCATCTGCAGAAGCATCTCCATTTCCTGCTGCATCTGCTGCTCAATCTTCTACGGATGCATTTAGTGCTTCTGCATTTCAGCTGCATATCCTGTTGAAGCCATCTGCGGCTGCATCTCCTGCTGCTGCATCTCCTGCTGAATCTTCTGCTACACTTCCTGCTTTAACTGCTGATGCCTATGTTGCTATTTTTCTCCGGCTGCATCTCCTGCTAAAATTCCTGCTGATGTATCTCCTGATGCATCTCCTACTAAATCCCCTGCTGCTAAATCTCCTTCTATATCTCCTGCTGCATCTCCTGCTGCATTTTCTACTGAATCTCCTGCTGCCTTTTCTACCGAATTTCTTGCTGCAGAATCTCCTACGGAATTTTCTGCTGCAGAATCTGCTGATGCATTTCCTGCTGATGCATCTCCTGATGCTGCATCTCCTGCTGCTGAATCTCCTGCCTCTTCATCTCCTGCTGCTGCAACTCCTGCTGAATCTGATGCTGCATCATGTGCGGCTGCATCTTCTTTTCCTGCATCTCCTGCTGCTGCATCTCCGGCTGATTTCCTGCTGCATTTCCTTCTCTTGAATCTCCTGCTGCATATCCTGGTGCATCTGCTGCCCAATATGCATCTCCTTCTACATCTCCTGCTGATACACCTCATGCAGCTGCATATGCTGCTGCATATCCTGCTGCTTCTGCTGTTGCCAAATCTCTTGCTGTTGCATATACTACTGAATTTCCAGCAGTATCTCCTGCTGATGCAATTCTTGCTGCATCTCATCCTGCATCCTTTGCTGCTGCTTCTGGTGATGTTACAGCTCCAGCTGCATCTGCTGCTTCATCTGCTGCTGTATCTTTTGCTGCATATAGTTCTGCATCTTCTGCTGCATATGGTGCTGCATCTCCTGCTGCAGCATCAGCTTCTACATTTCCTGCTGCTGCATCTCCTGCTGCATCTCCGTCTGAATCTCTTGGTGCTGTATTTCCTGCTGATTCATATTCTGCTTCAACTCCTGCTGCTGCATTACCTTCTGCATCTATTCCTGTTGTATTTCCTGCTGCTGCATCTCCTGCTGCTGCGTCTGCTGCTTCATCTCATGCTGCTGCATCTGCTGATACTGCATCTCCTGCCACATCTCCGTCTGAATCTCTTGGAGCTGAATTTCCTGCTGATGCATATTCTGCTTCAACTCCTGCTGCTGCATTACCTTCTGCATCTATTCCTGTGTTATTTCCTGATGCTGCATCTCCTGCTGCTGCGTCTGCTGCTTCATCTCCTGCTCCTGCATCTGCTGATACTACATGTGCCGCTGCATCTCTTGCTGCATCTCTTGGTGCTGCATCTTCTGGTGTTGCATATCCTGCTGCATCTCCTGAGGAATCACCTGCTCCTGTATCTCCTGCTGCTATATCTCCTAATGCATCCTCTGCTCATGCATCTGCGGATGCATCTCCTGATGCACCATTTCCCTTTGCATCTGCTGCTCCATCTCCTGCTGCATCTCTTTCTGCTCCATCTGGTGCATCTGCTGTTGCATATGATGCTGCTTCATCTACTGCTGCATCGCCTGCTAAATCTCCTGCTGCTGCATCTCCTTCTGAAGTTCCTGCTGAATCTACATCCCCTGCTGCATCTCCTACTGCTGCATCTCCTGCTTCATATCCTACTGCATCTTCTCCTGCAGCATATCTTGCTGCATTTCCTTCTGCTGCATCTCCTGCTGCATCTCCTGCGGCAGCATCTTCTGCTGCTACATCTCCTACTGAATCTGCATCTCCTGATGCATCTGCTGCTGCATCTATTGCTGCTGCATCTGCTGCCTCTGCAGCTGCAGCTGCATCCCCTGCTGCTGCATCACCTGCTGCATTACCTCCTGCTGCATATTCTGCTGCATTTCCTGCTGCTGCATCACTTTAATCTGCTGCTCCATTTTGTGCTACTTCATGTACTGCTGCACCTCCTGATTCATTTGCTGCTGCTGCATCTCCTTCTACTTGATGTCCTCCTGCATCTCCTGCTGCTGCATCTCCTTAATCTGCTGCTCCATTTCCTGATGCTTCATGTACTGCTGCATCTCCTTAATCTGCTGCTCCATTTCCTGCTTCTTCATGTACTGCTGCATCTCCTGCTACATTTGCTGCTGCTTCATATCCTTACACTTCATGTCCTCCTGCATCTCCTGCTGCTGCATCTGATGCTTCATCTGCTGCTGCTGTATAGCCTGCTGCTTCATCTCCTGCTGCTTCATCTCCTGCTGCATCCTCTGCGGATGCATTTCCTGCTGATGCATCTCCTGCTGCTCAATCTACTGTCTCTTCATCTCCTGCTGCTGCTGCAACTCCTGCTGAATCTGATGCTGCATCTGGTGCGACTGCATCTTCTTTTACTGCATCTCCTGCTGCTCAGTCTACGGTCTCTTCATCTCCTGCTGCTGCTGCAACTCCTGCTGAATCTGATGCTGCATCTGGTGCGACTGCATCTTCTTTTACTGCATCTCCTGCTGCTGCATCTCCAGCTGATGAAGAGATGCAGCAGCAGTTGATGCAGCAGGAGATTCTGGAGCCGGAGATACAGAAGAAGTAGATGCAGAAGCAGGAGATGCAGCAGGAAATTCTTCAGCAGGAGATGCAGCAAAACATACATCAGCAGGAGACACAGCAGCAGGATATGAAGCAGGAGATGCACCAGCAGCAGAAGCTGCAGCAGATGCAGCACCATACGAAGCAGAAGATCCAGAACCATATGCAGAATTAGATACAGCAGCAGATGAATCAGCAGATGCAGCTGGAGATGTAGCATCACCAGAAGCAGAAGCAGATGCAGCAGCAAAGGATACAGGATGAGATGCAGGAGGAATTGCATCAGCAGGAGATGCTGCAGGAAATTCAGTAGAATATGCAACAGCAAGAGATATCGTAGCAGCAGATGCAGCAGGATATGCACCACCAGATGCAGCTGCATGAGGTGTATCAGCAGTAGATGTAGCAGGAGATGCATATTCAGCAGGTAATACACCAGGATATGCAGCAGGAGGTCAAGAGAAGGAAATGCAGCAGGAAATCAGCCGGAGATGCAGCAGCAAGAGATGCATAAAAGAAGATGCAGCCGCACTAGATTCAGCATCAGATTAAGCAGGACTTGCAGCAGCAGGAGATTAAGGGGCAGGAGATTCAGCAGCAAGAGATGCAGCATCAGGAGATTCAGCAGGAGATGCATCAGCAGGAAATGCATCAGCAGATTCTGCAGCAGGAAACTCCGTAGGAGATTCTGCAGCAGGAGATTCAGTAGAAAAGGCAGCAGGGGATTCAGTAGAAAATGCAGCAGGAGATACAGAAAGAGATTCAGCAGCAGGGGATATAGATGTAGATGCAGCAGGAGATACATCAGCAGGAATTGTAGCGGGAGATGCTGGAGGAGATTCTGCAGAAGAAGATTCAGCAGGAGCTGCAGCAGGAGATGAAATAGCAACATAGGCATCAGCAGTTACAGCAGGAAGTGCAGCAGGAGATTCAGCAGGAGATGTAGCAGCAGGAGATGCAGCCGCAGATGCCTTCAACAGGATATGCAGCTGAAATGCAGAAGCACTAGCTGCATCCGTAGAACACTGAGCAGCAGATGCAGCAGGAAATGGAGATGCTTCTGCAGATGCATCCGCAGATTTATCTGTAGAGGATGATGCAGGAGATGAAGCAGCAGGCTATACAGCAGCAGGAGATGAAGTAGCAGATGTAGCAGAAGGAGATGCAGGAGGACATAAAGTAGAAGGAGATGAAGCAGCATCAAATGTAGCAGAGATGCAGCAGTACATGAAGCAGCAAGAAATGGAGCAGCAGATTAAGGAGATGCAGCAGTAGGAAATGCAGCATAATATGCAGCAGGAGGTAATGCAGCAGGTGATTCGGCAGCAAGTGATGCAGCTGCAGAGGCAGAGGCAGCAGATGCAGCAGCAATAGATGCAGCAGCAGATGCATCAGGAGATGCAGATTCAGTAGGAGATGTAGCAGCAGAAGATGCTGCAGCAGGAGATGCAGCAGAAGGAAATGCAGCAAGATATGCTGCAGGAGAGGATGCAGTAGGATATGAAGCACGAGATGCAGCAGTAGGAGATGCAGCTGTAGGAGATGCAGCTGTAGGAGATGCAGCAGGGGATGCATGTTCAGCAGTAGATTCAGCAGAAAATTCAGAAGGAATTGCAGCAGCAGGAGATTTAGCAGGCGATGCAGCAGTAGTTGAAGCAGCAGCATATGCAACAGCAGATGCACCAGATGGAGCAGGAAGAGATGCAGCAGGGGATGGAGCAGCAGATGCAAAGGGAAATGGTGCATCAGGAGATGCATCCGCAGATGCATGAGCAGAAGATGCATCAGGAGATGTAGCAGCAGGTGATACAGGAGCAGGTGATGACACAGGAGATGCAACACCAGAAGATGCAGCACCAAGAGATTCATCAGGAGATGCAGCAGCACATGCAGTATCAGCAGATGCAGCAGCAGGAGATGCAGCATCAGGAAATAACACAGGAATAGATGCAGAAGGTAATGCAGCAGCAGGAGTTGAAGCAGAATATGCATCAGCAGGAAATGCAGCCCCAAAAGATTCCGACGGAGATGCAGCAGCAGGAGATGCAGAAGCAGATGTTGCAGCAGGTGCATCACCAGCAGATGCAGCAACAGGAGATGCAACAGAACGAGATGCTATACCAGCACATGCAGAAGGTGATGTAGCAGTAGGATATAAGCAGCAGCAGATGCAGCAGGAGATTCAGCAGCAGCAGATTCAGCATCAGAGAAGAAATATTCAGCAGCTGACACGGCATCAGGAGATTCAGCAGCAGGAGGTGCAGCAGGAGATGCAGAAGCAAACGCAGCTGGAAGATTAGCAGCAGGTGGAGATGGATCAGGACATGCATATTCAGAAGGAGATGAAGAAGGAGATTCAGCATGAGATGCCGGAGGAGATTCATCAGGATATCAAGCAGCAACTTATGCAGCAGCAGGAGATGCATCAGTAGGAAAGGCAGCAGTATATAAAGAAGCAGGATATGCAGCAGGAGGAGATGCAGTAGGGGAGATAGAGCGGTTAATGCAGCAACAGGAGATGCAGCAGGAGATGCAAGACCAAGAGATGCAGCGTCAGACCAATCAGGAGGAGATGCAGCAGCAGAAGATGCAGCAGCAGTAGGTGCAACAGCACATGCAGTAGCAGGATATGAAGCATTCTCATGAGATGCATTAAGAGGTGCAGCAGCAGGATATGTAGTAGGAGATTTGGCATGAGATGAAACAGCAGCAGATGCAGCAGGAAATGCAGCAGTAGATGCATGATCAGGAGATACTGCAGCAGGAAATATTGCAGCAGATGCAGCAGGAGATGACATATCAGGTGATGAAGCCACAGATGCATCAGCTGAAGATGAAGCAGGAGATGCAGCAGCACGAGGTGCATTAACAGATGCATGAGGAAATGAGGTAGCAAATGTAGAAAGGTATAAAGGAGGAGATGCAGCAGGAGATATATCAGCAGGAAATGAAGCAGGAGATGCATCAAGAAATGAGATGCAGTAGGAGATGCAGAAGGAGTTGCAGCATCAGGAGTTACAGCAGGAAGTGCAGCAGCAGGGGATCTAGCAGCAGGAGGTGCAGAGTAGTAGATGAAAAGAAGATGCAGCAGAAGGAAATATAGCAACAGATTCGTCAGCAGTACATGTAGCAGGAGAGAAAGCAGCATCAGATGCAGCATCAGATGCAGCATCAGGAGATGCAGCAGCAGGAGATCTATCAGGAGATGCAGCACTAGATGAAGATGCAGCAGATGCAGCAGCAAATTCAGCAGATGCAGCAGTTGTAAATTCATAAAGAGCTGCAGCGGGAAATGCAGATGAATATGCAGCAGCAGGAGATGCATCTGCAGGTGATGCAGAAGGAGATGCAGCAGGTGACGCTCAACGAGATGCAGCAGGAGATGCAGAACGAGATGAAGCAGCAAGATATGTAGCAGAAGGAGATGACGCAGGAGATGCTTCAATAGAAGGTGCAACATGAGATACAGCAGGAGGCGCAGCAGCAGACGAAACAAAAGGAGATGCAGAAAGAGGATTTGCAGCAGCAGGACATGGATCAAGAGATGAAGCAGCAGAAGATTTAGCAGGAAATGCAGCAGGAGTAGATGGGACAGGAGATGCAGTAGGAGGAGATGGAACAGGAAATGCAGCAGGAGGAGGAACAGCAGCACCAGATGCAGCAGTATATGCAGTAGAAGGAGATGAATAAGAGATGCAGCAGCAATTGATGCAGCAGGAGTTGCTGGAGCCGGAGATGCAGAAGAAGTAGATGCAGAAACAGGAGATGCAGCAGGACATGCATGAGCAGGAAACACAGCAGCAGGATATGATGCAGAAGATGCACCACCAGCAGAAGCAGCAGCAGATGCAGAACCATATGCAGCAGAAGATGCAGAAACTTATGCAGCAGGAGATACAGCAGCAGATGAAGCAGCAGATGCAGCTGGAGATGTAACATCACCAGAAGCAGCAGCAGATGCAGCAGCAAAGGATGCAGGATGAGATGCAGCAAGAATTGCATCAGCAGGAGATGCTGCTGGAATTTCAGTAGAATATGCAACAGCAAGAGATTTGGCAACAGCAGATGCAGCAGGATATGCTGCAGCAGCTGCAGCTGCATGAGGTGTATCAGCAGAAGATGTAGAAGGAGATGCCTATTCAGCAGGTGATGCACCAGGATATGCAGCAGGAGATTCAATAGAGGGACATGCAGCAGGAAATCAGCAGGAGATGCAGCAGCAGGAGATGCAGGAGAAGAAGATGCAGCCGCACCAGATGCAGCATCAGGAGATTCAGCAGGAGATGCATCAGCAGGAAATGCATCAGCAGATTCTGCAGCAGGAAATTCCGTAGGAGATTCTGCAGTAGGAGATTCAGTAGAAAATGCAGCAGGAGATGCAGCAGGAGATGTATAAGGAGATTCAGCAGAAGGGGATGTAGTAGAAGATGTAGCAGGAGATACATCAGCAGGAATTGTAGCAGGAGATGCTGGAGGAGATTCTGCAGCATCAGATTCAGCAGGAGATGCAGCAGGAGTTGAAATAGCAACATAGGCATCAGCAGTTATAGCAGGAAGTGCAGCAGGAGATGCAGCCGCAGATGCCTTCAACAGGATATGCATCTGAAATGCAGAAGCACTAGATGCATCCGTAGAAGATTGAGCAGCAGATGCAGCAGGAAATGGAGATGCTTCTGGAGATGCATCCACAGAGGATGCAGCAGGAGATGAAACAGCAGGCTATACAGCAGCAGGAGATGAAGTATCAGATGCAGCAGCAGGAGATGTAGTAGGACATCAAGTAGAAGGAGATGCAGCAGCAGCAAATGTAGCAGGAGATGCAGCAGTACTTGAAGCAGTAAGAAATGAAGCAGGGGATTGAAGATATGCAGCAGCAGGAATTGCAGCATAATATGTAGCAGGATGTAATGCAGCAGGTGATGCAGCTGCAGATGCAGAGGCAGCAGATGCAGCAGTAATAGATACAGCAGCTAATGCATCAGGAGATGCAGATTCAGTAGTAGATGAAGCAGCAGAAGATGCTGCAGCATATGCTGAAGCAGGAGATGCAGCACAAGGAAATGCAGCAGGGGATGCATATTCGGCAGCAGATTCAGCAGAAACTTCAGAAAGAGATGCAGCAGCAGGAGATTTAAGAGGTGATTCAGCAGTAGATGAAGCAGCAGCATATGCAACAGCAGATGCACCAGATGGAGCAGAAAGAGATGTAGCAGGGGATGGAGCAGCAGATGCAAAGGGTAATTGTGCATCAGGAAATGCATCCGCAGATGCATGAGCAGAAGATGCAGCAGGAGATGTAGCAGCAGGAGATACAGGAGAAGGTGATGCCACAGGAGATGCAGCAGGAGATGCAACACCAGAAGATGCAGCACCAAGAGATGCAGCAGGAGATGCAGCAGCACATGCAGTATCAGCAGATGCAGCAGAAGGATGTGAAGCAGCAGGAAATACAACAGGAATAGATGCAGAAGGTAATGCAGCAGCATGAGTTGAAGCAGAATATGAATCAGCAGGATATTCAGCACCAAGAGATTCAGACGGAGATGCAGCAGGAGATGCAGTAGCAGGAAATGTAGAAGCAGATGCTGCAGCAGGTGCAGCACCAGTAGATTCAGCAACAGGAGATGCAATAGAAGGAGATGCTGCAGCAGCACATGCAGAAGGTGATGCAGCAGTAGGTAATGCAGCAGCAGGAGATTCAGCAGCAGGAGATTCAGCAGCAGAGAAAGGATATTCAGCAGGAGACACGGCATCAGGAGATTCAGCAGCAGGAGGTGCAGTTGGAGATGCAGAAACAAACGCAGCAGTAGGGGTGGCAGCAGGTGGAGTTGCATCAGGAGATGCATATTCAGAAGGAGATGCAGCAGGAGATTCAGCATGATATGTAGAAGCATGAGATGCCGCAGGAGATTCATCAGGAGACTCATCAGCATCTGATGCAGCAGCAGGAGAAAAAGCAGGAGATGCAGCAGCAGCAGGAGATGCAGAAGCAGATGCAGCAGGAAATGAAGATTCAGCAGAAGATGCAGTAGGAAGAGATTCTTCAACATATGCAGCAGCATGATATGATGCAGCAACAGGAGATACAGCAGGAGATGGAGAAATAGGAGATGATGCAGCAGATGCAACAGCAGGAGATTCAGCAGCAGAAAATGCAGCAGCAGGAGATTCAGAGCAAGAGAAGCAGCAGGAGATGCATATTCAGAAGGAGATACGTCAGGAGATGTAGCAGGATATGTAGCAGCATGAGATGCCACAGGAGATTCAGGATGATATTCAGCAGATGGAGATGCAAGAGCAGGAGATGCAGAAGCAGATGCAGCAGGAGATGCAGCAGCAAGACATGCAGCAGGACTCGATGCAGAAGATAATAGAGCAGCAGGAGATTCAGAAGAAGGAGATGCAGAAAGAGATTCAGCAGCAGGCTATGCAGCAGCAGGAAAGGCAGCAGTATATAGAGAAGCAGGATATGCATCAGGAGGATATGCAGTAGGAGGAGATGAAGTAGGAGGAGATAGAGCAGATACTGCAGTAGCAGGAGATGCAGCAGGAGATGTAAGAGCAAGAGATGCAGCATCAGACCCATCAGCAGGTGATGCAGCAGCAGGTAATGTAGCAGGAGATGCAGTAGCATGAGATGAAGCATTATCATGAGATGCATTAATAGGTGCAGCAGCAGGATATGTAGCAGGTGATTTGGCAGGAGATAAAGCAGCAGCAGATGCAGCAAGAAATGCAGCAGTAGATGCATTATCAGCAGATACTGCAGCAGGAAATACTGCAGCAGATGCTACAGAAGATGACATATGAGGTGATGAAGTCACAGATGCATCAGCTGAAGCAGGAGATGCAGCAGCACGAGGGGCATCAGCAGATGCATGAGGAAATGAGGCAGCAAATGTAGAAAGGTATAATGAAGGAGATGCAGCAGGAGATGTATCAGCAGGAAATGCAGCAGGAGATGCATCAAGAAATGATATGCAGAAGGAGATGCAGTAGGAGTTGTAGAATCAGGAGGTGCAGCAGGAAATGCAGCAGCTGGGGATGTAGTAGCAGGAGATGCAGAATCAGGAGATGCAGCAGGGAATGCAGCAGCAGCAGAAATAACAGGAGATGCAGCAGCATCATATGCTGTGGGAGATGTAGCAGCAGGAGATGAAGAAGCAGGAGATGCTACAGGCGATTCAGTCGGAGATGCAGAAGGAGATGCAGCAGCAGGAAATATAGCAGGAGATTCATCGGCAGTACATGCAGAAGGAGAGAAAGCAGCATCAGATGCAGCATCAGGAGATGCAGGAGGACATCAAGTAACAGGGGCTGCTCCTGCTTCCTCATTTTTTTCTTTATCTCACACTGCATCTTCTGCTGCTGCCTCTGCTGGTGCATTTCATACTGGTATATCTCCTGCTGCATATCCTGCTGCTCTGTCTTCTGATTCATATCATGCTGATGCATCTTCTGATGCATCTCCTGCTTCTGCATCTACTGTTGATACATTTCCTGCTGAATCTGCTTTTGAATCTGCTGCTGCATCCCCTGCTGCTGATTCTCCTGCTTCTGCATATCCTGCTGCTTTATGGTCTGTTTCATCTACTGCTGCTGCATATCCTGCTACATCTTCTGTTGCTACATTTCCTTCTGCTGCATCTGCTACTGCATCTCCTGCTGCATCTCCTTCTGCTGTATCTCCTGCTGAAAATCCTGCTGCATCTCCTACGGCTGCATCTCCTACAGCTGAATCTGCCGCCGCAGTGCTGTGGTTGCATCTCCTGCTGCTGCATCTCCTGTTGCTGCATCTCCTTCAGAATATCCTGATGATGCAGGAGATGCAGCAGCTGGAGCAGCAGAGGGTGCAGAAGGAGATGCAGCAGGAGATTCCCCAGCAGGAGATGGAGCAGGAGATACAGCAGCAGGCCAAGCAGCAGTAGATGCAGCAGCAATATATACAGCAAAAAAAGATGAAGCAGGAGATGCAGCAGCAGGAGATGCAGAAGCAGAAGCAGCATCAGGAGATGCACGAGGACATCAATCAGCAGGAGATGCAGCTGAAGTAGATGCTGGAGCAGATTCAGAAGCAGATTCCGTAAGAGATGCAGGAGCAGGAGATTGATAAGCAAAAGATATAGCAGCAGGAGATGCAGCTGCAGGAAATTCAGGAGGAGATGCAGCAGCAGAAGCAGCAAGTAATGCAGCAGTAGATGAAGTAGGGTTAGAAGCAGCTGGAGATGCAGCAGGGTATGCAACAGCAGGAGATTCAGCAGGAGGAGATGAAGCAGGGGAGATGCATCATCAGATGAATCTGATGCATCAGATTAAGTTACAGAAGGAGATGCAGCAGCAGGAGGTACCGCAGAGGATGCAGCAGCAATCGATGCAGGTGGAGATCCAGGAGGAGGACATAGAGAAGCAGGAGATGCAGTAGCACATGCAGCAGCAGATGCAGGAGATGAAGCAGTAGGAGAAGCAGCAGGAGGAGATTGAGCAGGAGATGCATCAGAAGGTGCATCAGCAGGAGATGCAGCATTAGGAGATGTACCAGAGGATGCAGCAGCAGGAGCTGCAGAAGGGGATTCAGTAGAAGGTGATGCAGCAGTAGATGCAGCAGAAGTAAATTCAGCAGCAGAAGATGCAGCAGCAGGAAATTCAGCAACAGGAGATGCAGCAGGTTATGCATCAGCAGCAGATGCATCAGCAGGAGTTCAGCAGAAGGAGATGCAGCAGGTGGAGATGAAGCATTAATAGATGCTACAGTAAATGCAGCGGCTAGAGATGCAGCAGGAGATGTGGTAGGATTAGATTCAGCAGGAGATGCAGCAGGAGATTCAACAGCAGGAGATGCAGCAGGAGATGATGCAGGTGGAGCTTCAGCAGCAGGAGATGCAGCAGGAGATGCAGTAGTAGGAGATGAAGCAGTATATGAAGCAGCAGGAGGAGATTGAGCAGGAGATGCATCAGGAGGTACAGCAGCAGAAGATGCAGCATTAGGAGATGTACCAGAGGATGCAGCAGCAGGAGCTGCATCAGGGGATTCAGTAGAAGGTGATGCAGCAGCAGATGCAGCAGAAGTAAATTCAGCAGCAGAAGATGCAGCAGCAGGAGATTCAGCAACAGGAGATGCAGCAGGTTATGTATCAGCAGCAGATGCATCAGCAGGAGTTCAGCAGAAGGAGATGCAGCAGGTGGAGATGCAGCATCAGGAAATTCATCAGTAAATGCAGCGGTAGGAGATGTGGTAGGATGAGATGCAGCAGGAGATGTGGTAGGATTAGATTCAGCAGGAGATGCAACAGCAGACGCATCAGCAGGAAATGCAGCAGCAGAAGATACAGCAGCAGCAGCAGATGCACAAGAAAATGGAGCAGGTGTTGCGGCAGGATAAGGTGCAGTATCAGCAGATGCAGCAGGAAATGCAGCGTCTGGATTTGAATCAATAGAAGATGCTGCAGAAGATGCAGCAGCAGATGCATCAGGAGAAGCAGGAGCAGGAAATGCAGCAGCAGGAGATGCAGCAGCAGAGATGCAGGAGTAGGAGAGGCAGAAGCAGGAGATGTGGCAGCAAGACATGCAAAAGGATATGCAGAAGCAGGAGATGCGGCAGCAGGAGAGGCACCATGTGATTCAACAGGAGATGCAGCAGAAGATAGAGAAGCAGGAGATGCACCAGCAGATGCAGCCGCAGGAGATGCAGGAAACGCATCAGCTGATGCAGGAGGAGCTTTAGCAGGAGGAGAGGCAGCAGCAGGAGATGCAGCAGGAGAGGCAGCAGCAGGAGATGCAGCAGTAGATTCTGCTGCATTTCCTCTGCTGCCTCTCCTACTGCAACTCCTCCTGTTTCATCTTTTGTTGCATCTCCTGCTGCTGCATATCATGGTGCATATCCTCTTTCAACATCTCTTGCTGCATCTCCGGCTGCATCTCCTGCTGAATCTCCTGCTGCTATATCTCCTGCTGTTTCACAGCCTGCTACTGCATCTCCTAATGAATCTCCTCCTGCTTCGTCTCTTGATCCATGTCCCGCTGCTGCATGTCCTGTTTCTGCATCTCCTTTTGTTCGTCTGCTGCTGCGTCTCCTGCTCTATCTCATGTTGCACCTTCTATTGAAGCATCTCCTGCGTCATCTCCTTCTGCTGCATATCTTGCTGCTTCATCTCGTTCTGCATCTCCTGATGCATCTCCTTGAGCGTCACCTGCTGCATCTCCTTCTGCATCACCTGCAGATGCATCTCCTGCTTCTGCATATTCATCTGCATTTCCTGCTGCAGCTCTTTCTGAATCTACTACTGCTGCATCTGTTGAATTTCCTGCTGCATCTCCTGCTGGTTCATCTACTGCTGAATCTCCTAATAGATCTCCTGCTGCTGCATCATCTGCTGCATCATCTCCTGCTGCATCTGCTGCTGCATCTGCTGCTGATTTCTCTCCTGCTGCATTTACTTCCGATGAATGTCTTGCTATATTTCCTTCTGCTGCATCTTCTTCTCTTCATCTACTACTCTGCACTTCCTGCTGCAACATCTCCTAGTGCATATGCTGCTGCTGCATCTCCTGTTACTTCTGCTGCATTCCGTGCTGCATCTCCTCATTCTGCAACTCCTTCTGCATCTCCTTCTGAATCTCATTTCTTGCTGCAACTCCTGCTGCACCTACAGCTGCTGCATCTCCTGCTGCACCTACAGCTGCTGCATTTCCTGCTGTATCTTCTGCTGCTGCATCTACTGCTGATGGGTCTGATGCTGCATCTCTTGCTCTTGCATCTACTGCTGCGTCTTCTGCTGCTGCATTACCTGCTCTATCTCCTCCTACTGCATCTCCTTCTGCTGCATATCCTGCTTCTATATATACTGCTGCCTTTCCTGCTGCTGCATGTCCTGCTGCTGAATCTCTTTCTGCATCTCCTTCTTCTGAATCTCCTGCTGCTCTATTACATTCTGCATCGACTTCTGATGCATGTCTTGCTGCTGCATCTCCTCCTGCTTCATCTGCTTCGGCATCTCCTGCAGATGCATCTCCTGCTAAATCTGCATCTCCTGCTGCATCTGCTTCTGCTGCATCTCCTGTTAAATATTCTCCTACTGCATCTCCTGTTGCATCTAATCCTGCTGCATGTCCTGCTAAATCTCCTGCTTCTGCATCTCCTCCTGCTGCATCTGCTTCTGCATGTCCTGCTGCTTCATCTCCTGCTCTTGCATCTCCTTCTGCTGAATACTCTGAATCTGTATGGCATCTCATGATGCTACAGCTCCAGACGTATCTCCTTCTGAATATGCATCTCCTACTTCTTCTCCTTGTGCTGTATCTCCTGCTGCTGAATCTCCTCCTGCTGAATGTCCTGCTGCATCATCTCCTCTTTCTCCATATCCTGCTGTATCTCCTGTTGCTGCATCATATCATGCTGCTGCATATGTTGAAGAATCTCTTCCTATTGCATCTTCTGCTGAATCTTCATTTCCTGCTGCATCTGCTCCTGCATCTCCTGCTGCTGCTGCATCTCCTGCTTCTTCTCCTGCTGCTGCATCAGTTGCAGATGAATCTCCTGATGAATCTCATGCTTCTATCATGATGAATCATGCTGAATCTCCTGCTGCATCTCCTTCTGAATATGCATCTCCTGATGCAACTCCACCTGCTGCCACTCCTACTGCTGCGTTTGTTTCTGCATCTCCTGCTGCACCTCTTGCTGCTGAATCTCCTGATGCCATGTCTGCTGCTGACTATACTTTGTCTGCTGCTGAATCTCCTGCTGCTGAATCTCCTGCTGCTGAATCTCCTGCTGCATCTGCTGCTGCTGCATTTCCTCCTGCTGCATCACATTCTGCATGTGCTGCTGCAGCATCTCCTGTTGCTGCATCTCCTGTTGCTGCATCTGCTGCTTCATTTCCTGGTACTGCATCTGCTGATACTGCATGTGTTGCTGCAGCTCCTGCTGCATCTCTTTGTGCTGCATCTTCTGGTCGATCATCTATTGATGATGTATCTCCTGCGGCATCACCTGCTCCTGTATCTCCTGCTGCATCCTCTGCTCATGCGTCTGCATATGCATCTCCTGATGCACCATTTCCTGTTGCATCTGCTGCTCCATCCCCTCCTGCATCTCCTGCTGCTCCATCTGCTGCTTCATTTCCAGCTGCTGCATCTGCTGATACTGCATGTGCTGCTGCAGCCCCTGCTGCATTTCTTGGTGCTGAATCTTCTGGTGTTGTATCTCCTGCTTCATCTCATTATGACTTCACTGCCACTATTGAGGCGCTTTAGGGAAATTGAATAACGCCCACAGGGAAGATGCTAGCATGGAATGCTGCTGCCTCTGAATGTCTTCTCTTAAAGCGCTTTCACTGCAAAGCGAGACTTGTAGTACTTTGAGTAAACGCTTGTGTACTGTAACATCAGAACGGCTATTTAAAGCCTCACTTGAAAATATCAGAGCGTATAGCACAAGTACCTCAAGGTAGAAGCTACAATGAAATGCTGGCTCTCGTTAGAGTCTACTCTGAAAACACTTTCACTGCAAGCTGCAAAGCATGACTAACAGA
The DNA here is from genome assembly GCA_033459285.1 of Clamator glandarius. Taxonomy (NCBI): domain Eukaryota; kingdom Metazoa; phylum Chordata; class Aves; order Cuculiformes; family Cuculidae; genus Clamator; species Clamator glandarius. Next base: position 3,223,184 of record JAUNZM010000625.1, read on the forward strand.
ACATTTTAGTATAGAGTACTGAATTGTGAGTTATGAAGGTGCTTTCTAATAAGTGAGTAACTGTGGCAGTGCTAGAATATCTCTAGCAGGGAAGATGTTAGCATGGAATGTTTCTGCTTCTGAATGTCTTCTCTTAGAGGGCAATCACTGTAAACCAAGATTTATCGAACTTTCCGTTTGGGCTAGTGAACGGTAACATCAGCATGGCTAGTAAAGCTTCACTTGAAAGCATTTAGCAGAACTACCACGGGAAGTTGCTAGCATCAAATGGTTGCTCTAGTAGAATCTTCGCAGGAAGCGCTTTCACTGAGAGATGCAAAACACGACTAACACTGACTTAAGTATAGGTTAAAGAGTAGTGAAATAATAGAGACTAATAACGAGCTTTAGGAAAAATGAATTTCTCTAACAGCGAAGATGTTAGCACTGAATGCTGCTGATTCTGAATGTCGTTTCATATAGCGCTTTCACTGGAAAAGGAGACTTGCCGAACTTTCAGTCTGGCATTGTGAATGGTAACATCAGCAAAGCTAGTAAGGCTTCACTTGAAGATTTGAAAGCGTTCAGCACAAGTACCCCTGGGAAGTTGCTAGCATCAAATGGTGCCTCTCGTTAGAATCTTCTCAGGAAGCGCTTTCACTGAGAGGTGCAAAACACGGCTTGCGCTGCCTTAAAGAGGATGTTAAATAATTGTGACATAATAGCGAATAATAACGAGCTTAAGGAAAAGTGAATCTCTCTAACAGCGAAGATGTTAGCACGGAATGCTGCTGCTTCTGAATGTCTTCTCTTACAGCTCTTTCACTGGAAAGAAGGACTTGTCGAACTTTTATTCTCGTGTAGTGAACGGTAACATCAAACAGCTATGAAGGCGTCCGGTCAAAATATAAGAGAATTCGACATAAGAACCGTGGGAAAGATGCTACAGCCAACACTGGCTCTCGTTAGAGTTTTTCCAGAAAGACACTCAACGCAAGTTGCAAACACGCTAAACGCTTTTAAATCACTGGTTTGCAATGATTGCCCTCCAAGAGAAGACATTCAGAAACAGAAGCATTCCATGCTAACATCTTCCCTGCTGGAGATATTCTCTATTCCTAAAGAGCGTTATTAGGCGTTATTAAGTCGCTAATAACTAGCCTAAGCGAAAAGGCTGGGTTTTCGTGCTTTTGGGGCTTTAATCGCCATTCTGATCTTAGAGTTCATAAGCCTAGAGTGAAAGTTCTACAAGTTGTCTTTTGCAGTAACAGCGTTACCCTAAACTAAAATGTGTTAGTCGTGCTTCACAGCTTGCAGTGAAAGCGCTATAAGAGAAAACTCTAACGAGAACCAGCATTTGCTGGTAGAAGCTTCCCGGCGGTACTTGTGCTGAACGCTCTGAAATTTTGAAGTGACACTTTATTAGTTGATGATGTACTTCAGAAGACTAGAATGAAACTTCTAGAAGTCGTACTTTGCAGTGAAAGTGCTATAAGAGAAGACATTCAGAAGTAGCAGCATTCCGTACTACCACCTTCCCTGCAGCCGATATTCACTATTCCGAAAGCGTTTTATTCAGCGAAGTAAAGTAACTGTTCTGTACCCTATACTAAAATGTTGTGTTAGTCGTGCTTCCGAGAGAAGACTAAGGAGAGCCAGCTTGTGATCGCAGCAGCTTCCCTGCCGTACTTATTCTGAACGATTTGAAATTTTGAAGTGAGGCTTTAGTACCAATTCTGATGTTACCGGACACGCGCCTAGACTGAAAGTTCTACAAGTCTTGCCTTGCAGTGAAAGCGCATCCAGAGAAGAATTAGACGAATGTCAATATTTGATCGTAGCATTTCCCCTGCGGTATTTGCGCTGAACACACTGCTATTTTGAAGCGACGCTTTAATAGCCATTCTAATGTTACAGTACGTAAGCCCATACTAAAAGTTTAACAAGTCTTGTCTTGCAGTGAAAGCTTTAAATATTTTGATGTGATGCTTTTGATGTTGCCATTTTGATGGTGCAGCGTAAAAGCCTAGACTGAAACTTCTACAAGTTTTGCTTTGCAGTGAAAGCGCTCTAAGAGAAGACATTCAGTAGCAGCACTATTCCACGCTAGCATCTTCACTGCCACAGTTACTCACTTATTAGAAAGCACCTTCATAACTCACAATTCAGTACCCTATACTAAAACGTTCTGTTCGTGATGCTTTGCAGCTTGCAGTGAAAGCGTTTCCAGAGAAGACTCTAACGAGAGCCAGCATTTCATCGTAGCTTCTTCCCTGCGGTACTTGTGCCGAACGCTCTGATATTTTCAAGTGAGGCTTTAATAGCCATTCTGATGTTACAGTACACAAGCGTATACTGAAACTTCTAACATTTCAGGCAGTGCAGATGATGGCATGAAACCACACCGCTTTTTAATGCTTATAAGCACTGTTACTGCAAAAGACGGCTTGTAGAACTTTCCCTCTAGGCTTATGAACTCTAATATCAGAATGGCTATTCAAGCCTCATCTCTAACAGCGAAGATGTTAGCACGGAAAGCTGCTGCTTCTGAATGTCGTCTCTTATAGCGCTTTCAGTGGAAAAGGAGACTTGCCGAACTTTCAGTCTGGCATTGTCAACTGTAACATCAGCATGGCTATTGAGGCATCTCGTCAAGATTTCAGAGTGTTCAGCACAAGTACTGCAGGGAAGCTGCTACTATCAAATTTTGGCTCTCGATAGGATCCTTTCATGAAGAGTTTCACTGTCAGCCCCAAAGCACGAAAACCGCAACCTTTTCGCTTAGGCTAGTTATTAGAGACTTATTAACGCCTAATAACGCTCTTTAGGAAAAGAGAATATCTCCAGCAGGGAAGATGATAGCATGGAATATTTCTGCTTCTGAATGTCTTCTCTTAGAGGGCAATCACTGCAAACCAAGATTTATCGAACTTTCCGTCTGGGCTAGTGATCGGTGACATCAGAATGGCTAGTAAAGCTTCAGTTGAAGATTTGAAAGCATTTAGCAGAACTACTCCTGGGAAGTTGCTAGCATCAAATGGTTGCTCTCGTTAGAGTCTTCTCTGGAAGCGCTTTCACTGCAAGATGCAAACACGACTAAAAGAACGTATTAGCATAGGCTAGTGAATAGGGACTTAACACCGTCTATTACGGCGTTTTAGTAAAAATTCGTATCGCCAGCAGTGAAGATGTTAGCATGGAAGGTTTCTGCTTCTGAATGTCTTCTCTTAGAGCGCAATCACTGCCAACCAAGATTTATCGAACTTTCCGTCTGGGCTAGTGAACGGTAACATCAGCAAAGCTAGTAAGGCTTCACTTGAAGATTTGAAAGCGTTCAGCACAAGGACCCCTGGGAAGTTGCTAGCATCAAATGGTGCCTCTCGTTAGAATCTTCTCAGGAAGCGCTTTCACTGAGACGTGCAAAACACGGCTTGCGCTGCCTTAAAGAGGATGTTAAATAATTGTGACATAATAGCGACTAATAACGAGCTTTAGGAAAAGTGAATCTCTCTAACAGCGAAGATGTTAGCACGGAATGCTGCTGCTTCTGAATGTCTTCTCTTACAGCGCTTTCACTGGAAAGAAGGACTTGTCGAACTTTTATTCTCGTTTAGTGAACGGTAACATCAAAACAGCTATGAAGGCGTCCCGTCAAAATTTAAGAGCATTCGACATAAGAACCGTGGGAAAGATGCTACAGCCAACACTGGCTCTCGTTAGAGTTTTTCCAGAAAGACACTCAACGCAAGTTGCAAACACGCTAAACGCTTTTAAATCACTGGTTTGCAATGATTGCGCTCCAAGAGAAGACATTCAGAAGCAGAAGCATTCCATGCTAACATCTTCCCTGCTGGAGATATTCTCTATTCCTAAAGAGCGTTATTAGGCGTTATTAAGTCGCTAATAACTAGCCTAAGCGAAAAGGCTGGGTTTTCGTGCTTTTGGGGCTTTAATAGCCATTCTGATCTTAGAGTTCATAAGCCTAGAGTGAAAGTTCTACAAGTGGTCTTTTGCAGTAACAGCGTTATAAGAGAAAACATTAATAAGCGGTGTAGTGTCATGCCAGCATCTGCACTGCCTGAAATACTTACTTTTCCATAAGAGCGTTAAGAGGCGCAGTTAAGTCACAATTCGTTACCCTAAACTAAAATGTGTTAGTCGTGCTTCACAGCTTGCAGTGAAAGCGCTATAAGGGAAGACGCTAATGAGAACCAGCATTTGATGGCAGAAGCTTCCCGGCGGTACTTGTGCTGAACGCTCTGAAATTTTGAAGTGACACTTTATTAGTTGATGATGTACTTCAGAAGACTAGAATGAAACTTCTAGAAGTCGTACTTTGCAGTGAAAGTGCTATAAGAGAAGACATTCAGAAGTAGCAGCATTCCGTACTACCACCTTCCCTGCAGCCGATATTCACTATTCCGAAAGCGTTTTATTCAGCGAAGTAAAGTAACTGTTCTGTACCCTATACTAAAATGTTGTGTTAGTCGTGCTTCCGAGAGAAGACTAAGGAGAGCCAGCTTGTGATCGCAGCAGCTTCCCTGCCGTACTTATTCTGAACGATTTGAAATTTTGAAGTGAGGCTTTAGTACCAATTCTGATGTTACCGGACACGCGCCTAGACTGAAAGTTCTACAAGTCTTGCCTTGCAGTGAAAGCGCATCCAGAGAAGAATTAGACGAATGTCAATATTTGATCGTAGCATTTCCCCTGCGGTATTTGCGCTGAACACACTGCTATTTTGAAGCGACGCTTTAATAGCCATTCTAATGTTACAGTACGTAAGCCCATACTAAAAGTTTAACAAGTCTTGTCTTGCAGTGAAAGCTTTAAATATTTTGATGTGATGCTTTTGATGTTGCCATTTTGATGGTGCAGCGTAAAAGCCTAGACTGAAACTTCTACAAGTTTTGCTTTGCAGTGAAAGCGCTCTAAGAGAAGACATTCAGTAGCAGCACTATTCCACGCTAGCATCTTCACTGCCACAGTTACTCACTTATTAGAAAGCACCTTCATAACTCACAATTCAGTACCCTATACTAAAACGTTCTGTTCGTGATGCTTTGCAGCTTGCAGTGAAAGCGTTTCCAGAGAAGACTCTAACGAGAGCCAGCATTTCATTGTAGCTTCTTCCCTGCGGTGCTTGTGCTATACGCTCTGATATTTCCAAGTGATGCTTTAATAGCCATTCTGATGTTACAGTACACAAGCGTACACTCAAACTTCTACAAGTCTCGCTTTGCAGTGAAAGCGCTTTAAGAGTAGACATTCTGAAGCTTTCCATGCTAGCATCATCCCTGTAGGCGTTATTCTATTTCCCTAATGCGCCTCAATAGTGGCAGTTAAATCATAATGAGATGAATCAGGAGATGCAACACCAAAGATGCAGCACCAAGAGATGCAGAAGGAGATGCAGCAGCAGGAAATGAAGCAGCAGATGCAGCAGCAAGATTTGAAGCAGAATATGCATCAGCAGGAAATGCAGCACCATAAGATTTAGAAGGAGATGCAGCAGAAGGAAATGCAGCAAGACATGCTGAAGCAGGCGATGCAGAACGAGATGAAGCAGCAAAATATTCAGCAGAAGGAGATGACGCAGGAGATGCTTCAATAGAAGGTGCAACATGAGATACAGCAGGAGATGCAGCAGCAGACGAAGCAAAAGGAGATGCAGAAACAGGAGATGCAGCAGCAGGACATGGATCAAGAGATGAAGCAGGTCTAGATTCAGCAGGAGATGCAGCAGGAGGAGATGGAACAGGAGATGCAGGAGAAGATTCAGCATGAGATGCAGCAACAGGAGATGCAGCAGGAGGAGGTACAGCAGCACCAGATGCAGCAGTATATGCAGCAGAAGGAGATGAATAAGAGATGCAGCAATTGATGCAGCAGGAAATGCTGGAGCCGGAGATGCAGAAGAAGTAGATGCAGAAACAGGAGATGCAGCAGGACATGCATCAGCTGGAGAACAGCAGCAGAATATGAGACAGGAGATGTACTAGCAGCACAAGCAGCACGAGGTGCATCAGCAGGAAATGCTGATGAGGAGATTCAGCAGGAGATGCATCAGCAGGAAATGCATCAGCAGATTCTGCAGCAGGAGATTCAGTAGAGAATTCAGCAGGAGATGCAGCAGGAGATATAGACAGAGATTCAGCAGCAGGGGAATGCAGCAGTAGGGGAATGCAGCAGCAGGGGTATGCAGTAGGAAATGCAGCAGGAGATACATCAGCAGAAATTGAAGCAGGAGATTCTGGAGGAGATTATGCAGAAGATAATTCAGCAGGAGATGTAGCAGCAGGAGATGCAGACGCAGATGCCTTCAACAGGATATGCAGCTGAAATGCAGAAGCACTAAATGCATCCGTAGAAGACTGAGCAGCAGATGCAGCAGGAAATGGGGATGCTTCTGCAGATGCATGCGGTAGATGCATCCGCAGAGGATGCAGCAGAGATGAAGCTGCAGGCTATACAGCAGCAGGAGATGAAGCATCAGATGCAGCAGCAGGAGATGCAGGAGGACATCAAGTAGAAGGAGATGCAGCTGCAGGAAATTCAGCAGCAGATTAAGGAGATGCGGAAGAAGGAAACGCTGCAGATTATGCAGGAGGAGGTAATGCATCAGGTGATGCAGCAGCAGGTGATACAGCCGCAGCTGCAGAGGCAGCAGATTCAGCAGCAATATATGCAGCAGCAGATGCATCAGGAGATTCAGATTCAGTAGGAGATGTAGCAGTAGAAGATACAGCAGCAGATGATGCAGCAGGAGATGCAGCAGAATGAAATGCAACAAGATATGCTGCAGGAGAAGATGCAGTAGGATATGAAGCAGGAGATGCAGCAGCAGGAGATTTAGCAGGAGATGCAGCAGTAGATGAAGCAGCAGCATATGCAGCAGGAGATGCAGCAGCAGGAGATTTAGCAGGAGATGCAGCAGTAGAGGAAGCAGCAGCATATGCAACAGCATATGCACCAGATGGAGCAGAAAGAGATGCAGCAGGGGATGGAGCAGCAGATGCAAAAAGAAATGGTGCATCAGGAGATGCATCCGCAGATGCATGAACAGAGGGTGCATCAGGAGATGTAGCAGCAGGAGATACAGTAGCAGGTGTTGCCGCAGGAGATGCAGCAGGAGATGCAACACCAGAAGATGCAGCACCAAGAGATGCAGTAGGAGATTAAGCAGCAGATGAATCAGCAGGAGATGCAGCAGCAGGAAATACAACAGGAATAGATGCAGAAGGTCATGCAGCAGCATGAGTGGAAGCAGAATATTCATCAGCAGGAAGTGCAACCCCAAGAGATTCAGACAGAGATGCGGCAGGAGATGCTGCATCAGGAGATGCAGAAGCAAATGTCGCAGCAGGTGCAGCACCAGCAGATGCAGCAACAGGAGATGCAGCAGAAGGAGATGCTGCAGCAGCACATGCAGCAGGTGATGCAGAAGGAGGAGATGCAGCAGCAGCAGATGCAGCAGGATAGTTAGCAGCAGGAGATACAGCAGCAGACAAAGGCTAGTCAGCAGCAGACACGGCATCAGGAGATTCAGCAGCAGGAGGTGCAGCAGGAAATGCAGAAGCAAACGCAGCAGGAGGAGGGGCAGCAGGTGGAGATGCCCCAGGAGGTTCATCAGGAGATTCATCAGCAACTGATGCAGCAGCAGGAGAAGCAACAGGAGATGCAGCAGCAGATGCAGCAGGAAATGAAGATTCAGCAGAAGATGCAGTAGGAAGAGATTCTTCAACACATGTAGCAGCATGATATGATGCACAACAGGAGATACAGCAGGATATGGAGAAAAAGGAGATTATGCAGCAGACGCAGCAGCAGGAGATTCAGCAGCAGTAGAAGTAGTAGGAGATGCATATTCAGAAGGAGATACGTCAGGAGATGTAGCAGCATGAGATGCCGCACAGATTCAGGAGGAGAGTCAGCAGAAGGAGATGGAAGAGCAGGAGATTCTGCAGCAGGAGATGCGGAAGCAGATGCAGCAGGAGATGCTGATTTAGCAGGAGATTCAAAAGCAGGAGATGCAGAAGCAGATGAAGCAGGAGGAGATGCAGCAGCAGGAAACGCAGCAGGATATACAGAAGCAGGATATGCTGCAGAAGGAGATGCAGTAGGAGGAGATAGACCACGTACTGCAGGAGCAGGAGATGCAGCAGTAGATGCAAGAGCAAGATATGCAGCATCAGACCCATCAGCAGGAGATGCAGCAGCACAAGATGTAGCAGTAGGTGCAGCAGGAGATGCAGTAGCAGGAGATGAATAAAGAAATGAGATGCAGAAGGAGATGGAGAAGGAGTTGCAGCATCAGGAGATGCAGCAGGTAATGCAGCAGCAGCGGATATAGTAGCAGGAGATGCAGAAAGAGTTGCAGAATCAGGATATTCAGTGGGGAATGCAGCAGCAGCAGAAGTAACAGGAGATGCAGCAGCAGCATATGCACAAGGAGATGTAGCATCAGGAGATGCAGCAGCAGGAAGTGCAGAGTAGTAGATGAAGAGAAGATGCAGTAGAATGAAATATAGCAGGAGATTCATCGGCAGTACATGCAGCAGGATAGAAATCAGCAGCAGATGCAGCAGCAGATGCAGCAGTAGATGATGCAGCAGCAAAAGATCTATCAGGAGATTCAGCAGTAGATGAAGCAGCAGCAGATGCAGCAGCAAATTCAGCAGATGCAGCAGTAGTAGATTCAGAAAGAAATGCGGCAGGAAATGCAGATGAATATGCAGAAGCAGGAGATGCATCTGCAGGTGATGCAGAAGGAGATGCAGCAGGTGACGCTCAAGGAGATGCAGCAGGAAATGAAGAACGAGATGCAGCAGCAAGATATGCAGCAGAAGGAGATGACGCAGGAGATGCTTCAATAGAAGGTGCAACACGAGATACAGCAGGAGACGCAGCAGCAGACGAAGCAAAAGGAGATGCAGAAAGAGGAGATGCAGCAGCAGGACATGGATCAAGAGATGAAGTAGGAGGAGCTTGATTAGGAGATGTAGTAGCAGAATGTGAAACAGCAGGAGATATAGCAGCAGGAGATTCAGCGTGAGATGCAGCATGGTGAGATGAAGCAGCAGGAATTGCAAAAGGAGATATAGCAGCGGGACATGCAGCAGCAAGAGAGGAAGCAGCAGGAGATGCAGCAGCAATTGATGCAGCAGGGGATGCAGCAGGAGGAGATGCAGCAGGAAATGCAGCACGAGGAGGTACAGCAGCAGCAGATGCAGCAGTGTATGCAGCAGAAGGAGATGAATAAGAGATGCAGCAGCAATTGATGAAGCAGGAGATGCTGGAGCCGGAGATGCAGAAGAAGTAGATGCAGAAGCAGGAGATGCAGCAGGACATGCATCAACAGGAGATGCAGCAAAATATACATCAGCAGGAGACACAGGAACAGTATATGAGGCAGGAGATGCAGCAGCAGAAACAGCAGCAGATGCAGCACCATATGCAGCACAAGATGCAGAACCATATGCAGAAGGAGATACAGCAGCAGATGAAGCAGCAGATGTAGCTGGAGATGTAGCATCACCAGAAGCAGCAGCAGATGCAACAGCAAAGGATATAGGATGAGATGCAGCAAGAATTGCATCAGCAGGAGATGCTGCTGGAAATTCAGTAGGATATGCAACAGCAGGACAGTTGGGAACAACAGATGCAGCAGGATATGCAGCAGCAGATGCATCTGCAAGAGGTGTATCACTAGGAGATGTAGCGGGAGATGCATATTTAGCAGGTGATCTCCTGCTGCATCTCCTACTACATCCCCTGCTGCTGAATCTCTTTCTATATCTCCTGCTGCATCTCCTGCTGCATTTTCTACTGAATCTCCTGCTGCAGAATCTCCTACGGAATTTCCTGCTGCACAATCTGCTGATGCATTTCTTGCTGATGCATCTCCTGCTGAATCTCCTGATGCTGCATCTCCTGCTGCTGAATCTCCTGCCTCTTCATCTCCTGCTGCTGCTACTCCTGCTCAATCTGATGCGGCTTCTTCTTCTTTTCCTGCATCTCCTGCTGCTGCATCTCCTTCTGATTTCCTGCTTCATTTCCTTCTGTTGAATCTCCTGCTGCATATCCTGGTGCATCACCTGCTAAATATGCATCTCCTGCTACATCTCCTAGTGATACACCTCATGCAGCTGCATCTGCTGCTGCATATTCTGCTGCATCTGCTGTTGCCAAATCTCTTGCTGTTGCATATCCTACTGAATTTCCAGTGGCATATATTGCTGATGCAATTCTTGCTGCATCTCATCCTACATCCTTTGCTGCTGTACCTGCTGCTGCTTCCGGTGATGCTACATCTCCAGCTACATCTGCTTTTCATCTGCTGCTGTATCTAATTCTGCATATGGTTCTGCATGTTCTGCTGCATCTGGTGCTGCATCTCCTGCTGCTTCTGCTGCTGGTGCATCTCCTGCCTCATATGCTGCTCCTGTGTCCCATGCTGATGTATGTTTTGCTGCATCGCCTGCTGATACATGTCCTGCCGCATCTCCTGCTTCTGCATCTACTTCTTCTGCATCTCCGGCTCCAGCATCTCCTGCTGCATCATTTGCTGCTGCATCTCTTATTCATCTCCTTCTGCTGCATATACTGCTGCATCTGGTGCTGCTGTACCTCCTCCTGCTGCATCTCCTGTTGCTGCATCTACTGCTGAATCTTCTCCTGCATCTCCTGTTCCATCTCCTCCTGCTGTAGTAGGAATCTCTTCCTACTGCATCTTCTGCTGAATCTTCATTTCCTGCTGCATCTGCTTCTGCATCTCCTGCTGCTGCTGCTTCTCCTGCTGCTGCATCAGTTGCTGCTGAAACTCCTGATGAATCTCCTGCGGCATCTCATGCTTCTACATATCATGCTGAATCACCTGCTGCATCTCCATCTGCTGCCACTCCTCCTGCTGCGTTTGCTTCTGCATTTCCTGCTGCACCTCCTGCTGCTGAATCTCTTGATGCCGTGTCTGCTGCTGACTATCCTTTGTCTGCTACTGAATTTCCTTCTGCTGAATCTCCTGCTGCATCTGCTGCTGTTGCATCTCTTCCTTCTGCATCACCTTCTGCATGTGCTGCTGCAGCATCTCCTTCTGCTGCATCTGCTGGTGCTGCACCTGCTGCAACATCTGCTTCTGCATCTCCTGATGCTGCATCTCCTGCTGCATCTCCGTCGCAATCTCTTGCTGCTGCATTTCCTGCTGATGCATATTCTGCTTCCACTCATGCTGCTGCATTACCTCCTGCATCTATTCCTGTTGTATTTACTGCTGCTGCATCTCCTGCTGATTATTCTGCTGCTTCATCTCCTGCTGCTGCATCTTCTGATACTGCATGTGCTGCTGCATCTCCTGCTGCATCTCTTGGTGCTGCTGCATCTTCTGGTGTTGCATCTCCTGTTGCATCTCCTGAGGAATCACCTTCTCCTGTATCTCCTGCTGCTACATCTCCTGATGCATCCTCTTCTCATGCATCTGCGGATGCATCTCCTGATGCACCATTTCCCGTTGCATCTGCTGCTCCATCCCCTGCTGCATCTCTTTCTACTCCATCTGGTGCATCTGCTGTTGCATATGCTGCTGCTTCATCTACTGCTGCATCTCCTGCTAAATCTCCTGCTGCTGCATCTCCTTCTGAAGCTCCTGCTGAATCTACTGCTTCTATATCTTCTGCTGCATCTCCTGCTGAATTTTCTACTGAATCTCCCGCTGCAGAATCTCCTACGAAATTTCCTACTGCAGAATCTGCTGATGCATTTCCTGCTCATGCATCTCTTGCTGAATCTCCTCATCAGCATTTCCTGCTGATGCATCTCGTGCTGCTTGTGCTGCTGGTGCATCTCGTGCCTCATATCCTGCTGCTGTTCTCCTGCTGATGTATGTTTTGCTGCATCTCCTCCTTCTGCATCTACTTCTTCTGCAACTCTGGCTCCAGTATATCCTGCTGCATCAATTGCTGCTGCATCTCTTATGCATCTCCTTCTTCTGCATATACTGCTGCATCTGGTGCTGCTGTACCTCTTCCTGCTGCATCTCCTGTTGCTGCATCTCCTGCTGCATCTGGTGCTGCTGCATCTCCAGTTCCATCTCCTCCTGCTGCATCTCCTGCTGAATCTCCTGCTGCTTCATCTCTTGATCCATGTCCTGCTGCTGCATCTCCTGTTTCTGCATCTCCTTTTGCTTCGTCTGCTGCTGCATTTCCTGCTGTATCTCATGGTGCACCTTCTATTGAAGCATTTCCTGCGTCATCTCCTTCTGCTGCATATCTTGCTGCTTCATCTCGTTCTGCATCTCCTGCTGCATCTCCTTGAGCGTCACATGCTGCATCTCCTTCTGAATCACCTGCAGATGCATGTCCTGCTGCTGCATATTCATCTGCATTTCCTGCTGCAGCTCTTTATGAATCTACTACTGCTGCATCTGCTGAATTTGCTGCTGCATCTGCTGCCTCTTCATCTACTGCTGCATCTTCTGATAGATCTCCTGCTGCTGCATCTACTGGTGCATCTGCTGCTGCATCTGCTGCTGATTTCTATCCTGCTGCATGTACTGCCGCTGAATCTCCTCCTATATTTCCATCTGCTGCATCTTCTTCTCTTCATCTACTACTATGCACTTCCTGCTGCTGCATCTCCTCCTTCTGCATCTCCAGCTGAATCGACTGTAGCCTCTCCTGCTTCTTCATCTCCTGCTGCTACATCTCCTACAACTGCAACATCTTCTGTTATTCTGCTGCTGAATTCCCTGCTGCATTTCCTGATGCTGCAACTCCTTCTGCATCTCATTTCTTGCTTCATCTCCTGCTACTGCATCACCTGCTGCACCATCTGCTGCTTCATTTCCTGCTGCTGCATCTGCTGATACTGCATGTGCAGCTGCATTTCCTGCTGCATCTTCTGCTGCTGCATCTCCTGCAGATGGGTCTGATGCTGCATCTATAGCTCTTGTATCTCTTGCTGCATCTCCTCCTACTGCATATCCTGCTTGTCTATATACTGCTGCCTTTCCTGATTCTACATCTCTTGCTGTTGAATCTCTTTCTGCATCTCCTTCTTCTGAATCTCCTGCTGCTCTATTACCTTCTGCATCGACTCCTGATGCATGTCCTGCTGCTGCATCTCCTCTTGCTACATACGCTTCTGCATTTCCTGCTTCTGCATCTTCTGCTAAATCTGCTTCTGCATCTACTGGTGTTGCATCTCCTGCTGCTGCTGAATCTGCTGCTGTTGAATCTCCTGCTACTGCGTCTGCTATATCATCTCCTCTTTCTCCATATCCGCAGTGAAGAAGCTACAATGAAATGCTGACTCTCGTCAGTCTTCTCTGGAAGCGCTTTCACTGCAAGCTGCAAAGCACGACTAATACAAAATTTTACTATAGCATACAGAACAGTTACTTTACTTCGCCCAATAACTCGCTTTCACAATAGCGAACATCGGCTGCAGAGAAGATGGTAGTATGGAGTGCTCCTGCTTCTGAATGTTTTCTCTTATAACACTTTCACTGCAAAGTACCACTTCTAGAAGTTTCATTCTAGTCTTCTGAAGTACGTCATCAACTAGTAAAGTGTCACTTCAAAATTTCAGAGCGTTCAGCACAAGTACCGCCGGGAAGCTTCTACCATCAAATGCTGGTTCTCGTTAGAGTCTTCTCTTATAGCGCTTATAGCGGTACTCTTTCTAAACGTTTTCAAATTTTGCAGTGACGCTTTAATAGCCATTCTGATGATGCAGTACACGAGCTGAGACTGAAAGTTCTGCAAGTTTGCCTTGCAGTGAAAGTGCATCCAGAGAAGAATTAGACGAATGTCAATATTTGATCGTAGCATCTTCCCTGCGGTATTTGCGCTGAACACTCTGCTATTTTGAAGCGACGCTTTAGTAGCCATTCTGATGTTGCAGTACGTAAGCCTAGACAAGTTTAACAAGTCTTTCCTTGCAGTGAAAGCGCTAAATATTTTGAAGTGATGCTTTAATAGCCTTTTTGATGTTGCAGTGTAAAAGCCTAGACTGAAACTTCTACAAGTTTTGCTTTGCAGTGAAAGTGCTCTAAGAGAAGACATTCAGTAGCAGCACTATTCCACGCTAGCATCTTCACTGCAATAGTTACTCACTTATTAGAAAGCATCTTCATAAGTCACAATTCAGTACCCTATACTAAAACGTTCTGTTAGTCATGCTTTGCAGCTTGCAGTGAAAGCGTTTCCAGAGAAGACTCTAACGAGAGCCAGCATTTCATTGTAGCTTCTTCCCTGCGGTACTTGTGCTGAACGCTCTGATATTTAAGTGATGCTTTAATAGCCATTCTGATGTTACAGTACACAAGCGTATACTCAAACTTCCTCAAGAGCCGCTTTGCAGAAAAAAGCTCTTCAATCTCTTAAAGATATTCAGAAGCAGCAGCTTTCCATGCTAGCATCTTTCCTGTGGGCTTTATTCGAATTCCCTAAAGCGCCTCAATAGTGGCAGTTAAGTCATAATGAGATGAAACAGGAGATGCAACACCAAAGATGCAGCACAAAGAGATGCAGTATCAGCAGATGCAGCAGCAGGAAATGAAGCAGCAGAGGCAGCAGCAGGAGATGTAGCAGCAAGAGTTGAAGCAGAATATGCATCAGCAAGAAAATGCAGCACCGAGAGATTCAGACGGAGTTGCAGCTGGAGATGCAGCAGCAGGAGATGCAGAAGCAGATGTTGCAGCAGATGCAGCAACAGGAAATGCAGCAGAAGGAGATGCTGCAGCAGCACATGTAGAAGGTGATGCAGCAGTAGGAGATGCAGCAGCAGAAGATGCAGCAGGAGATTCAGCAGCAGGAGATTCAGCAGCAGATAAAGGATAGTCAGCAGCAGACACGGCATCAGGAGATTCAGCAGCAAGAGATACAGCATGAGATGCAGAAGTAAACGCAGCAGTAGAAGATTCAGCAGCAGGTGGAGATGAATCAGGAGATGCATATTCAGAAGGAGATGCAGCAGGAGATTCAGCATGATATGTAGAAGCATGAGATGCTGCAGGAGATTCATCAGGAGATTCAGCAGCAACTGATGCAGCAGCAGGAGAAAAAGCAGGAGATGCAGCAGCAGCATGAGATGCAGAAGCAGATGCAGCAGGAAATGAAGATGTAGCAGGAAAGGAAGATTCAGCAGAAGATGCAGTAGGAAGAGATTCTTCAACATATGCAGCAGCATGATATGATGCAGCAACAGGAGATACAGCAGGATATGGAGAAAGAGGAGATGATGCAGCAGACGCAGCAGCAGGAGATTAAGCAGCAGGAGAATCATCAGGATGTGCATATTCAGAAGAAGATTCGTCAGCAGATGTAGCAGCATATGTAGCAGCATGAGATGCCACAGGAGATTCAGGAAGAGATTCAGCAGAAGGAGATGCAAGAGCAGGAAATGAAGCAGCAGCAGGAGATGCATAAGCAGATGCAGCAGGAGGAGATGCAGCAGCAAGACATGCATCAGAAGTCGATGCAGAAGGTAATGGAGCAGCGGGAGATTCAGAAGAAGGAGATACAGAAAGAGATTCAGCAGTAGGAAAGGAAGCAGTATATAGAGAAGCAGGATATGCATCAGGAGGAGAAACAGTAGGAGGAGATAGATCAGGTAATGCAGTAGCATGAGATGCAGCAGGAGATGCAAGAGCAAGAGATGCTGCATCAGACCCATCAGCAGGAGATGCAGCAGCAAAAGATGAAGCAGGTAATGCAGCAGTAGATACAGGATTAGCAGATACTGTAGCCGGAAATACTGCAGGAGATGCAGAAGGAGATGACATATTAGGTGATGAAGCCATAGATACATCAGCTGAAGATGAAGCAGGAGTTTCAGCAGAAAGAGATGCAAGAGCAGGAGATGAAACAACAGGAGATGCAGAAGAAGATGCAGCAGGAGATGCAGATTTAGCAGAAGAATCATCAGCAGGAGATGCAGAAGCAGATGCAGCAGGAGATGCAGCAGCAGAACATGCAGCAGACGTCGATGCAGAAGGTAATAGAGTAGCAAGAGATTCAAAAAAAGGAAATGCAGAAGGAGATTCAGCAACACGTAATGAAGCAGCATTAAAGGCAGCAGTATATAGAGAATCAGGATATGCAGCAGGAGGAGATGCAGTAGGAGGAGATAGAGCAGGTAATGCAGAAGCAAGTGATGCAGCAGGAGATGCAGAGCAAGAGATGCATCATCAGACCCATCAGCAGGAGATACAGCAGCAGAAGAAACAGCAGGAAATGCAGCAGCAGGGGATGTAGTAGCAGGAGATACAGAAGGAGTTGCAGAATCAGGAGATGCAGCAGGGAATGCAGCAGCAGCAGAAGTAACAGGAGATGCAGCAGCAGCATATGCTGTGGGAGATGTAGCAGCAGGAGATGAAGCAAGAGATGCTAAAGGCGATTCAGCCAGAGATGCAGAAGGAGGAGATGCAGCAGCAGGAAGTGCAGAGTAGTAGATGAAGTGAAGAAGATGCAACAGAATGAAATATAGCAGGAGAAGCAGCCGCAGAAAATGCAGCAAGAGAGAAAGAAGCAGCAGCTGCAGCTGCAGCTGCAACAGAAGAGGATGCAACAGCAGATGCAGCAGCAGGAGATGCAGCAGCAGGAGATCTGTCAGAAGATACAGCAGTAGATGAAGCAGCAGCAGATGCAGATGAAAATGCAGCAGCAGGAGATACAGCAGCATGAGATCTATCAGGAGATGCAGCAGTAGATGAATATGCAGCAGATGCAGCAGCAAATTCAGCAGATGTAGTAGTATTCAGCAGTAGGAGATTCATAAAGTGCTTCAGCAGGAAATGCAGATGAATATGCAGCAGCAGGAGATACAGCAGGAGATGCATCTGCAGGTGATGCAGAAGGACATGCAGCAGGGGACGCTTCAGAAAACGCAGCAGGAGATGCAGAACGAGATGAAGCAGCAAGATATGCAGCAGAAGGAGATGACGCAGGAGATGCTTCAATAGAATGTGCACCATGAGATACAGCAGGAGATGCAGCAGCAGACGAAGCAAAAGGAGATGCAGAAAGAGGAGATGCAGCAGCAGGACATGGATCAAGAGATGAATCAGCAGGAGATTCATTAGGAGATGCTTTAGCAGGATATGAAACAGCAGGAGATATAGCAGCAGGAGATGCAGCAGGAGGAGATGGAACAGGAGATGCAGTAGGAGGAGGTACAGCAGCACCAGATGCAGCAGTATATGCAGCAGAAAGAGATGAATAAGAGAGACAGCAGCAATTGATGCAGCAGGAGATGCTGGAGCCGGAGATGCAGAAGAAGTGGATGCAGAAACAGGAGATGCAGCAGGACATGCATCAGTAGGAGATGCAGCAAAACATACATCAGCAGGAGACACAGCAGCAGGATATGAGGCAGGAGATGCACCAGCAGCAGAAACAGCAGCAGATGCAGCACCATATGCAGCAGAAGATGCAGAACCATATGCAGCAGGAGATACAGCAGCAGATGAAGCAGCAGATGCAGCTGGAGATGTAGCATCACCAGAAGCAGCAGCAGATGCAGCAGCAAAGGATGCAGGATGAGATGCAGCAAGAATTGCATCAGCAATATATGCTGCTGGAAATTCAGTAGGATATGCAACAGCAAGAGATTTGGCAACAACAGATGCGGCAGGATATGCAGCAGCAGATGCAGCTGCATGAGGTGTATCACTAGGAGATGTAGCAGGAGATGCATATTTAGCAGGAGATGCACCAGGATATTAAACAGGAGATTCAAGAGAAGGAAATGCAGCAGGAAATCAGCCGGAGATGCAGCAGCAGGAGATGAAGTAAAAGAAGATGCAGCCGCACCAGGTGCAGCATCAGATTCAGCAGAAGTTGCAGCAGTAGGTGATGAAGAGGCAGGAGATTCAGCAGCAGGAGATGCAGCTGCAGAGGCAGCAGATGCAGCAGAAATAGATGCAGCAGCAGATGCATCAGGAGATGCAGATTCACTAGGAGATGTAGCAGCAGAAGGTGCTGCAGCAGATGCTGTAACAGGAGATGCAGCAAAAGGAAATGCAGGAAGATATGCTGCAGGAGGAGATGCAGTAGGATATAAATCAGGAGATTCAGCAGCAGGAGATGCAGCAGGGGATGCATATTAAGCAGTAGATTCAGCAGGAACTTCAGAAGGAGATGCAGCAGCAAGAGATTTAGCAGGAGATGAAGCAGTAGATGAAGCAGGAGCATATGCAACAGCAGATGCACAAGGTGGAGCAGAAAGAGATGCAACAGTTGATGTCCCTGCAGCTGCAGAGGCAGCAGATGCAGCAGCAATAGATGCAGCAGCAAATGCATAAGGAGATGTAGATTCAGTCGGAGATGCAGCAGGGGATGCATATTCAGCAGTAGGTTCAGCAGGAACTTCAGAAGGAGATGCAGCAGCAGGAGATGAAGCAGGAGATGCAGCAGCATATGCAACAGCAGATGCACCAGATGGAGCAGAAAGAGATGCAGCAGGGGATTGATCAGCAGATGCAACAGGAAATGGTGCATCAGGAGATGCTTCTGCAGATGCATGAGCAGAGGATGCATCAAGAGATGTAGCAGCAGGATATACAGATCCAGGAGATAAAGCAGCAGATGCAGCAGCAGGAGATGCAGGAGGACATCAAGTAACAGGGGCTGCTCCTGCTTCCTCATTTTTTTCTATATCTCCCGCTGCATCTTCTGCTGTTGCCTCTGCTGGTGCATTTCCTGCTGATGCATCTCCTGCTGCATATCCTGCTGCTGTATCTTCTGATTCATCTCATGCTGATGCATCTTCTGCTGCATCTTCTGATTCATCTCATGCTGATCCATCTTCTGCTGCATCTCCTGCTTCTGCATCTACTGTTGCTATATTTCCTGCTGAATCTGCTGCTGAATCTGCTGCTGCATCCCCTGCTGCTGATTCTCCTGCTTCTGCATATCCTGCTGCTTTATGGTCTGTTTCATCTACTGCTGCTGCATATCCTCCTACATCTTCTGCTGCTACAATTCCTTCTGCTGCATCTTCTACTGCATCTCCTGCTGCATCTCCTTCTGCTGTATCTCCTGCTGAAAATCCTGCTGCGTCTCCTACGGCTGAATCTCCTGCAGCTGAATCTGCCGCCGCGGTGCTGTGGTTTCATCTCCTGCTGCTGCATCTCCTGTTGCTGCATCTCCTTCAGAATATCCTGATGATGCAGATGCAGCAGCTGGAGCAGCAGGAGATGCAGAAGGAGATGCAGCAGGAGATGCCCTACCAGGAAATGGAGCAGGAGATACAGCAGCACGCCAAGCAGCAGTAGATGCAGCAGCAATACATGCAGCAAAAGTAGATGAAGAAGGAGATGCAGCAGCAGGAGATGCAGAAGCAGATGCAGCATCAGGAGATGCACGAGGACATCCATCAGCAGGAGATGCAGCAGCAGGGGATGCACCTGTAGGCGAATCAACAGCAGATGCAGCAAAAGATGCAGGAGGTTCGGCAGCAGGTGATGCAGCAGCAGGCGATGCTGCGAGATATGCAGAAGCAGGAGGTGCAGCAGCAGGAGATGCGGTATGAGATGCAGAAGCAGGAGATTCAGCAGCAGATGCAGCAGGAGATGCAGCACCAGCAGATGCAGCAGCAGGAGATGAAGTATCAGATGCAAAAGCAGGAAATGCAGCAGTAGGAAATGCAGCAAGAGGAGATGCAGCAGGAGGTGCAGCAGAAGGAGATGCAGCAGTAGAAAATGCATCAGGAAATGCATCAGCAGCCGCAGCCACAGGAGATACAGCAGCAGCAGCTGCAGCTGGAAATGCACCAGCAGGAGATGCAGCAGAGTTTGGAGCAGCAGGAGATACAGAAGCAGGAGATCCAGCAAAAAGCACCATCATACAATGAATACGCAGATGCAACAGAAGGATATGGAGCAGGAGATGCAGCCGCAAGAGATGTAGTAGGAGATGCAGCTGCAAGAGATGCAGCAGGAAATGCATTAGGAGATGCAGTAGCAGGAGATGTAGCAGCAGGATATGCAGCAAGAGACTGAGCAAGAGGAGATGTACCCTGAGATGCAGCAGCAGGAAATGCAGCGGGAGATGTAGAAGCAGACGAAGCAGCAGGAGATGCAGCAGCAAGATAGGCATCAGAAGGAGATAAAGCAGGAGATGCAAAAGCAGGAGATTAAGCTACAGAAGGTGCATTAGGAGATGCAGTAGCAGGAGATACAGCATCAGGAGATGCAGCCGCAGTAGATGCAGGAGCAGATTCAGAAGCAGATTCCGTAAGAGATGGATCAGCAGAAGATTGATAAGCAAAAGATATAGCAGCAGGAGATGGAGCAGCAGGAAATTCAGGAGAAGATGCAGCAGCAGAAGCAGCAGGTAATGCAGCAGCAGTAGATGAAGTAGGGTTAGAAGCACCTGTAGATGCAGCAGGGTATGCAAGAGCAGGAGATTCAGCAGCAGGAGATGAAGCAGGGGAGATGCATCATCAGATGAATCTGCCGATGCATCAGAGGAAGTTGCAGAAGGAGATGCAGCAGCAGGAGGTTCAGCAGAGGATGCAGCAGCAATTGATGCAGGTGGAGATCCAGGAGGAGGACATAGAGAAGCAGGAGATGCAGTAGCACATGCAGCAGCAGATGCAGGAGATGAAGCAGTAGGAGAAGCAGCAGGAGGAGATTGAGCAGGAGATGCATCAGGAGGTGCAGCAGCAGGAGATGCATCAGGGGATTCAGTAGAAGGTGGTGCAGCAGCAGATGCAGCAGAAGTAAATTCAGCAGCAGAAGATGCAGCAGTGTATGCATCAGCAGCAGATGGAGCATCAAATGATGCAGGAGGACATCAAAAAACCAGAAGATGAAGCAACAGGAGTTGCAGCAGTCGATTAATTTACAGCAGATGCACAAAAAGATCTAAGAGCTGCATCAGTGGGAGATGTGGCATGAGAGGCAGAAGGAGAAGATCCTGCAGCAGATGCAGTAGCATATGCAGCCCCAGCAGATGCATCAGCAGGAGATTCAGAAACAGGAGATGTAGCAGTCAGAGATGCAGCAGGTTATGCATCAGCAGAAGGAGATGCAGCATCAGGAGATGCATCAGTAAATGCAGCGGCAGGAGCTGCAGCAAGAGGAGATGCGCAGATTATGCAGCAGAAGGAGATGCAGCAGGAGATGTGGTAGGATTAGATTCATCAGGAGATGCAGCAGGAGATTCAGCAGTAGGAGATGCAGCAGGAGATGATGCAGATGGAGCTGTAGCAGCAGAAGATACAGCAGCAGCAGCAGCTGCACAAGAAAATGGAGCAGGAGATGCAGCAGGATAAGATGCAGTACCAGCAGATGCAGCAGGAGATGCAGCGTCTGGAGTTGAAGGAATAGGAGATGCTGCAGAAGATGCAACAGCAGATGCATCAGGAGAAGCAGGAGCAGGAAATGCAGCAGCACGGAGATGCAGCAGCAGGGATGCAGGAGTAGGAGAGGTAGAAGCAGGAGATGTGGCAGCAAGACATGCAAAAGGATGTGCAGAAGCAGGAGATGCGGCAGCAGGAGAGGCACCATGTGATTCAGCAGGAGATGCAGCAGAAGATAGAGAAGCAGGAGATGCACCAGCAGATGCAGCCGCAGAAGATGCAGGAAATGCATCAGCTGATGCAGGAGGAGCTTTAGCAGGAGGAAATTTAGCAGGAGGAGAGGCAGCAGGAGGAGAGGCAGCAGGAGAAGCAGCAGCAGGAGATGTAGCAGTAGATTCTGCTGCATCTCCTCTGCTGACTCTCCTACTGCATCTCCTCCTGTTTCATCTTTTGTTGCATCTCCTGCTGCTGTATATCATGGTGCATATCCTCTTGCTACATCTCCGGCTGCATCTCCTGCTGCATCTTCTGCTAGTGCATGTCCTGCTGCATTTCCTGCTGATCCATATCCTGCTGCTGTATTTCCTGTGCATCTCTTTCTACTTTATCTTTTTCTGCATATCCTGCTGCATCTCTTCCTGCTGGATCTCCTGCTTAATCTCCTACTACATCTTCAGCATATGCTGCTGCATCTGGTGCTGCTTCACCTATTGCTGCATCTCCTGCTATTGCATCTGCTGCTGCAACTCCTGCTACTTCATCTGCTGCTGAATCTACATCTCCTCTTTCATCTGCTGCCTGCATCTCCTACTGCTGCATCTCCTGCTGCTGCATCTCCTGCTACAACTCCTTCTGCAGCATCTACTTTTGCATCTCCTTCTTCTGCATCTCTTGAGGTATATTCTGCTGCATTTCCTTCTGCATATTCTCCTGCATCTTTTGTGGCTTCATCTCCTGCTGCTGTATCTCTTGCTGAAGAATGGCCTTCTGCTATATCTCCTGGTGCTGCATCTCCTTCTGAATGTGATGCTGAATCTACTGCTGAACATGCATCCCCTGCTGCTGCATTACCTCTTGCATCTACTCTTGCAGCATATCTTGCTTAATTTCCTTCTGCTGCATCTCCTGTTGCATCTCATCTTGCAGCATATCTTGCTGCATTTCCTTCTGCTGCATCTCCTTCTGCTGCATCTCCTGCTGTATCTCCTGCTATGCAAGTCCTGCTGCGTCATCTGCCGCAGCATCTTCTGCTGCTACATCTCCTACCGAATCTGCATTGCCTGATGCATCTGCTGCTGTATCTATTGCTGCTGCATCTGCTCCCTCTGCATCTGCATCTTCTGCTGCATTTCCAGCTACTGCATCTCCTTAATCCGCTGCTGCATCTGCTGCTGATTCCTGTACTGCTGCATCTCCTGCTACAATTCCTGCTGCTACATCTCCTGCCACTTGATGTCCTCCAGCATCTCCTGCTGCTGCATCCTCTGCTGATGCATCTGCGGATGCATCTGCAGAAGCATCTCCATTTCCTGCTGCATCTGCTGCTCAATCTTCTACGGATGCATCTAGTGCTTCTGCATTTCAGATGCATATCCTGTTGAAAGCATCTGCGGCTGCATCTCCTGCTGCTACATCACCTGCTGAATCTCCTGTTGCACTTCCTGCTGCAACCTCTGATGCATATGTTGCTACTTCATCTCCTGATGCATCTCCTACTGTATCTCCTGCTGAATCTTCTTCTGCAGAATCTCCTCCTGCAACTCCTGCTGATTTATCTCCTGCTGCATCTCCTGCTGCTGAATCTCCTTTTATATCTCCTACTGCATCTTCTGCTGAATCTTCCGCTGAATCTCCTGTTGCAAACTCTCCTATGGCATTTCCTGCTGCAGCATCTCCTGCTACATTTCCTGCTGATGCACCTCCTGCTGAATCTCCTGCCTCTTCATCTCCTGCTGCATCTTCTGCATCTGCTGTGGCTGCATCTTCTTCTACTGCGTCTCCTGCTACTGCATTTCCTTCTGCATCTCCTGCTGCTACATTCCCTTGTGCATCTCCTGCTTCTGCATCTCCTGCTATTTCATCTCATGCTGCATTACCTGCTATGCACCTCATGCTGTTGCATATCCTGCAGCATCTCCTGCAGCATCTCCTGCTGCTGCGGTTCCTGCAGCATCTCATCCTGCATCACCCGCTGCTGCATCTGCTGCTGCGTCTGGTGTTGCTACATCTCCTGCTGCATCTGCTGCTGCATCTGCTGCTGCATTTCCTGCTGCTGGATCTCCTGCTGCTGCATCTCCTCTTGCATTTGCTTCTGCATTTCTACTTCATCTCCAGCTTCATCTTCTGCTGCTGCATCTCCTTCTGTATCTTCTGCAGTTCCATATCCTGCTGCATCTACTCTGCTACATCTCCTGAATCTGCTGTTGTATCTGCTGATACTTCATGTACTGCTGCATCTCCTTCTTCATCTCTTACTGCTGCATCTCCTGCTGCACTTGTTTCTACATTTCTACTTCATCTCCTGCTGCATCTCCTGCTGCTGCATTTCCTGAATATGCTCTTGTATCTGCTGCTATTTCATGTATCCTGCATCTCCTGCTGCCGTATCTCCTGCTACATGCTCTGCTGATGCATCTGCGGATGCATCTACTGATGCTGCATATCCTGCTACATCTGCTGCTGAATCTCCTGCTGCTGAATCACCTGCTGCTGCATCTCCTACTGCATATACTGTTGAATGCATTTGCGGCTGCACCTTCTGCTGCTGCATTTCCTGCTGCTGTTGCATCTCCAGCTGCATTTCCTGCTGCAACGGCTGCTGCATCTACTGCTACTTCATCTACTGCTGCGTCTCTTACTACATCTCCTGCTGCCTCATACTTTTCTCTATGTCCTGCTGCATCTCCTGTTACCTCTGCTGCTGCTGCATTCCCTGCTGCATCTCCTGATGCTGCAGCTCCTTCTGCATCTCCTTCTGCGTCTCCTGCTACTACATCCCCTGCTGCATCTCCTGATTCTGCAACTCCTTCTGCATCTTCTGCTGATGCATCTGCTGCTGCATCACCTGCTGCTGCATCTCCTCTTGCATCTGATTCTGATGCATCTGCTGCTACATCTCTGCTGCTGCATCTCTGGATGCATTTCCTGCTTCATCTGCTGATGCATCTGCTGCTGCTATATGTCCTGCTACATCTCGTCATGCTGCACATCCTGCTGCATCTGCTGAAGATTCTCTTCCTATTGCTTCTCCTGCTGAATCTGCATTTTTTGCTGCACCTGCTTCTGCTTCTCCTGCTGCTGCATCTCTTGCTGAATTAGCTGCTGCTGCATCTGCTTCTACATGTACGTTATAACTTTCTACATTTGCTGCCTCATCTCCTGATGCATCTGCTGATGCACCTCCTGCTGCTGCATCTCCTGCTTCATCTTCAGCTGATGCATCTGTGTCTTTATCACCTCATATGTCATCTCCTGCTGCATCTGCTGCAGTATTTCCTGCTGCAGCATCTCCTGCTTCTGCGTCTACTGCTGCATTTCCTGCTGCATCTCCTGCTGATGCATCTCCTATTGCGAATCTGCTGCAGCATCTCCTGCTTCTGAATCTCTTGCTGAATCTGCATCTACTGATGCATCTGCTGCTGCATCTCCACCTGCTGTATCTGATGCTTCATCTCCTGCTGCATTTCCTGTTGCTGCATCTCCTTCTGCATCTCCTGCTGCTGTGCCTGCTGCTGCATAACCAGCTGAATCACCTGCTGCTGGATCTAATGCGACTGCATTTCCTGCTACCTCAACTCCTGCTCTTGCATCTCGATCTGCTGTATCTCCTCCTGTATCTCCCACGGCATCTCATGCTGCTACATCTCCCTCAGAATATGCATCTCCTGATGTATCTCCTGCTACTACATCTCCTGATGCATATCCTGCTGAATATGTATATCCTGCTGCATCTCCTGCTGCTGCATCCTCTGTTGCTCTGTCTTCTTCTCTATCTCTTGCTTCATCTGCTGCTGCATCTCCTGCTGAACCTGCTGCTGCTGAATCTCCTGTTGCTGCATCTCCTTCTGCATCTGCAGCGGCATCTCCTTCTTCATCTGCTGCTGCTGTATCTTCTGCTGTTAAATCTCCTGCTGCATCTCCTGCTGCTGAATCTCCTGTTGCTGCATCTCCTTCTGCATCTGCAGCGGCATCTCCTTCTTCATCTGCTGCTGCTGAATCTCCTGCTGCATCTCCTGCTGCATTTTTTGGTGCTACATATCCTGCTGCTGCAACTCCTGCTGAATTTCCTGCTATAGAATCTCCTGCTGCATCTCCTGCTGAAACTCCTGCTATAGAATCTCCTGCTGCATCTCCTGCTGCATAACGTCCTGCTAAGTCTCCTGCTGCAGCATCTCCTCCTGATACATCTGCTGCAGCATCTTCTGCTGCTACATCACCTGCTGCTGCATCTCCTGCTGCTGCATCTCCTGCTGCTGCATCTCCTGCTGCTGCATTTCATGCTGAATCTCCTGCTACTTCATCTTCTGCTTCCTTATATACTGCTGCATTTCCTGCTGCTGTATCTCTAGCTGCATTTTTGCTGCATCTCCTGCTGCTGTATTACCTGCTGCATCACTTCCTGCTGTGTCTCCTGTTGCTGCATCTCCTCCTGCTACATCTGCTGCAGCATCTGCTTCTGCTGCTGCATCTTCTGCTTCTCTTGCTGCATCTGCTTCTACATCTGCTGATGCGTCTCCTACTGCTGCATCTCCTTCTGCTTCACCTCCTCCTTCATCTATTTCTCCTGCATATCCTGAATATATTTCCTGCTGCATCTTCTATGGTATTTCTTGCTACATCATCTGCCTAACCTCCTCTTGCATCTCCTGCTGCATCTGCTGATGCATCTCGTTCTGCTGCATCTCCTGCTTCATCTTCAGCTGATGCATCTGTAGCTTCATCTCCTGATATTTCATCTCCTTCTGCATCTGCTGGGCATCTGCGTTACCTACAGCTGCATATTCTGCTGCGTTTCCTGCTGCTGCATCTCCTTAATCTCCTGCTGCATCTCCTGCTACATTTGCTGCTGCTGCAACTCCTTCTACTTGATGTCCTCCTGCATCTCCTGCTGCTGTGCCTGCTGCTTCATTTCCTGCTGCATCCTCTGCGGCTGCATCTCCTGCTGCTACAACTCCTGCTGAATCTCCTGTTGCACTTCCTGCTGTAACTGCTGATGCCTATGTTGCTATTTCATCTCCTGCTGAATCTTCTTCTGCAGAATCTCCTCCAGCATCTCCTGCTACAATTCCTGCTGATGTATCTCGTGCTGCATCTCCTACTACATCCCCTGCTGCTGAATCTCCTTATACAACTCCTGCTGCATCTCCTGCTCCTTTTTCTACTGAATCTTCTGCTGCCTTTTCTCCTACGGAATTTCCTGCTGCAGAATCTGCTGATGCATTTCCTGCTGCAGCATCTCCTGCTGAATCTCCTGCTGATGCATCTCCTGCTGCTGAATCTCTGGCTGATTTCCTGCTGCATTTCCTTCTCTTGAATCTCCTGCTGCATATCCTGGTGCATCACCTGCTGAATATGCATCTCCTGCTACATCTCCTGCTGATACACCTCATGCAGCTGCAGCTGCTGCTGCATATCCTGCTGCATCTGCTGTTGCATATCCTACTGAATTTCCAGCAGCATATATTGCTGATGTAATTCTTGCTGCATCTCATCCTGCATCCTTTTCTGCTGCATCTTCTTCTGCTTCCAGTAATACTACATCTCCATCTGCATCTGCTGATTCATCCGCTGCTGTATCTCCTGCTGCATATGGTTTCTGCATGTTCTGCTGCATATGGTGCTGCATCTGCTGCTGCTTCTGCTGCTGGTGCATCTCCTGCCTCATATCCTGCTGCTGTGTCTCCTTCTGATGTATGTCTTGCTGCATCTCCTGCTTATACATGTCCTGCTGCATCTCCTGCTTCTGCATCTACTTCTGCATCTCCGGCTCCAGCATCTCCTGCTGCATCAATTGCTGCTGTATCTCTTATTCATCTCCTTCTGCTGCATATACTGCTGCACCTGGTGTTGCTGTACCTCTCCTGCTGCATCTCCTCCCGCTGCATCTCCTGCTGAATCTCCTCCTACTGCATCTCCTGTTCCATCTGCTCCTGCTGCATCTCCTGCTGAATTCCCTGCTGTTTCATCTCTTGATCCATGTCCTGCTGCTGTATCTCCTTTTTCTCGATCTCCTTTAGCTTCGTCTGCTGCTGCATCTCCTGCTGTATCTTATGTTGCACCTTCTATTGAAGCATCTCCTGCGTCATCTCCTTCTGCTGCATACCTTGCTGCTTCATCTCGTTCTGCTTCTCCTGCTGCATCTCCTTGATTGTCACCTGCTGCATCTCCTTCTGTATCTCCTGCTGCTGCATATTCATCTGCATTTCCTTCTACAGCTCTTTATGAATCTACTACTGCTGCATCTGCTGAATTTGCTGCTGCATCTGCTGCTGCTTCGTCTCCTGATAGATCTCCTGCTGCTGCATCTCCTGCTGCATCTGATGCTGCATCTGATGCTGCTTTCTCTCCTGCTGCATGTACTTCCGATGAATCTCCTGCTATATTTCCTTCTGCTGCATCTTCTCTTCATCTTCATTCTACTCTGCACTTCCTACTGCTGCATCTCCTCCTTCTGCATCTCCAGCTGAATCGCCTGTAGCATCTCCTGCTTCTTCATCTCCTGCTGCTACATCTCCTAGTGCATTTGCTGCTGCTGTATCTCCTGTTAATTCTGCTGCTCTAGCATTCCCTGCTGCATCTCCTGATTCTGCAACTCCTTATGTATCTCCTGTACTACATCCTCTGCTGCTGCATTTCCTGCTGCATCTCCTGATGCTGCAACTCCTTCTGCATCTCCTACTGCATCTCATTTCTTGATGCATCTCCTGCTGCATTTCCTGCTGATACATCTCCTGCTGCATCTCCTCCGTTATAACTTTCTACATTTGCTGCTTCATTTCTTCATGCACCTGCTGATGCCCCTCGTGCTGCTGCATCTCCTGCTTCATCTTCAGCTGATGCATCTGTGTCTTCATCACCTGATATTTCATCTCCTGCTGCATCTGCTGCAGTATTTCCTGCTACAGTATATGCTGATCCTGCATCTACTGCTGCATTTCCTGCTGCATCTCCTGCTGTTCTGCTGCTGCTTCATCTCCTACCAGATCTCCTGCTACATATCCTGCTGCTGCACCTCTTAATGTATCTCATGATAATGCTTCATCTCTTGCTACTACATCTCCTGCTGCATCTTCTGCTGCTGCATCTACCTTCTGATAGGTCTGATGCTGCATCTCTTGCTCTTGCATGTCCTGCTGCAACTCCTGCTGCTGAATTACCAGCTCTATCTCCTCCTACAGCGTCTCCTCCTGCTGCATATCCTGCTTCTCTATATACTGCTGCCTTTCCTGCTGCTGCATCTCCTGCTGCTGAATCTCTTTCTTCATCTTCTTCTTCTGAATCTCCTGCTGCTCTATTACCTTCTGCATCGAGTCCTGCTGCATGTCTTGCTGCTGCATCTCCTCCTGCTGCATATGCTTCTGCATCTCCTGCTGATGCATCTCCTGCTAAATCTGCATCTCCTACTGCATCTGCTTCTGCATCTCCTGCTGCTTCATCTCCTGCTCTTGCATCTCCTTCAGCTGAATTTTTTCCTGAATCTCCTGCTGCCACATATCCTGCTACATATCCTGACGTATCTCCTTCTGCTTCTCCTGCTGCTGAATCTCCTGCTGCTGAATCTCTTGCTGCTGCGTCTGCTGCATCATCTCCTCTTTCTCCATATTCTGCTGTATCTCCTGTTGCTGCATCATATCATTCTGCTGCATATGTTGAAGAATCTCTTCCTCTTCTGCTGAATCTTCATTTCCTTCTGCATCTCCTGCTGATTCTGCATCTCCTGCTGCTTCTCCTGCTGCTGCATCAGTTGCTGCTGAAACTCCTGATAAATCTCCTGTGGCGTCTCATGCTTCTACATACCATGCTGAATCTCCTGCTGCATCTCCTTCTGAATATGCATCTCCTGAGGCATCTCCAGCTGCTGCCACTCCTACTGCTACGTTTGCTTCTGCATCTCCTGCTGCATCTCCTGCTGCTGAATCCCCTGATGCCGTGTCTGCTGCTGAATATCCTTTCTCTGTTGCTGAATCTCCTGCTGCTGAATCTGTTGCTTCATCTGCTGCTGCTTCATCTCCTACTGCTGTATCACTTTCTGCATGTGCTGCTGCAGCATCTCCTTCTACTGCATCTTCTGTTGCTGCATCTGCTGGTGTTGCACCTGCTGCAACATCTGCTTCTGCGTCTCCTGCTGCTGCATCTCCTGCTGCATCTTCGTCTGAATCTCTTGGTGCTGCATTTCCTGCTGATGCATATTCTGCTTCAACTCCTTCTGCTGCATTACCTTCTGCATCTATTCCTGTTGTATTTCCTGCTGCTGCATCTCTTGCTGCTGCATCAGCTGCTTCATCTCCTGCTGCTGCATCTGCTGATACTGCATGTGCTGCTGCATCTCCTGCTGCATCTCCTGGTGCTGCATCTCCTGGTGCTGCATCTCCTGCTTCATATCATACTGCATCTCTTTCTGCAGCATATCTTCCTGCATTTACTTCTGCTGCATCTCCTGCTGCATCTCCCGCTGCAGCATCTTCTGCTGCTAAATCTCCTACTGAATCTGCATCTCCTGCTGCATCTGCTGCTGCGTCTAGTGCTGCTGCATCTGCTGCCTCTGCAGCTGCAGCTGCATCACCTGCTGCTGCATCTCCTGCGGCAACACCTGCTCCTGTATCTCCTGCTGCTACATCTCCTGATGCATCCTCTGCTCATGCATCTGCGGATGCATCTCCTGATGCACCATTTCTTTTTGAATCTGCTGCTCCATCCCTTGCTGCATCTCCTGCTGCTCCATCTGGTGCATCTGCTGTTGCATATGCTGCTACTTCCTCTACTGCTGCATCTCCTGCTAAATCTCCTGCTGCTGCATCTCCTTCTGAAGTATCTGCTCAATCTACTGCTGAATATGCATCCCCTGCTGCATCTCCTGGTGCTGCATCTCCTGCTTCATATCATACTGCATCTCATTCTGCAGCATATCTTCCTGCATTTACTTCTGCTGCATCTCCTGCTGCATCTCCCGCTGCAGCATCTTCTGCTGTTACATCTCCTACTGAATCTGCATCTCCTGCTGCATCTGCTGCTGCATCTAGTGCTGCTGCATCTGCTGCCTCTGCAGCTGCTGCTGCATCACCTGCTGCTGCATCACCTGCTTCATTACCTTCTGCTGCATATTCTGCTGCATTTTCTGCTGCTGAATCTCTTAAATCTGCTGCTCCATTTTCTGATGCTTCATTTACTGCTGCATCTCCTGCTACATTTGCTGCTACTGCATATGCTTCTGCATCTCCTGCTGCTTCATCTCCTGCTCTTGTTTCTCCTTCTGCTGAATCTCCTCCTTGATATGCAGAAGATGAAGTAGGAAGAGATTTTTTCATGAGATGCTACATCAGAAGAACTAACAGGAAATGCAGCATCAGCAGGTGCAGCAGGAGATGCATTAGCAGGATATGAAGCATTATCATGAGATGTATTAAGAGGTGCAGCAGCAGGATATGTAGCAGGAGATTTGGCAAGAGATGAAGCAGCAGCAGAGCAGCAGCAGATGCAGCAGTAAATGCAGCAGTAGATGCAGGATCAGCAGATACTGCATCAGGAAATACTGCAGCAGATTCAGCAGGAGATGACATATGAGGTGATTGAACCACTGATGCATCATCTGAAGATGAAGCAGGAGATGCAGCAGCAGGAAGTGCATCAGCAGATGCATCAGGAGATGAGGCCACAAGTGTAGAAAGTTATAACGTACATGTTGAAGCAGATGCAGCAGCAGCTAATTCAGCAGGAGATGCAGCAGCAGAAGATGCAGAAGCAGATGCAGCAGGAAATGCAGATTCAGCAGAAAAGTAATAGGAAAAGAATCTTCAGCAGATGCAGAAGGATGTGCAGCATGATGAGGTGTAGCAGGACATATAGCAGCAGCAAATGCAGCAGCAGATGAAGAAGGAAATGCAGCAAGAGATGCAGCAGCAGAGATGTAGCTGCAAGTGCATCAGAAGCAGATGCAAGAGGAGATGCAGCAGCAGCAGATTCCGCAGGAGAAGCATCAGCAGAAGATGCAGAAGGAGTTGCAGCATCAGGAGATTCAGCAGGAAATGCAGCAGCAGGGGATGTAGTAGCAGGAGATGTAGAAGGAGATGCAGAAGGAGCTGCAGCATCAGGAGATGCAGCAGGGAATGCAGCAGCAGCAGAAGTGACAGGAGATGCAGCAGCAGCATATGCACTAGGAGATGTAGCAGCAGGAGATGAAAAAGCAGGAGATGGTACAGGTGATTCAGCTGGAGATGCAGACGGAGGAGATGCAGCAGCAGGAGGTGCAGAGCAGTAGATGAAGTTAAGAAGATGCAGTAGAGGGAAATATAGCAGGAGATTCAGCCGCAGTAATTCAGCAGAGAGAAAGTAGCAGCAGATGCAGCATCAGATGCAGCAGCAGAAGCACCAGCAAAAAATGCAGCAGCCAGAGATCTATCAGGAGATGCAGCAGTAGATGAAGCAGCAGCAGATGCAGCAGCAAATTCAGCAGATGTAGTAGTAGTATATGATAAAGAGCATAAAGATCTGCAGCAGGAATTGCAGATGAATATGCATGAGGAGGAGATGCATCTGCAAATGATGCAGAAGGAGATGCAGCAGGTGACGCTCAAAGAGGTGCAGCAGGAGATGCAGAACGAGATGAAACAGCAAGATATGCAGCAGAAGGAGATGACGCAGGAGATGCTTCAATAGAAGGTGCAACATGAGATACAGCAGGAGATGCAGCAGCAGAAGAAGCAAAAGGAAATGCAGAAACAAGAGATGCAGCAGCAGGACATGGATCAAGGGCTGAAGTAGGAGGAGATTCATTAGGAGATGCAGTAGCAGGATATGACACAGCAAGAGATATAGCAGTAAGAGATGCAGCAGGAGATTCAGCAGGAGATGCAGCAGGAGGAGATGCAACAGGAGATGTAGTAGGAGGAGATTCAGCAGGAGATGCAGCAAGAATATATGCAGCAGGAGATGCAACAGCAGGAGGTACAGTAGCACCAGATGCAGCAGTAGATGCAGCAGAAGGAGATGAATAAGAGGTACAGGAGTAATTGATGCAGCAGGAGATGCTGGAGCCAGAGATGCAGAAGAAGTAGATGCAGCAGCAGGACATGGATCAAGAGATGAAGCAGCAGGAGATTCATTAGGAGATGCAGTAGCAGGATATGACACAGCAGGAGATATAGCAGCAGGAGATGCAGCAGGACATGCATCAGCAAGAAATGCAGCAAAACATACATCAGCAGGAGACACAGCAGCAGGATATGAGGCAGGAGATGCACCAGCAGCAGAAGCAGCAGCAGATGCAGCACCATATGCAGCAGAAGATGCAGAACCATATGCAGCAGAAGATAGAGCAGCAGATGAAGAAGCAGATGCAGCTGGAGATGTAGCATCACCAGAAGCAGCAGCAAAGGATGCAGGATGAGATGCAGCAAGAATTGCATCAGCAGGAGATGCTGCTGGAAATTCAGTAGGATATGCAACAGCAGATGCAGCAGGATATGCAGCAGCAGATTCAGCTGCATGTGGTGTATCAGCAGGAGATGTAGCAGGAGATGCATATTCAGCAGATGATGCACCAGGATATGCAGCAGGAGATTCAAGAGAAGGAAATGCAGCAGGAAATCAGCCGGAGATGCAGCAGCAGGAGATGCAGGAAACGAAGATGTAGCCGCACCAGATGCAGCAGGAGATGCAGCAGCAAGAGATTCAGAAGGAGATGCATCCAGAGAAATTGCATCAGCAGATACTGCAGCAGGAATTTCCGTAGGAGATTCTGCAGCAGGAGATTCAGTAGAAAATGCAGCAGGAAATGCAGAAGGAGATATAGAAGGAGATTCAGCAGCAGGGGATGTAGTAGGAGATGCATCAGGAGATACATCAGCAGGAATTGTAGCAGGAGATGCTGGAGGAGATTCTGCAGAAGAAGATTCAGCAGGAGATGAAATAGCAACATAGGCATCAGCATTTACAGCAGGAAGTGCAGCAGGAGATTCAGCAGGAGATGTAGCAGCAGGAGATGCAGCCGCAGATGCTTTCAACAGGATATGCATCTGAAATGCAGAAGCACTAGATGCATCCGTAGAAGATTGAGCAGCAGATGCAGCAGGAAATGGAGATGCATCTGCAGATGCATCCGCAGAGGATGCAGCAGGAGATGAATCAGCAGGCTATACAGCAGCAGGAGATGAAGCAGCAGATGCAGGAGCAGGAGATGCAGGAGGACATCAAGAAGAAGGAGATGAAGCAGCAGCAAATGTAGCAGGAGATGCAGCAGTACATGAAGTAGCAGGAAACGGAGCAGGAATTTAAGGAGATGCAGCAGCAGAAAATGCAACAGAATATGCAGCAGGAGGTAATGCAGCAGCTGATGCAGCAGCAGGAGATGCAGCTGCAGCTGCAGAGGCAGCAGATGCAGCAGCAAAAGATGCAGCAGCAGATGCATCAGGAGATGCAGATTCAGTAAGAGATGTAGCAGCAGAAGATGCTGCAGCAGGAGATGCAAGAGGATATGAAACAGAAGGAAATGCAGCAAGATATGCTGCAGGAGGAGATACAGTAGGATATAAATCAGGAGATTCAGCATCAGGAGATGTCTATTCAGCAGTAGATTCAGGAGGACTTTCGAAGGAGATGGAGTAGCAGGAGATTTAACAGGAAATGCAGCAGTAGATGCAACAGCAGATGCACTAGATGGAGGAGAAAGAGATGCAGCAAGGGATGAAGCAGCAGATGCAAAGGGAAATGTTGCATCAGGAGATGCATCTGCCGATGCATGAGCAGAAGATGCATCAGGAGATGTAGCAGCAGGAGATACAGGAAAAGGTCATGCAGCAAGAGATTCAGCAGGAGATGCAGCATCAGGAAATACAACAGGAATAGATGCAGAAGATGATACAGAAGCTAATGCAGCAGCAGGAATTGAAGCAGAATATGCATAAGCAGGAAATGCAGCAGCAAGAGATTCAGACGGAGATGCGGCAGGAGATGCAGCAGCAGGATATGCGGAAGAAGTTGTTGCAGCAGGTGCAGCAGCAGCAGATGCAGCAACAGGAGATTCAGCAGAAGGAGTTGCTGCAGCAGCACATGTAGAAGGTGATGCAGCAGTAAGAGTTGCAGGAGCCGCAGATGAAGCAAGAGATTCAGCAGCAGGATATTCAGCAGCAGACTCGGCATCAGGAGATTCAGCAGCAGGAGGTGCAGCAGGAGATGCAGAAGCAAACACAGCAGTAGGAGTGGCAGCAGCTGGAGATGCATCAGGAGATGCATATTCAGAAGGAGATGCAGGAGGAGATTCAGCATGATATGTAGAAGCATGAGATGCCGCAGGAGATTCATCAGGAGATTCAGCAGCAAGTGATGCAGCAGCAGGAGAAGCAGCAGGAGATGCAGCAGCAGCAGGAGATGCAGAAGCAGATGCAGCAGGAAATGAAGATTCAGCAGAAGATGCAGTAGGAAGAGATTCTTCAACACATGCAGCAGCATGATATGATGCAGCAACAGGAGATACAGCAGGATATGGAGAAGGAGGAGATGATATAGCAGACGCAGCAGCAGGAGATTCAGCAGCAGGAGATGCAGCAGCAGGAGAAGAAGCAGCAGGAGAAGAAGCAGGAGATGCATATTCAGAAGGAGATACGTCAGGAGATGTAGCAGGGTATGTAGAAGCATGAGATGCCGCAGGAGATTCAGGAGGAGATTCAGCAGAAGGAGATGCAAGAGCAGGAGATGAAGCAGCAGGAGATGCAGAAGCAGATGCAGCAGGAGATGTAGATTTAGCAGGAGATGCATCAGCAGGAGATGCAGAAGCATATGCAGCAGGAGGAGATGCAGCAGCAGGACATGTAACAGGAGTCGATGCAGAAGTTAATAGAGCAGCAGGAGTTTCAGAAGGAGGAGATGCAGAAAGAGATTCATCAGCAGGAGATTCAGCAGCAGGAAAGGCAGCAGTATTTTCAGAAGCAGGATATGCATCAGGAGGTGCAGTAGGAGGAGATAGAGCAGGTAAAGCAGCAGCAGTAGAAGCAAGAGCAAGAGATGCAGTGTCAGACCCATCAGCAGGAGATGCAGCAGATGCAGCAGGAGATGCAGCAGCAAGAGATGCAGCAGTAGATGAAGCAGCAGCATATGCAGCAGTATCAGATTCATAAGAGCTGCAGCAGGAAATGCAGTTGAATATGCAGCAGCAGGAGATACAGCAGGAGATGCATCTGCAGGTGATGCAGAAGGAGATGCAGCAGGTGACGCTCAAAGAGGTGCAGCAGGAGATGCAGAACGAGATGAAGCAGCAAGATACGCAGCAGTAGGAGATGACGCAGGAGATGCTTCAATAGAAGGTGCAACATGAGATACAGCAGGAGATGCAGAAGCAGACAAAGCAAAAGGAGATTCAGAAACAGGAGATGCAGCAGCAGGACA
Organism: Clamator glandarius; assembly: GCA_033459285.1. Classification (NCBI taxonomy): domain Eukaryota; kingdom Metazoa; phylum Chordata; class Aves; order Cuculiformes; family Cuculidae; genus Clamator; species Clamator glandarius. The sequence continues at coordinate 3,259,061 of JAUNZM010000625.1, forward strand.
TGGATCAAGAGATGAAACAGCAGGAGATTCAGCAGGAGATGCAGCAGGAGGAGGTGGAACAGGAGATGCAGTAGGAGGAGATTCAGGAGGAGATGCAACAGGAAGAGATGCAGCAGGAAGAGGTACAGTAGCACCAGATGCAGCAGTATATGCAGCAGAAAGAGATGAATAAGAGATGCAGCCGCAAAGGATGCAGGATGAGATGCAGCAAGAATTGCATCAGTAGGAGATGCTGCTTGAAATTTAGTAGGATATGCAACAACAAGAAATTTGGCAAAACCAGATGCAGCAGGATATGCAGCAGCAGCTGCAGCTGCATGAGGTGTATCAGCAGGAGATGTAGCAGGATATGTAGCAGGAGATTCAAGAGAAGAAAATGCAGCAGGAAATCAGCCGGAGATGCAGCAGCAGAAGATGCAGGAAAAGAAGATGCAGCTGCACTGGATGCAGCAGCCGGAGATGCAGGAATAGAAGATGCAGCTGCACCGAATGCAGCATCAGATTCAGCAGGATTTGCAGCAGCAGGAGATGAAAAGGCAGGAGATTCAGCATCAGGAGATGCAGCATCAGGAGATTCAGCAGGAGATGCAGCAGCAGGAAATGCATCAGCAGATTGTGCAGCAGGAAATTCCATAGGAGATTCTGCAGCATGAGATTCTGTAGAAAAGGCAGCAGGAAATGCAGTTGAAAATGCAGCAGGAGATGCAGAAGGAGATATAGAAGGAGATTCATCAGCAGGGGATGTAGTAGGAGATGCAGCAGGAGATACATCAGCAGGAATTGTAGCAGGAGATGCTGGAGGAGATTCTGCAGAAGAAGATTCAGCTGGAGATGCAGCAACAGATGAAATAGCAACATAGGCATCAGCAGTTACAGCAGGAAGTGCAGCAGGAGATTCAGCAGGAGATGTAGCAGCAGGAGATGCAGCCGCAGATGCCTTCAACAGGATATGCAGGTGAAATGCAGAAGCACTAGATGCATCCGTAGAAGATTGAGCAGCAGATGCAGCAGGAAATGGAGATGCATCCGCAGATGCATCTGCAGATGCATCCGCAGAGGATGCAGCAGGAGATGAATCAGCAGGCTATACAGCAGCAGGAGATGAAGCAGCAGATGCAGGAGCAGGAGATGCAGGAGGACATCAAGTAGAAGGAGATGCAGCAGCAGCAAATGTAGCAGGAGATGCAGCAGTACATGAAGCAGCAAGTAATGGAGCAGGAAATTAAAGAGATGCAGCAGCAGGAAACGCAGCAGAATATGTAGCAGGAGGTAATGCAGAAGGTGATGCAGCAGCAGATGATGCAGCCGTAGTTGCAGAGGCAGCAGATGCATGAGGAGATGCGGATTCAGTAGGAGATGTAGCAGCAGGAGATGCAGCAGGAGGTGCAGCAGAAGGAAATTCAGCAAGATATGCTGCAGGAGGAGATGCAGTAGGATATGAAGGAGGAGATGTAGCAGAAGGAGATACAGCAGGGGATGCAGCAGTAGATGAAGCAGCAGCATGTGCAACAGCTGATGCACCAGATGGAGTAGAAAGAGATGCAGCAGGGGATGGAGCAGCAGATGCAACGAGAAATGGTGCATCAGGAGATGCATCTGCATATACATGCGCAGAGGATGCATCAGGAGATGTATCAGCAGGAGATAAAGGAGCAGGTGATGCCGCAGGAGATGCAGCAGGAGATGTAACACCAGGAGATGAAGCACTAAGAGATGCAGCAGAGATGCAGCAGCACATGCAGTATCAGCAGATGCAGCAGCAGGAGATGCAGCATCTGGAAATAGATGCAGAAGGTGATACAGAAGTTAATGCAGCAGCAGGAGTTCAAGCAGAATATTCATCAGCAGGAAATGCAGCACCAAAAATTCAGACGGAGATGCGGCAGGAGATGCAGGATCATGTAGTATCAGCGATGCAGAAGCAGGAGATGAAGCAGCAGACGCAGCAGCAGGAGATGCAGCATTCAGGAAATACAACAGGAATAAATGCAGAAGGTAATGCAGAAGCATGAGTTGAAGCAGAATATGCATCAGCAGGAAATGCAGCAGCCAGAGATTCTGAAGCAGATGCAGCAGGAGATGTAGCAGCAAGAAATGCAGACGCAGATGTTGCAGCAGCACTTGCAGAAGGTGATGCAGCAGTAGGAGATGCAGCAGCAGTAGATGCAGCAGGAGATTCTGCAGCAGGATATTCAGCAGCAGAGAAAGGATATTCAGCAGCAGACACGGCATCAGGAGATTCAGCTGCAGGAGGTGCAGCAGGAGATGCAGAAGCAAATGCAGCAGGAGGAGTGGCAGCAGCTGGAGATGCATCAGGAGATTAAGCATGATATGAAGAAGCATGACATGCCTCAGGAGATTCATCAGGAGACTCATCAGCAACTGATACAGTAGCAGGAGAAGCAGCAGGAGATGCAGCAGCAGGAGGAGATGCAGAAGCAGATGCAGCAGGAAATGAAGATTCAGCAGAAAATGCAGTAGGAAGAGATTCTTCAACTTATGCTGCAGCATGATATGATGCATCAAGAGGAGATACAGCATGATATGAAGAAAGAGAAGATGATGCAGCAGACGCAGCAGCAGGAGATTCAGCAGCATGAGATGCAGCAGCAGGAGATGCAGCAGCAGGAGATTCAGCAGAGGAGAAGCAGCAGGAGATGCATATTCAGAAGGAGATACTTCAGGAAATTTACAGGATATGTAGTAGCTTGAGATGCCGCAGGAGATTCAGGAGGAGATTCAGCAGAAGGAGATACAGCACAAGGAGAAGAAGTAGGAGATGCATATTCAGAAGGAGATACGTCTGGAGCTGTAGCATCATGAGATGCCATACAGATTCAGAGTATTCAGCAGAAGGAGATGCAAGAGCAGGAGATGAAGCAGCAGGAGATGCAGAAGCAGATGCAGCAGGAGTCGATGCAGAAGGTAATAGAGCAGCAGGAGATTCAGAAGGAGGTGATGCAGAAAGAGATTCAGCAGCAGGAGTTGCAGCAGCAGGAAAGGCAGTAGTATATACAGAAGCAGGATATGCAGCAGGAGGAGATGCAGTAGGAGTAGATACAGCAGGTAATGCAGCAGCAGGAGATGAAGCAGGAGATGCAAGAGCAAGAGATGCAGCATCAGACCCATCAGCAGGAGATGCAGCAGCAGAAGTTGTAGCAGGAATTGCCCCAGCAGTAGAGGCAGCAGGAGATGCAGTAGCAGGAGATGAAGCATTATCATGGGATGCATTAAGAGGTGCAGCAGCAGGATATGTAGCAGGATATTTGGCAGGAGATGAAGCCGCATCAGAGCAGCAGCAGATGCAGCAGGAAATGCAGCAGTAGATGCAGCATCAGCAAATACTGCAGCAGGAAATACTGCAGCAGATGCAGCAGGACAAGACATATCAGGTGATGAAGCCACAGATGCAGCATCAGCTAATTCAGCAGGAGACGCAGCACCAGGAGAAGCAAAAGCAGATGCAGCAGGAATTGCAGATTCAGCAGGAGAAGCAATAGGAAGAGAATCTTCAGCAGATGCAGCAGGATGTGCAGCATGACGAGACGTAGCAGGACATATGACAGCAGCAGACGCATCAGCAGATGAAGCAGGAAATGCAGCAATAGATGCAGCAGCAGATGCATCAGAAGCAGATGCAACAGGAGATGCAGCAGATTCTGCAGTATATGCAGCAGATTCCGCAGGAGATGCATCAGAAGAAAATGCAGAAAGAGCTGCAGCATCAGGAGATTCAGCAGGAAATGCAGCAGCAGGGGATGTAGTAGCAGGAGACACAGAAAGAGATGCAGAAGGAGCTGCAGCATCAGGAGCTGCAGCAGGGAATGCAGCAGCAGCAGAAGTAACAGGAGATGCAGCAGCATCATATGCACTAGGAGATGTAGTAGCAGGAGATGAAAAAAAAGGAGATGCTACAGGCTATTCATCCAGAGAGGCAGAAGGAGGAGATACAGCAGCAGGAGATAGAGTAGTAGATGAAGTGGAGAAGATACAGCAGAAGGAAATAGAACAGGAGAAGCAGCTGCAATAAATGCAGCAAGAGAGAATGAAGCAGCAGATGCAGCAGAAGAGGATGCAACAGCAGATGCAGCAGCAGGAGATGCAGCAGCAAGAGATGCAGCAGCAAATTCAGCAGATGCAGCAGTAGTCGATTCATAAAGAGCTGCAGCAGGAAATGCAGATGAATATGCATGAGGAGGAGATGCATCTGCATGAGGAGTAGATGCATCTGCAGGTGATGCAAAAGGAGATGCAGCAGGTGACGCTCAAGGAGATGCAGCAGGAGATGCAGAACGAGATGAAGCAGCAGGATATGCAGCAGAAGGAGATGACGCAGGAGATGCTTCAATAGAAGTTGCAACATGAGATACAGCAGGAGATGCAGCAGCAGACGAAGCAAAAGGAGGTGCAGAAACAGGAGATGCAGCAGCAGGAGATTCATTAGGAGATGCATTAGCAGGATATGACGCAGAAGGAGATATAACAGCACGAGATATAGCAGCAGGAGATGCAGCAGGAGATGCAGCAGGAGGAGATGGAACAGGAGATGCAGTAGGAGGAGGTACAGCAGCACCAGATGCAGCAGTAGATGCAGCAGAAGCAGATGAATAAGATACAGCAGCAATTGATGCAGCAGGAGATGCTGGAGTCGTAGATGCAGAAGAAATAGATGCAGAATCAGGAGATACACCAGGTCATGCAACAGCAGGAGATGCAACAAAACATACATCAGCAGTAGACACAGTAGCAGGATATGAGGCAGAAGATGCACCAGCAGCAGAAGCAGCAGGAGATGCAACACCATATGAAGCAGAAGATGCAGCACCATATGCAGCAGAACATGCAGAACCATATGCAGAAGGAGATAAAGTAGCAGATGAAGCAGCAGATGCAGCATCTCCAGAAGCAGAAGCAGATGCAGCAGAATATGCAGCAGCAGATGCAGCTGCATGAAGTGTATCAGCAGAAGATGTAGCAGGAGATGCATATTCAGCAGGTGATGCACCAGGATATTAAACAGCAGATTCAACAGAGGGACATGCAGCAGGAAATCAGCCGGAGATGCAGCAGCAGGAGATGCAGTGAAAGAAGATGCAGCCGCACCAGATGCAGCAGCAGATTGATCAGGAGTTGCAGCAGCAGGAGATGATGAGGCAGGAGATTCAGCATCAGGAGATGCATCATCAGGAGATTCAGCAGGAGATGCATCAGCAGGAAATTCCGTAGGAGATTCTGCAGCTGGAAATTCCGTAGGAAATTCTGCAGCAGGAGATTCAGTAGAAAAGGCAGCAGGAGATGCAGCAGCAGGGGATGTAGAAGGAGATGCATCAGGAGATACATCAGCAGGAATTGTAGCAGGAGATGCTGGAGGAGATTCTGCAGAAGAAGATTCAGCAGGAGATGCAGCAACAGATGAAATAGCAACAGATGAAATAGCAACATAGGCATCAGCAGTTACAGCAGGAAATGCAGCAGGAGATTCAGCAGGAGAGATGCAGCAGCAGGAGATGAAGCAGCAGGAGATGCAGCCGCAGATGCCTTCAACAGGATATGCAGCTGAAATACAGAAGCAATAGATGCATCTGTAGAAAATAGAGCAGCAGATGCAGCAGGAAATGGAGATGTTTCAGCAGATGCATCCGCAGATGCATCAGCAGAGAATGCAGCAGGAGATGAAGCAGAAGGCTATACAGCAGCAGGAGATGAAGCAGCAGATGCAGCAGCATGAGATGCAGGAGGAAATCAAGTAGAAGGAGATGCAGCAGCAGCAAATGTAGCAGGAGATGCAGCAGTACATGAAGCATCAGGAAATGGAGCAGCAGATTAAAGAGATGCAGCAGCAGGAAATGCAGCAGAATATGCAGCAGGAGGTAATGCAGTAGGTGATGCAGCAGCAGGTGATGCAGATGCAGCTGCAGAGGCAGCAGATGCAGCAGCAATAGATGCAGCAGCAGATGCATGAGGAGATGCAGATTAGGTAGGACATGTAGCAGCAGATGCTGCAGCAGGAGATGCAGCAAGAGATGCATCAGAAGGAAATGCAGCAAGATATGCTGCAGGAGGAGATGCAGAAGGATATGAAGCAGGTAATGCAGCAGCAGGAGATGCAGCAGGGGATGCATATTCAGCAGTAGATTCTTCAGAAACTTCAGAAGGTTATGCAGCAGCAGGAGATGTAGCAGGAGATGCAGCAGTAGATGAAGCAGCAGCATATACAACAGCAGCTGCACCAGATGGAGCAGAAAGAGATGTAGCAGGGGATGGAGCAGCAGATGCAAAGGGAAATGGTGCATCAGGAGATGCATCCATCAATTGCTGCTGCATCTCTTATTCATCTCCTTCTACTTCATATACTGCTGCATCTGGTGCTGCTGTACCTCTTCCTGCTGCATTTCCTGCTGCATCTCTTCCTCCTGCATCTCCTGCTGCTGCATCTGCTGCTTCATCTCCTGTTTCTGTATAGCCTGCTGCTTCATCTCCTGCTGCATCCTCTGCGGATGCATCTGCGGATGTATCTGCAGAATCATCTCCATTTCCTGATGCATCTGCTGCTCAATCTTCTACGGATGCATCTAGTGCTTCTGCATTTCAGCTGCATATCCTGTTGAAGGCATCTGCGGCTGCATCTCCTGCTGCTGCATCTCCTGCTGAATCTCCTGCTGCACTTCCTGCTGTAACTGCTGATGCCTATGTTGCTATTTCATCTGTTGCTGCATCTCCTGCTGAATCTGATGCTGCAGAATCTCCTCCAGCATCTCCTGCTACAATTCCTGCTGATGTATCTCCTGCTGCATCTCCTACAACATCCCCTGCTGCTGAACCTCCTACTATATCTCCTGCTGCATCTCCTGCTGCATTTTCTACTGAATCTCCTGCTGCAGAATCTCCTACGGAATTTCCTGCTGCAGAATCTGCTGATGCATTTACTGCTGATGCATCTCCTGCTGAATCTCCTGATGCTGCATCTCCTGCTGCTGAATCTCCTGTCTTTTCATATTCTGCTGCTGCTGCAACTCCTGCTGAATCTGCTGCTGCATCTGGTGCGGCTGCATCTTCTTTTACTGCATTTCCTGCTGCTGCATCTCCGGCTGATTTCTTGCTGCATTTCCTTCTGTTGAATCTCCTTCTGCATATCCTAGTGCATCACCTGCTGAATATGCATCTACTGATACATTTCCTGTTGCTACACCTCATGTAGCTGCATCTGCTGCTGCCTATCATGCTGCATCTGTTGTTCCCAACTGTCCTGCTGTTGCATATCCTACTGAATTTCCAGCAGCATCTCCTGGTGATGAAATTCTTGCTGCACCTCATCCTGTATCCTTTACTGCTGTATCTGCTGCTGCTTCTGGTGATGCTACATCTCCAGCTGCATCTGCTGCTTCATCTGCTGCTGTATCTCTTTCTGCATATGGTTCTGCATCTTCTGCTGCATATGGTTCTGCATCTTCTGCTGCATATGGTGCTGCATCTGCTGCTGCTTCTGCTGCTGGTGCATCTCCTGCCTCATATCCTGCTGCTGTGTCTCCTTCTGATGTATACTTTGCTGCATCTCCTGCTGATGCATGTCCCGCTGCATCTCCTGCTTCTGCATCTAATTCTTCTGCACCTCCAACGCCAGCATCTCCTGCTGCCTTAATTGTTGCTGCATCTCTTATTCATCTCCTTCTGCTGCATACACTGCTGCATCTGGTGCTGCTGTACCTCCTCCTGCTACATTTCCTGCTGCATCTCCTCCTGCTGCATCTCCTGCTGAATCTCCTCCTACTGCATCTCCTCTTCCACCTCTTCCTTCTGCATCTCCTGCTGCATCTCCTGCTGCTTCATATCCTGCTGCTGCATCTCATGCTGAATCTCCTGCTGCTATATCTCCTGCTGTTTCATATCTTGCTACTGCATCTCCTAATGAATCTCCTGCTGCTTCATCTTTTGATCCATGTCCTGCTGCTGCATCTCCTGTTTCTGCATCTCATTTTGCACCTTCTATTGAAGCAACTCCTGCGTCATCTCCTTCTGCTGCATATCTTGCTGCTTCATCTCGTTCTGCATCTCCTGCTGTATCTCCTTGAGCGTCACCTGCTGCATCTCCTGATAGATCTGCTGCTGCATCTCCTGCTGGTGCTTCTGCTTCTGCATCTGCTGCTCTGAATCGCCTGCTGCTGCATTTCCTGCTGCTGAATCTCCTGCTGTTGTGTCTGCTGCATCATCTCCTCTTTCTCCATATCCTGCTGTATCTCCTGTTGCTGCATCATATCATGCTGCTGCATATGTTGAAGAATCTCTTCCTACTGCATCTTCTGCTGAATCTTCATTTCCTGCTGCATCTGCTTCTGCATCTCCTGCTGCTGCTGCATCTCCTGCTTTTTCTCCTGCTGCTGCATCAGTTGCTGCTGAATCTCCTGATGAATCTCCTGCGGCATCTCATGCTTCTACATATCATGCTGAATCTCCTGCTGCATCTCCTTCTGAATATGCATCTCCTGATGCAACTCCACTAGCTGCCACTCCTACTGCTGCGTTTGTTTCTGCATCTCCAACTGCACCTCCTGCTGCTGAATCTCCTGATGCCGTGTCTCCTGCTGAATATCCTTTCTCTGCTGCTGAATCTCCTGCTGCTGAATCTCCTGCTGCTGCATTACCTACTGCTGCATCACCTTCTGCATGTGCTGCTGCAGCATCTCCTTCTATTGCATCTCCTGTTGCTGCATCTGCTGGTACTGCACCTGCTGCAGCATCTGCTTCTACATTTCCTGCTACTGCATCTCCTGCTGCATCTCCGCCTGAATCTCTTGGTGCTGAATTTCCTGCTGATTCATATTCTGCTTCAACTCATGCTGCTGCATTACCTTCTGCATCTATTCCTGTTGTATTTCCTGCTGCTTCACATCCTTCTGCTGCATCTGCTGATACTGCATGTGCTGCTGCATCTCCTGCTGCATCTCTTGGTGCTGCATCTTCTGGTGTTGCATCTCCTGCTGCATCTCCTGTGGCATCACCTTCTCCTGTATCTCCTGCTGCTACATCTCCTGCTCATTCATCTGCGGATGCATTTCCTGATGCACAATTACCCTTTGCATCTGCTGCTGCATTTCCTGCTACATCTCTTTGTGCTCCATCTGGTGCATCTGCTGTTGCATATGCTGCTGCTTCATCTACTGCTGAATCACCTGTTAAATCTCCTGCTGCTGCATCTCCTTCTGAAGTTTCTGCTGAACGTACTGCTGAATATGCATCCCCTGCTGCATTTCCTTCTGCTGCATCTCCTGCTGTAGCATCTTCTGCTGCTTCATCTACTACTGAATCTGCATCTCCTGATGCATCTGCTGCTGCATCTATTGCTGCTGCATCTGCTGCCTCTGCATCTGCAGCTGCATCACATGCTGCTGCATCACCTGCTGCATTACATCCTGCTACATATTATGCTGCGTTTCCTGCTGCTGCATCTCTTCAATCCCCTGCTTCATTTCTTACTGCTTCAAGTACTGCTGCATCTCCTGCTACATTTGCTGCTGCTGCATCTCCTTCTACTTGATGTCCGACTACATCTCCTGCTGCTGCATCTGATACTTCATCTCCTGCTGCTATATAGCCTGCTGCTTCATCTCCTGCTGCATCCTCTGCGGATGCATCTGCAGAAGCATCTCCATTTCCTGCTGCATCTGCTGCTCAAACTTCTACGGATGCATCTAGTGCTTCTGCATTTCAGCTGCATATCCTGTTGAAGGCATCTGCGGCTGCATCTCCTGCTGCTACATCTCCTGCTGAATCTCCTGCTGCACTTCCTGCTGTAACTGCTGATGCCTATGTTGCTATTTCATCTCCTGCTGCATCTTCTGCTGAATCTGATGCTGCAGAATCTCCTCCAGCATCTCCTGCTACAATTCCTGCTGATGTATCTCCTGCTACATCTCCTACTACATCCCCTTCTGCTGAATCTCCTTATACATCTCCTGCTGCATCTCCTGCTGCATTTTCTACTGAATCTCCTGCTGCAGAATCTCCTACGGAATTTCCTGCTCGAGAATCTGCTGATGCATTTCCTGCTGCTGCATCTCCTGCTGAATCTCCTGATGCTGCATCTGGTGCGGCTGCATCTTCTTTTCCTGCATCTCCTGCTGCTGCAGCTCCGACTGATTTCCTGCTGCATGTCCCTCTGTTGAATCTCCTGCTGCATATCCTGGTGCATCACCTGCTGAATAGGCATCTCCTTCTACATCTTCTGCTGATACACCTCATGCAGCTGCAGCTGCTGCTGCATATCCTGCTGCATCTTCTGTTGCCAAATCTCTTGCTGTTGCATATCCTACTGAATTTCCAGCAGCGTCTCCTGCTGATGCAATTCTTGCTGCATCTCATCTTGCATCATTTGCTGCTGTACCTGCTGCTGCTTCTAGTGATGTTACATTTCCAGCTGCATCTGCTGTTTCATCTGCTGCTGTATCACCTTCTGCATATGGTTCTGCATCTGATGCTGAACATGGTACTGCATCTGCTGCTGCTTCTGCTGCTGGTGCATCTCCTGCCTCATATCCTGCTGCTGTGTCTCCTGCTGATGTATGTTTTGCTGCATCTCCTACTGATGCATGTCCTGCTGCATCTCCGGCTCCAGCATCTCCTGCTGCATCAATTGCTGCTGCATCTCTTATTCATCTCCTTCTGCTGCATATACTGCTGCACCTGGTGCTGCTGTACCTCCTCCTGCTGCATCTCTTCCTGCTGCATCTCCTGCTGAATCTCCTCCTACTTCATCTCCTGTTACATATCCTCCTGCCGCATCTCCTGCTGAATCTCCTGCTGGTTCATCTCTTGATCCATGTCCTACTGCTGCATCTCCTTTTTCTGCATCTCCTTGTGCTTCGTCTGCTTCTGAATCTCCTGCTGTATCTCATGTTGCACCTTCTATTGAAGCATCTCCTGCGTCATCTCCTTCTGCTGCATATCTTGCTGCTTCATCTCGTTCTGCATCTCCTGCTGCATCTCCTTGAGCGTCACCTGCTGCATCTTCTTTTGCATCACCTGCAGATGCATCTCCTGCTCTATCTCTGTTCTTGCATATTCATCTGCATTTCCTGCTGCAGCTCTTTATGAATCTACTACTTCTGCATCTGCTGAATTTACTGCTGCTGCTTCATCTACTGCTGCATCTTCTGATAGATCTCCTGCTGCTGCATCTCCTGCTGCTGCATCCGCTGCCGCATCTGATGCTGCTTTCTCTTCTGCTGCATCTACTGCCAATGAATCTCCTGCTATATTTCTATCTGCTGCATCTTCTTCTCTTCATCTACTACTCTGCACCTCCTACTGCTGCATCTCCTCCTTCTGCATCTCCAGTTGAATCGCCTGTAGCATCTCCTGCTTCTTCATCTCCTGCTGCTACATCTCCTACAGCATATGATGCTGCTGCATCTCCTGATATTTCTGCTGCTGCTGCATTTCCTGCTGCATCTCCTGATGCTGCAACTCCTTCTGCATCTCCTACTGCATCTAATTTCTTGATACATCTCCTGGTGCATCTCCTCCGTTATACCTTTCTACATTTGCTGCCTCATTTCCTCATGCATCTGCTGATGCCCCTCGTGCTGCTGCATCTCCTGCTTCATCTTCAGCTGCTGCATCTCTGTCTTCAACACCTCATATGTCATCTCCTGCTGCATCTACTGCTGCATTTCCTGCTGCATCTGCTGATGCTTCTTCTCCTGCCAAATCTCCTGCTACATATTCTGCTGCTGCACCTCTTAATGCATCTCATGATAATGCTGCATCTCTTGCTCTTGCATCTCCTGATGCATCTTCTGCTGCTGCATTACCAGCTCTATCTCCTCCTACTGCATCTTCCCCTGCTTCATTTCCTGCTTCTCTATATACTGCTGCCTTTCCTGCTGCTCCATCTCCTGCTACTGAATCGCTTTCTGCATCTCCTTTTTCGGAATCTCCTCCTGCTCTATTACCTTCTGCATCGACTCCTACTGCATGTCCTGCTGCTCCATCTCCTCCTGCTGCATCTGCTTCTGCAACTCCTGCTGCTTCATCTCCTGCTCTTCCATCTTCTCCTGCTGAATATACTCCTGAATCTCCTGAGGCATCCCATGCTGCTACATATCCTGCTACATCTCATGACGTATCTCCTTCTGAATATGCATCTCCTGATGCTTCTCCTGTTGCTGAATCTCCTGCTGCTGCGTCTGCTGCATCATCTCCTCTTTCTCCATAACCTGCTTTGTCTCCTGTTTCTGCATCATATTATGCTGCTGCATATGTTGAAGAATCTCTTCCTACTGCATCTTCTGCTGAATCTTCATTTCCTGCTGCATCTGCTTCTGCATCTCCTGCTGCTGCTGCATTTCCAGCTGCTTCTCCTGCTGCTGCATCAGTTGCTGCTGAATCTCCTGCTGCATTTCCTGTTGCATCTCCTCCTGCTGCATCTCTTTTTGCATCTCCTCCTGCTGCGTCTCCTTCTGCTACATCTCCTTCTGCATCTCCTGCTACAGCATCTCCTGCTGTATCTGCTGCTTTTACATCTCCTGATACATGATCTGCTGCTTCGTCTCATCCTGCTGCATCTCATACTGCATCTCCTGCTGCTATATCTCCTGCTGTTTCATATCCTGCTACTGAATCTCCTAATGAATCTCCTGCTGCTTCATCTCTTGATCCATGTCCTGCTGCTGCATCTCCTCTTTCTGCATCTCCTTTTGCATTGTCTGCTGCTGCATCTCCTGCCGTATCTCATGTTGCACCTTCTATTGAAGCATCTCCTGCGTCATCTCCTTCTGCTGCATATCTTGCTGCTTCATCTCGTTCTGCATCTCGTTCTGCATCTCCTTGAGCGTCACCTGCTGCATGTCCTTTTGCATCACCTGCAGATTCATCTCCTGCTGCTGCATATTCATCTGCATTTCCTGCTGCAGCTCTTTATGAATTTACAACTGCTGCATCTGCTGAATTTGCTGCTGCATCTGCTGCATCTTCATCTACTGCTGCATCTCCTGATAGATCTCCTGCTGCTGCATCTCCTGCTGGTGCTTCTGCTTCTGCATCTGCTGCTGCATATGATGCTGCTTTCTCTTCTGCTGCATGTACTGCCGATGAATCTCCTGCTATATTTCCTTCTGCTACATCTACTTCTCTTCATCTACTACTCTGCACCTCCTGCTGCTGCATCTCCTCCTTCTGCATCTCCGGCTGAATCGCCTGTAGCATCTCCTGCTTCTTAATCTCCTGCTGCTATATCTCCCACAGGTTATGATGCTGCTGCATCTCCTGTTACTTCTGCTGCTGCTGCATTCTCTACTGCATCTCCTGATGCTGTAACTCCTTCTGCATCTCCTTCTACATCTCATTTCTTGATACATCTCCTGCTGCATCTCCTCCTTTATATCTTTCTACATTTGCTGCCTCACTTTCTCGTGCACCTACTGATGCACCTCGTGATGCTGCTTCTCCTGCTTCATCTTCAGCTGATGCATCTGTTGCTTAATCACCTGATATGTCATCTCCTGCTTCATCTGCTGCAGTATTTCCTGCTGCAGTATCTGCTGATCCTGCATCTACTGCTGCATTTCCTGCTGTATCTGTTGCTGCTCTGCTGCTGCCAAATCTCCTGCTACATATCCTGCTGCTGCACCTCTTAATGCATCTCATGACAATGCTTCATCTCCTGCTACGGCATCTCCTGCTGCATCTTCTGCTGCTGCATTTCCTGCTGCATCCTGCAAGAGAAGACATTCAGTAGTAGCAGTATTCTACGCTAGCATCTTCACTGCGTCAGTTACTCACTTATTAGAAAGCATCTTCATAAGTCACAATTCAGTACCCTATACTAAAACGTTCTGTTAGTCATGCTTTGCAGCTTGCAGTGAAAGCGTTTCCAGAGAAGACTTTAACGAGAGCCAGCAATTCATTGTAGCTTCTACCCTGAGGTACTTGTGCTAAACGCTCTGCTATTTTCAAGTGACGCTTTAATAGCCATTCTGATGTTACAGTACACAAGCGTATACTCAAACTTCTACAAGTCTCGCTTTGCAGTGAAAGCACTTTAAGAGAAGACATTCAGAAGCAGCAGCTTTCCATGCTAGCATCTTCCCTGTGGGCGTTATTCGATTTCCCTAATGGGCCTCAATAGTGACAGTTAAGTAATGATGAGATGAAGCAGGAGATGCAACACCAGAAGATGCAGCACCAAGAGATGCAGCAGGAGCTGCAGCAGCATATGCAGTATCAGCAGATGCAGCAGCAGGAAATGAAGCAGCAGATGCAGCCACAGGTGATGCAGCAGCTGGATTTGAAGCAGAATATGCATCAGCAGGAAATGCAGCACCAAGAGATTTAGATGGAGATGCAGCAGCAGGATTTGAAGCAGAATATGCATCAGCAGGAAATGCAGCACCAAGAGATTTAGATGGAGATGCAGCAGCAGGATTTGAAGCAGAATATGCATCAGCAGGAAATGCAGCACCAAGAGATTTAGATGGAGATGCAGCAGCAGGATTTGAAGCAGAATATGCATTAGCAGGAAATGATGCACCAAGAGATTTAGACGGAGATGCAGCAGGAGGTGCAGGAGATGCAGAAGCAGATGTTGCTGCAGGTGCAGCACCAGCAGATGCAGCAACAGGTGATGCAGCAGAAGGAGATGGTGCAGCAGAACATGCAGAAGGTGATGCAGCAGTAGAAGATGCAGCAGAAGCAGATGAAGCAGGAGATTCAGCAGCAGGAGATGCAGCAGGAGATGAAGAAGCAAACGTAGCAGTATGAGTGTCACTAGGTGGAGATGCATCAAGAGATGAATATTCAGAAAGAGATTCAGCAGAAATTCAGCATGATATGTAGGAGCATGAGATGCCGCAAGAGACTCATAAGGAGATTCAGCAGCAACTGATGCAGCAGCAGGAGATGCAGCAGCAGCAGGAGATGCAGAAGCAGATGCAGCAGGAAATGATAATTCAGCAGAAGATGCAGTAGGAAGAGATTCTTCAACATATGCAGCAACATGATATGATGCAGCAACAGGAGATACAGCAGGATATGAGTAAGAGGATCTCCTGCCTCATATCCTGCTTCTGTGTCTCCTTCTGATGTATGTCTTGCTGCATCTTCTGCTTATCCATGTCCTGCTGCATCTCCTGCTTCTGCATCTACTTCTTCTGCATCTCCGTCTCCAGTATCTCCTGCTGCATCAATTGCTGCTGCATCTCTTATTCATCTCCTTCTGCTGCATATACTGCTGCATTTAGTGCTGCTGTACCTCCTCCTGCTGCATTTCCTGTTGCCTCTCCTCCTGCTGCATCTCCTGCTGAATCTCATGTTGCACCTTCTATTGAAGCATCTCCTACGTCACCTCATTCTGCTGCATATCTTGCTGCTTCATCTCGTTCTGCATCTCCTGCTGCATCTCCTTGAGCGTCACCTGCGTCATCTCCTTCTGCATCACCTGCAGATTCATCTCCATCTGCATTTCCTGCTGCAGCTCTTTATTAATTTACAACTGCTGCATCTGCTGAATTTGCTGCTGCATCTGCTGCTGCTTCATCTACTGCTGCATCTCCTGATAGATCTCCTGCTGCTTCAGCTGCTATTGCATCGGATGCTGCTTTCTCTCCTGCTGCATGTACTGCCAATGAATCTCCTGCTCTATTTCCTTCTGCTGCATCTTCTTCACTTTATCTACTACTCTGCACCTCCTGCTGCTGCATCTCCTCCTTCTGCATCTCCAGCTGAATCGCCTGTAGCATCTCCTGCTTCTTAATCTCCTGCTGCTATATCTCCCACAGGTTATGATGCTGCTGCATCTCCTGTTACTTCTTCTGCTGATGCATTCCCTACTGCATTTCCTGATGCTGTAACTCCTTCTGCATCTCCTTCTACATTTCGTTTCTTGATGCATCTCCTGCTGCATTTCCTTCTGATACATTACCTGCTGCATCTCCTTTATACCTTTCTACATTTGCTGCCTCAGATTCTCATGCACCTACTGATGCACCTTGTGCTGCTGCATCTACTGCTTCATCTTCAGCTGATGCATCTGTTGCTTAATCACCTGATATGTCATCTCCTGCTTCATCTGCTGCAGTATTTCCTGCTGCAGTATCTGCTGATCCTGCATCTACTGCTGCATTTCCTGCTGTATCTGTTGCTGCTCTGCTGCTGCCAAATCTCCTGCTACATATCCTGCTGCGGCACCTCTTAATGCATCTCATGATAATGCTTCATCTTCTGCTACTACATCTCCTGCTGCATCTTCTGCTGCTGCATTTCCTGCTGATGGGTCTGATGCTTCAGCTCTTGCTCTTGCATCTCCTGCTGTATCTACTTCTGCTGCATTACCTTCTCTATCTCCTTCTAATGCATCTCCTCCTGCTGCACATCCTGTTTCTCTATATACTGCTGCCTTTACTGCTGCTGCATCTCCTGCTGCTGAATCTCTTTCTTCATCTTCTGAATCTCCTGCTGCTCTATTACCTTCTGCATCGACTCCTGCTGCATGTCCTGCTGCTGCATCTCCTGCTGCTGTATCTCTTTCTACATCTTCTGAATCTCCTGCTGCTCTATTACCTTCTGCATCGACTCCTGCTACATGTCCTGCTGCTGCATCTCCTCCTGCTGCATCTGCTTCTGCATATCCTGCTGCTTCATCTCCTGCTCTTGCATCTCCTTCTGCTGAATCTCCTCCTGAATCTCCTGAGGCATCTCAAGTTACTACATATCCTGCTACATTTCCTGACGTATCTCCTTCTGAATATGCATCTCCTGATGCTTCTCCTGTTGCTGAATCTCCTGCTGCTGCGCCTGCTGCATCATCTCCTCTTTATCCATAACCTGCTTTGTCTCCTGTTTCTGCATCATATCATGCTGCTGCATATGTTGAAGAATCTCTTCCTACTGCATCTTCTGCTGAATCTTCATTTCCTGCTACATCTGCTTCTGCATCTCCTGCTGCTGCTGCATCTCCTGCTGCTTCATCTCTTGCTCTTGCATCTCCTTCTGCTGAATCTCCTGATGAATCTCCTGCGGCATCTCATGCTTCTACATATCATGCTGAATCTCCTGCTGCATTTCCTTCTGAATATGTATCTCCTGATGCATCTCCAGCTGCTGCCACTCCTACTGCTGCGTTTGCTTCTGCATCTCCTGCTGCACCTCCTGCTGCTGAATCCCCTGATGCCGTGTCTCCTCCTGAATATCCTTTGGCTGCTGCTGAATCTGCTGCTGCTGAATCTCCTGCTGCATCTGCTGCTGCTGGAGCTCCTACTGCTGCATCACCTTCTGCATGTGCTGTAGAAGCATCTCCTTATGCTGCATCTGCTGCTGCTGCAGCTCCTACTGCTGCATCACCTTCTGCATGTGCTGCTGCAGCATCTCCTTCTGCTGCATCTCATGTTGCCTAATCTTATAGTGCTGCACCTTCTGCAACATCTGCTTCTGTATCTCCTGCTGCAGCATCTCAGTCTGAACCTCTTGCTGCTGCATTTCCTGCTGATGCATATTCTGCTTCAACTCCTTCTGCTGCATTACCTTCTGCATCTATTCCCGTTGTATTTCCTGCTGCTGCATCTCCTGCTTCTGCATCTCTTGATACTGCATGTGCTGCTGCATCTCCTGCTGCATCTCTTGGTGCTGCATCTTCTGGTGTTGCATCTCCTGCTACATCTCCTGCGGCATCACCTGCTCCTGTATCTCCTGCTGCTACATCTCCTGATGCATCCTCTGCTCATGCATCTGCGGATGCATCTCCTGATGCACAATTTTCCATTGCATCTGCTGCTCCATCCCCTGCTGCATCTCTTCCTGCTCCATCTGGTGCATCTGCTGTTGCATATGCTGCTGCTTCATCTACTGCTGCATCTCCTGCTAAATCTCCTGCTGCTGCATCTCCTTCTGAAGATTCTGCTGAATCTACTGCTGAATATGCATCCCCTGCTACATAGCCTGCTGCTGCATCTCCTGCTTCATAGCCTCCTGCCGCATATCTTGATGCATTTCCTTCTGCTGCATCTCCTGCTGCATCTCCTGCTGCAGCATCTTCTGCTACTACATCTCCTACTGAATCTGCATCTCCTGATGCATCTGCTGCTGCATCTATTGCTGCTGCATCTGCTGTCTCTGCAGCTGCATCTGCATCACCTTCTGCAGCATCACCTGCTGCATTACCTCCTGATGCATATTCTGCTGCATTTCTTGCTGCTGCATCTCCTTAATCTGCTGCTCCATTTCGTGCTGCTTCATGTACTTCTGCATCTCCTGCTACATTTGCTGCTGCAGCATCTCCTTCTAATTGATGTCCTCCTGCATCTCCTGCTCCTGCATCTGCTGCTTCATCTCCTGCTGCTGTATAGCCTGCTGATTCATCTCCTGCTGCATTCTCTGCGGATGCATCTCCATTTCCTGCTGCATCTGCTGCTCAATCTTCTACGGATGCATCTAGTGCTTCTGCATTTCAGCTGCATATTCAGTTGAAGGCATATGCGGCTGCATCTCCTGCTGCTACATCTCCTGCTGAATCTCCTGTTGCATTTCCTGCTGTAACTGCTGATGCCTATGTTGCTATTTCAACTCCTGCTGCATCTCCTGCTGAATCTTCTTCTGCAGAATCTCCTCCAGCATCTCCTGCTACAATTCCTGCTGATGTATCTCCTGATGCATCTCCTACTACATCCCCTGCTGCTGAATTTCCTTCTATATTTCCTGCTGCATCTCCTGTTGCATTACCTACTGAATCTCCTGCTGAGTTTTCTACTGAATCTCCTGCTGCAGAATCTCCTACGGAATTTTCTGCTGCAGAATCTGCTGATGCATTTCCTGCTGATGCATCTCCTGCTGAATCTCCTGGAGCTGCATCTCCTGCTACTGAATCTCCTGCCTCTTCATCTCCTGCTGCTGCAACTCCTGCTGAATCTGATGTAGCATCTGGTGTTGCTGCATCTTCTTTTCCTGCATCTCCTGCTGCTGCATCTCCAGCTGATTTCCTGCTGCATTTCCTTCTCTTGAATCTCCTGCTGTATATCCTGGTGCATCTGCTGCTGAATATGCATCTCCTGCTATATCTCCTGCTGATACACCTCATGCAGCTGCAGCTGCTGCTGCATATACTGCTTCATCTGCTGTTGCCAAATCTCTTGCTGTTGCATATCCTACTGAATTCCCAGCAGCATCTCCTGGTGATGCAATTCTTGCTGCATCTCACCCTGCATCCTTTGCTGCTGCATCTACTTCTTCTTCTGGTGATGCGGCATTTGCTGCTGTATCTCCTGCTGCATAGGGTTCTGCATGTTCTGCTGCATATGATGCTGCATCTTCTGCAGCATATGTTGTTGCATCTCCTGCCTCATATCCTGCTGCTGTGTCTCCTGCTGATGTATATTTTGCTGCATCTCCTGCTGATGCATGTCCTGCTGCATCTCCTTATTCTGCATCTACTTCTTTTGCATCTCCGGCTCCAGCATCTCCTGCTGCATCAATTTCTACTGTATCTCTTATTCATCTCCTTCTGCTGCATCTACTGCTGCACCTGGTGCTGCTGTACCTCCTCCTACTGCATTTCCTGTTCCATCTCCTCCTGCTGCATCTCCTGCTGCTATATCTCCTGCTGTTTCATATCATGCTACTGCATCTCCTAATGAATCTCCTGCTGCTTCATCTCTTTATCCATGTCCTGCTGCTTCATCTCCTCTTCCTGCATCTCCTTTTGCTTCGTCTGCTGCTGCATCTCCTGCTGTATCTCATGTTGCACCTTGTATTTAAGAATCTACTGAGTCATCTCCTTCTGCTGAATATCTTGCTGCTGAATTTCCATGAGCATCTCCTGCAGATGCATCTCCTACTGCTGCATATTCATCTGCATTTCCTGCTGCAGCTCTTTCTGAATCTACTACTGCTGCATCTGCTGAATTTGCTGCTGCATCTGCTGCTGCTTCATCTACTGCTGCATCTCCTGATAGATGTCATGCTGCTGCATCTCCTGATAGATCTCCTGCTGCTGCATTTTCTGCTGCTGCATCTGCTGTTGCATCTTCTGCTGCATCTAATGCTGCATCTGCTGCTTCTTTCTCTCTTGCTGCATTTACTGCGGCTGCTAATCCTGCTATATTACCTTCTGTAGCATCTTCTTCACTTCATCTACTACTCTGCATCTCCTGCTACTGCATCTCCTCCTTCTGCATCTCCGGCTCAATTGCCTGTAGCATCTCCTGCTTTTTCATCTCTTGATTCTTCATCTCCTAGTGCATATGATGCTGCTGCATCTCCTGTTACTTCTGCTGCTGCTGCATCTTCTTCTACATCTCCTGCTGCATCTGCTGCAGTATTTCCTGCTGCAGTATCTACTGATCCTGCATCTCCTCCTGCATCTCCTGCTGCATCTGCTGCTGCTCTGCTGCTGCCACATCTCCTGCTAAATCTCCTTCTACATATCCTGCTGCTGCACCTCTTAATGCATCTCATGATAATGTTTCATCTCCTGCTACTGCATCTCCTGCTGCACCTACTGCTGCTGCATTTCCTGCTACATCTTCTGCTGCTGCATCTCCTGCTGATGGCTCTGATGCTGCGTCTCTTGCTCTTGCATCTCCTGCTGCATCTCCTGCTGCTGCATTACCTGCTCTATCTCCTCCTACTGCTACATATCCTGCTTCTCTATATACTGCTGCCTTTACTGCTGCTGCCGTTCCTGCTGCTGAATCTCTTTCTACATCTCCTTCTTCTGAATCTCCTACTGCTCTATTACCTTCTGCATCGACTCCTGCTGCATGTCCTGCTGCTGCATCTCCTCCTGCTGCATCTCCTGCTGCTGCATCTGCTTCTGCATTGCCTGCTGCTTCATCTCCCGCTCTTGCATCTCCTTCTGCTGAATCTCCTCCTGAATCTCCTGTGGCATCTCATGATGCTACATATCCTGCTACATTTCCTGACGTATCTCCTTCTGAATATGCATCTCCTGCTGCTTCTCCTGCTGCTGAATCTCCTGCTGCTGCATCTCCTGCTGCTGCATCTCCTGCTACTGCATCTCCTGCTGCTGCGTCTGCTGTATCATCTCCTCTTTCTCCATATCCTGCTGTATCTCCTGTTGCTGCATCATATCATGCTGCTGCATATGTTGAAGAATCTCTTCCTACTGCATCTTCTGCTGAATCTTCATTTCCTGCTGCATCTGCTTCTGCATCTCCTGCTGCTGCTGCATCTCCTGCTGCTGAATCTCCTTATGAGTCTCCTGCGGGATCTCATGCTTCTACATATCATGCTCAATCTTCTGCTGCATCTCCTTCTGAATATTCATATCTTGATGCTTCTCCACCTGCTGCTACTCCTACTGCTACGCTTGCTTCTGCATCTCCTGCTGCATCTCCTGCTGCTGAATCTCCTGCTGCATGTGCTTGTGCTGCATCTTCTACTGCTGCATCACATTCTGCATGTTCTGCTGCAGCATCTCCTTCTGCTGCATCTCCTGTTACTTCATCTGTTGATTCTGCACCTGCTGCAACATCTGCTTCTGCATCTCCTGCTGCTGCAACTCCTGCTGTATCGCAGTCTAAATCTCTTGGTGATGCTTTCCTGCTGATCATATTCTGCTTCAACTCCTGCTGCATCATCTCCTGCTGCATTGCCTGGTAGTGCATCTGCTGATAATGCATATGCTGCTGCAGCTCCTGCTGCATCTCTTGGTGCTGCATCTTCTGGTGTTGCATCTCTTGATGCTGCATATTCTGCGGCATCACCTGCTCCTGTATCTCCTGCTGCTACGTCTCCTGATGCATCCTCTGCTCATGCATCTGTGGATGCATCTCCTGATGCACCATTTCCCGTTTCATCTGCTGCTCCATCCCCTGCTGCATCTCTTTCTGCTATATCTGGTGCATTTGCTGTTACATATGCTACTCCTTCATGTATTGCTGCATCTCCTGCTGCTGCATCTCCTTCTGAAGTTTCTGCTGAATCTACTGCTGAATATGCATCCCCTGCTGCATCTCCTGCTGCTGCATCTTCTGCTTGATATTCTACTGCATCTTCTCCCGCAGCATATCTTGCTGCATTTCCTTCTGCTGCATCTCCTGCTGCATCTCCTTGTAAATCTTATGGTGCTGCATTTCGTGCTGATGCATATTCTGCTTCAAATCCTGCTGCTGCATCTCCTGCTGCTGCATCTGCTGCTTCATTTCCTGCTGCTGCATCTGCTGATACTGCATGTGCTGCTGCAGCTCCTGCTGCATCTCTTGGTGCTGCATCTTCTTGTGTTGCATCTCCTGCTTCATCTCATTATTACTTAACTGCCACTATTGAGGCCCATTAGGGAAATCGAATAACGCCCACAGGGAAGATGCTAGCATGGAAAGCTGCTGCTTCTGAATGTCTTCTCTTAAAGCGCTTTCACTGCAAAGCGAGACTTGTAGAAGTTTGAGTATACGCTTGTGTACTGTAACATCAGAACGGCTATTAAAGCCTCACTTGAAAATATCAGAGCTTTTAGCACAAGTACCACAGGGAAGAAGCTACAATGAAATGCTGGCTCTCGTTAGAGTCTTCTCTGGAAACGCTTTCACTGCAAGCTGCAAAGCATGACTAACAGAACGTTTTAGTATAGGGTACTGAATTGTGAGTTATGAAGGTGCTTTCTAATAAGTGAGTAACTGTCGCAGTGAAGATGCTAGCGTGCAATAGTGCTGCTACTGAATGTCTTCTCTTAGAGCGCTTTCACTGCAAAGCAAAACTTGTAAGAAGTTTCAGTCTAGGCTTTTACACTGCAACATCAAAATGGCTATTAAAGCATCACTTCAAAATATTTAGCGCTTTCACTGCAAGGCATGACTTTTAGAACTTTCACTCTAAGCTTATGAATTCTAAGATCAGAATGGCTATTAAAGCCTCATTTCAAGAGTTGAGATCGTTCAGCACAAGTACCGCAGGGAAGATGCTACCATCAAATTTTGGTTCTCGATAGGATCCTTTCATGAAGCGCTTTCACTGCCAGCCGCAAAGCACGAAAACCGCAACCTTTTCACGTAGTCTAGTTATTAGCGACTTAATAACGCCTAATAACGCTCTTTAGGAAAAGAGAATATCTCCAGCAGGGAAGATGTTAGCATGGAAGGTTTCTGCTTCTGAATGTCTTCTCTTAGAGCGCAATCACTGCAAACCAAGATTTATCGAACTTTCCATCTAGGCTAGTGAACGGTAACTTCAGCAAAGCTAGTAAGGCTTCACTTGAAGATATGAAAGCGTTCAGCACAAGTACCCCTGGGAAGTAGCTGGCATCAAATGGTGGCTCTCGTTAGTATCTTGTCAGGAAGCGCTTTCACTGAGAGGTGCAAAACACGACTTGCACTGCCTTAAAGTGTAGGTTAAAGAATAGTGACATAATAGCGACTAATAACGAGCTTTAGGAAAAGTGAGTATCTCTAACAGCGAAGATGTTAGCACGGAATGCTGCTGCTTCTGAATGTCGTCTCTTATAGCGCTTTCACTGGAAAGTGAGACTTGTTGAACTTTCAGTCTAGGCTTGTGAACTGTAACATCAGCATGGCTATTGAGGCATCACGTCAAGATTTCAGAGTGTTCAGCACAAGTACCGCAGGGAAGCTGCTACCATTAAGTTTTGTCTCTTGATAGGATCCATTCATGAAGCGCTTTCACTGTCAACCGCAAAGCACAAGAAACGCAACCTTTTCGCATAGGTTAGTTATTAGCAACTTAATAACATCTAATAACGCTCTTTAGGAAAAGAGAATATCTCCAGCAGAGAAGCTGTTAGCATGGAATGCTTCTGCTTCTGAATATCTTCTCTTGGAGCACAATCCCTGCAAGCCAGTGATTTGAAAGCGTTTAGCGTGTTAGCAACTTAAACGTTCTGTTAGTGATGCTTTGCAGCTTGCAGTGAAAGCGTTTCCAGAGAAGACACTAATGAGAGCCAGCATTTCATTGTAGCTTCTTCCCTGTGGTACTTGTGCTGAACACTCTGATATTTAAAAGTGAGACTTTAATAGCCATTCTGATGTTACAGTACACAAGCGTATACTCAAACTTCTACAAGAGCTGCTTTGCAGAAAAAAGCTCTTCAATCTCTTAAAGATATTCAGAAGCAGCAGCTTCCCATGCTAGCATCCTTCCTGTGGGCGTTATTCGAATTCCCTAAAGCACCTCAATAGTGGCAGTTAAGTCATAATGAGATGAAGCAGGAGATGCAACACCAATAGATGCAGCACCAAGAGATGCAGTTTCAGCAGATGCAGCAGCAAGAAAATGAAGCAGCAGATGGAGCAGCAGGAGATGCAGCAGCAGGATTTGAAGCAGAATATGCATCAGCAGGAAATGCAGGACCATAAGATTCAGACGGAGATGCAACAGGAGATGCAGAAGCAGGAGATGCAGCAGGAGATTCAGCAGCAGGAGATTCAGCAGAAGATAAAGGATATTCAGAAGCAGACACGGCATCAGGAGATTCAGCAGCAGGAGATGGAGTAGGAGATGGAGAAGTAAACGCAGCAGTAGGAGTGGCAGCAGGTGGAGATGCATCAGGAGATGCATATTCAGAAGGAGATGGAGCAGGAGATTCAGCATGATATGTAGAAGCATGAGATGCCGCAGGAGATTGATCAGGAGATTCAGCAGGAATTGATGCACCAGCAGGAGAAGCAGCAGGAGATGCAGCAGCAGCAGGAGATGCAGAAGCAGATGCAGCAGGAAATGAAGATTCAGCAGAAGATGCAGTAGGAAGAGATTCTTCAACATATGCAGCAGCATGATATGATGCAGCAACAGGAGATACAGCAGGATATGGAGAAAGAGGAGATGATGCAGCAGACACAACAGCAGGAGATTCAGCAGCAGGAGATTCAGCGGCAGGAGAAGCAGCAGGAGATGCATATTCAGAAGGAGATACGTCAGGAGATGTAGGAGGATATGTAGTAGCTTGAGATGCCGCAGGAGATTCAGGAGGAGATTCAGCAGAAGCAGATGCAGCAGGAGGAGATGCAGCAGCAGGATTCGATGCAGAAGGTAATAGAGCAGCAGGAGATTCTGAAGAAGGAGATGCAGAAAGAGATTCTGAGGCAGGAAAGGCAGCAGTATATAGAGAAGCAGGAAATGCAGCAGGAGTAATTGCAGTAAGAGGAGACAGAGCAGGTAATGCAGGAGCAAGAGATGCAGCAGGATATGCAAGAGCAAGAGATGCAGCATCAAAACCATCAGCAGGAGATGCAGCAGCAGTAGATGCAGCAGGAAATGCAGCAGTAGATACAAGATTAGCAGATACTCCAGCAGGAAATACTGCAGGAGATGCAGAAGGAGATGACATATTAGGTGATGAAGCAACAGATACATCAGCTGAAGGTGAAGCAGGAGTTTCAGCAGAAAGAGATGAAGCAGCAGGAGATGCAGAAGCAGATGCAGCAGGAGATGCAGATTTAGTAGGAGATGCATCAGCAGGAGATGCAGAAGCAGATGCAGCAGGAGGAGATGTAGCAGCAGAACATGCAGCAGGAGTCCATGCAGAATGTAATAGAGTAGCAGCAGATTCAGAAGAAGGAAATGCATAAGGAGATTCAGAAGCACGAGATGAAGCAGCAGGAAAGGCAGCAGTATATAGGATCAGTATAATCAGGATATGCAGCAGGAGGAGATGCAGTAGGAGGAGATAGAGCAGGTAATGCAGATGCAAGTGATGCAGCAGGAGATGCAAGAGGAAGACCTGCAGCATCAGACCCATCAGCAGGAGATACAGCAGGAGAAGAATCAGCAGGAAATGCAGCAGCAGTACGTGCAGCAGAGATGCAGTAGAAGGAGATGAATCAAGAAAGGAGATGCAGAAGGAGTTTTAAAAGGAGTTGCAGCATCAGGAGATGCAGCAGGGAATGCAGCAGCAGCAGAAATAACAGGAGATGCAGCATTACCATATGCACTAGGAGATGTAGCAGCAGGAGATGAAGAAGCAGGAGATGCTACAGGCGATTCAGCCAGAGATGCAGAAGGAGGAGATGCGGCAACAGGAGGTGCAGAGTAGTAGATGAAGCGAAGAAGATGCAACAGAAGGAAATGTAGCAGGAGAAGCCGACGCAGTAAATGCCGCAAGAGAGAAAGAAGCAGCAGATGCAGCATCAGATGTAGCAGAAAAAGATGCAACAGCAGATGCAGCAGCAGGAGATGCAGCAGCAGGAGATCTATCAGGAGATGCAGCAGTAGATGAAGCAGCAGCAGATGCAGATGAATATGCAGCAGCAGGAGATACAGCAGCATGAGATCTATCAGGAGATGCAGCAGTAGATGAATATGCAGCAGATGCAGCAGCAAATTCAGCAGATGCAGCAGTAGTAGATTCATAAACAGCTGCAGCAGTAAATGCAGATGAATATGAAGCAGCAGGAGATAAAGCAGGAGATTCATCTGCAGGTGATGCAGAAGGAGATGCAGCAGGTGACGCTTAAGGAGACGCAGCAGGACATTCAGAACGAGATGAAGCAGAAAGATATGCAGCAGAAAGAGATGACGCAGGACATGCTTCAATAGAATGTGCACCATGAGATACAGCCGGAGACGCAGCAGCAGATGAAGCAAAAAGATATGCAGAAACAGGAGATGCAGCAGCAGGACATGGATCAAGAGATGAAATAGCAGGGGATTGATTAGGATATTCTTTAGCAGGATATGAAACAGCAGGAGATATAGCAGCAGGAGATGCAGCAGGAGATGCAGTAGGAGATGCAGGAGGAGGAGATGGAACAGGAGATGCAGTATGAAGAGGGAGAGCAGCACCAGACGCAGCTGTATATGCAGCAGAAAGAGATGAATAAGAGATAGAGCAGCAATTGATGCAGCATGAGATGCTGGAGCCAGAGATGCAGAAGAAGTAGATGCAGAAGCAGGAGATGCAGCAGGACATGCATCAGCAGGAGATGCAGCAAAACATACATCAGCAGGAGACACAGGAGCAGGATATGAGGCAGGGGATGCACCAGCATCAGAAGCAGCAGGAGATGCAACACCATATGCAGCAGAAGATGCAGAACCATATGCAGCAGAACATGCAGAAATTTATGTAGCAGGAGATACAGCAGCAGATGAAACAGCAGATGCAGCTGGAGATGTAGCATCACCAGAAGCAGCAGCAGATGCAGCAGCAAAGGATGCAGGGTGAGATGCAGCAAGAATTGCATCAGCAGGAGATGCTGCTGGAAATTCAGTAGGATATGCAACAGCAAGAGATTTGGCAACAGCAGATGCAGCAGCAGCTGCAGCTGCATGAGGTGTATCAGCAGGAGATATAGCAGGAGATGCATATTCAGCAGGTGATGCATCAGGATATGCAGCAGGAGGTTGAAGAGAAGGAAATGCAGCAGGAAATCAGTCGGAGATGTATCAGCAGGACATGCAGTAAAAGAAGATGCAGCCGCACTAGATGCACCATCAGATTCAGCA
This sequence comes from Clamator glandarius, assembly GCA_033459285.1. Classification (NCBI taxonomy): domain Eukaryota; kingdom Metazoa; phylum Chordata; class Aves; order Cuculiformes; family Cuculidae; genus Clamator; species Clamator glandarius. The sequence goes on from JAUNZM010000625.1 coordinate 3,286,457, forward strand.
GGAGTTGCAGTAGCAGGAGATGAAGAGGCAGGAGATTCAGAGTCTGGAGTTGAAGCAATAGAAGATGCTGCAGAAAATGCAGCAGCAGATGCATCAGGAGAAGCAGGAGCAGGAAATGCAGAAGCAGGAGATGCAGCATCAGAGATGCAGGAGTTTGAGAGGCAGAAGCAGGAGATATGGCAGCAAGACATGCAAAAGGATATGCAGAAGCAGGAGATGTTGCAGCAGGAGAGGCACCGTGTGATTCAGCAGGAGATGCACCAGCATATGCAGCCGCAGGAGATGCAGGAATTGCATCAGCTGATGCAGGAGGAGATTTAGCAGGAGGAGAGGCAGCAGGACATTCTGCTGCCTCTCCTCTGCTGCCTCTCCTACTGCAACTCCTCCTGTTTCATCTTTTGTAGCATCTCCTGCTGCCGTATGTCATGGTGCATATCCTCTTGCTACATCTCCAGCTGCATCTCCTGCTGCATCTTCTGCTAGTGAATGTCCTGCTGCATTTCCTGCTGATGCATATCCTGCTGCTGTATTTCCTGTGCATCTCTTTCTGCTTTATCTTTTTCTGCATATCCTGCTGCATCTCTTCCTGCTGGATCTCCTGCTTAATCTCCTCCTACTACATCTTCAGCATATGCTGCTGCATCTGGTGCTGCTTCACCTATTGCTGCATCTCCTGCTATTGCATCTGCTGCTGCAACTCCTGCTACTTCATCTGCTGCTGAATCTACATCTCCTCTTTTGCCTGCTGCCTGCATCTCCTTCTGCTGCATCTCCTGCTGCTGCATCTCCTGCTACAACTCCTTCTGCAGCATCTACTTTTCATCTCCTTTATCTCTTGAGGTATATTCTGCTGCATTTCTTTCTGCATCTTCTCTTGCATCTTTTGTGGCTTCATCTCCTGCTGCTGTATCTCCTGCTGAAGAATCGTCTTCTGCTATATCTCCTGGTGCTGCATCTCCTTCTGAATGGGATGCTGAATCTACTGCTGAACATGCATCCCCTGCTGCAATACCAGTTTCATCTCATCATGCAGCATATCTTGCTGCATTTCCTTCTGCAAAATCTCCTGCTGCGTCATCTGCCACAGCATCTTCTGCTGCTACATATCCTACTGAATCTGCATCGCCTGATACATCTGCTGCTGTATCTATTGCTGCTGCATCTGCTGCCTCTGCAGCTGCAGCTGCATCTTCTGCTACTGCATCTCATCTTGCTGCATCTTCTGCTGCATTTCCGGCTACTGCATCTCATTAATCTGCTGCTGCATCTGCTGCTGATTCATGTACTGCTGCATCTTTATCTGCTGTATCTCATGTTGCACCTTCTATTGAAGCATGTCCTGCGTCATCTCCTTCTGCTGCATATCCTGCTGCATTTCCTTCTGCATCACCTGCTGCATTTCCGCCTGCATCACCTGCTGCATCTCCTTCTGCATCACCTGCAGATACATCTCCTGCTGTATCTCCTGCTCCTGCATATTCATCTGCATTTCCTGCTGCAGTAATTTATGAATCTGCTACTGCTGCATCTGCTGAATTTGCTGCTGCATCTCTTGATAGATCTCCTGCTGCTGCATCTCCTGCTGCTGCATCTGCTGTTGCATCCTCTTCTGCTGCATCTGCTGCTACTTTCTCTCTTGCTGCATTTACTGCGGCTGAATCTCCTGCTATATTTTCTTTCTGCTGCATCTTCTTCACTTCATCTACTACTCTGCACATCCTGCTGCTGCATCTCCTCCTTCTGCATCTTCGGCTGAATTGCCTGTAGCATCTCCTGCTTCTTCATCTCCTGCTGCTACATCTCCTAGTGCATATGCTGCTGCTGCATCTCCTGTTACTTCTGCTGCTGCTGCATTCCCTGCTGCAGCTCCTGATGCTGCAGCTCCTTCTGCATCTCTTTCTGAGTCTCCTGCTACTACATCTCCTGCTGCTGCATTTCCTGCTGAATCTCCTGATGCTGCAACTCCTTCTGCATCTTCTGCTGATGCATTTCCTGCGGAATCTGCTGCTGCTGCATCTTTTGTTGCGTCTGCTTCTGATGCACTTGCGGCTACATCTGTGCTGCTGCATCTCTTGCTGCATTGCCTTCTTCATCTGCTGATGCATCTGCTGCTGCTATATGTCCTGGTACATCTCGTCATGCTGCACATCCTGCTGCATCTGCTGAAGATTCTCTTCCTATTGCTTCTCCTGCTGAATCTGCATTTCCTGCTGCACCTGCTTCTGCTTCTCCTGGTGCTGAGTCTCCTTCTCAATTAGCTGCTGCTGCATCTGCTTCTACATGTACGTTATAACTTTCTACATTTGCTGCCTCATCTCCTGCTTCTGCATCTCCTGCTGCATCTCCGTCAGAATCTCTTGCTGCTGCATTTCCTGCTGATGCATATTCTGCTTCAACTCCTGCGGCTGCATTACCTTCTGCATCTATTCCTGTTGTATTTCCCGCTGCTGCATCTCTTGCTGCTGCATCTGCTGCTTCATCTCCTGCTGCTGCATCTGCTGATACTGCATGTGCTGCTGCATCTCTTGGTGCTGCATCTTCTGGTGTTGCATCTCCTGCTGCATCTCCTGCTGCATCACCTGCTCCTGTATCTCCTGCTGCTACATCTCCTAATGCAACCTCTGCTCATGCACCTGCGGATGAATCTCCTGATGCAACATTTCCCGTTGCATCTGCAGCTCCATCCCCTGCTGCATCTCTTTCTGCTCCATCTGGTGCATCTGCTGTTGCATATGCTGCTGCTTCATCTATTGCTGCATCTGCTGCTAAATCGCCTGCTCCTGCATCTCTTCTGAAGTTTCTGCTGAATCTACTGCTGAATATGCATCCCCTGCTGCATCTCCTGCTGCTGCATTACCTGCTTCATATCCTACTGCATCTCCTCCTGCAGCATATCTTGCTGCATTTCCTTCTGCTGCATCTCCTGCTGCTACATCTCCTACTGAATGTGCATCTCCTGATGCTTCTGCTGCTGCATCTATTGCTGCTGCATGTGCTGCCTCTGCAGCTGCATCTGCATCACCTGTTGCAGCATCACCTGCTGCATTACCTCCTGCTGCATAATCTGCAGTGTTTCCTGCTGCCGCATCTCCTTAATCTCCTGCTCCATTTCCTGCTGCTTCATGTACTGCTGCATCTCCTGCTACATTTGCTGCTGCTGCATCTCCTTATACTTGATGTCCTCCTGCGTCTCCTGCTGCTGCATCTGCTGCTACATCTCCTGCTGCATCCTCTGCCGATGCATCTGTGGATGCATCTGCTTAAGCATCTCCATTTCCTGCTGCATCTGCTGCTCAATCTTCTATGGATGCATATAGTGCTTCTGCATTTCAGCTGCATGTCCTGTTGAAGGCATCTGCGGCTGCATCTCCTGCTGCTACATCTCCTGCTGAATCTCCTGCTACAGAATCTCCTTCAGCATCTCCTGCTACAATTCCTGCTGATGTATCTCCTGCTGCATCTCCTTCTACATCCTCTGCTGCTGAATCTCCCTCTATATGTCATGCTGCATCTCCTGCTGCATTTTCTAATGAATCTCCAGCTGCAGAATCTCCTACGGAATTCCCTGATTCAGAATCTACTGATGAATTTCCTGCTGATGCATCTCCTGCTGAATCTCCTGCTGCTGCATCTCCTGCTGCTGAATTTCCTGTCTCTTCATCTCCTGCTGCTGCAACTCCTGCTGAATCTGATGCTGCATCTGGTGCGGCTGCATCTTCTTTTCCTGCATCTCCTATTGCTGCATCTCCGGCTGATTTCCTGCTGCATTTCCTTCTATTGAATCTTCTTCTGAATATGCATGTCCTGATCCATCTTCACCTGCTGCCACTCCTCCTGCTGCGTTTGCTTCTGCATCTCCTGCTGCACCTCCTGCTGCTGAATCTCCTGATGCCGTTTCAGCTACTGAATATCCTTTCTCTTCTGCTGAATCTTCTGCTGCTAAATCGCCTGCTGCATCTGCTGCCGCTGCATCTCCTACTGCTAAATCACCTTCTGCATGTACTGCTGCAGCATCTCCTTATGCTTGATTTCCTGTTGCTGCATCTGCTGGTGCTGCACCTGCTGCAACATCTGCTTCTGCATCTCCTGATGCTGCATCTACGTTGGAATCTCTTGGTGCTGAATTTCGTGCTGATGCATATTCTGCTTTAAATCCTTCTGCATTACTTTCTGCATCTGTTGTATTTCCTGCTGCTGCATTTCCTGCTGCTGCGTCTGCTGCTTCATCTCCTGCTGATGCATCTGCTGATACTGCATGTTCCGCTGTATCTCCTGCTGCATCTCTTGCTGATGCATCTTCTGGTGTTGCATCTCCTGCTGCATCTCCTGCGGCATCACCTGCTCCTGTATCTCCTGCAGCTACATCTCCTGATGCATCATCTGCTCATGCATCTGTGGATGCATCTCCCGATGCACCATTTCTCGTTGCATCTGCTGCTCCATCCCCTGCTGCATCTCTTCCTGCTCCATCTGGTGCATCTGCTGTTGCATATGCTGCTGCTTCATCTACTGCTGCATCTCCTGCTAAATGTCCTGCTGCTGCCTCTCCTTCTGGAGTTTCTGCTGAATCTACTGAGAAATATTCATCCCCTGCTGCATCTCCTACTGCTGCACCTCCTGCTGCTGCACCTCCTGCTTCATATCCTACTACATCTTCTCCTGCAGCATATCTTGCTGCATTTCCTTCTGCTGCATCTCCTGCTGAATCTCCTGCTGCTACATCTCCTATTGAATCTGCATCTCCTGAAGCATCTGCTGCTGCATCTATTGCTGATGCATCTGCTTCCTCTGCAGCTGCAGCTGGATCACCTGCTGCTGAATCACCTGCTGCATTACCTATTGCTGCATATTATGCCACATTTCCTACTGCTGCATCTCCTTAATCTGCTCCTCCATTTCCTAATGCTTCATGTACTGCTGCTTCTCATTAATCTGCTGCTCCATTTCTTGCTGCTTCATGTACTGCTGCATCTCCTGCTACATTTCCTGCTGCTGCATCTCCTTATACTTGATGTCCTCCTGCGTCTCCTGCTGCTGCATCTGCTGCTTCATCTCCTGCTGTATCTCATGTTGCACCTTCTATTGAAGCATTTCCTACATCATCTCCTTCTGCTGCATATATTGCTGCTTCATCTCGTATTGCATCTCCTGCTGCATTTCCTTGAGCATCACCTGCTGCATCTCCTTCTACATCACCTGCAGATTAATCTCCTACTCTTGCATATTCATCTGCATTTCCTGCTGTAGCTCTTTATGAATCTACTACCGCTGCATCTATTGAATTTGCTACGGCATCTGCTACTGCTTCATCAACTGCTGCATCTCCTGATAGATCTTCTCCTGCTGCATCTCCTCCTGGTGCATCTGCTGCTGCATCTGATTCTGCTTTCTCTCCTGCTGCATGAACTGCCGATGAATCTCCTGCTATATTTCCTTCTGCAGCATCTTCTTCTCTTCATCTACTACTCTGCATCTCCTGCTACTACATCCCCTGCTGCTACACTTCCAGCTGCAACTCCTGATGCGGCAAGTCCTTCTGCATCTCCTACTGCATCTCATTTCTTGATGCATCTCCTGCTGCATTTCCTGCTCATACATCTCCTGCTGCATCTCCTCCGTTATAACTTTCTACATTTGCTGCCTCATTTCCACATGCACCTTTTGATGCACCTCGTGCTGCTTCATCTCCTGCTTCATCTTCAGCTGATGCATGTGTGGCTTCATCACCTGATATGTCATCTCCTGCTGCATCTGCTGCAGTATTTCCTGCTGCAGTACCTGCTGGTCATGCATCTACTGCTGCATTTCCAGCTGCATCTGCTGCTGTTTCATGTCCTGCCAAATCTCCTGCTACATATCCTGCTGCTGCACCTCTTAATGCATCTCATGATAATGCTTCATCTCCTGCTACTGCATCTCCTGCTGACCTACTGCTGCTGCAATACCTGCTGCATCTACTGCTGCTGCATCTCATGCTAATGGATCTGATGCTGCATCTCTTGCTCTTGCATCTCCTGCTGCATCTCCTGCTGCTGCAGTACCTGTACTACCTCCTCCTACTGCATCTCCTCCTGATGCATATCCTGCTTCTCTATATACTGCTGCCTTTCCTGCTGCTGAATCTCCTGCTGCTGAATCTCTTTCTGCATCTCCTTCTGAATTTCCTGCTGCTGTATTACCTTCTGCATCGACTCCTGCTGCATGTCCTGCTGCTGCATCTCCTCCTGCTGCATCTGCTTCTGCATCTCCTGCTGATGCATCTCCTGCTAAATCTGCATCTCCTGCTGCATCTGCTTCTGCAACTCCTGCTGATGCATCTCCTGCTCTTGCATCTCCTTCTGCTGAATCTCCTCCTGAATCTCCTGCGGCATCTCATGCTGCTACATATCCTTCTACATCTCCTGACGTATCTCCTTCTGAATATGCATTTCCTGATGCTTCTCCTGTTGCTGAATCTCCTGCTGCTGCGTCTGCTGCATCATCTCCTCTTTCTCCATATCCTGCTGTGTCTCCTGTTGCTGCATCATATCATGCTGATGCATATGTTGAAGAATCTCTTCCTACTGCATCTTCTGCTGAATCTTCATTTCCTGCTGCATCTGCTTCTGCATCTCCTGCTGCTGCTGCATCTCCTGCTGCTTCTCCTGCTGCTGCATCACTTGCTGCTGAATCTCCTGATCAATCTCCTGCGGCATCTCATGCTTCTACATATCATGCTGAATCTCCTGCTCCATCTCCTTCTGAATATGCATGTCCTGATCCATCTCCACCTGGTGACACTCCTACTGCTACGTTTGCTTCTGCATCTCCTGCTGCACCTCCTGCTGCTGAATCTCTTGATGCCGTGTCAGCTGCTGAATATCTTTTCTCTCCTGCTGAGTGTCCTGCTGCTGAAACTCCTGCTGCGCAATCTCCTCCTATATCTACTGCTGCTGCATCTCCTACTGCTGCATCACCTTCTGCATGTGCTGCTTCAGCATCTCCTTCTACTGCATCTCCTGTTGCTGCATCTGCTAGGGCTGCACCTGCTGCAACATCTCCTTCTGCATCTCTTGCTGCTGCAACTCTTGCTGCATCTCTGTCTAAATCTCTTAGTGCTGCATTTTCTGCTCATGCATATTCTGCTTCAACTCCTGCTGCTGCATTACCTTCTGCATCTATTCCTGTTGTATTTCCTGCTGCTGCATCTCCTGCTGCTGCATCTCCTGCTGCTGCATCTGCTGATACTGCATGTGCTGCTGCATCTCCTGCTGCATCTCTTGGTGCTGCATCTTCTGGTGTTGCATCTCCTGCTACATCTCCTGCGGCATCCCCTACTCCTATATCTCCTGCTGATACATCTCCTGATGCATCCTCTGCTCATGCATCTGCGGATGCTTCTCCTGATGCACCATTTCCCGTTGCATCTGCTGCTCCATCCCCTGCTGCATCTCTTCCTGCTCCATCTGGTGCATCTGCTGTTGCATATGCTGCTGCTTCATCTATTGCTGCATCTGCTGCTAAATCTCCTGCTGCTGCATCTCCTTCTGAAGATTCTGCTGAATCTATAACTGAATATGCATCCCCTGCTAAATATTCTGCTGCTGCATCACATGCTGCATATCCTACTGCATCTCCTCCTGCAGCATATCTTGCTGCATTTCCCTCTGCTGCATCTCCTGTTGTAGCATCTGCTGCAGCATCTTCTGCTGCTTCATCTCCTACTGAATGTGCATCTCCTGATGCATCTGCTGCTGCATCTATTGCTGATGCATCTGCTGCCTCTGCAGCTGCATCACCTTCTGCAGCATCACTTGCTGCATTACCTCCTGCTGCATATTCTGCTGCATTTCATGCTGCTGCATCTCATTAATCTGCTGCTCCATTTCCTGATGCTTCATGTACTGCTGCATCTCTTTAATCTGCTGCTCCATTTCCAGCTGCTTCATGTGATGCTGCATCTCCTTAATCTGCTGCTCCATTTCCTGATGCTTCATGTACTGCTGCATCTCCTGCTACATTTGCTGCTGCTGCATCTCCTTCTACTTGATGTCCTCCTGCATCTCCTGCTGCTGCATCTGATGCTTCATCTCCTGCTGCATCTTCTGCAGATGCATCTGCGGATGCATTTGCAGAAGCATCTCTATTTCCTGCTGCATCTGCTGCTCAGTCTTCTATGGATGCATCTAGTGCTTCTGCATTTCAGATGCATAACCTGTTGAAGGCATCTGCGGCTGCATCTCCTGCTGCTGCATCTCCTGCTGAATCTCTTGCTGCACTTCCTGCTGTAACTGCTGATGCCTATGTTGCTATTTCATCTGCTGCTGATGCAAGTCTTGCTGCATCTCATCCTGCATCCTTTGCTGCTGCATACTTCGCTGCTACATCTACTTCTGCTTCCGGTGATGCTGCATCTTTTTGCTTCATCTGCTGCTGTATCTCCTGCTGCATATTGTTCTGCATGTTCTGCTGCATATGGTTCTGCATCTGCTGCTGCATATGGTTCTCCATCTGCTGCTGCTTCTGCTGCTGGTGCATCCCCTGCCTCATATCCTTCTGCTGTGTCTCCTGCTGATGTATGTTTTGCTGCATCTCCTGCTGATGCATGTCCTGCTCTATCTCCTGCTTCTGCATCTACTTCTTCTGCATCTCCGGCTCCAGCATCTCCTGCTGCATCAATTGCTGCTGCATCTCTTATTCATCTCCTTCTGCTGCATATACTGCTGCACCTGGTGCTGGTACCTCCTCCTACTGCATCTCCTGTTCAATCTCTTCCTGCTGCATCTCCTGCTGAATGTCCTGCTACATCTCCTGCTGCTATATATCCTACTGTTTCATATCATCTACATATCATGCTGAATCTTCTGCTACATCTCCTTCTGAATATTCATCTCTTGATGCATCTCCACCTGCTGCCACTCCTACTGCTATGTTTTCTTCTGCATCTCCTGCTGCATCTCCTGCTCCTGAATCTCCTGCTGTATCTGCTTCTGCTGCATCTTCTACTGCTTCATCACCTGCTGCATGTGCTGCTGCAGCATCTCCTTCTGCTGCATCTCCTGTTGCTGCATCTGCTGGTGCTGCACCTGCTGCAACATCTGCTTCTGAATCTCCTGATGCTGCACCTCCTGCTGCATCTCCGTCTAAATCACTTGGTGCTGCATTTCCTGCTGATGCATAATCTGCTTCAAATCCTACTGCTGCATCTCCTGTGGCTGCATCTTCAGGTTCATTTCCTGCTGCTGCATCTGCTGATACTGCAGGTGCTGCTGCAGCTCCTGCTGCATCTCTTTGTGCTGCACTTCTTGGTGCTGCATCTTCTGGTGTTGCAGCTCCTGCTTCATCTCATTATGACTTAACTGCCACTATTGAGGCCCATTAGGGAAATCGAATAACGCCCACAGGGAAGATGCTAGCATGGAATGCTGCTGCTTCTGAATGTCTTCTCTTAAAGCGCTTTCACTGCAAAGTGAGACTTGTAGAAGTTTGAGTATACGCTTGTGTACTGTAACATCAGAACGGCTATTAAAGCCTCACTTGAAAATAGCAGAGCGTTTAGCACAAGTACCTCAGGGTAGAAGCTACAATGAAATGCTGGCTCTCATTAGTGTCTTCTCTGGAAACGCTTTCACTGCAAGCTGCAAAGCATGACTAACAGAACGTTTTAGTATAGGGTACTGAATTGTGACTTATGAAGATGCTTTCTAATAAGTGAGTAACTGATGCAGTGAAGATGCTAGCGTGGAATAGTGCTGCTACTGAATGTCTTCTCTTAGAGCGCTTTCACTGCAAAGCAAAACTTGTAGAAGTTTCAGTCTAGACTTCTACACTGCAACATCAAAATGGCTACTAAAGCATCACTTCAAAATATTTAGCGCTTTCACTGCAAGGCAAGACTTGTTAAACGTTTAGTCTGGGCTTATGTACTTCAACATCAGAATGGCTATTAAAGCGTCACTTCAAAATATCAGAGTGTTCAGAGCAAATACTGCAAGGAAGCTGCTACCATCAATTATTGACATTCGTCTAATTCTTCTCTGGATGCGCTTTCACTGCAAGGCAAGACTTGTACAACTTTCAGTCTCGGCTCGTGTACTGCATCATCAGAAGCAGGAGATGCAGCAACAGGAGATGCAGCAGGGGATGCATATTCAGCAGTAGGTTCAGCAGAAAATTCAGAAGGAGATGCAGCAGCAGGAGATTTAGCAGGAGATGCAGCAGTAGATGAAGCAGCAGCATATGCAACAGCAGATGCACCAGATGGAGCAGAAAGAGATGCAGCAGGGGATGGAGCTGCAGATGCAACGGGAAATGTTGCATCAGGAGATGCATCCGCAGATGCATGAGCAGAGGATGCATCAAGAGATGTAGCAGCACGAGATATAGAAGCAGGGAATGCCACAGGAGATGCAGCAGGAGATGTAACACCAGAAGATGCAGCACTAAGAGATGCAGCAAGAGATGCAGCAGCACATGCAGTATCAGCAGATGCAGCAGCAGGAGATGAAACAGCAGATGCAGCAGCAGGAGATGCAGGAGATGCAGCAGCAGGAACTACAATAGGAATAGATGCAGAAGGTAATGCAGCATCATGAGTTGAAGCAGAATATGAATCAGCAGGAAATTCACTACCAAGGGATTCAGACAGAGATGCAGCAGGAGATGCAGCAGCAGGAGATGCAGAAGCAGATGTTGCAGCAGGTGCAGCACCAGAAGATGCAGCAACATGAGGTGTAAGAGAAGGAGATGCTGCAACAGCACATGCAGAAGGAAATGCTGCATCAGCACATAAAGAATGTGATGCAGCAGTAGGAGATGCAGCAGCACCAGATGCAGCAGGAGATTCAGCAGCAGGAGATTCAGCATGATAGGTAGAAGCATTAATGCCGCAGGAGACTCATCAGGAGATTCAGCAGCAACTGATGTAGCAGCAGGAGAAACAGCAGGAGATGAAGCAGCAGCAGGAGATGCAGAAGCAGATGCAGCAGGAAATGAAGATTCAGCAGAAGATGCTGTAGGAAGAGATTCTTCAACATATGCAGGAGCATGATATGATGCAGCAACAGGAGATACAGAAGGATATGGAGAAAGAGGAGATGATATAGCAGACGCAGCAGCAGGAGATTCAGCAGCAGGAGTAGCAGCAGGAGATGCATATTTAGAAGGAGATACGTCAGGAGATTTAGCAGGATTTGTAGCAGCATGAGATGCCAGAGGAGATTCAGGAGGATATTCAGCAGAAGGAGATGTAAGAGCAGGAGATGCATCAGCAGGAGTTGCAGAAGCAGATGCAACAGGAGATGCAGATTTAGCAGGAGATGCATCAGCAGGATATGCAGAAGCAGATGCAGCAGCAGAAGATGCAGCAGCAGGACATGCAGCAGGAGTTGATGCAGAGGTAATAGAGCAGCAGCAGATTCAGAAAGAGATGCAGAAAAAGATTCAGCAGCAGGCGATTCAGCAGCAGGAAAGGCAGAGGTATATAGAGAATCAGGATATGCATCAGGAGGAGATGCAGTAGGAGGAGATAGAGCAGGTAATGCAGCAGCAGGAGATGCAGCAGGAGATGCAAGAGCAAGAGATGCAGCATCAGATCCATCAGCAGGAGATGCAGCAGCAGAAGATGCAGCAGGTAATGCAGCAGAAGTAGGTGCAGCAGGAGATGCAGTAGCAGGAGATGAAGCATTACCATGAGATGCATTAAGAGGTGCATCAGCAGGATATGTAGCAGGAGATTTAGCAGGAGATGAAGCAGTAGCAGAGCAGCAGCAGATGCAGCAGGAGATGCAGCAGCACATGCAGTATCACCAGATGCAGCAGCAGGAGATGAAACAGCAGACACAGCAGCAGGAGATGCAGCAGCAGGAAATACAACTGGAATAGATGCAGAAGGTAATGCAGCAGCAGGAGTTGAAGCAGAATATGAATCAGAAGGAAACACAGAAGGAAGAGATTCAGACAGAGATACAGCAGGAGATGCAGCAACAGGAGATGCAGTAGAATGAGATGCTGCAGCAGCAGATGCAGAAGGTGATGCAGCAGTAAGAGATGTAGCAGCAGCAGATGCAGCAGGAGATTCAGCAGCAGTAGATGCAGCAGCAGGAGATTCAGCAGCAGGCGATTCAGCAGCAGGAGAAGCAGCAGGAGATGCATATTTAGAAGGAAAAACGTCAGGAGATGTAGCAGGATATGTAGCAGCATGAGATGCCACAGGAGATTCAGGAGGATATTCAGCAGAAGGAGATGCAAGAGCAGGAGATGCAAAAGCAGATGCAGCAGGAGATGCAGATTTAGCAGGAGATGCATCAGCAGGAGATGCAGAAGCAGATGCAGCAGGAAGAGATGCAGCAGCAGGACATGCCGCAGGAGTCCATGCAGAAAGTAATCGATAAGCAGGAGATTCAGAAGAAGAAGATGCAGAAAGAGATTCAGCAGCAGGCGATGCAGCTGCAGGAAAGGCACCAGTATATACAGAAGCAGGATATACATCAGGAGGAGATGCAGTAGGAGGAGATAGAGCAGGTACTGCAGGAGCAGGAGATGCAGCAGGAGATGCAAGAGCAAGAGATGCAGCATCAGACCCATCAGGAGGAGATGCAGCAGCAGTAGCTGCAGCAGGAGATGCAGTAGCAGGAGATGAAGCATTATCATGAGATGCATTAAGAGGTGCAGCAGCAGGATATGTAGCAGGAGATTTGGCAGGAGATGAAGCAGCAGCAGAGCAGCAGGAGATGCAGCAGTAGATGCAGGATCAGCAGATACTGCAGCAGGAAATACTGCAGCAGATGCAGCAGAAGATGACATATGAGGTGATGAAGACACAGATGCATCAGCTGAGGATAAAGCAGGAGATGCAGCAGAACGAGGGGCATCAGCACGTGCATGAGGAAATGAGGCAGCAAATGTAGAACGGTATAATGGAGGAGATGAAGCAGATGATTGAGCAGGAAATGCAGCAGGAGATGCATCAAGAAATGATATGCAGGAGAAGATGCAGAAGGAGTTGCAGAATCAGGAGGTGCAGCAGGAAATGCAGCAGCAGGGGATGTAGTAGCAGGAGATGCAGAAGGAGTTGCAAAATCAGGAGATGCAGCAGGGAATGCAGCAGCAGTAGAAATAACAGGAGATGCAGCAGCATCATATGCTGTGGGAGATGTAGCAGCAGGAGATGAAGAAGCAGGAGATGTTACAGGCGATTCAGCCGGAGAGGAGATGCAGCATCAGGAAGTGCAGAGTAGTAGATGAAGAGAAGAAGATGCAGCAGAAGGAAATATAGGAGGAGAATCATTGGCAGTACATGCAGCAGGAGAGAAAGCAGCATCAGATGCAACAGCAGATGCAGAAGCAGATGCAGCAGCAGGAGATCAGGAGATGCAGTAGTAGATGAAGCAGCAGCAGATGCAGCAGCAAATTCAGCAGATGCAGCAGTAGTGGATTCAGAAAGAGCTGCAGCCGGAAATGCAGATGAATATGCAGCAGCAGCAGATAGATCAGGAGATGCATCTGCAGGTGATGCAGAAGGAGATGCAGGAGGAGATGCAGAACGAGATGAAGCAGCAAGATATGCAGCAGAAGGAGATGACGCAGGAGATGCTTCAATAGAAGGTGCACCATGAGATACAGCAGGAGATGCAGCAGCAGACGAAGCAAAAGGAGATGCAGAAAGAGGAGATGCAGCAGCAGGACATGGATCAAGAGATGAAGCAGCTGGAGATTCAGCAGGAGATGCAGCAGGAGGAGATGCAGCAGAAACAGATGAATAAGAGATGCATCAACAATTGATGCAGGAGGAGATGCTGGAGCCTCAGATGCAGAAGAAGTAGATGCATCAGCAGGAGATGCAAAAAAACATACATCAGCCATAGACACAGCAGCAGAATATGAGGCAGGGGATGCACAAGCAGCAGAAGCAGTACCAGATGCAGCACCATATGCAGCAGGAGATACAGCATCAGATGAAGCAGCAGCTGCAGCTGCAGACGTAGCATCACCAGAAGCAGCAGCAGGTACAGCAGCAAAGGATGCAGGATGAGATGTAGCAGGAATTGCATCAGCAGGAGATGCTGCTGGAAATTCATTAGGATATGCAACAGCAAGAGATTTGGCAACAACAGATGCAGCAGGATATGCAGCATCCGCTGCAGCTTCATGAGGTGTATCAGCAGGAGATGTAGCAGGAGATGCATATTCAGCAGGTGATGCACCAGGATATGCAGCAGGAGATTCAACAGAAGGACATGTATAAGGAAATCAGCCTGAGATGCAGCAACAGGAGATGCAGGAAAAAAAGATGCAGCCTCACCAGATGCAGCAGCAGATTCAGCAGGAGTTGCAGCAGCAGGAGATGAAGAGGCAGGAGATTCAGTAGCAGGAGATGCAGCATCAGGAGATTCAGCAGGAGATGCATCAGCAGGAAATGCTTCAGCAGATTCTGCAGCAGGGAATTCCATAGGAGATTCTGCAGCAGGAGATTCAGTAGAAAACTCAGCATTCAGTAGGTAATGCAGCAGGAGATGCAGCAGGAAATATAGAAGGAGACTCAGCAGCAGGGGATGTAGTAGGAGATGCATCAGGAGATACATCAGCAGGAATTGTAGCAGGAGATGCTGGAGGAGATTCTGCAGAAGAAAATTCAGCAGGAGATGCAGCAGGAGATGAAATAGCAACATAGGCATCAGCAGTTACAGCAGGAAGTGCAGCAGGAGATTCAGCATCAGATGTAGCAGCAGGAGATGCAGAATCAGGAGATCTATCAGGAGATTCAGCAGTAGATGAAGCAGCAGCAGATGTAGCAGCAAATTCATCAGATTCAGCAGTTGTAGATTCATAAAGAGCTGCAGCAGGAAATGCAGATGAATATGCAGCAGCAGGAGATGCATCTGCAGGTGATGCAGAAGGAGATGCAGCAGGTGACACTCAAGGAGATGCAGCAAGAGATGCAGAACGAGATGAAGCATCAAGATATGCAGCAGAAGGAGATGGCGCAGGATATGCTTCAATAGAAGGTGCAACATGAGATACAGCAGGAGATGCAGCATCAGACGAAGCAAAAAGAGGTGATGAAACAGGAGATGCAGCAGCATGACATTGATCAAGATATAAAGAAGCAGTCGATTCATTAGGAGATGCAGTAGCAGGATATGAAACAGCAGGATATATAGCAGCAGGAGATGCAAAATGAGGAGATGCAACAGGAGTTGCAGTAGGAGTATATTCTGCAGGAGATGCAGCAGGAGGAGATGAAACTGGAGATGTAACAGCAGGAGGTACAGTAGCACCAGATGCAGCAGTGCATGCAGCAGAAGTAGATGAATAAGAGATACAGCAGCAATTGATGCAGCAGGAGATGCTGGAGCCAGAGATGCAGAAGTAGTAGATGCAGAAGCAGGAGATGCTGCAGGAAATGCATCAGTAGGAGACACAGCAGCAGTATATGAGGCAGGAGATGCACCAGCAGCAGAAGCAGCAGCAGATGCAGCACCATATGCAGCAGAACATGCAGAAACTTATGCAGCAGGAGATACAGCAGCAGATGAAGCAGGAGATGCAGCTGGAGATGTAGCATCACCAGAAGCAGCAGCAGATGCAGCAGCAAAGGATGCAGGATGAGATGCAGCAAGAATTGCATCAGCAGGAGATGCTGCTGGAAATTCAGTAGGATATGCAACAGCAAGAGATTTTGGCAACAACAGATGCGGCAGGATATGCAGAAGCAGCTGCAGCTGCATGAGGTGTATCAGCAGGAGATGTAGCAGGAGATGCATATTCAGCAGGTCATGGACCAGGATATGCAGCAGGAGATTCAACAGAAGGAAATGCAGCAGGAAATCAGAAGGAGATGCAACAGCAGGAGATGCAGGAAAAGAAGATGCAGCCGCACCAGATTCACCATCAGATTCAGCAGGAGTTGCAGCAGCAGGTGATGAAGAGGCAGGAGATTCAGCAGCAGGAGATGACGCATCAGGAGATTGAGCAGGAGATGCATTAGCAGGAAATGCATCAGCAGATTCTGCAGCAGGAAATTCTGTAGGAGAATCTGGAGCAGGAGGTTCAGTAGAAAATGCAGAAGGAGATATAGAAGGAGATTCAGCAGCAGGGGATGTTGTAGGAGATGCAGCAGGAGATATAGAAGGATATTAAGCAGCAGGGGATGTAGTAGGAGATGCATTAGGAGATGCATCAGCAGGAATTGTAGCAGGAGATGCTGGATGATTCTGCAGAAGAAGATTCAGCAGGAGATTCAGCAGGAGATGAAATAGCAACATAGGCATCAGCAGTTACATTCAGCATTCAGTCAGGAAGTGCAGCAGGAGATTCAGCAGGAGATGTAGAAGCAGGAGATGCCGCCGCAGATGCCTTCAACAGGATATGCAGCTGAAATGCAGAAGCAATAGATGCATCCGTAGAAGACTGAGCAGCAGATGCAGCAGGAAATGGAGATGCTTCTGCAGATGCATTCGCAGATGCATCTGCAGATGATACAGCAGAAGGAGATGAAGCAGCAGGCTATACAGCAGCAGGAGATGAAGCAGCAGATGCAGCAGTAGGATATGCAGGAGGACATCAAGAAGAAGGAGATGCAGCAGCAGCAAATGTAGTAGGAGATGCAGCAGTACAATGAGCAGCAGGTAGTGGAGCAGCAGATTAAGGAGATGAAGCACTACATGAAGCATCAGGAAATGGAGCAGCAGATTAATTAGGTGCAGCAGCTGGAAATGCAGCTGCAGCTGCAGAGGCAGCAGATGCACCAGCAATAGATGCAGGAGCAGATGCATGAGAAGATGCACATTCAGTAGGAGATGTAGCAGCAGAAGATGCTGTAGCAGATGCTGTAACAGGAGATGCAGCAGAAGTAAATGCAGCAAGATATGCTGCAGGAGGAGATTCAGTAGGGTATGAAGCAGGTAATGAAGCAGCAGGAGATGCAGCAGGGGATGCATATTCAGCAATAGATTCAGCAGAAACTTCAGAAGGAGATGCAGCAGCAGGAGATGCAGCTGTAGATGAAGCAGCAGCATATGCAACAGCAGATGCACCAGATGGAGCAGAAAGAGATGCAGCATGGGATAGAGCGGCAGATGCAAAGGGAAATGGTGCATCAGGAGATGCATCCGCAGATGTATGAGCAGAGGATGCATCAGGAGATGTACCAGCAGGAGATACAGGAGCAGGTGATGCCCCAGAAGATGCAGCATCAGTAGATGCAGGAGGACATCAAGTAACAGGGGCTGCTCCTGCTTCCTCATTTTTTTCTATATCTCCCGCTCCATCTTCTGCTGATGCCTCTGCTGGTGCATTTCCTGCTGTTATATCTCCTGCTGCATATCCTGCTGCTGTATCTTCTGTTTCATCTCATGCTGATGCATCTTCTGCTGCATCTCCTGCTTCTGCATCTACTGTTGTTACATTTCCTGCTGAATCTGCTGCTGCATCTTCTGTTTCATCTCATGCTGATGCATCTTCTGCTGCATCTCCTGCTTCTGCATCTACTGTTGTTACATTTCCTGCTGAATCTGCTGCTGCATCCCCTGCTGCTGATTCTCCTGCTTCTGCATATCCTGCTGCTTTATGGTCTGTTTCATCTACTGATGCTGCATATCCTCCTACATCTTCTGCTGCTACAATTCCTTCTGCTGCATCTTCTACTGCATCTCCTGCTGCATCTCCTTCTGCTGTATCTCCTGCTGAAAATCCTGCTGCGTCTCCTACGGCTGCATCTCCTGCAGCTGAATCTGCTGCCGCGGTGCTGTGGTTTCAACTCCTGCTGCTGCATCTCCTGTTGCTGCATCTCCTTCAGAATATCCTGATGATGCAGGAGATGCAGCAGCTGGAGCAGCAGGAGGTGCAGAAGGAGATGCAGCAGGAGATGCCCCAGCAGGAGATGGAGCAGGATATACAGCAGCAGGCCAAGCAGCAGTAGATGCAGCAGCAATATATGCAGCAAAAGGAGATGAAGAAGGAGATGCAGCTGCAGGAGATGCAGAAGCAGATGCCGCAGCAGGAGATGCACGTGGACATCCATCAGCAGGAGATGAAGCAGCAGGAGATGCACCTGAACGCGAATCTACAGCAGATGCAGCAAAAGATGCAGGAGATTCAGCAGCAGGTGATGCAGCAGCAGAAGATGCTGCGAGATATGCAGAAGCAAAAGATGCAGTATGAGATGCAGAAGCAGGAGATTCAGCAGCAGATGCAGCAGGAGATGCAGCACCAGCAGATGCAGCAGCAGGAGATGAAGTATCAGCTGCAGGAGCAGGAAATGCAGCAGTAGGAAATGCAACAAGAGGAGATGCAGCAGGAGTTGCAGCAGGAGGAGATGCAGCAGTAGGAAATGCATCAGGAAATGCAGCTGCAGCTGCAGCTGTGGGAGATACAGCAGTAGCAGCTGCAGCTGGAAATGCAGCAGCAGGAGATGCAGCAGAGTTTGCAGCAGCAGGAGATACAGAAGCAGGAGATCCAGCAAGAAAGCACCATCATACAATGAATACACAGATGCAACAGAAGGATATGGAGCAGGAGATGCAGCCGCAAGAGATGTAGTAGGAGATGAAGCTGCAAGAGATGCAGCAGGAGATGCATTAGGAGATGCAATAGCAGGAGATGTAGCAGCAGGATATGTAGCAAGAGACTGAGCAAGAGGAGATGTACCCTGAGATGCAGCAGCAGGAAGTGTAGCAGGAGACGTAGAAGCAGACGAAGCAGCAGGAGATGCAGCAGCAAGATAGGCATCAGAAGGAGATAAAGCAAGAGATGCAAAAGCAGGAGATTAAGCTACAGGATATGCATTAGGAGATGCAGTAGCAGGAGATACAGATATCTTCTCCTGCATCTTTTCTGGCTTCATCTCCTACTGCTGTATCTCCTGCTAAAAATCGCCATCTGCTATATCTCCAGCTGCTACATCTCCTTCTGAATGTGATGCTGAATCTACTGCTCAACATGCATCCGCTGCTGCTGCATTACCTCTTGCATCTCCTCTTGCAGCATATCTTCCTGCATTTCCTTCTGCTGCATCTCCTGCTGCATCTCCTTCTGCAAATCTCCTGCTGCGTCATCTGCCGCAGCATCTTTTGCTGCTACATCTCCTACTGAATCTGCATCACCTGATACATCTGCTGCTGCATCTATTGCAGTTGCATCTGCTGCATCTGCAGCTGCAGGTGCATCTCCTGCTACTGCATCTCCTCTTGCTGCATCTTCTGCTGCGTTTCCGGCTACTGCATCTCATTAATCTGCTGCTGCATCTGCTGCTGCTTCATGTACTGCTGCATCTCCAGCCACAATTCCTGCTGCTACATCTCCTGCCACTTGATGTCATCCAGCATCTCCTGCTGCTGCATCTGCTGCTTCATCTCCTGCTGCATCCTCTGCGGATGCATCTGCGGATGCATCTGCAGAAGCATCTCCATTTCCTGCTGCATCTGCTGCTCAGTCTTCTACAGATGCATCTAGTGCTTCTGCATTTCAGCTGCATCTCCTGTTGAAGGCATCTGCGTCTGCATCTCCTGCTGCTACATCTCCTGATGAATCTCCTGCTGCACTTCCTGCTGTAACTGCTGATGCCTATGTTGCTATTTCATCTCCTGCTGCATCTCCTGCTGAATCTTCTTCTGCAGAATCTCCTCCAGCACCTCCTGCTACAATTCCTGCTGATGTATCTCCTGCTGCATCTCCTACTACATCCCCTGCTGCTGAATCCCCTACTATATATCTGGCTGCATCTCCTTCTGCATTTTCTACTGAATCTCCTCCTACGTTTTCTACTGAACCTCCTGCTGCAGAATTTCCTACGGAATTTCCTGCTGCAGAATCTGCTGATGCATTTCCTGCTGATGTATCTCCTGCTGAATCTCCTGATGCTGCATCTCCTGCTGTTGAATCTCCTGCCTCGTCATCTTCTGCTGCTGCTGCAACCCCTGCTGAATCTGATGCTGCATCTGGTGTGGCTGCATCTTCTTTTACTGCATCTCCTGCTGCTGCATCTCCAGCTGATTTCCTGCTGTATTTCCTTCTCTTAAATCTCCTGCTGCATATCCTGGTGTATCACCTGCTGAATATGCATCTCCTGCTACATCTCCTGCTGATACACCTCATGCAGCTGCTGCTGCATATCCTGCTGCATCTGTTGTTCCCAACTGTCCTGCTGTTGCATATCCTACTGAATTTCCAGCAGCATCTCCTGCTGATGCAATTTGTGCTGCATCTAATCCTGCATCCTTTGCTGCTGCATCTGCTGCTGCTTCTGGTGATGCTACATCTCCAGCTACATCTGCTGCTGTATCTCCTGCTGCATATATTTCTGTATGTTCTGCTGCATATGGTTCTGCATATTCTGCTGCATATGGTGTTGCATCTCCTGCTGTTTCTCCTGCCTCATATCCTGCTGCTGTGTCTCCTGCTGATGTATGTTTTACTGCATCTCCTGCTGATGCATGTCCTGCTGCATCTCCTGCTTCTGCATCTATTTCTTTGGCATCTGCGGCTCCAGCATCTCCTGCTGCATCAATTGCTGCTGTATCTCTTATTCATCTCCTTCTGCTGCATACACTGCTGCATCTGGTGCTGCTGTACCTCCTCCTGCTGCATTTCCTGCTGCATCTCTTCCTGCTGTACCTCCTGCTGAATCTCCTCCTTCTGTATCGCCTGTTTCATATCCTCCTGCTGCATCTCCTGCTGCATCAATTGCTGCTGCATCTCCTGCTGCTATATCTCCTTTTGCATCTACTGCTGCTTCATCTCCTCCTGCTGCATTTCATGCTGAATCTCCTGCTGCTATATCTCCTGCTCTTTCATATCCTGCTACTGCATCTCCTAATGAATCTCCTCCTGCTTCATTTCTTGATCCATGTCTTGCTGCTGCATGTCCTGTTTCTGCATCTCCTTTTGCTTCGTCTGCTGCTGCATCTCCTGCTGTATCTCATGTTGCACGTTCTATTGAAGCATCTCCTGCGTCATCTCCTTCTGCTGCATATCTTGCTGCTTCATCTCTTTCTGCATCTCCTGCTGCATCTCCTTGAGCATCACCTGCTGCATCTCTTTCTGCATCACCTGCAGATGCATCTGCTGCTGCATATTCATCTGCATTTCCTGCTGCAGCTCTTTCTGAATCTACTACTGCTGCATCTGCTGAATTTGCTGCTGCATCTGCTGCATCTTCATCTACTGCTGAATCTCCTGATAGATCTCCTGCTGCTGCATCATCTGCTACATCATCTGCTGCTGCATCTCCTGCTGCATCTGCTGCTGATTTCTATCCTGCTGCATGTACTGCCGATTAATCTCTAGCTATATTTCATTCTGCTGCATCTTCTTCTCTTCATCTACTACTCTGCACTTCCTGCTGCTGCATCTCCTGATGCTACATCTCCTAGTGTGTATGCTGCTGTTGTATCTCCTGTTACTTCTGCTGCTGCTGCATTCCCTGCTGCATCTCCTGATTCTGCAACTCCTTCTGCATCTCCTGCTACTATATCCCCTGGTGCTGCATTACCTGCTGCATCTCCTGATGCTGCAACTCCTTCTCCATCTCCTGCATGTCATTTCTTGCTTCATCTCCTGCTACTGCATCTCCTGCTGCACCTACTGCTGCTGCATTTCCTCCTGCATCTTGTGCTGCTGCATCTCCTGCTGCTGCATTAACTGTACTATCTCTTCCTACTGCATCTCCTTCTGCAGCATATCCTGCTTCTGTATATACTGCTGCCTTTCCTGCTGCGGCATTTCCTGCTGCTGAATCTCTTTCTGCATCTCCTTCTTCGGAATCTCCTCCTACTCTATTACCTTCTGCATCAATTCTTGCTGCAGCTCCTGCTGATGCATCTCCTGCTAAATCAGCATCTCCTGCTTCATCTGCTTCTACATCTCCTGCTGCTGAATCTCCTGTTCTTCCATTTCCTTCTGCTGAATCTCCTCCTGAATCTCCTGCGGCATCTCATGCTGCTACATATCCTGCTACATCTCCTGACGTATCTCCTTCTGAATATGCATCTCCTGCTGCTTCTCCTGCTGCTGAATCTCCTGCTGCTGAATCTCCTGTTGCTGCGTCTGCTGCATCATCTCCTCTTTCTCCATATCCTGCTGTATCTCCTGTTGCTGCATCATATCATGCTGCTGCATATGTTGAAGAATCTCTTCCTACTGCATCTTCTGCTGAATCTTCATTTCCTGCTGCATCTGCTGCTGCATCTCCTGCTGCTGCTGCATTTCCTGCTACTTCTCCTGCTGCTGTAGTAGTTGCTGCTGAATCACATGATGAATCTCCTGCGGCATCTCATGCTTCTACCTATCATGCTGAATCTCCTGCTGCATCTCCTTCTGAATATGCATCTCCTGATTCATCTCCACCTGCTGCCACTCCTACCGCTGCGTTTGCTTCTGCATCTCCTGCTGCACATCCTGCTGCTGAATCTCCAGATGCCCTGTCTGCTGCTGAATCTCCTTTCTGTTCTGCTGAATCTCCTGCTGCTGAATCTCCTGCTGCATCTGCTGCTTCTGCATCTCCTCCTTCTGCATCACCTTATGCATGTGCTGCTGCAGCATCTCCTTCTGCTGCATCTCCTTCTGCTGCATCTCCTCTTGCTGCATCTGCTGGTGCTGTACCTGCTGCAACATCTGCTTCTGCATCTCCTGATGCTGCATCTCCTGGCGCATCTCCGTCTGAATCTCTTGCTGCTGCATTTCCTGCTGATGCATATCCTGCTTCCACTCATGCTGCTGCATTACTTTCTGCATCTATTCCTGTTGTTTTTCCTGCTGCTGAATCTCTTGCTGATTCATCTGCTGCTTCATCTCCTGCTGCTGCATCTGCTGATACTGCATGTGCTGCTTCATCTCCTGCTGCATCTCTTAATGCTGCATCTTCTGGTGTTGCATCTCCTGCTGCATCTCCTGCGGCATCACCTGCTCCTGTATCTCCTGCTGCTACATCTCCTGATGCCTCATCTGCTCATGCATCTGCAGATGCATCTCCTGATGCACCATTTCCCTTTGCATCTGCTGCTCCATCCCCTGCTGCATCTCTTTCTGCCCCATCTGGTGCATCTGCTGTTGCATATGCTGCTGCTTCATCTACTGCTGGATCTCCTTCTGAAGTTCCTGCTGAATCTACTGCTGAATATGCATCTCCTGCTGCTGCATCTCCTGCTTCATATCCTACTGCATCTTCTCCTGCAGCATATCTTGCTGCATTTCCTTCTGCTGCATCTCCTGCTGCATCATCTGCTGCAGCATCTTCTGCTGCTACATCTCCTACTGAATCTGAATCTCCTGATGCATCTGCTGCTGCATCTATTGCTGCTTCATCTGCTTCCTCTGCAGCTGCAGTTGCATCACTTGCTACAGCATCACCTGCTGCATAATCTGCAGTGTTTCCTGCTGCCGCATCTCCTTAATCTGCTGCTACATTTGCTACTGCTGCATTCTTCTACTTTATGTCCTCCTGCATCTCCTGCTGCTGCATCTGCTGCTTCATCTCCTGCTGCATCCTCTGCGAATACATCTGCGCATGCATCTGCAAAAGCATCTCAATTTCCTGCTGCATCTGCTGCTCAGTCTTCTACGCATGCATCTAGTGCTTTTGCATTTCAGTAGCATCTCCTGTTGAAGGCATCTGCAGCTGCATCTCCTGCTGCTACATCTCCTGCTGAATCTCCTGCTGAATCTTCTTCTGCAGAATCACCTCCAGCATCTCGTTCTACAATTCCTGATGATGTATCTCCTGCTGCATTTCCTACTACATCCCCTGCTGCTGAATCTCCTTCTATATCTCCTGCTACATCTCCTGCTGAATTTTCTACTGAATCTCCTGCTGCAGAATCTCCTACAGAATTTCCTGCTGCAGATCTGCTGATGCATTTCCTGCTGATGCATCTCTTGATGAATCTCCTCATCAGCATTTCCTGCTGATGTATCTCGTGCTGCTTCTGCTGCTCGTGCATCTCCTGCCTCATATCCTGCTGCTGTTCTCCTGCTGATGTATATTTTGCTGCATCTCCTGCTGATGCATGTCCTGCTGCATCTCCTCCTTCTGCATCTACTTCTTCTGCATCTCCGGCTCCAGCATCTCCTGCTGCATCAATTGCTGCTGCATCTCTTATTCATCTCCTTCTACTGCATATACTGCTGCATCTGCTGCTGATGCATGTCCTGCTGCATCTCTTCCTTCTGCATCTACTTCTTCTGCATCTCCGGCTCCAGCATCTCCTGCTGCATCAATTGCTGCTGCATCTCTTATTCATCTCCTTCTACTGCATATACTGCTGCATCTGCTGCTGCTGTACCTCCTCCTGCTGCATCTCCTACTGAATCTCCTCCTGCTGCATCTCCTGTTCCATCTCCTCCTACTGCATCTCCTGTTCCATCTCCTCCTGCTGCATCTCTTAAGGAATTCCCTGCTGTTTCACCTCTTGATCCATGTCCTGCTGCTGCATCTCCTGTTTCTGCATCTCCTTTTGCTTCGTCTGCTGCTGCATCTCCTGCTGTATCTCATGGTGCAACTTCTATTGAAGCATCTCCTGCGTCATCTCCTTCTGCTGCATATCTTGCTGCTTCATCTCGTTCTGCATCTCCTGCTGCATCTCCTTGAGCGTCACCTGCTGCATCTCCTTCTGCATCACCTGCAGATGCATCTCCTGCTGTATCTCCTGCTGCCTCATCTCCTGCTGTATCTCCTGCTGCCTCATATCCATCTGCATTTCCTGCTGCATCTCTTTATGAATCTACAACTGCTGCATCTGCTGCTGCTTCTTCTATTGCTGCATCTTCTGATAGATCTTCTGCTGCTGCATCTCCTGCTACTGCATCTCCTGCTGCATCTGCTGCTGCATCTGTTGCTGATTTCTATCCTGCTGCATGTACTGCCGATGAATCTCCTGCTATATTTCCTTCTGCTGCATCTTCTTCTCACCATCTACTACTCTGCACTTCCTGCTGCTGCATCTCCTCCTTCTGCCTCTCCGGCTGAATCGACTGTAGCATCTCCTGCTTCTTCATCTCCTGCTGCTACACCTACATCTGCTACATCTCCGGTTACTTCTGCTGCTGCTGCATTCCCTGCTGCATCTCCTGATTCTGCAAATCCTTCTGCATCTCCTTCTGCATCTCATTTCTTGCTTCATCTCCTGCTACTGCATCTCCTGCTGCACCATCTGCTGCTTCATTTCCTGCTGCTGCATCTGCTGATACTGCATGTGCTGCTGCATTTCCTGCTGCATCTTCTGCTGCTGCATCTCCTTCTCGTGGGTCTCATGCTGCATCGATTGCTCTTGCAACTCCTGCTGCATGTCCTTCTACTGCATATCCTGCTTGTCTCTATATAGCTGCCTATCCTCCTTCTGCATCTCTTGCTGCTGAATTCTCTTTCTGCATTTCCTTCTTCTGAATCTCCTGCTGCTCTATTACCTTCTGCATCGACTCCTGCTGCATGTCCTGCTGCTGCATCTCCTCCTGCTGCATATGCTTCTGCATCTCCTGCTCCTGCATCTCCTGCTAAATCTGCTTCTGCATCTCCTGCTGATGCATCTCCTGCTCTTGCATCTCCGTCTGCTGAATCTCCTCCTGAATCTCCTGCGGCATCTCATGCTGCTACATATCCTGCTACATCTCCTGACGTATCTCCTTCTGAATATGCATCTCCTGCTGCTGCATCTCCTGCTGTTGAATCTCCTGCTACTGCATCTGCTATATCATCTCCTTTTTCTCCATATCCTGCTGTATCTCCTGTTGCTGCATCATATCATGCTGCTGCATATGTTGAAGAATCTCTTCCTACTGTATATTCTGCTGAATCTTCATTTCCTGCTGCATCTGCTTCTGCATCTCCTGCTGCTGCTGCATCTCTTGCTGCTTCTCCTGCTGCTGCATCAGCTGCTGATGAGTCTCCTGATGAATCTCCTGGGGCATCTCATGCTTCTACCTATCATGCTGAATCTCCTGCTCCATCTCCTTCTGAATATGCATCTCCTGATGCATCTCCAGCTGCTGCCACTTTTACTGCTACGTTTGCTTCTGCATCTCCTGCTGCATCTCCTGCTGCTGAATCTCCTGCTGCATCTGCTTCTGCTGCAGCTTCTACTGCTGCATCACCTTCTGCATGTGCTGCTGCAGCATCTCCTTCTCCTGTTGCTGCATCTGCTGGTGCTGTACCTGCTGCAAGATCTGCTTCTGCGTCTTCTGATGCTGCTTCTCCTGCTGCATCTCCTTCTAAATCTTATGGTGCTGCATTTCCTCCTGATGCATATTCTGCTTCAAATCCTGCTGCTGCATCTCCTGCTGCTGCATGTGCTGCTTCATTTCCTGGTACTGCATCTGCTGATACTGCATGTGCTGCTGCAGCTCCTGCTGCATCTCTTGGTGCTGCATCTTCTGGTGTTGCTTCTCCTGATGCTGTATCTATTTCGGCATCACCTGCTCCTGTATCTCCTGCTGCTACATCTCCTGATGCATCCTCTCTCATGCATCTGCGGATGCATCTCATGATGCAACATTTCCCGTTGCATCTGCTGCTCCATCCCCTGCTGCATCTCTTTCTGCTCCCTCTGGTGCATCTGCTGTTGCATATGCTGCTGCTTCATCTAGTGCTGCATCTCCTGATAAACTCCTGCTGCTGCATCTCCTGCTTCATGTCCTACTGCATCTTCTCCTGCAGCATATCTTGCTGCATTTCCTTTTGCTGCATCTCCTTCTAAATCTTATGGTGCTGCATTTCCTGCTGATGCATATTCTGCTTCAAATCTTGCTACTGCATCTGCTCC
This sequence comes from Clamator glandarius, assembly GCA_033459285.1. NCBI lineage: Eukaryota > Metazoa > Chordata > Aves > Cuculiformes > Cuculidae > Clamator > Clamator glandarius. The sequence continues at coordinate 3,313,186 of JAUNZM010000625.1, forward strand.
TTCATTTCCTGCTGCTGCATCTGCTGATACTGCATGTGCTGCTGCATCTCCTGCTGCATCTCTTGGTGCTGCATCTATTGGTGTTGCATCTCCTGCTTCATCTCATTATGACTTAACTGCCACTTTTGAGGCGCATTAGGGACATCGAATAACGTCAACAGGGAACATGCTAGCATGGAATGCTGCTGCTTCTGAATGTCTTCTCTTAAAGCGCTTTCACTGCAAAGCGAGACTTGTAGAAGTTTGAGTATATGCTTGTGTACTGTAACATCAGAACGGCTATTAAAGCCTCACTTGAAAATATCAGAGCTTTTAGCACAAATACCTCAGGGTAGAAGCTACAATGAAATGCTGGCTCTCGTTAGAGTCTTCTCTGGAAACACTTTCACTGCAAGCTGCAAAGCATGACTAACAGAACGTTTTAGTATAGGGTACTGAATTGTGACTTATGAAGGTGCTTTCTAATAAGTGAGTAACTGTGGCAGTGAGGATGCTAGCGTGGAATAGTGCTGCTACTGAATGTCTTCTCTTAGAGCGCTTTCACTGCAAAGCAGTACTTGTAAGAAGTTTCAGTCTAGGCTTTTACACTGCAACATCAAAATGGCTACTAAAGCATCACTTCAAAATATTTAGCGCATTCACTGCAAGGCAAGACTTGTTAAACTTTTAGTCTGGGCTTACGTACTGCAACATCAGAATGGCTACTAAAGCGTCGCTTCAAAATATCAGAGTGTTCAGCGCAAATACCGCAGGGAAGATGCTACGATCAAATATTGACATTCGTCTAATTCTTCTCTGGATGCGCTTTCACTGCAAGGCAAGACTTGTAGAACTTTCAGTCTAGGCTCGTGTACTGCATCATCAGAATGGCTATTAAAGCGTCACTGCAAAATTTGAAAACGTTTAGAAAAAGTACAGCAAGGGCGCTGCTATGATCAAATGCTAGCTCTCATTAGAATCTTCTCTTGAAGCGCTTTCACTGCAAGCTGCAAAGCATGTCTAACAAAACCTTTAGTATTGATTACGGAATTGTGATTTAACTGCGCCTATGGAGGAGCTTTAGGAAAAGTGAGTTAAGCCCGTATGGAAGATGCTAGCATGGAATGCTGCTGCTTCTGAATGTCTTCTCTTAGAGCGCTTTCACTGCAAAGAAAGACTTGTAGAACTTTCAGTCTAGGCTCGTGTCCTGTAACATCTGAATGGGTAGTAAAGCGTCACTTCAAAATTTCAAATCGTTAGGAACAAGTATGGCAGGGAAGCTGCTAAGATCACATGCTGGCTCTCGTTAGTCTTCTCTGGAAGCGCTTTCACTGCAAGCTGCAAAGCACGACTAACACAAAATTTTAGTATAGGGTACAGAACAGTTACTTTACTTCGCCAAATAATGCATTTTCGGAACAGTGAACATCGGCTGCAGAGAAGATGGTACTACGGAGTGCTTCTGCTTCTGAATGTCTTCTCTTATAACACTTTCACTGCAAAGTACGACTTCTAGAAGTTTCATTCTAGTCTTCTGAAGTATGTCATCAACTAGTAAAGTGTCACTTCAAAATTTCAAAGCGTTCAGCACAAGTACCGCTGGGAAGCTTCTACCATCAAGCAGAAACATTCCATGCTAACATCTTCCCTGCTGGAGATATTCTCTTTTCCTGAAGAGCGTTATTAGGTGTTATTAAGTCGCTAATAACTAACCTATGCGAAAAGGTTGTGTTTCTTGTTCTTTGCGGTTGACAGTGAAAGTGCTTCATGAAAGGATCCTATCGAGTGACAAAACTTAATGGTAGCAGCTTCCCTGTGGTGCTTGTGCTGAACACTCTGAAATCTTGACGTGATGCCTCAATAGCCATGCTGATGTTACAGTTCACAAGCCTAGACTGAAAGTTCAACAAGTCTCACTTTCCAGTGAAAGCGCTATAAGAGACGACATTCAGAAGCAGCAGCATTCCGTGCTAACATCTTCGCTGTTAGAGATACTCACTTTTCCTAAAGCTCGTTATTAGTCGCTATTATGTCACTATTCTTTAACCTACACTTTAAGGCAGTGCAAGTCGTGTTTTGCACCTCTCAGTGAAAGCGCTTCCTGACAAGATACTAACGAGAGCCACCATTTGATGCTAGCTACTTCCGAGGGGTCCTTGTGCTGAACGCTTTCATATATTCAAGTGAAGCCTTACTAGCTTTGCTGAAGTTACCGTTCACTAGCCTAGATGGAAAGTTCGATAAATCTTGGTTTGCAGTGATTGCGCTCTAAGAGAAGACATTCAGAAGCAGAAGCATTCCATGCTAACATCTTCCCTGGTGGAGATATTCTCTTTTCCTAAAGAGCGTTATTAGGCGTTATTAAGTCGCTAATAACTAGCCTACGCAAAAGGTTGCAGTTTTCGTGCTTTACGGTTGACAGTGAAAGCGCTTCATGAAAGGATCCTATCGAGAACCAAAATTTGATGGTAGCAGCTTCCCTGCGGTACTTGTGCTGAACGATCTCAACTCTTGAAATGAGGCTTTAATAGCCATTCTGATCTTAGAGTTCATAAGCCTAGAGTGAAAGTTCTACAAGTCGTCTTTTGCAGTAACAGCGCTTTAAGCATTAATAAGTGGTGTAGTTTCATGCCAGCATCTGCACTGCCTGAAATACTTACTTTTCCATAAGTGTTTTAATAGGAGCAGTTAAGTCACAATTCATTACCCTAAAACTAAAATGTGTTAGTTGTGCTTCACAGCTTGCAGTGAAAGCGCTATAAGGGAAGACGCTAATGAGAACCAGCATTTGATGGTAGAAGCTTCCCAGCGGTACTTGTACTGAACGCTCTGAAATTTTGAAGTGACACTTTATTAGTTGATGATATACTTCAGAAGACTAGAATGAAACTTCTAGAAGTTGTACTTTGCAGTGAAAGTGTTATAAGAGAAGACATTCAGAAGCAGAAGCGCTCCGTAGTACCATCTTCTCTGCAGCCGATGTTCACTGTTCCGAAAATGCATTATTCGGCGAAGTAAAGTAACTGTTCTGTACCCTATACTAAAATTTTGTGTTAGTCGTGCTTTGCAGCTTGCAGTGAAAGCGCTTCCAGAGAAGACTAACGAGAGCCAGCATGTGATCTTAGCAGCTTCCCTGCCGTACTTGTTCCTAACGATTTGAAATTTTGAAGTGACGCTTTACTACCCATTCAGATGTTACAGGACACGAGCCTAGACTGAAAGTTCTACAAGTCTTTCTTTGCAGTGAAAACGCTCTAAGAGAAGACATTCAGAAGCAGCAGCATTCCATGCTAGCATCTTCCATACGGGCTTAACTCACTTTTCCTAAAGCTCCTCCATAGGCGCAGTTAAATCACAATTCCGTAATCAATACTAAAGGTTTTGTTAGACATGCTTTGCAGCTTGCAGTGAAAGCGCTTCAAGAGAAGATTCTAACGAGAGCTAGCATTTGATCATAGCAACGCCCTTGTGGTACTTTTTCTAAACGTTTTCAAATTTTGCAGTGACGCTTTAATAGCCATTCTGATGATGCAGTACACGAGCCTAGACTGAAAGTTCTACAAGTCTTGCCTTGCAGTGAAAGCGCATCCAGAGAAGAATTAGACGAATGTCAATATTTGATCGTAGCATCTTCCCTGCGGTATTTGCGCTGAACACTCTGATATTTTGAAGCGACGCTTTAGTAGCCATTCTGATGTTGCAGTACGTAAGCCCAGACTAAAAGTTTAACAAGTCTTGCCTTGCAGTGAATGCGCTAAATATTTTGAAGTGATGCTTTAGTAGCCATTTTGATGTTGCAGTGTAAAAGCCTAGACTGAAACTTCTTACAAGTTCTGCTTTGCAGTGAAAGCGATCTAAGAGAAGACATTCAGTAGCAGCAGTATTCCACGCTAGCATCTTCACTGCATCAGTTACTCACTTATTAGAAAGCACCTTCATAAGTCACAATTCAGTACCCTATACTTAAACGTTCTGTAAAGTCATGCTTTGCAGCTTGCAGTGAAAGTGTTTCCAGAGAAGACTCTAACGAGAGCCAGCATTTCATTGTAGCTTCTACCCTGAGGTATTTGTGCTAAAAGCTCTGATATTTTCAAGTGAGGCTTTAATAGCCGTTCTGATGTTACAGTACACAAGCATATACTCAAAGTTCTACAAGTGCCGCTTTGCAGAAAAAAGCTTCTTCAATCTCTTAAAGATATTCAGAAGCAGCAGCTTTCCATGTTAGCATCTTCTCTGTGTGCGTTATTAGAATTCCCTAAAGCACCTCAAAAGTGGCAGTTAAGTCATAATGAGATGAAGCAGGAGATGCAACACCAATAGATGCAGCACCAAGAGATGCAGCAGGAGATTCAGCAGCAGGAGATTCAGTAGCAGGAGAAGCAGCAGTAGATGCATATTCAGAAGGAGATACATCAGGAGATGTAGCAGGATATGTAGCAGCATGAGATGCCGCAGGAGATTCAGGAGGAGATTCAGCAGAAGGAGATGCAAGAGCAGGAGATGAAGCAGCAGCAGGAGATGCAGCAGGAGATGCAGCAGGAAGAGGTGCAGCAGCAGGACATGCAGCAGGAGTCGATGCATAAGGTAACAGAGCAGCAGTAGATTCAGAAGAAGGAGATGCAGAAAGAGATTCAGCAGCAGGAAAGGCAGCAGTATATAGAGAAGCAGGATATGCATCAGGAGGAGATGCAGTAGAAGGAGATAGAGAAGGTATTGCAGGAGCAGGAAATGCAGCAGGAAATGCAAGAGTGAGAGATGCAGCATCAGACCCATCAGCAGGAGATGCAGCAGCAGAAGATGCAGCAGGAAATGCAGCAGTAGATACAGGATTAGCAGATACTGTAGCAGGAAATACTGCAGGAGATTTAGAAACAGATGACATATTAGGTGTTGAAGCCACAGATCCATCAGCTGAAAATGAAGCAGGAGTTTCAGCAGAAAGAGAAGCAAGAGCAGGAGATGAAGCAGCAGGAGATTCAGAAGCAGATGCAGCAGGAGATGCAGATTTAGTAGGAGATGCATCAGCAGGAGATGCAGAAGCAGATGCAGCAGGAGGAGATGCAGCAGCAGAACATGCAGCAGAAGTCGATGCAGAAGGTAATAGAGTAGCAAGAGATGCAGAAAAAGGAAATGCAGAAGGAGATTCAGCAGCACATGATAAGGCAGCAGTATATAGAGAATCAGGATATGCAGCAGGAGGAGATGCAGTAGGAAGAGATAGAACAGGTAATGCAGAAGCAAGTGATGCAGCAAGAGATGCAAGAGGAAGAGATGCAGCATCAGACCCATCAGCAGGAAATACAGCAGCAGAAGAATCAGCAGGAAATGCAGCAGCAGGGGATGTAGTAGCAGGAGATGCAGAAGGAGTTGCAGAATCAGGAGATGCAGCAGGGAATGCAGCAGCAGCAGAAGTAACAGGAGATGTAGCAGCATCATATGCACTAGGAGATGTAGCTGCACTTGATGAAGAAGCAGGAGATGCTACAGGCGATTGAGCCGGAGATGCAGAAGGAGGAGATGCAGCAGCAGGAGGTGCAGAGTAGTAGATGAAGTGAAGAAGATGCAGCAGAAGGAAATATAGCAGGAGAAGCAGACGCAGTAAATGCAGCAAAAGAGAAAGAAGCAGCAGATGCAGCAGCAGATGCAACAGAAGAGGATACAATAGCAGATGCAGCAGCAGGAGATGCAGCAGCATGAGATCTATCAGGAGATGCAGCAGTAGACGAAGCAGCAGCAGATGCAGCAGCAAATTCAGCAGATGCAGCAGTAGTGGATTTATAAAGAGCTTCAGCAGGAAATGCTGATGAATATGCAGCAGCAGGAGATACAGGAGGAGATGCATCTGCAGGTGATGCAGAAGGACATGCAGCAGGTCACGCTTAAGGAGACGCAGCAGGAGATTCAGAATGAGATGAAGCAGCAAGATATGCAGCAGAAGGAGATGATGCAGGAGATGCTTCAATAGAAGGTGCACCATGAGATACAGCAGGAGATGCAGCAGCAGACGAAGCAAAAGGAGATGCAGAAAGAGGAGATGCAGCAGCAGGACATGAATCAAGAGATGAATCAGCAGGAGATTCATTAGGAGATGCAGTGGCAGGATATGAAACAGCAGGAGATGTAGCAGGATATTCATCAGGACATGTAGTAGAAGGAAATGGAACAGGAGATTCAGTAGGAGGAGGTACAGCAGCACCAGATGCAGTAGTATATGCAGAAGATAAAGATGAATAAGAGATGCAGCAGCAATTGATGCAGCAGGAGATGCTGGAGCCAGAGATGCAGAAGTAGATGCAGAAGCAGGAGATGCAGCAGGACATGCATCAGCAGGAGACACAGCAGCAGGATATGAGGCAGGGGATGCATCAGCAGCAGAAGCAGCAAAAGATGCAACACCATATGCAGCAGAAGATGCAGAACCATATGCAGCATGAGATACAGCAGCAGATGAAGCAGGAGATGCAGCTGGAGATGTAGCATCACCAGAAGCAGCAGCAGATGCAGCAGCAAAGGATGCAGGATGAGATGCAGCAAGAATTGCATCAGCAATATATGCTGCTAGAAATTCAGTAGGATATGCAACAGCAAGAGACTTGGCAACAGCAGCTGCAGCAGGATATGCCGCAGCAGCTGCAGCTGCATGAGGTGTATCAGCAGGAGTTGTAGCAGGAGATGCATATTCATCAGGTGATGCACCAGGATATGCAGCAGGAGATTCAAGAGAAGGAAATGCAGCAGGAAATCAGCCGGAGATGCAGCAGCAGGAGATGCAGGAAAAGAAGATGCAGCCGCACCAGATGCAGCATCAGATTCAGCAGGAGTTGCAGCAGCAGCAGAAGATGAAGAGGCAGGAGATTCAGCAGCAGGAGATGCAGCATCAGGAGATTCAGCTGGAGATGCATCAGCAGGAAGTGCATCAGCAGATTCTGCAGCAGGAAATCCATAGGAGATTCTGCAGCAGGAGATTCAGCAGAAAATGCAGCAGGAGATTCAGTAGGTAATGCAGCAGGAAATGCAGCAGGAGACATAGAAGGAGATTCAGCAGAAGGGGATGTAGTAGGAGATGTATCAGGAGATATCAACAGGAATTGTAACAGGAGACGCTGGAGGAGATTGTGCAGAAGATGATTCAGTAGGAGATGCAGCAGGAGATGAAATAGCAACATAGGCATCAGCAGTTACAGCAGGAAGTGCAGCAGGAGATTCATCAGGAGATGTAGCAGCAGGAGATGTAGCCGCAGATGCCTTCAACAGGATATGCAGCTGAAATGCAGAAGCACTAGATGCATCCGTAGAAGACTGAGCAGCAGATGCAGCAGGAAATGGAGATGCTTCTGCAGATGCATCCGCAGATGCATCTGCAGAGGATGCAGCAGGTAATGAAGCAGCAGGCTATACAGCAGCAGGAGATGAAGGAGCAGATGCAGCAGCAGGAAACGCAGGAGGACATCAAGTAGAAGGAGATGCAGCAGCAGGAAATGTAACAGGAGATGCAGCAGTACATGAAGTAGCATGAAATTCAGCAGAAGATTAAGAAGATGCAGCATCAGAAAATGCAGCATAATATGCAGCAGGAGGTAATGCAGCATAATATGCAGCAGGAGGTAATGCAGTAGGTGATGCAGCAGCAGGTGATGCAGCAGCAGCTGCAGAGGCAGCTGATGCAGCAGCAATAGATGCAGCTGCAGATGATGCAGCAGGAGATGCAGATTCAGTAGGAGATCTAGAAGCATAAGATGATGCAGAAGTTGATGCAGCAGGAGATGCAGCAGAAGGAAATGCAGCAAGATATGCTGCAGGAGAAGATGCAGTAGGATATGAAGCAGGTGATGCAGCAGCAGGAGATGCAGCAGGGGATGCATATTCAGCAGTAGATTCAGCAGAAAATTCTGAATGAGATGCAGCAGCAGGTGATTTAGCAGGAGATGAACCAGTAGATGAGCAGAAAGAGATGGAGCAGGGGATGGAGCAGTAGATGCAACGGGAAATGTTGCATCAGGAGATGCATATGCAGAAGCATGAGCAGAGGATGCATCAGGAGATGTAGCAGCAGGAGGTACAGAAGCAGGAGATGAAGCAGCAGATGTAGCAGCAGGAGATGCAGGAGGACATCAGGTAACAGGGGCTGCTCCTGCTTCCTCATTTTTTTCTGTATCTCCCGCTGCATCTTCTGCTGCTTCCTCTGCTGGTGCATTTCCTGCTGCTGCATCTCCTGCTACATCTCTTGTAGCTGGATCTTCTGCTCCATTTTCTGCTGGGGCATATCCTGCTGCATCTCCTTCTGCTGTATCTCCTGCTGAAAATCCTGCTGCATCTTTTACGGCTGCATCTCCTGCAGCTGAATCTGCTGCCGCGGTGCTGTGGTTTCATCTCCTGCTGCTGCATCTCCTGTTGCTGCATCTCCTTCAGAATATCCTGATGATGCAGGAGATGCAGCAGCTGGAGCAGCAGGAGGTGCAGAAGGAGATGCAGCAGGAGATGCCCCAGCAGGAGATGGAGCAGGAGATCCAGCTGCAAGAGATGTAGCAGGAGATGCAGCAGCAGGAAATGCAGCGGGAGATGTAGAAGCAAATGAAGCAGCAGTAGATGCAGCAGCAAGATAGGCATCAGAAGGAGATAAAGCAGGAGATGCAAAAGCAGGCGATTAAGCTACAGGAGATGCATTAGGAGATGCAGTAGCAGGAGATACAGCATCAGGAGATGCAGCCGCAGTAGATGCAGGAGCAGATTCAGAAGCAGATTCCGTAAGAGATGCAGCAGCAGGAGATTGATAAGCAAAAGTTATAGCAGCAGGAGATGAAGCAGCAGGAAATTCAGGAGGAGATGCAGCAGCAGAAGCAGCAGGTAATGCAGCAGATGAAGTAGGGTTAGAAGCAGCTGTAGATGCAGCAGGGTATGCAAGAGCAGGAGATTCAGCATCAGGAGATGAAGCAGTGGAGATGCATCATCAGATGAATCTGGTGATGCATCAGATTAAGTTACAGAAGGAGATGCAGCAGCAGGAGGTTCAGCAGAGGATGCAGCAGCAATAGATGCAGGTGTAGATCCAGGAGGAGGACATAGAGAAGCAGGAGAGGCAGTAGCACATGCAGCAGCAGATGCAGGAGATGAAGCAGTAGGAGAAGCAGCAGGAGGAGATTGAGCAGGAGATGCATCAGGAGATGCAGCATTAGGAGATGTACAAGAGGATGCAGCAGCAGGAGATGCATCAGGGGATTCAGTAGAAGGTGATGCAGCACCAGATGCAGCAGAAGTAAATTCAGCAGCAGAAGATGCAGCAGTGTATGCAGCAGCAGCAGATGCATCAGCAGGGGATTCAGCAACAGGAGATGCAGCAGGTGGAGATGCAGCATCAGGAGATGCATCTGGAGATGCAGCAGCAGTAGATTGAGCAAGATATACAGAAGCAGGAGATGCTTCAGCGGGAGATGTGGCATGTGAGGCAGAAGAAGGAGATCCTGCAGCAGATGCAGTAGCATATGCAGCACCAGCAGATGCATCAGCAGGGGATTCAGCAACAGGAGATGCAGCAGGTGGAGATGCAGCATCAGGAGATGCATCAGTAAATGCAGCGGCAGGAGATGCAGCAAGAGGAGATGCACAGATTATGCAGCAGCAGGACATGCAGCAGGAGATGTGGTAGGATTAGATTCAGCAGGAGATGCAGCAGGAGATTCAGCAGCAGGAGATGCAGCAGGAGATGATGCAGATGGAGCTGTAGCAGCAGAAGGTACAGCAGCAGCTTGCAGCAGGAGATGCAGCAGGAGATGATGCAGATGGAGCTGTAGCAGCAGAAGGTACAGCAGCAGCAGCAGCTGCACAAGAAAATGGAGCAGGAGATGCGGCAGGATAAGATGCAGTACCAGCAGATGCAGCAGGAGATGCAGCGTCTGGAGTTGAAGCACTAGAAGATGCTGCAGAAGATGCAGCAGCAGATGCATCAGGGGAAGCAGGAGCAGGAAATGCAGCAGCAGGAGATGCAGCAGCAGAGATGCAGGAGCAGATTTAGCAGGAGATGCAGAAGCATATGCAGCAGGAGGAGATGCAGCAGCAGGACATGCATCAGGAGTCGATGCAGAAGGTGTAGGAGTAGGAGAGGCAGAAGCAGGAGATGTGGCAGCAAGACATGAAAAGGATATGCAGAAGCAGGAGATGCGGCAGCAGGAGAGGCACCATGTGGTTCAGCAGGAGATGCAGCAGAAGATAGAGAAGCAGGAGATGCAGCAGGAGATGCAGTCACAGGAGATGCAGGAAATGCATCATATGATGCAGGAAGAGCTTTAGGAGGAGGAGATTTAGCAGAAGGAGAGGCGGCAGCAGGAGATACAGCAGGAGATGCAGCAGTAGATTCCTGCTGGACAGGAATTCCTGCTGCTACATCTCCTGCCACTTGATGTCCTCCAGCATCTCCTGCTGCTGCATCCTCTGCTCATGCATCTGCTGGTGCATCTGCAGAAGCATCTCCATTTCCTGCTGCATCTGCTGCTCAATCTTCTACGGATGCATCTAGTGCTTCTGCATTTCCTCCTGAATGTATCTGTGGCTGCATCTCCTGCTGCTACATCACCTGCTGAATATCCTGTTGCACTTCCTGCTGTAACCTCTGATGCATATGTTGCTACTTCATCTCCTGATGCATCTCCTACTGTATCTCCTGCTGAATCTTCTTCTGCAGAATGTCCTCCTGCAACTCTTGCTGATGTATCTCCTGCTGCATCTCCTACTACATCTCCTGCTGCTCAATCTCCTATATCTCCTGCTGCATCTTCTGCTGAATCTTCCGCTGAATCTCCTGCTGCAGACTCTCCTACGGCGTTTCCTGCTGCAGCATCTCCTGCTACATTTCCTGCTGATGCACCTCCTGCTGAATCTCCTGCCTCTTCATCTCATGCTGCTGCATCTCCTGCATCTTCTGCGGCTGCATTTTCTTCTACTGCATCTCCTGCTACTGCATCTCCTTCTGCATCTCCTGCTGCTACATCTCCTTCTGCATCTCCTGCTGCTACATCTCCTGCTACTTCATCTCATACTGCATCACCTGCTATGCACCTCATGCTGCTGCAGCTCCTGCTGCAGCTCCTGCTGCATCACCTGCTGCTGCATCTGCTGGTGCTTCTAATGTTGCTACATCTCCTGCTGCATCTGCTGCTGCATCTGCTGCTGCATCTCCTTCTGCTGCATCTCCTGCTGCATTTGCTTCTGCATTTCTACTTCATCTCCTGCTGCATCTCCTGCTGCTGCATTTCCTGAATCTGCTCTTGTATCTGCTGCTGTATTTCATGTACTCCTGTATCTCCTGCTGCCGTATCTCCTGCTACATGCTCTGCTGATGCATCTGCAGATGCATCTACTGATGCCGCATATCCTGCTACATCTGCTGCTGAATGTCCTGCTACTGAATCACCTGCTGCTGCATCTCCTGCTGCATATGCTGCTGAATGCATTTGCAGCTGCACCTCCTGCTGCTGCATTTCCTGCTGCTGCATCTCCTGCTGCATTTCCTGCTGCAACGGCTGCTGCATCTACTCCTACTTCATCTACTGCTGCATCTCATCCTGCATCTCCTGCTGCCTCATACTTTTCTCTATGTCCTGCTGCATCTACTGCTGCTGCCTCTGCTGCTGCATCTGCTGCTGCATCTCCTTCTGCTGCATCTCCTGCTGCATTTGCTTCTGCATTTCTACTTCATCTCCTGCTGCATCTCCTGCTGCTGCATTTCCTGAATCTGCTCTTGTATCTGCTGCTGTATTTCATGTACTCCTGTATCTCCTGCTGCCGTATCTCCTGCTACATGCTCTGCTGATGCATCTGCAGATGCATCTACTGATGCCGCATATCCTGCTACATCTGCTGCTGAATGTCCTGCTACTGAATCACCTGCTGCTGCATCTCCTGCTGCATTTCCTGCTGCAACGGCTGCTGCATCTACTGCTACTTCATCTACTGCTGCATCTCATCCTGCATCTCCTGCTGCCTCATACTTTTCTCTATGTCCTGCTACATCTCCTGCTGCATCTGCTGCTGCATCTGCTGCTGCATCTCCTTCTCCATCTCTTGCTCCATCTCTTCCTGCTGCATCACCTGCTGCATCCCCTACTGCTGCATCTGCAGCATATGCTGCTTCACCTACTGCTGCAAGCCCTGCAAAATTTCCTGCTGCTGTATCACCTGCTGCATCACCTGCTGCAGAATCTCCTGCTGCATTTCCTGCTGGTGCATTTCCTGCCTCATATCCTGCTGCTGTGTCTCCTGCTGATGTATGTTTCGGCATCTCCGGCTCAAGCATCTCCTGCTTTATCAATTGCTGCTGCATCTCTTATGCATCTCCTTCTGCTGCATAGGCTGCTGCATCTCCTGTTCCACCTCCTCCTGCTGCATCTCCTGCTTAATCTCCTCCTGCTGCATCTCCTGCTTAATCTCCTCCTGCTGCTGCATCATGTCCGTTTGCATCTCTTGCTATGGCATCTCCTGCTCTATCTGCTGCTTCTGCATCTCCTGATGTATCCCCTGCTGCTTCATCTCATACTGCTGCATCTCATGCTTCATGTTCTGTTGATATATCTCCTGCTGCTTCATATCCTGCTACTGCATCTCCTAATTAATCTTCTGAAGCTTCATCTCCTGCTGCTGCATCTCTTGATCCATGTCTTGCTGCTGCATCTCATATTTCTGCATCTCCTTCTGCTTCATCTGCTGCTGCATCTTTATCTGCTGTATCTCATGTTGCACCTTCTATTGAAGCATCTCATGCGTCATCTCCTTCTGCTGCATATCCTGCTGCTTCATCTCGTTCTGCATCTCCTGCTGCATCTCCTGCATCACCTGCTGCATCTCCTTCTGCATCACCTGCAGATGCATGTATAGCTGTATCTCCTGCTCCTGCATATTCATCTGCATTTCCTGCTGCAGTACTTTATGAATCTGCTACTGCTGCATCTGCTGAATTTCCTGCTGCATCTCCTGATAGATCTCCTGCTGCTGCATCTCCTCCTGCTGCATCTGCTGTTGCATCCTCTTCTGCTGCATCTGCTGCTTCTTTCTCTCTTGCTGCATTTACTGCGGCTGCTTCTCCTGCTATATTTCCTTCTGCTGCATCTTCTTCTCTTCATCTACTACTCTGCACATCTTGCTGCTGCATCTCCTCCTTCTGCATCTCCGGCTCAATCGCCTGTAGCATCTCCTGCTTTTTCATCTCCTGCTGCTACATCTCCTAGTGCATATGATACTGCTGCGTCTCCTGCTACTACATCCCCTGCTGCTGACTTCCCTGCTGCATCTCCTGATACTGCAACTCCTTCTGCATCTTCTGGTGATGCTTCTCCTGCTGAATCTGCTGCTGCCGCATCTCCTGTTGCATCTGCTTCTGATGCATCTGCGGCTGCATCTCTGCTTCTGCATCTCTGGCTGCATTGCCTGCTTCATCTGCTGATGCATCTGCTGCTGCTACGTGTCCTGCTACATCTCGTCTTCTGCTGCATATCTTGCTGCTTCATCTCGTTCTGCATCTCCTGCTGCATCTCCTTCTGTATCACCTGCAGATGCATCTCCTGCTGCTGCATATTCATCTGCATTTCCTGCTGCAGCTCTTTCTGAATCTACTACTGCTGCATCTGCTGAATTTGCAGCTGCATCTGCTGCTGCTTCATCTACTGCTGCATCTCCTGATAGATCTCCTGCTGCTGCATCTCCTGCTGATGGGTCTGATGCTGCGTCTCTTGCTATTGCATCTCCTACTGCATCTCCTCCTGCTACATATCCTGCTTCTCTATATACTGCTGCCTTTCCTGCTGCTGCATCTCCTGCTGCTGAAGCTCTTTCTACATCTCATTCTTCTGAATCTCCTACTGCTCTATTACCTTCTGCATCGACTACCGCTGCATGTCTTGCTGCTGCATCTCCTCCTGCTGCATCTGCTTCTGCATCTCCTGCTGATGCATCTCCTGCTCTTGCATCTCCTTCTGCTGAATCTCCTCCTGAATCTCCTGCGGCATCTCAAGCTACTTCATATCCTGCTACATTTCCTGATGTATCTCCTTCTGAATATGCATCTGCTGCTTCTCCTGCTGCTGAATTTCCTTATTGCTGCGTCTGCTGCATCATGTCCTCTTTCTCCATATAATGCTGTATCTCCTGTTGCTGCATCATAACATGCTGCTGCATATGTTGAAGGATCTCTTCCTACTGCATCTTCTGCTGAATCTTCATTTCCTGCTGCATCTGCTTCTGCATCACCTGCTGCTGCATCAGTTGCTGCTGAATCTCCTTATGAGTCTCCTGTGGCATCTCATGCTTCTACATATCATGCTGAATCTCCTGCTCCATCTCCTTCTGAATATTCCTCTCTTGATGCATCTCCACCTGCTGCCACTCCTACTGATACGTTTGCTTCTGCATCTCCTGCTCCATCTCCTGCTGCTGAATCTCCTGTTGCATCTGCTTCTGCTGCATCTCCTGCTGCTGCATCACCTTCTGCTGCAACTCCTACTGCTGCATCACCTTCTGCATGTGCTGCTGCACCATCTCCTTCTGCTGCATCTCCTGTTGCTACATCTGCTGGTGCTGCACCTGCTGCAACATCTGCTTCTGAATCTCCTGCTGCTGCACCTCCTGCTGCATCTCCGTCTAAATCTCTTGGTGCTGCATTTCCTGCTGATGCATATTCTGCTTCAAATCCTGCTGCTACATCTCCTGTGGCTGCATCTGCTGCTTCAATTCCTTTTACTGCATCTACTGATACTGCATGTGCTGCTGCAGCTCCTGCTGCATCTCTTGGTGCTGCATCTTCTGGTGTTGCATCTCCTGCTTCATCTCATTATGACTTAACTGCCACTATTGAGGCGCATTAGGGAAATCGAATAACGTCCACAGGGAAGATGCTAGCATGGAATGCTGCTGCTTCTGAATGTCTTCTCTTAAAGCGCTTTCACTGCAAAGCGAGACTTGTAGAAGTTTGAGTATACGCTTGTGTACTGTAACATCAGAATGGCTATTAAAGCGTCACTTGAAAATATCAGATCGTTCAGCACAAGTACCTCAGGGTAGAAGATACAATGAATTGCTGGCCGTCGTTAGAGTCTTCTCTGGAAATGCTTTCACTGCAAGCTGCAAAGCATGACTAACAAAACGTTTTAGTATAGGGTACTGAATTGTGAGTTATGAAGGTGCTTTCTAATAAGTGAGTAACTGACGCAGTGAAGATGCTAGCGTGCAATAGTGCTGCTACTGAATATCTTCTCTTAGAGCGCTTTCACTGCAAAGCAAAACTTGTAGAAGTTTCAGTCTAGGCTTTTACACTGCAACATCAAAATGGCTATTAAAGCATCACATCAAAATATTTAGCGCTTTCACTGCAAGGCAAGACTTGTTAAACTTTTAGTCTATGCTTACGTACTGCAACATCAGAATGGCTACTAAAGCGTCGCTTCAAAATATCAGAGTGTTCAGCGCAAATACCGCAGGAAAGATCCTACGATCAATTATTGACATTCGTCTAATTCTTCTCTGGATGCGTTTTCACTGCAAGGCAAGACTTGTAGAACTTTCAGTCTAGGCTCGTGTACTGCATCATCAGAATGGCTATTAAAGCGTCACTGCAAAATCTGAAAACGTTTGGAAAAAGTACCGCAAGGGCGCTGCTATGATCAAATGCTAGCTCTCGTTAAAATCTTCT
This sequence comes from Clamator glandarius, assembly GCA_033459285.1. Lineage (NCBI taxonomy): Eukaryota > Metazoa > Chordata > Aves > Cuculiformes > Cuculidae > Clamator > Clamator glandarius. The sequence continues at coordinate 3,328,835 of JAUNZM010000625.1, forward strand.
CTTGAAGCGCTTTCACTGCAAGCTGCAAAGCACGTCTATCAAAGCGTTTAGGTATTGATTACGGAATTGTGATTTAACTGCGCCTATGGAGGAGCTTTTGGAAAAGGGAGTTAAGCCCGTATGGAAGATGCTAGCATGGAATGCTGCTGCTTCTGAATGTCTTCTCTTAGAGCGCTTTCACTGCAAAGAAAGACTTGTAGAACTTTCAGTCTAGGCTCGTGTCCTGTAGCATCAGAATTGGTATTAAAGCCTCACTTCAAAATTTCAAATCGTTCAGAATAAGTATGGCAGGGAAGCTGCTGCAATCACATGCTGGCTCTCGTTAGTCTTCTCTGGAAGCACTTTCACTGCGAGCTACAAAGCACGACTAACAAAAAATTTTAGTGTAGGGTATATAACAGTTACTTTACTTCGCTGAATAAAACGCTTTCGGAATAGTGAACATCGGGTGCAGGGAAGATGGTAGTACGGAATGCTGCTGCTTCTGAATGTCTTCTCTTATAACACTTTCACTGCAAAGTACGACTTCTAGAAGTTTCATTCTAGTCTTCTGAAGTATGTCATCAACTAGTAAAGTGTCACTTCAAAATTTCAGAGCGTTCAGTACAAGTACCGCCGGGAAGCTTCTACCATCCAATGCTGGTTCTCGTTAGCGTCTTCTCTTATAGAGCTTTCACTGCAAGCTGCATGACTAACACATTTTAGTTTAGGGTAGTGAATTGTGACTTAACTGCGCCTGTTAAAACACTTATGGAAAAGTAAGTATTTCAGGCAGTGCAGATGCTGGCATGAAACTACACCGCTTATTAATGTTTTCTCTTATAACGCTGTTACTGCAAAAGACAACTTGTAGAACTTTCACTCTAGGCTTATGAACTCTAAGATCAGAATGGCTATTAAAGCCTCATTTCAAGAGTTGAGATCGTTCAGCACAAGTACCGCAGGGAAGCTGCTACCATCGAATTTTGTCTCTCGTTAGGATCCTTTCATGAAGCGCTTTCACTGCCAGCCCCAAAGCACGAAAACTGCAACGTTTTTGCATAGGCTAGGTATTAACGACTTAATAACGCCTAATAACACTCTTTAGGAAAAGGGAATATCTCCAGCAGGGAAGATGTTAGCATGGAATGCTTCTGCTTCTGAATGTCTTCTCCTAGAGCGCAATCACTGCAAACCAGTGATTTGAAAGTGATTAGTGTGTTTGCAACTTGCATTGCGAGTCTTTCTAGTAAGACTCTAATGAGAGCCAGTGTTGGCTGTAGCATCTTTCCCGCGGTACTTATGTCGAATGCTCAGAAATTTTGATATGGCGCCTTCATAGCTATTTTGATGTTACCGTTCACAAAACGAGAACAAAAGTTCGACAAGTCTCCCTTTCCAGTGAAAGCGCTATAAAAGAACACATTCAGAAGAAGCAGCATTCCATGCTAACATCTTTGCTGTTAGAGATATTCACTTTTCCTAAAGCTCCTTATTAGTCTCTATTATGTCACTATTCTTTAACCTACACTTAAACGTAGTGTTAGTCTTGTTTTGCTTCTCTCAGTGAAAGCGCTTCCAGAGAATATTCTAACGAGAGCCACCATTTGATGCTAGCAACTTCCGAGGGGTCCTTGTGCTGAACACTTTCAAATCTTCAAGTGAAGCCTTACTAGCTTTGCTGATGTTACCGTTCACTAGCCCAGACAGAAAGTTCGATAAATCTTGGTTTGCAGTGATTGCGCTCTAAGAGAAGACATTCAGAAGCAGAAGCATTCCATGCTAACATCTTCCCTGCTGGAGATATTCTCTTTTTGTAAAGAGCTTTATCAGGCGTTATTAAGTCGCTAATAACTAGCCTAAGCGAAAAGGTTGCGGTTTTTGTGCTTTGCGGCTGGCAGTGAAAGTGCTTCATGAAAGGATCCTATCAAGCGCCAAAATTTGATGGTAGCAGCTTCCCTGCGGTACTTGTGCTGAACGATCTCAAATCTTGAAATGAGACTTTAATAGCCATTCTGATCTTAGAGTTCATAAGCCTAGAGTGAAAGTTCTACAAGTCGTCTTTTGCAGTAACAGCGCTATAAGAGAAAATATTAATAAGCGGTGTAGTTTCATGCCAGCATATGCACTGCCTGAAATACTTACAGAAGAAAGAGATGCAGAAGGAGATTCAGCAGCAGGAAAGGCAGCAGTATATAGAGAAGCAGGATATGCAGCAGAAGGAGATGCAGTAGGAGGAGATAGAGCAGATAATGCAGCAGGAGATGCAGCAGGAATGCAAGAGCAAGAGATGCACATCAGACTAAATAAGCAGGAGATGCAGCAGCAGAAGAATCAGCAGGATATGCAGCAGCAGTACGTGCAGCAGAGATGAAGTAGCAGGAGATGATGCAAAAAAGGAGATGCAGAGGGAGTTGCAGCATCAGGAGATTCAGCAGGAAATGCAGCAGCAGGAGAAGTATTAGCAGGAGATGCAGAAGGAGTTGCAGAATCAGGAGATGCAGCAAGGAATGCAGCAGCAGCAGAAGTAACAGGAGATGCAGCAGCATCATATGCTGTGGGAGATGTAGCAGCAGGAGATGAAGAAGCAGGAGATGCTACAGGCGATGCAGCCGGAGAGGCAGATATAGGAGATGCATCAGCAGGAGGTGCAGAGTAGTAGATGAATTGAAGAAGTTGCAGCAGAAGGAAATAGAGTAGGAGAAGCACCCGCAGTAAATGTAGCAAAAGAGAAAGAAGTATCAGATGCAGCAGCAGATGCAGAAGAAGTGTATTCAACAGCAGTTGCAGCAGCAGGAGTTGCAGCAGCAGGAGATCTATCAGGAGATTCAGCAGTAGATGAAGCAGCAGCAGATGCAACAGCAAATTCAGCAGATGCAGCAGTAGTAGATTCAGAAAGAGCTGCAGCAGGAAATGCAGATGAATATGCAGAAGCAGGAGATGCATCTGCAGGTGATGCAGAAAGAGATGCAGCAGGTGATGCTCAAGGAGATGCAGCAGGAGATTCAGAACGAGATGAAGCAGCAAGATATGCAGCAGAAGGAGATGACGCAGGAGATGCTTCAATAGAATGTGCACCATTAGATACAGCAGGAGGCGCAGCAGCAGACAAAGCAAAAGGATATGCAGAAACAGGAGATGTAGCAGCAGGACATGGATCAAGAGATGACGCAGGAGGAGATTCATTAGGAGATGCAGTAGCAGGATATGAATCAGCAGGAGATATAGCAGCAAGAGATGTAACAGGACATTCAGCAGGAGATGTGGCAGGAGGAGATGGAACAGGAGACGCAGTAGGAGGAGGTACAGCAGCACCAGGTGCAGCAGTAGATGCAGCAGAAAGAGATGAATAAGAGATACAGCCGCAATTGATGCAGCAGGAGATGCTGGAGATGCAGAAGAAGTAGATGCAGAAGCAGGAGATACAGCAGGACATGCATCAGCAGGAGATGCAGCAAAACATATATCAGCAGGAGACACAGCAGCAGGATATGAGGCAGGAGATGCACCAGCAGCAGAAGCAGCAGGAGTTGCAACAAAATATGCAGAAGAAGATGCAGAACCATACGCAGCACAACATGCAGAACCATATAGAGCAGGTAAAAGAAGATGCAGCCGCACCAAATGCAGGAAATGTTGCAGCAGGAGATTCAGCAGTACATGAAGCAGCAAGAAATAGAGCAGCAGATTAATGAGATGTAGCAGCAGGAAACGCAGCATAATATGCAGGAGGTAATGCAGCGGGTGATGCAACAGCAGGGAATGCAGCTGCAGCTGCAGAGGCAGCACATGCAGCAGCAATAGATGCAGATGCATTAAGAGATGCAGATTCAGTAGGAGATGTAGCAGCAGAAGATGCTGCAGCAGATGATGCAGCAGGAGATGCAGCAGAAGGAAATGCAGCAAGATATGCTGCAGCAGGAGATGCAGTAGGATATGAAGCAGGAGATGCAACAGTAGGAGATGCAGCAGGGGATGCATGTTCAGCAGTAGATTCAGCAGGAACTTCAGAAGGAGATGCAGCAGCAGGAGTTTTATCAGGAAATGCAGCAGTAGATGAAGCAGCAGCATATGCAACAGCAGATGCACCAGATGGAGCAGAAAGAGATGCAGCAGGGGATGGAGCAGCAGATGCAACGGGAAATGGTGCATCAGGAGATGCATCCGCAGATGCATGAGCAGAGGATGCATCAGGAGATGTAGCAGCAGGGGGTACAGAAGCAGTAGATGCAGCAGCAGATGCAGAATCATGATATGCAGGAGGACATCAAGTAACAGGTGCTGCTCCTGCTTCCTCATTTTTTTCTGTATCCCCTGCTGCATCTTCTCCTGCTGCCTCTTCTGGTGCATTTCCTGCTGATGCATCTCCTGCTGCATATCCTGCTTCTGTATCTTCTGATTCATTTCATGCTGATGCATCTTCTGCTGCATCTCTTGCTTCTGCATCTACTGTTGCTACTTTTCCTGCTGAATCTCCTGCTGAATCTTCTGCTGCATCCCCTGCTGCTGATTCTCCTGCTTCTGCATATCCTCCTACTTTATGGTCTGTTTCATCTACTGCTGCTTCATATCCTCCTACATCTTCTGTTGCTACACTTCCTTCTGCTGCATCAACTACTGCACCTCCTGCTGCATCTCCTTCTGCTGTATCTCCTGCTGAAAATCCTGCTGCGTCTCCTACGGCTGCATCTCCTGCAGCAGAATCTGCCGTCGCAGTGCTGTGGTTGCATCTCTTGCTGCTGCATCTCCTGTTGCTGCATCTCCTTCAGAATATCCTGATGATGCAGGAGATGCAGCAGCTGGAGCAGCAGGAGGTGCAGATGGAGATGCAGCTGGAGGTGCCCCAGTAGGAGATGGAGCAGGAGACGGAGCAGGAGATACAGCAGCAGGCCAAGCAGCAGTAGATGTAGCAGCAATATATGCAGCAAAAGGAGATGAAGCAGGAGATGCAGCAGCACGAGATGCACGAGGCCATCCATCAGCATGAGATGCAGCAGCATGGGATGCACCTGAATGCGAATCTACAGCAGATGCAGCAAAAGATGCAGGAGATTCAGCAGCACGTGATGCAGCAGCAGGAGATGCTGTGAAATATGCAACAGGAGATGCAGAAGCAGGAGATTCAGCAGCAGATGCAGCAGGAGATACAGCACCAGCAGATGCAGCAGCAGGAGATTCAGCAGCAGATGCAGCAGGAGATGCAGCACCAGCAGATGCAGCAGCAGGAGATGAAGTATCAGATGCAGGAGCAGGAAATGCAGCAGTAGAAAATGCAGCAGCAGGAGCTGCAGCAGCATCCTCAGGAAATAAAGCAGCAGGCGCTGCAGTTGGAAATGCAGCAGCAGGAGATGCAGCAGAGTTTGCAGCAGCAGGAGATACAGAAACAGGAGATCCAGCAAGAAAGCACAATAATACGATGATTACGCAGAAGCAACAGAAGGATATGAAACAGCAGGAGATAAAGAAGCAGGAGATGTAGCAGGAGATTCAGCAGGAGATGCAGCAGGAGGAGATGCAACAGGAGATGCAACATCAGGAAATGCAGCAGCACCAGATCACAGAATCACAGAATCACAGAATAACCAGGTTGGAAGAGACCCACTGGATCGTTGAGTCCACCAATCCCTAAATCATGCTCCCAAGCACCTTGTCTACCCTAACCTTAAACACCTCCAGGGACGGTGACTCAACCACCCCCCTGGGCAGACCGTTCCAATGACTAACCACCCTCTCCGTGAAGAACTTTTTCCTAATCTCAAGCCTAAATCTCCCCTGGCGGAGCTTGAGGCCATTCCCTCTCGTCCTGTCCCATCACTTGGGAGAAGAGGCCAGCACCCTCCTCTCCACAACCTCGCTTCAGGTAGTTGTAGAGAGTAATAAGGTCTCCCCTCAGCCTCCTCCAGGCTGAACAACCCTAACTCTCTCAGCCTCACCTCATAAGATTTGTTCTCCAGCCCCTTCACCAGCTTCGTTGCTCTTCTCTGGACTCGCTCCAGAGCCACAACATCCCTCAAATACAGCAAATGCAGCAGTATATGCAACATCCCTCAAATGCAGCAGTATATACAGCAGAAGGAGATGAATAAGAGATACAGCAGCAACTGATCAGCAGGAGATGCTGGAGCCAGAGATGAAGAAGAAGTAGATGCAGAAGCAGGAGATGCAGCAGGATATGCATCAGCAGGAGATGCAGCAAAACATACATCAGCAGGAGACACAGCAGCAGTATATGAGGAAGGAGATGCACCAGCAGCATAAGCAGCAGCAGATGCAGCACCATATGCAGCAAAACATACATCAGCAGGAGACACAGCAGCAGTATATGAGGAAGGAGATGCACCAGCAGCAGAAGCAGCAGCAGATGCAGCACCATATGCAGCAGAAGATGCAGAACCATATGCAGCAGAAGATACAGCAGCAGATGAAGAAGCAGATGCAGCTGGAGATGTAGCATCACCAGAAGCAGCAGCAAAGGATGCAGGATGAGATGCAGCAAGAATTGCATCAGCAGGAGATGCTGCTGGAAATTCAGTAGGATATGCAACAGCAAGAGATTTGGCAACAGCGGATGCAGCAGATATGCAGCAGCAGATGCAGCTGCATGAGGTGTATCAGCAGGAGATGTAGTAGGAGATGCATATTCAGCAGCAGATGCACCAGGAGATTCAAGAGAAGGACATGCAGCAGGAAATCAGCCGGAGATGCAGCAGCAGGAGATGCAGTAAAAGAAGATGCAGCCGCACCAGATGCAGCATCAGATTCAGCAGGAGTTTCAGCAGCAGGAGATGAACAGGCAGGAGATTCAGCATGAGATGCATGAGCAGGAAATGCATCAGCAGATTCTGCAGCAGGAAATTCTGTAGGAGATTCTGTAGCAGGAGATTCAGTAGGTAATGCAGCAGGAGATGCAGCAGGAGATGTAGAAGGAGATTCAGCAGCAGGGGATGTAGTAGGAGATGCAGCAGGAGATACATCAGCAGGAACTGTAGCACGAGATGCTGGAGGAGATTCTGCAGCATCAGATTCAGCAGGAGATGCAGCAGGAGATGAAATAGCAAATCAGCAGTTACAGCAGGAGGTGCAGCAGGAGATTCAGCAGGAGAGGTAGTAGTAGGAGATGCAGCCGCAGATGCCTTCAACAGGATATGCAGCTGAAATGCAGAAGCACTAGATGCATCTGGAGATGATCGAGCAGCAGATGCAGCATTTAATGGAGATGCTTCTGCAGATGCATCCGCAGATGCATCCGCAGAGGATGCAGCAGGAGATGAAGCAGCAGGCTATATAGCAGCAGGAAATGAAGGAGCAGATGCAGCAGCAGGAGATGCAGGAGGACATCAAGTAGAAGGAGATGCAGCAGCAGCAAATGTAGCAGGAGATGCAGCAGTACATGAAGTAGCAGGAAATGGAGCAGCAGATTAAGGAGATGCAGCAGTACAGGAAGCGTCAGGAAATGGAGCAGCAAATTGATGAGATGCAGCAGCAGGAAACGCAGCAGAATATGCAGCAGAAGGTAATGCACCGAGTGATGAAGCTGGTGGTGATGCAGCTGCAGCTGCAGAGGCACCATATGCAGCAGCAATAGATGCAGCAGCAGATGCATCAGGAGATGCAGATTCAGTAGGAGATGTAGCAGCAGAAGATGCTGCAGCAGATGATGCAGCAGGAGATGCAGCAGAAGGAAATGCAGCAAGATATGCTGCAGCAGGAGATGCAGTAGGATATGAAGCAGGAGATGCAGCAGCAGGAGATGCAGCAGGGGATGCATATTCAGCAGTACATTCAGCAGGAACTTCAGAAGGAGATGCAGCAGCAGGAGTTTTATCAGGAAATGCAGCAGTAGATGAAGCAGCAGCATATGCAACAGCAGATGCACCAGATGGAGCAGAAAGAGATGCAGCAGGGGATGGAGCAGCAGATGCAACGGGAAATGGTGCATCAGGAGATGCATCCGCAGATGCATGAGCAGAGGATGCATCAGGAGATGTAGCAGCAGGGGGTACAGAAGCAGTAGATGCAGCAGCAGATGCAGAATCATGATATGCAGGAGGACATCAAGTAACAGGTGCTGCTCCTGCTTCCTCATTTTTTTCTGTATCCCCTGCTGCATCTTCTCCTGCTGCCTCTTCTGGTGCATTTCCTGCTGATGCATCTCCTGCTGCATATCCTGCTTCTGTATCTTCTGATTCATTTCATGCTGATGCATCTTCTGCTGCATCTCTTGCTTCTGCATCTACTGTTGCTACTTTTCCTGCTGAATCTCCTGCTGAATCTTCTGCTGCATCCCCTGCTGCTGATTCTCCTGCTTCTGCATATCCTCCTACTTTATGGTCTGTTTCATCTACTGCTGCTTCATATCCTCCTACATCTTCTGTTGCTACACTTCCTTCTGCTGCATCAACTACTGCACCTCCTGCTGCATCTCCTTCTGCTGAAAATCAGGAGATACATCCGCAGATGCATGAGCAGAAGATACATCAGGAGATGTAGCAGCAGGAGATACAGGAGGAGGTGATGCTGCAGGAGATGCAGCAGGAGATGCAACACCAGATAATGCAGCACTAAGAGATGCAGCAGCACATACAGTATCAGCAGATGCAGCAGCAGGAGATGAAGCAGCAGACACAGCAGCAGGAGATGCAGCATCAGGAAATACAACAGGAATAGATGCAGAACGTAATGCAGCAGCAGGAGTTGAAGCAGAATATGAATCAGTAGGAAGTACAGCACCAAGTGATTCAGACGAAGATGCAGCAGGAGATGCAGCAGCAAGAAATGTAGAAGCAGATGTGGCAGCAGGTGCAGCACTCTAAGATGTAGCAACAGGAGATGCAGCAGAAGGAGATGTTGCAGCAGCACATGCAGAGGGTGATGAAGCAGTAGGAGATGCAGCAGCAGAAGATAGAGCAGCAGGAGATTCAGCAGCAGGAGATTCAGCAGAACAGAAAGGAGATTCAGCAGCAGACACGGCATCAGGAGATTCAGCAGCAGGAGATGCAGCAGGAGATGCAGAAGCAAACGCAGCAGTAGGAGTCGCAACAGGTGGACATGCATCAGGAGATTCATTTTCAGAAGAAGATGCAGCAGGAGATTCAGCATGATATGTAGAAGCATGAGATGCCGCAGGAGATTGATCAGGAGATTCAGCAGGAACTGATGCAGCAGCAGGAGAAGCAGCAGGAGATGCTGCAGCAGAAGGAGATGCAGAAGCAGATGTAGCAGGAAATGAAGATTCAGCAGAAGATGCAGTAGGAAGAGGTTCATCAACATATGCAGCAGCATGATATGATGCAGCAACAGGAGATACAGAAGGATATGGAGAAAGAGGAGATGATGCAGCAGACGCAAGAGCAGGAGATGCAGCAGGAGGAGATGCAGCAGCAGGAGATTCAGCTGCAGGCGATTCAGCAGCAGGAGAAGGAGCAGGAGATGCATATTCAGGAGATACGTCAGGAGATGTAGCAGGATATGTAACAGCATGAGATGCCACAGGAGATTCAGGAGGAGATTCAGCAGACAGAGATGCAAGAGCAGGAGATGAAGCAGCAGGAGATGCAGCAGGAGATGCAGATTTAGCAGGAGATGCATCACCAGGAGATGCAGAAGCATATGCAGCACGAGGAGATGCAGCAGCAGGACATGCAGCAGGACTCGATGCAGAAGGTAATTGAGCAGCAGGAGATTCAGAAGAAGGAGATGCAGAAAGAGATTCAGCAGCAGGCTATGCAGCAGCAGGAAAGGCAGCAGTATATACAGAAGCAGAATATGCATCAGGAGGACGTGCGGTAGGAGGAGATGCAGTAGGAGGAGATAGAGCAGGTACTGCAGGAGCAGGAGATGCAGCAGGAGATGCAAGAGCAAGAGATGCAGCAGCAGTAGGTCAGCAGGAGATTTGGCAGGAGATGAAGCAGCAGCAGATGCAGCAGTAAATGCAGCAGTAGATGCAGGATCAGCAGATACTGCAGCAGAAAATACTGCAGCAGATGCAGCAGAAGATGACATATGAGGTGATGAAGACACAGATGCATCAGCTGAAGATGAAGCATGAGATGCCGCAGCACGAGGGGCATCAGCAGGTGCATGAGGAAATGAGGCAGCAAATGTAGAAAGGTATAATGGAGGAGATGCAACAGGAAATGTATCAGCAGGAAATGCAGCAGGAGATGCATCAAGAAATGATATGCAGAAGGAGATGTAGTAGGAGTTGTAGAATCAGGAGGTGCAGCAGGAAATGCAGCAGCAGGGGATGTAATAGCAGGAGATGCAGAATCAGGAGATGCAGCAGGGAATGCAGCAGCAGCAGAAATAACAGGAGATGCAGCAGAATCATATGCTGTGGGAGATGTAGCAGCAGGAGATGAAGAAGCAGGAGATGCTACAGGCGATTCAGCCGGAGAGGCAGAAGGAGGAGATGCAGCAACAGGAAGTGCAGAGTAGGAGAGGAAGAGAAGAAGATGCAGCAGAAGGAAATATAGCAGGAGATTCATCGGCAGTACATGCAGTAGGAGAGAAAGCAGCATCAGATGCAGCATCAGATGCAGCATCAGGAGATTCAGCAGGAGATGCATCAGCAGTAAATGCATAAGCAGATTCTGCAGCAGGAAATTCCATCGGAGATTCTGCAGCAGGAGATTCAGTATAAAAGGCAGCAGGAGATTCAGTAGAAAATGCAGCAGGAGATATAGAAGGAGATTCAGCAGCAGGGGATGTAGTAGGAGATCCAGCAAGAGATACATTAGCACGAATTGTAGCAGGAGATGCTGGAGGAGATTCTGCAGAAGAAGATTCAGCAGGAAATGCAGCAGGAGATGAAAAAGCAACATAGGCATCAGCAGTTACAGCAGGAAGTGCAGCAGGAGATCCAGCAGGAGACGTAGCAGCAGGAGATGCAGAAGCAGGAGATCTATGAGGAGATGCAGCAGTAGATGAAGCAGCAGAAGATGCAGCAGCAAATTCAGCAGATGCACAGTTGTAGATTCATAAAGAACTGCAGCAGGAAATGCAGATGAATATGCAGAAGCAGGAGATGCATCTGCAGGTGATGCAGAAGGAGATGCAGCAGGTGACGCTCAAGGAGATGCAGCAGGAGATGCAGAACGAGATGAAGCAGCAAGATATGCAGCAGAAGGAGATGGCGCAGGAGATACTTCAATAGAAGGTGCAACATGATATAGAGTAGGAGATACAGCAGCAGACGAAGCAAAAGGAGATGCAGAAACAGGAGATGCAACAGCAAGACATGGATCAAGAGATGAAGCAGGAGGAGATTCATTACAAGATGCAGTAGCAGGATATGAAACAGCAGGATATATAGCAGCAGGAGGTGCAGCAGGAGGAGATTCAGCAGGAGATGTAGTAGGAGAACATTCAGCAGGAGATGCAGCAGGAGGAGATGCAACTGGACATGCAACAGCAGGAGGTACAGCAGCACCAGATGCAGCAGTAGATGCAGCAGAAGTAGTTGAGTAAGAGATACAGCAGCAATTAATGCAAGCATAAGATGCTGGAGCCAGAGATGCAGAAGAAGTAGATGCAGAATCAGGAGATGCAGCAGGACATGCATGAGCAGGAAACACAGCAGCAGGATATGATGCAGAAGATGCACCACCAGCAGAAGCAGCAGCAGATGCAGAACCATATGCAGCAGAACATGCAAAAGATATAGCAGCAGGAGATACAGCAGCAGATGAAGCAGCAGATGCAGCTGGAGATGTAATATCACCAGAAGCAGCAGCAGATGCAGCAGCAAAGGATGCAGGATGAGATGCAGCAGGAATTGCATCAGCAGGAGATGCTGCTGGAATTTCAGTAGGATATGCAACAGCAAGAGATTTGGCAGCAGCAGATGCAGCAGGATATGCAGCAGCAGCTGCAGCTGCATGAGGTGTATCAGCAGAAGATGTAGAAGGAGATGCCTATTCAGCAGGTGATGCACCAGGATATGCAGCAGGAGATTCAACAGAGGGACATGCAGCAGGAAATCAGCCGGAGATGCAGCAGCAGGAGATGCAGGAAAAGAAGATGCAGCCGCACCAGATGCAGCATCAGATTCAGCAGGAGTTGCAGCAGCAGCAGGAGATGAAGAGGCAGGAGATTCAGCAGCAGGAGATGCAGCAGCAGGAGATTCAGCAGGAGATGCATCAGCAGGAAATGCATCAGCAGATTCTGCAGCACGAAATTCAATAGGAGATTCTGCAGCAGGAGATTCAGTAGAAAAGGCAGCAGGAGACTCAGTAGAAAATGCAGCAGGAGATGCAGCAGGAGATATAGAAGGAGATTCAGCAGCAGGGAATGTAGTAGGAGATTCAGCAGGAGACGAAATAGCAACATAGGCATCAGCAGTTACAGCAGGAAGTAAAGCAGGAGATTCAGCAGGAGATGCAGCAGAAGGAGATGCAGCCGCAGATGCCTTCAACAGGATATGCAGCTGAAATGCAGAAGCACTAGATGCATCTGTAGAAGATTGAGCAGCAGATGCAGCATTTAATGGAGATGCTTCTGCAGATACATCAGCAGATGCATCCGCAGAGGATGCAGCAGGAGATGAAGCAGCAGGCTATACAGCAGCAGGAGATTAAGCAGCAGATGCAGCAGCAGGAGATGCAGGACATCAAGTAGAAGGAGATGCAGCAGCAGCAAATGTAGCAGGAGATGCCGCCGTACATGAAGCAGTAGGAAATGGAGCAGCAGATTAAGGAGATGCAGCAGTACATGAAGCAGCAAGAAATAGAGCAGGAGATTAAAGAGATGCAGCAGCAGGAAATGCAGCAGAATATGCAGCAGTAGGTAATGCAGCAGGTGATGCAGCAGAAGGAAATACAGCAAGATATGCTGCAGGAAGAGATGCAGTAGGAGATATATCAGGAGATTCAGCATCAGGACATGCAGCAGGGGATGCATATTCAACAGTAGATTCAGCAGGAACTCCAGAAGGAGATGCAGCAGCAGGAAATTTAGCAGGCGATGCAGCAGTAGATGAAGCAGCAGCATATGCAACAGCAGATGCACCAGATGGAGGAGAAAGAGATGCAGCAGGGGATGGAGTAGCAGATGCAACGGGAAATGGTGCATCAGGAGTTGCTTCCACAGATGCATGAGCAGAGGATGCATCAGGAGATGAAGCAGCAGGAGGTACAGAAGCAGGAGATGAAGCAGCAGAGGCAGCAGCAGGAGATGCAGGAGGACATCAAGTAACAGGGGCTGCTCCTGCTTCCTCATTTTTTCCTATATCTCCCACTGCATTTTCTGCTGATGCCTCTGCTGGTGCATTTCCTGCTGCTGCATCTCCTGCTGCATATCCTGCTGCTGTATCTTCTGATTCATATCATGCTGATGCATCTTCTGATGCATCTCCTGCTTCTGCATCTACTGTTGTTACATTTCCTGCTGAATCTGCTGCTGAATCTGCTGCTGCATCCCCTGCTCCTCATTCGCCTGCTTCTGCATATGCTGCTGCTTTATGGTCTGTTTCATCTACTGATGCTGCATATCCTGCTACATCTTCTGTTGCTACACTTCCTTCTGCTGCATCTGCTACTGCATCTCCTGCTGCATCTCCTTCTGCTGTATCTCCTGCTGAAAATCCTGCTGCATCTCCTACGGCTGCATCTCCTGCAGCTGAATCTGCCGCCGCAGTGCTGTGGTTGCATCTCCTGCTGCTGCATCTCCTGTTGCTGCATCTCCTTCAGAATATCCTGATGATGCAGGAGATGCAGCAGTTGGAGCAGCAGGAGATGCCCAGTAGGAGATGGAGCTGGAGACACAGCAGCAGGCCAAGCAGCAGTAGATGCAGCAGCAATATATGCAGCAAAAGTAGATGAAGAAGGAGATGCAGCAGCAGGAGATGCAGAAGCAGATGCCGCATCAAGAGATGCACGAGGACATCCATCAGCAGGAGATTCAGCAGCAGGGGATGCACCTGAAGGCGAATCTACAGCAGATGCAGCAAAAGATGCAGGAGATTCAGCAGCAGGTGATGCAGCAGCAGGAGATGCTGCGAGATATGCAGAAGCAGGAGATGCATAAGCAGGAGATGCAGTATGAGATTCAGAAGCAGGAGATTCAGCAGCAGATGCAGCAGGAGATGTAGCACCAGCAGATGCAGCAGCAGGAGATGCAGCAGAGATTGGAGCAGCAGGAGATACAGAAGCAGGAGATCCAGCAAGAAAGCACCATCATACGATGAATACGCAGATGTAACAAAAGGATATGGAGCAGGAGATGAAGCTGCAAGAGATGCAGCAGGAGATGCAGCTGCAAGAGATGCAGTAGCAGGAGATGTAGCAGCAGGATATGCAGCAAGAGACTGAGCACGAGGAGATGTACCCTGAGATGCAGCTGCAGGAAATACAGCGGGAGATGTAGAAGCAGATGAAGCAGCAGGAGATGCAGCAGCAAGATAGGCATCAGAAGGAGATAAAGCAGGAGATGCAAAAGCAGGAGATTAAGCTACAGGAGATGCATTAGGAGATGCAGTAGCAGCAGATAGAGCATCAGGAGATGCAGCCGCAGTAGATGCAGGAGCAGATTCAGAAGGAGATTCCGTAAGATATGCAGCAGCAAGAGATTGATAAGCAAAAGTTATAGCAGCAGGAGATGCAGCAGCAGGAAATTCAGGAGGAGATGCAGCAGCAGAAGCAGCAGGTAATGCAGCAGCAGTAGATGAAGTAGGGTTAGAAGCAGCTGTAGATGCAGCAGGGTATGCAAGAGCAGGAGATTCAGCATCAGGAGATGAAGCAGTGGAGATGCATCATCAGTTGAATCTGGTGATGCATCAGAGGAAGTTGCAGAAGGAGATGCAGCAGCAGGAGGTTCAGCAGAGGATGCAGCAGCAATCGATGCAGGTGGAGATCCAGGAGGAGGACATAGAGAAGCAGGAGATGCAGCAGCAGGGGATGCACCTGGAGGTGAATCTACAGCAGAAACAGGAGATTCAGCAGCAGATGCAGCAGGAGATGCAGCACCAGCAGATGCAACAGCAGGAGATGAAGTATCAGATGCAGGAGCAGGAAATGCCGCAGTAGGAAATTCAGCAAGAGGAGATGCAGCAGGAGTTGCAGCAGAAGGAGATGCAGCAGTAGGACATGCATCAGGAAATGCAGCCGCAGCCGCAGCCGCAGGAGATACAGCAGCAGCAGCTGCAGCTGGAAATGCAGCAGCAGGAGATGCAGAAGAGTTTGGAGCAGCAGGAGATACAGAAGCAGGAGATCCAGCAAGAAAACACCATCATAAGATCAATACGCAGATGCAACAGAAGGATATGGAGCAGGAGATGCAGCCGCAAGAGATGTAGCAGGAGATGCAGCTGCAAGAGATGCAGCAGGAGATGCAGAAGGAGATGCAGTAACAGGAGATGTAGCAGCAGGATATGCAGCAAGAGACTGAGCAAGAGAAGATGTACCCTGAGATGTAGCAGCAGGAAATGCAGCAGGAGATGTAGAAGCAAATGAAGCAGCAGGAGATGCAGCAGCAAGATAGTCATCAGAAGGAGATAAAGCAGGAGATTCAAAAGCAGGAGATTAAGCTACAGGAGATGCATTAGGAGATGCAGTAGCAGGAGATATAGCATCAGGAGATGCAGCCGCAGTAGATGCAGGAGCAGATTCAGAAGCAGATTCCATAAGAGATGGAGCAGCAGGAGATTGATAAGCAAAAGATATAGCAGCAGGAGATGCAGCAGCAGGAAATTCAGGAGGAGATGCAGCAGCAGAAGCAGCAGGTAATGCAGCAGCAGTAGATGAAGTAGGGTTAGAAGCAGCTGTAGATGCAGCAGGGTATGCAAGAGCAGGAGATTCAGCAGCAGGAGATGAAGCAGGGGAGATGCATCATGAGATGAACCTGCTGATGCATCAGAGGAAGTTGCAGAAGGAGATGCAGCAGCATGAGGTTCAGCAGAGGATGCAGCAGCAATCGATGCAGGTGGAGATCCAGGAGGAGGACATAGAGAAGCAGGAGTTGCAGTAACACATGCAGCAGCAGATGCAGGAGATGAAGCAGTAGGAGAAGCAGCAGGAGGAGATTGAGCAGGAGATGCATCAGGAGGTACAGCAGCAGGAGATGCAGCATTAGGAGATGTACCAGAGGATGCAGCAGCAGGAGCTGCATCAGGGGATTCAGTAGAAGGTGATGCAGCAGCAGATGCAGCAGAAGTAAATTCAGCAGCAGAAGATGCAGCAGCAGGAGATTCAGCAACAGGAGATGCAGCAGTCAGAGATGCAGCAGGTTATGCATCAGCAGAAGATACATCAGCAGGAGTTCAGCAGAAGGAGATGCAGCAGGTGGAGATGCACCATCAGGAGATGCATCAGTAAATGCAGCGGCAGGAGATGCAGCAAGAGGAGATGCAGCAGATTATGCAGCAGCAGGAGATGCGGCAAGTGATGTGGTAGGATTAGATTCAGCAGGAGATGCAGCAAGAGATTCAACAGCAGGAGATGCAGCAGCAACAGATGCAGCAGGAAATACAGTCACAAGAGATGAGCAGCGGATTCAGCAGGAGATTCTGCAGCAAGAGATGAAGCATCAGGATCTGCAGAGAAGAAGATGCACCAGTAGGAGATGCAACAGCAGAAGGTACAGCAGCAGCAGCAGATGCACAAGAAAATGGAGCAGGTGTTGCGGCAGGATAAGGCGCAGTATCAGCAGATGCAGTAGGAGATGCAGCATCTGGAGTTGAAGCAGAAGAAGATGCTACAGAAGATGCAGCAGGAGATGCATCAGGAGAAGCAGGAGCAGGAAATGCAGCAGCAGGAGATGCAGCAGCAGAGATGCAGGAGTAGGAGAGGCAGAAGCAGGAGATGTGGCAGCAAGACATGCAAAAGGATATCCAGAAGCAGAAGATCGGCAGCAGGAGAGGCACCATGTGATTCAGCAGGAGATGCATCAGAAGATAGAGAAGTAGGAGATGCACCAGCAGATGCAGCCGCTGGAGATGCAGGAAATGCATCAGCTGATGCAGGAGGAGCTTTAGCAGGAGGAGATTTAGCAGGAGGAGAGGCAGCAGGAGATGCAGTAGGAGATGCAGCAGCAGGAGATGCATCGACTGCTGCATCTGCTAGCAGAATCTACTGCTGCATCTACTCTGCTGTCTCTTCTACTGCATCTCCTCCTTTTTCATTTTTTGTTGCATCTCCTGCTGCTGTATATCATGGTGCATATCCTCTTGCTACATCTCCGGCTGCATCTCCTGCTGCATCTCCTGCTGCATCTTCTACTAGTGCATGTCCTGCTGCATTTCCTGCTGATGCATATTCTGCTGCTGTATTTCCTGTGCATCCTATTCTCCTTTCATATTTAGAAAGAGATATGTCAGGAAATGTAGCAGGATATGCAGTAGCTTGAGATGCCGCAGGAGATTCATGAGGAGATTCAGCAGCAGGAGATGCAAGAGCAGGAGATGCATCAGCAGGATATGCAGAAGCAGATGCAGCAGGAGGAGATACAGCAGCAGAACATGCAGCGGTAGTCGATGCAGAAGGTAATAGAGCAGTAGGAGATTCAGAAGAAGGAGATGTAGAAAAAGATTCAGTAGCAGGAGATGCAGCAGCAGGAAAGGCAGCAGTATATAGAGAAGCAGGATATGTTGCAGGAGGAGATGAAGTATTTGGAGATAAAGCAGGTACTGTAGGAGCAGTAGATGCAGCAGGACATGCAAGAGATGCAGCATCAGACCCATTAGCAGGAGATGCAGCAGCAGAAGATGTAGCAGGAAATGCAGCAGCAGAAGGTACAGTAGGAGATGCAGTAGCAGGAGATGAAACATTATCATGAGATGCAATAAGAGGTTCAGCAGCAGGATATGTAGCAGGAGACTTAGCAGGAGATGAAGCAGCAGCAGAGCAGTAGCAGATGCACCAGGAGATGCAGCAGTAGATGCAGGATCAGCAGATACTGCAGTAGGAAATACTGCAGCAGATGCAGCAGGAGATGACGTATCAGGTGATGAAGCCACAGATACATCAGCTGAGGACGAAGAAGGAGTTTCAGCAGAAGGAGATGCAAGAGCAGGAGATGAAGCAGCAGCAGATGTAGCAGCAAATTCAGCAGATGCAGCAGTAGTAGATTCAGAAAGAGCTGCAGCAGGAAATGCAGATGAATATGCAAAAGCAGGAGATGAATCTGCAGGTGATGCTGAAGGAGATGCAGCAGGTGATGCTCAAGGAGATGCAGCAGGAGATGCTCAAGGAGATGCAGCAGGAGATGCAGAACGAGATGAAGTAGCAAGATATGTAGCAGAAGGAGATGACGCAGGAGATGCTTCAATAGAAGGTGCACCATGAGATACAGCAGGAGATGCAGCAGCAGACGAAGCAAATAGAGATGCAGAAACAGGAGATGGATCAAGAGATGAAGCAGCAGGAGATTCATTAGGAGATGCAGTAGCAGGATATGGAACAGCAGGAGATATAGCAGCAGGAGATGTAGAAGGACATTCAGCAGGAGATGCAGCAGGAGGAGATGGAACAGGAGATGCAGTAGCAGGAGGAACAGCAGCACCAGGTGCAGCAGTAGATGCAGCAGAATGAGATTAATAAGAGATACAGCTGCAATTGATGCAGCAGGAGATGCTGGAGCCGGAGATGCAGAAGAAGTAGATGCAGAATCAGGAGATAAAGCAGGACATACATCAGCAGGAGACACAGCAGCAGGATATGAGGCAGGGGATGCACCAGCAGCAGAAGCAGCACCAGATGCAGCACCATGTGCAGCAGAAGATGCAGAACCATATGCAGCAGAACATGCAGAACCATATGCAGCAGGAGATGCACCAGCAGCAGAAGCAGCACCAGATGCAGCTGGAGATGTAGCATCACCAGAAGCAGCAGCAGATGCAGCAGCAAAGGATGCAGGATGAGATGCAGCAAGAATTGCATCAGCAGAAGATGCTGCTGGAAATTCAGTAGGATATGCAACAGCAGGAGAGTTGGCAACAACAGATGCAACATGATATGCAGCAGCAGATGCAGCTGCATGAGGTGTATCAGCAGGAGATATATCAGGAGATGCATATTCAGCAGGTGATGAACCAGGATATGCTGCAGGATATTCAACAGAAGGACATGCAGCAGAATATCAGCCGGAGATGCAGCAGCAGGAGATGCAGGAAAAGAAGATGCAGCCGCACCAGATGCAGCAGCAGATTCATAAGGAGTTGCAGCAGCAGCAGAATATGAAAAGACAGGAGATTCAGCGGCAGGAGATGCAGCATCAGGAGATTCAGCAGGAGATGCATCAGGAGGAAATGCATCAGCAGATTCTGCAGCAGGAAATTCCATAGGAGATTCTGCAGCAGGAGATTCAGTAGAAAAGGCAGCAGGAGATGCAGCAGGAGATGTATAAGGAGATTCAGCAGCAGGGGAATTAGATGGAGATGCATCAGGAGATACATCAGCAGGAATTGTAGCAGGAGATGCTGGAGGAGATTCTGCAGAAGAACATTCAGCAGGAGATGCAGCAGGAGATGAAATAGCAACATAGGCATCAGCAGTTACAGCAGGAAGTGCAGCAGGAGATTCAGCAGGAGATGTAGCAGTAGGAGATGCAGACGCAGATGCCTTCAACAGGATATGCAGCTGAAATGCAGAAGCACTAGATGCATCCGTAGAAGATTGAGCAGCAGATGCATCAGGAAAAGGAGATGCTTCTGGAGATGCATCCGCAGAGGATGCAGCAGGAGATGAAGCAGCAGGCTATACAGCATCAGGAGATGCTGGAGGTCATCAAGTGGCAGGAGATGTAGCAGCAGGAATTGTAGCAGGAGATGCAGCAGTACAGGAATCAGCAGCAGATTCAGCAGCAGATTAACGAGATGCAGTAGCCGGAAATGCAGCAGAAGATGCAGCAAGAGGAGATACAGTAGCAGGAGATGCAGATGCAGCTGCAGAGGCAGCAGATGCAGCAACAATAGATGCAGCAGCAGATGTATCAGGCGATGCAGATTCAGTAGGGCAAGTAGCAGCAGAAGATGCTGCGGCAGATGACGCAGCAGGAGATTCTGCAGAAGGAGATGCAGCATGAGATGCAGCAGAAGGAAATGCAGCAAGATATGCTGCAAGAGGAGATGCAACAGGTAATGCAGCAGCAGGGGATGCATGTTCAGCAGTAGATTCAGAAGGAGATGCAGCAGCAGGAGATATAGCAGAAGGCGATTCTTCAGCAGGAGATACAGCAGTAGGAGATGAAGCCACAAAAGATGCAGGAGAAGATGCAGAAAGAAATGCAGCAGAATATACCTCAAGAGATGCAGATGAAGGAGATGCAAAAGTAGATGCTGCAGAAGGAGTTGTAGCAGGAGATGCAGCAGCAGGAGATGCAGCAGCAGGAGATGCAGGCAGCAGACAAAAGAGGACATGTAGATTCAGCAGCAGATGACGTAGCAGGAGTTGCAGCAGCAGATGCAGTAGCAGGAGATACAGCAATAGGTTAAGCAGCACTAGATGCCGCAGCATATGCTGAAGATGTAGTAGTAGGAGATTAAGCAAGAGATGCAGCAGGAAAAAATGCAGCAGGATAGGCAGAAAAAGATAAAGCAGAAAGAGATGCACAGGAAATACAGCAGCAGGATATGCATCAGCAGGAAATGCAGCAGGACATGCACTAGCAGAAGATGCAGCCCGAGGATATAGCAAGAGGATATGCACCATGATATACAGCAGCAGGAGATGTAACAAAAGAGGAAACAGGAGGAGATGCAGTAGGAGAGGCAGCAGAGGAGATGCAGCAGAATCTACTGCTGCATCTCCTGCTGCTGCATCTCCTGCTGCTGCCTCTCCTGCTGCATCTCCTGCTGCTGCCTCTCCTCCTGCTAAATCTCCTCCTGCTAAAGCTCCTCCTGCATTCGCTGATGCATTTCCTGCATCTTCTGCTGCTGCATCTGCTGGTGTATCTCCTGCTTCTCTATCTTCTGCTGCATCTCCTGCTGAATCACATGGTGCCTCTCCTGCTGCCACATCTCCTGCTTCTGCATATCCTTTTGATGTCTTGCTGCCACATCTCCTGCTTCTGCCTCTCCTACTCCTGCATCTCTGCTGCTGCATCTCCTGCTGCTGCATTTACTGCTCCTGCTTCTCCTGATGCATCTGCGGAAGCATCTTCTGCAGCATCTTCTATTGCTTCAACTCCAGACGCTGCATCTCCTGCTGCATCTGCTGGTACTGCATCTTATCCTGCCTCAACTCCTGCTCCATTTTCTTGTGCATCTGCTGCTGCTGCTGTATCTTATGCTGCTGCATCTCCTGCTGATGCGTCTGCTGTTGCATCTCCTGCTGCATCTCCTGCTTCTGCATCATCTTCTCTTCAGATCCTGATGCTTTATCTCCTGCTGCAGAATCTCTGGCTGCATCTTCTGCCTCTGCATCTCTTGCTACTGGGTCTGCTGCATCATCTCCTCCTGCCTCTTCTCCTACAGCATCTCCTTCTTTGTCTCGTGCTACATCTCATGAAGCTGTACCTGCTGAAGCATCTCTTCCTGTTGCATCTCCTAATGAATATGCATCTGCTGCTGCTTCATCTCCTGCTGCTGCAACTCCTACTAAATCTGCTGTCGAATATGTTCCTGCATCTGCTGCGGCTGCATCTCCTGCTGCTGCATCATCTACTGATGCATTTCCTGCATAATCTCCTGCTGCTGCATCTCTTGATCAATCTCCTCCTGCTGCATCTGCAGTATTTTCTGCTGCATCTGCTGCTGCTTCATATACTGCTTCATCTCCTACTACTGCATCTCCTGCTGCATCTCCTGCTGCATCTCCTGCTGCTGAAGCTCCACCTCCATCATCTCCTGCTGCATCTCCTGCTGCTGAATCTCCTGCTGAATCTAATCCTACCACATCTCCTGCTGCATCTCCTGCTGCTGCATAATCTGCTGCATCTCCTCTTCCTGCATTTCCTGTCGCTGCATTTACTGATGCATCTCCTGATGCTGCATCTCCACTTGCTGCATCTCCTGCTGCTGAACTCCTGCTGATGCATCTTCTGCTGATGCATCTCTGACTGCTGCATCTCCTGTTGCTGAATCTCCTGCTGCTGCATCTGCTGGTGCTGCATATGCATGTGCTGCAGGATCTTCTTCTTCTGCCTCTAATGCCACATCTCCCGCTGATGCATCTCCTGCTTCTGTCTATCTTGCTCAATCTACTGCTGCTGCATCTCCAGCTGCATTACATGCATCTCTTGCATCTTTTGGTGTATCTGCTGTAGATTAATCTACTGCTGCATCTCCTGTTGCTTCATCTTCTGATTTTTTGATGTCCTCCTGCATCATTAGATGCTCCATCTGCTGCTGCTGCATACACTGCTGCATCTTCTGCTGCTGAATTTACTTCTGCTGCATCTGCTGCTGCACCACCTTCTACTGAATCCCCTGATGCATCTCCTGCTGCTGCATCCACTGGTACATCTCCTAATGCTGCATCTCCTGCTGCTGCACCTCCTGATGCATCTCCTGCTCAATCTCCTCCTGCTGCTTCTCCTACTGCTTCATCTCCTGCATCTGCTGCTGCATGTGCTACTGCATCTCCTGCTTCTCTATGTCCTCTTCCTGGATCTACACCTGCATCGATTGCTGCTGCATCCTCTGCGGTACCTCCTGCTGCTGCATCTCCTTCTGTAACTTAATCTGATGCATCACCAGATTCATCTGATGATTCCCCTGCTTCATCTCCTGCTGCTGAATCTCCTGCTCTTGCATACCCTGCTGCATCTACAGCTGCTTCTAAGCCTACTTCATCTGCTGCATTACCTGCTGCTTCTGCTGCTGCATCTCCTCCTGAATTTCCTGCTGCTGCATCTCCTGCTGCTATAACTTTTGCTTATGAATCTCCTGCTGCTGCATCTCTTACGGAATCTGCTTCTGAATCTGCTCCTGCATTTACTGCGGCTGCATCTCCTGATGCTGTATCTCCTGCTACTGCATCTCCTAATGCATCTCCTGTAGCTTAATCTCCTGCTTTTGCATCTCCTGCAGCTTAATCTCCTGCTTTTGCATCTCCTGCTTTATCTCCTTCTGATGCCTATCTTGCTGCTGCATCTCCTGCTGCTTCGTCTGCTTCTACATCTCCCGCTGCATTTCCTGCTGCTGCATCTCAGGGTACATCTCCTCGTGCTCAGTCTCTTGCTGCATATCCTGCTGCTACATCTCCTGCTACTGCATCTCCTTCTGAATCTCTTGCTGCATCTCTTGCAGCTGCATCTCCTGCTACATCTCTTGCAGCTGCACCTCCTGCTACATCTCTTGTGGCTTCATCTCCTGCTCCATATCCTTCTGTTGCATCTGCGTATTCATTGTATGATGGTGCTTTCTTGCTGGATCTCCTGCTTCTGTATCTCCTGCTGCTGCAAACTCTGCTGTATTTCCTGCTGGTGCATTTCCAGCTGCAGCTGCTGCTGCTGTATCTCCTGCAGCTGCGGCTGCGGATGCATTTCCTGATGCATTTTCTACTGCTGCATCTCCTTCTGCTGCAACTCCTGCTACATCTCCTCTTGCTGAATTTCCTACTGCGGCATTTCCTGCTCCTGCATCTGATACTTCATCTCCTGCTGCTGCATCTGCTGGTGCTGCATCTCCTGCTGTATCTGCTGCTGAATCTCCTGCTTCTGCATCTCATACCACATCTCCTGCTGCTGCATCACCTGCTGCTGCATCTCCTGCATCTCTTGCTGCATCTGCTGTAGATTCGCCTACAGGTGCATCTCCTGCTGCTGCATCTCCTGCTGATGGATGTCCTCGTGCATCTCCTGCTGCTGCATCTGCTTCTGCATCTCCTGCTTCTGCATCTCCTTCTTCATCTCCTTTTGCTGCATATATTGCTGCTGCATCTACTGCTGCTTGGCCTGCTGCTGTATCTCCTGCTCCATCTCCTGCTGGGGAATCTCCTGCTGTATCACGTTCTGCACCCTCTGCTGCTCCAGCTGCTGCATCTCCTGCATCATCAGGATATTCTGAAGGAGATGCAGCAACAGGAGATGCAGCAGCAGGAGATGTAACCACAGCACTGCGGCGGCAGTTTCAGCTGCAGGAGATGCAGCCGTAGGAGATGCAGTAGGATTTTCAGCAGGAGATACAGCAGAAGGAGAGTCAGCAGGAGATGCAGTAGCAGATGCAGCAGAAGGAAGTGTAGAAACAGAAGATGTAGCAGGATATGCAGCAGCAGTAGATGAAACAGACCATAAAGCAGCAGGATATGCAGAAGCATGAGAATCAGCAGCAGGGGATGAGCAACAGATTCACCAGCAGATTCAGCAGGAAACAGTAGATGCAGAAGCAGGAGATGCATCAGAAGATGCATCAGCATGAGATGAATCAGAAGATACAGCAGCAGGATATGCAGCAGGAGATGTAACAGCAGGAAATGCACCAGCAGAGGCAGCATCAGAACATGCAGCGGGAGATAAAAAAAATAAGAGGAAGCAGGAGCAGCACCTGTTACTTGATGTCCTCCTGCATCTCCTGATGCTGCATCTGCTGCGTCATCTCCTGCTTCTGTACCTTCTACTACTACATATCCTGATGAATCTTCTGCTCATGCATCTGTGGAAGCCTCTGCTGATGCACCATTTCCCGTTGCATCTGCTGCTCCTTCTGGAGTTCCTGCTGAATCTACTGCTGAATATGCATCCCCTGCTGCATCTCCTGCTGCTGCATCTCCTGCTTCATATCCTACTGCATCTCGTCCTGCAGCATATCTTGCTTCATTTCCTTCTTCTGCATCTCCTGCTGCATCTCCTGCTGCATCATCTTCTGCTGCTACATCTCCTACTGAATGTCCATCTCCTGATGCATCTGCTGCTGCATCTATTGCTGCTGCATATGCTGCCTTTGCAGCTGCAGCTGCATCACCTGCTGCATTACCTCCTGCTGCATATTATGCTGCATTTCCTACTGCTGAATCTCCTTAATCTGCTGCTCCATTTCATGATGCTTCATGTACTGCTGCATCTCCTTAATCTGCTGCTCCATTTCTTGCTGCTTCATGTACTGCTGCATCTCCTGCTACATTTGCTGCTGCTTCATCTCCTTCTACTTGATGTACTCCTGCATCTCCTGCTGCTGCATCTGCTGCTTCATCTCCTGCTGCTGAATATCATGCGGCTTCATCTCCTGCTGCATTCTCTGCGGGTGCATCTGCGGATGCATCTGCAGAGGCATCTCCATTTCCTGCTGCATCTGCTGCTCAATCTCCTACGGATGCATTCCTGCTGCAGCTCTTTCTGAATCTGCTTCATCTGCTGAATTTGATGCTGCATCTGCTGCTGCTTCATCTAGTGCTGCATCTCCTGATAGATCTCCTGTTGCTGGATCACCTGCTGCTGCATCACCTGCTGCTGCATCACCTGCTGCTGCATCTCCTCCAGGTGCATCTGCTGCTGCATCTGCTGCTTCTTTCTCTTTTGCTACATTTACTGCGGCTGCTTCTCCTGCTCTGTTTCCTTCTGCTGCATCTTCTTCTCTTCATCTACTACTCTGCAATTCTTGCTGCTGCATCTCCTCCTTCTGCATCTCCGGCTGAACTGCCTGTAGCATCTCCTGCTTCTTCATCTCCTGCTGCTACATCTCCTGCAGCATATGATGCTGTTGCACCTCCTGTTACTTCTGCTGCTGCATTCCCTGCTGCATCTCCTGATGCTGCAACTCCTTCTCCATCTCCTTCTACATCTCATTTCTTGCTTCATCTCGTGCAACTGCATCTCCTACTGCACCTACAGCTGCTGCATTTCCTCCTGCATCTTCTGCTGCTGCATCTCCTTCTGATGGGTCTGATGCTGCATCTCTTGCTCTTGCATCTCCTTCTCCATCTCGTGCTGCTGAATCGTCTGCTGCTGAATCTCCTGCTGCTGCATCTCCTGCTGCTCAATCTCCTGCTGCTGCGTCTGCTGCATCATCTCCTCTTTCTCCATATCCTGCTGTATCTCCTGTTGCTGTATCATATCATGCTTCTGCATATTTTGAAGAATCTCTTCCTAATACATCTTCTGATGAATCTTCATTTCCTGCTGTATCTGCTTCTGCATCTCCTGCTGCATCTCCTGCTGCTTCTCCTGCTGCTGCATCAGTTGCTGCTGAATCTCCTCAGGAATCTCCTGCAGCATGTCATGGTTCTATATATCATGCTGAATCTCCTGCTGCATCTCCTTCTGAATATGCATCTCCTGATGCATCTCCACCTGCTGCCACTCCTACTTCTGTGTTTTCTTCTGCATCTTCTGTTGCACCTCCTTCTGCTCAATCTCCTGATGCCAGGTCAGCTGCTGAATATTTTTTCTCTGCTGCTGAATTTCCTGCTGCTGAATCTCCTGCTGCATCTGCTGCTGCTGCATCTCCTACTGCTGCATCACCTTCTGCATGTGCTGCTACAGTATCTCCTTCTGCTGCATCTCCTGTTGCTGCATCTGCTGGTGCTGCACCTGCTGCAACATCTGCTTCTGAATCTCCTGCTTCTGCATCTCCTGCTGAATCTCTGCCGGAATCTCTTGGTGCTGCATTTCCTGCTGATGTATATTTTGCTTCAACGCCTGCTGCTGCATTACCTTTTGCATCTATTCCTGTTGTATTTCCTGCTGCTGCATCTCCTGCTGCTGCGTCTGCTGCTTCATCTCCTGCTGCTGCATTTGCTGATACTGCATGTGCTGCTGCATCTCCTGATGCATCTCTTGGTACTGCATCTTCTGGAGTTGCATCTCCTGCTGCATCTCCTGTGGCATGACATGCTCCTGTATCTCCTGCTGCTACATATCGTGATGCATCCTCTGCTCATGCATCTGTGGATGCATCTCCTGATGCACCATTACCCGTTGCATCTGCTGCTCCATCCCCTGCTGCATCTCGTTCTGCTCCATCTGCTGCATCTGCTGTTTCATATGCTGCTGCTTCATCTACTGCTGCATCGCCTGCTAATCTCCTGCTCCTGCACCTCCTTCTGACGTTTCTGCTGAATCTACTGCTGAATATGCATCCCCTTCTGCATCTCCTGCTACTGCATCTCCTCCTTCATACTCTACTGCATCTCCTGCTGCAGCATATCTTGCTGCATTTACTTCTGCTGCATCTCCTGTTGCAGCATCTACATCAGCATCTTCTGCTGCTACATCTCCTACTGAATCTGCATCTCCTGATGCATCTGCTGATGCATCTATTGCTGCTGCATCTGCTGCCTCTGCAGCTGCATCTGCATCACCTGCTGCAGCATCACCTGCTGC
Organism: Clamator glandarius; assembly: GCA_033459285.1. Classification (NCBI taxonomy): domain Eukaryota; kingdom Metazoa; phylum Chordata; class Aves; order Cuculiformes; family Cuculidae; genus Clamator; species Clamator glandarius. The sequence goes on from JAUNZM010000625.1 coordinate 3,356,006, forward strand.
ATTACCTCCTGCTGCATAATCTGCAGCATTTCCTGCTGCCGCATCTCCTTAATCTGCTGCTCAATTTCCTGCTATTTCATGTACTGCTGAATCTTCTGCTGCATTTGCTGCTGCTGCATCTCCTTCTAATTGATGTCCTCCTGCATCTCCTGCTGCTGCATCTGCTGCTTCATCTCCTGCTGCTGTATAGCCTGCTGCTTCATCTCCTGCTGCATCCTCTACGGATGCATCTGCGGATGCATCTGCAGAAGCATCTCCATTTCCTGCTGCATCTGCTTCTCAATCTTCTACGGATGCATCTAGTGATTCTGCAATTTAGCTGCATATCCTGTTGAAGGCATCTGCGGCTGCATCTCCTGCTGAATCTCCTTCTGCACCTCCTGCTGTAACTGCTGATGCATATGTTGCTATTTCATCTCCTGCTGCATCTCCTGCTGAATCTTCTTCTGCAGAATCTCCTCCAGCATCTCCTACAGAAATTCGTGCTGCAGAATCTGCTGATGCATTTCCTGCTGATGCATCTCCTGCTGAATCTCCTGATGCTGCATCTCCTGCTGCTGAATCTCCTGCCTTTTCATCTCCTGCTGATACACCTCATGCAGCTGCAGCTGCTGCTGCATATCCTGCTGCATCTGTTGTTGCCAAACCTCTTGCTGTTGCATATCCTACTGAAATTCCAACAGCATCTCCTGCTGATGCAATTCTTTCTGCATCTCATCCTGCATCCTTTGCTGCTGTACCTGCTGCTGCTTCTGGTGATGCTACATCTCCAGCTGCATCTGCTGCTTCATCTGCTGCTGTATCTAATTCTGCATATGGTTCTGGATCTTCTGCTGCATATGGTTCTGCATCTGCTGCTGCTTCTGCTGCTGGTGCATATCCTGCCTCATATCCTGCTGCTGTGTCTCCTGCTGATGTATGTTTTACTGCATCTCTTGCTGATACATGTCCTGCTGCATCTCCTGCTTCTGCATCTACTTCTTCTGCATCTCCGGCTCCAGCATCTCCTGGTGCATCAATTGCTGCTGAATCTCTTATTCATCTCCTTCTACTGCATATACTGCTGCATCTGGTGCTGCTGTTCCTCCTCCTGCTGCATTTCCTGTTCCATCTCCTCCTGCTGCATCTCCTGTCCCATCTACTCCTGCTGCATTTCCTGCTAAATCTTCTGCTGCTTCATCTCTTGATCCATGTCCTGCTGCTGCAAATCCTCTTTCTGCATCTCCTTTTGTTTCGTCTGCTGCTGCGCCTCCTGCTGTATCTCTTGTTGCACCTTCTATTGAAGCATCTCCTGCGTCATCTCCTTCTGCTACATATCTTGCTGCTTCATCTCGTTCTGCATCTCCTGCTGCATCTCCTTGAGCGTCACCTGCTGCATCTCCTTCTGCATCACCTGCAGATGCATCTCCTGCTGCTGCATATTCATCTGCATTTCCTGCTGCAGCTCTTTCTGAATCTACTACTGCTGCATCTGCTGAATTTGCCGCTGCATCTTCTGCTGCTTCATCTAGTGCTGCATCTCCTGACAGATCTCCTGCTGCTGCATCTCCTGCTGCTGCATGTGATGCTGCATGTGATGCTGCATCTGCTGCTGCTTTCTCTCCTGCTACATGTACTGCTGACGAATCTCTTGCTATATTTCCTTCTGCTGCATCTTCTTCTCTTCATCTACTACTCTGCACCTCCTGCTACTACATCCCCTGCTGCTGCACTACCGCCTGTAACTCCTGATGCTGCAACTCCTTCTGCATCTCCTACTGCATCTCATTTCTTGATGCATCTCCTGCTGCATTTCCTGCTGATATATCTCCTGCTGCATCTCCTCCGTTATACCTTTCTACATTTGCTGCCTCATTTCCTCATGCACCTGTTGATGCACCTCGTGCTGCTGCATCTCCTCCTTCATCTTCAGCTGATGCATCTGTGGCTTCATCACCTGATATATCATCTCCTGCTGCATCTGCTGCAATATTTCCTGCTGCAGTATCTGCTGATCATGCATCTACTGCTGCATTTCCTGCTGCATCTGCTGCTGCTTCATCTCCTGCCAAATCTCCTGCTACATATCCTGCTGCTGAACCTCTTAATGCATCTCATGATAATGCTTCATCTCCTGCTACTGCATCTCCTGCTGCACCTACTGCTGCTGCATTTCCTTCTGCATCTTCTACTGATGCATCTCCTCCTGATGGGTCTGACGCTGCATCTCTTGCTCTTGCATCTCCTGCTGCATCTCCTGCTGCTGCATTACCTGCTCTATCTCCCCTACTGCATCTCCTGCTGCTGCATAAGTTGCTGCTTAATATCCTGATGAATCTCCTCCGGCATCTCATGCTTCTACATATCATGCTGAATCTCCTGCTGCATCTCCTTCTGAATATGCATGTCCTGATCCATCTCCACCTGCTGCCACTCCTACTGCTGCGCTTGCCTGTGCATCTCCTGCTGCACCTCCTACTGCTGAATCTCCTGATACCGTGTCAGCTGCTGAATCTCCTGCTGCTGAATCTCCTGCTGCATCTGCTGCTGCTGGTCTACTACTGCTCCATCACCTTCTGCATGTGCTGCTACAGCATCTCCTTCTGCTGCATCTCCTGTTGCTGCATCTGCTGGTGCTGCACCTCCTGCAACATCTGCTTCTGCATCTCCTGCTGCTGCATCTCCGTCGGAATCTTTTGGGGCTGCATCTCCTGCTGATGCATATTCTGCTTCAACTCCTGCTGCTGCATTACCTTCTGCATCTATTCCTGTTGTATTTCCTGATGCTGCATCTCCTGCTGCTGCATCTGCTGATACTGCATGTGCTGCTGCATTGCCTGCTGCATCTCTTGGTGCTGCATCTTCTGGTGTTGCATCTCCTGTGTCATCACCTGCTCCTGTATCACCTGCTGCTACATCTCCTGATGCATCTTCTGCTCATGCATCTGCGGATGCATCTCCTGATGCACCATTTCCGTTGCATCTGCTGCTCCATCCCCTGCTGCATCTCTTCCTGCTCCATCTGGTGCATCTGCTGTTGCATATGCTGCTGCTTCATCTACTGCTGCATCTCCTGCTAAATCTCCTGCTGCTGCAATTCCTTCTGAATTTTCTGCTGAATCTACCGCTAAACATGCATCCCCTGCTGCACCTCCTACTGCTGCATCTCCTGCTTCATATCCTACTGCATCCTCTCCTGCAGCATGTATTGCTGCATTTCATTCTGCTGCATCTCCTGCTGCAGCATCTTCTGCTGCTACATCTCCTATTGAATCTGCATCTCCTGATGCATCTTCTGCTGCATCTATTGCTGATACATCTGCTGCCTCTGCAGCTGCAGCTGCATCACTTGCTGCTGAATCACCTGCTGCATTACCTCCTGCTGCATATTATGCTGCATTTCCTACTCCTGCATCTCCTTAATCTGCTGCTCCATTTCCTGATGCTTCATGTACTGCTGCATCTCCTTAATCTGCTGCTCCATTTCTTGCTGCTTCATGTACTGCTGCATCTCCTGTTACATTTCCTGCTGCTTCATCTCCTTCTACTTGATGTCCTCCTGCATCTCCTGCTGCTGCATCTGCTGCTTCATCTCCCGCTGCTGTATAGCCTGCTGCTGCATCTCCTGCATTATCCCCTATGGATGCATCTGCAGATGCATCTGCAGAAGCATCTCCATTAAATGCTGCATCTGCTGCTCAGTCTTCTACGGATGCATCTAGTGCTTCTGCATTTCAGCTGCATATCCTCTTGAAGGCATCTGCGGCTGCATCTCCTGCTGCTACATCTCCTGCTGAATCTCCTGCTGCACTTCCTGCTGTAACTGCTGATGCCTATGTTGCTATTTCATCTCCTGCTGCATCTCCTGCTCAATCTTCTTCTGCAGAATCTCCTCCAGCATCTCCTGCTACAATTCCTGCTGATGTATCTCCTGCTGCATCTCCTTCTACATCCCCTGCTGCTGAATCTCTTTCTACATCTCCTGCTGCATATTCTACCCAATTTCCTGCTGCAGAATCTGCTGATGCATCTCCTGCTGAATCTCCTGCTGCTGCATCTCCTGCTGCTGAATCTCTTGCCCCTTCATCTCCTGCTGCTGCAAGTCCTGCTTAATCTGATGCTGAATCTAGTGCGGCTGCATCTTCTTTTACTGCATCTACTGCTGCTGCATCTCTGGCTGATTTCCTGCTGCATTTCCTTCTCTTGAATCTCCTCCTGAATATCCTGGTGCGTCACATGCTCAAAACGCATCTCCTGCTACATCTCCTGCTGATACACCTCATGCAGCTGCATCTGCTGCTGCATATCCTGCTGCATCTGCTGCTACCAAATCTCTTGCTGTTGCATATCCTACTGAATTTCCAGCAGCATCTCCTGCTGATGCAATTCTTTCTGCATCTCATCCTGCATCCTTTGCTGCTGCATCTGCTTCTGCTTCTGGTGATGCTACATCTCCAGCTGCATCTGCTGATTCATCTGCTGCTATATCTAATTCTGCATATGGTTCTGGATCTTCTGCTGCATATGGTGCATCTTATGTTCCATCTCCTCCTGCTGCATCTCCTTCTGCTACATCTCCTTCTGCATCTCCTGCTACAGCATCTCCTGTTGTATCTGCTGCTTCTTCATCTCCTGATACATGATCTGCTGCTTCGTCTCATCCTGCTGTATCATATCCTGCTACTGCATCTCCTAATGAATCTCCTGCTGCCTCATCTCTTGATCCATGTCCTGCTGCTGTATCTCCTGTTTCTGCATCTCCTTTTGCTTCGTCTGCTGCTGCATCTCATGCTGTATCTCATGTTGCACCTTTTATTGAAGCATCTCCTACGTCACCTCCTTCTGCTACATATCTTGCTGCTTCATCTCGTTCTGCATCTCCTGCTGCATCTCCTTGAGCGTCACCTGCTGCATCTCCTTCTTCATCACCTGCAGATGCATCTCCTGCTGCTGCATATTTAACTGTATTTTTTTGCTGCAGCTCTTTCTGAATCTACTACTGCTGCATCTGAATTTGCTGCTGCATCTGCTGCTGCTTCATCTACTGCTGCATCTCCTGATAGATCTCCTCCTGATGCATCTCCTGCTGGTGCTTCTGCTTCTGCATCTGCTGCTGCATATGATGCTGCTTTCTCTCCTGCTGCATGTACTGCCGATGAATCTCCTGCTATATTTTTTTTCTGCTGCATCTACATCTACTACTATGCACTTCCTGCTCCTGCATCTCCTCCTTCTGCATCTCCGGCTGAATCGCCTGTAGCATCTCCTGCTTTTTCATCTCCTCCTGCTACATCTCCCACAGCATATGATGCTGCTGCATCTCCTGTTACTTCTGCTGCTGCTGCATTCCCTACTGCATCTCCTGATGCTGTAACTCCTTCTGCATCTCCTTCTACATCTCATTTCTTGATGCATCTCCTGCTGCATCTCCTCCTTTATACCTTTCTACATTTGCTGCCTCATTTTCTCATGCACCTGCTGATGCCCCTCGTGCTGCTGCATCTCCTGCTTCATCTTCAGCTGATGCATCTGTGGCTTCATCACCTGATATGTCATCTCCTGCTGCATCTGCTGCAATATTTCCTGCTGCAGTATCTCCTGATCCTGCATCTATTGGTGCATTTCCTGCTGCATCTGCTGCTGCTTCATCTCCTGCCAAATCTCCTGCTACATATCCTGCTGCTGCACCACTTAATGCATCTCATGATAATGCTGCATCTCCTGCTACTGCATCTCCTGCTGCATCTTCTGCTGCTGCATTTCCTGCTGCATCTTCTACTGATGCATCTCCTCCTGATGGGTCTGATGCTGCATCTCTTGCTCTTGCATCTCCTGCTGTATCTCCTGCTTCTGCATTACCTTCTCTATATCCTTCCTCTGCATCTCCTCCTGCTGCATGTCCTGCTTCTCTATATAGTGCTGCCTTTCCTGCTGTGCATCTCCTGCTGCTGAATCTCTTTCTACATCTTCTTCTGAATCTTCTGACGTATCTCCTTCTAAATATGCATCTCCTGCTGCTTCTCCTGTTTCTGAATCTCTTGCTGCTGCGTCTGCTGCATCATCTCCTTTTTCTCCATATCCTGCTGTATCTCCTGTTGCTGCATCATATCATGCTGCTGCATATGTTGAAGAATCTCTTCTTACTGCAGCTTCTGCTGAATCTTCATTTCCTGCTGCATCTGCTTCTGCATCTCCTGCTGCTGCTGCATCTCCTGCTGCTGCATCAGTTGCTGCTGAATCTCTTGATGAATCTCCTGCGGCATCTCATTCTTCTACATATCATGCTGAATCTCCTGCTGCTGAATCTCCTGCTGCATCTCCTTCTGAATATTCATCTCTTGATGCATCTCCACCTGCTGCCACTCCTACTGATACGTTTGCTTCTGCATCTCCTGCTGCATCTCCTGCTGCTGAATCTCTTGCTTCATCTGCTTCTGCTGCATCTTCTACTGCTGCATCACCTTCTGCATGTGCTGCTGCAGCATCTCCTTCTGCTGCATCTCCTGTTGCTGCATCTGCTGGTGCTGCACCTGCTGCAACATCTGCTTCTGAATCTCCTGCTTCTGCACCTCCTGCTGCATCTCCTTCTAAACCTCTTCGTGCTGCATTTCCTGCTGATGCATATTCTGCTTCAAATCCTGCTGCTGCATCTCCTGCTGCATCTGCTGCTTCATTTCATTTTACTGCATCTGCTGATACTATATGTGCTGCTGCAGCTCCTGCTGCATCTCTTGGTACTGCATCTTCTGGTGTTGCATCTCCTGCTTCATCTCATTATGACTTAACTGCCACTATTGAGGCGTATTAGGGAAATCGAATAACGCCCACAGGGAAGATGCTAGCATGGAATGCTGCTGCTTCTGAATGTCTTCTCTTAAAGCGCTTTCACTGCAAAGCGAGACTTGTAGAAGTTTGAGTATACGCTTGTGTACTGTAACATCAGAACGACTATTACAGCCTCACTTGAAAATATCAGAGCTTTTAGCACAAGTACCTCAGGGTAGAAGCTACAATAAAATGCTGGCTCTCGTTAGAGTCTTCTCTGGAAACGCTTTCACTGCAAGCTGCAAAGCATGACTAACAGAACGTTTTAGTATAGGGTACTGAATAGTGACTTATGAAGATGCTTTCTAATAAGTGAGTAACTGACGCAGTGAAGATGCTAGCGTGGAATACTGCTGCTACTGAATGTCTTCTCTTAGAGTGCTTTCACTGCAAAGCAAAACTTGTAGAAGTTTCAGTCTGGGCTTTTACACTGCAACATCAAAATGGCTATTAAAGCATCACTTCAAAATATTTAGTGCTTTCACTGCAAGGCAAGACTTGTTAAACTTTTAGTCTATGCTTATGTACTTCAACATCAGAATGGCTATTAAAGCGTCGCTTCAAAATATCAGAGTGTTCAGCGCAAATACCACAGGGAAGATGCTACGATCAATTATTGACATTTGTCCTATTCTTCTCTGGATGCGCTTTCACTGCAAGGCAAGACTTGTAGAACTTTCAGTCTAGGCTCGTGTACTGCATCATCAGAATGGCTATTAAAGCGTGACTGTAAAATTTGAAAACATTTAGAAAAAGTACCGCAAGGGCGCTGCTATGATCAAATGCTAGCTCTCGTTAGAATCTTCTCTTGAAGCACTTTCACTGCAAGCTGCAAAGCACGTCTAACAAAAAGTTTAGTACTGATTACGGAATTGTGATTTAACTGTGCCTATGGAGGAGCTTTAGTAAAAGTGAGTTAAGCCCGTATGGAAGATGCTAGCATGGAATGCTGCTGCTTCTGAATGTCTTCTCTTAGAGCGCTTTCACTGCAAAGAAAGACTTGTAGAACTTTCAGTCTAGGCTCGTGTCCTGTAACATCAGAATTGGTACAGCAGCAGGAGATGAAGCCACAAAAGATGCAGAAGGAAATGCAGCAGAATATACCTCAAGAGATGCAGATGAAGGAGATGCAAAAGTAGATGCTGCAGAAGGAGTTGTAGCAGGAGATGCAGCAGCAGGAGATGCAGCAGCAGGAGATGCAGGCAGCAGACGAAAGAGGAGATGTAGATTCAGCAGCAGATGAAGTAGCAGGAGTTGCAGCAGCAGATGCAATAGCACGAGATGCAGCAATAGGTGAAGCAGCACTAGATGCAGCAGCATATGCTGAAGATGTAGTAGGAGATTAAGCAGGAGATCCAGCAGGAAGAGGTGCAGCAGTATATGCAGAAAAAGATAAAGCAGAAAGAGATGCACAGGAGATACAGCAGCAGGATATGGATCAGCAGGAACTGCAGCAGGACATGCACTAGCAGAAGATGCAGCACTAGCAGAAGATGCAGCAGGAGATGCAGCCAGAGATGCAACCGGAGATGTAGCAAGAGGATATGCACCATGATATACAGCAGCAGGAGATGCAACAAAAGATGAAACAGGAGGAGATGCAGTAGGAGACGCAGCAGAGGAGATGCAGCAGAATCTACTGCTGCATCTCCTGCTGCTGCCTCTCCTCCTGCTAAATCTCCTCCTGCTAAAGCTCCTCCTGCATCAGCTGATGCATTTCCTGCATCTTCTGCGGCTGCATCTGCTGGTGCATCTCCTGCTTCTCTATCTTCTGCTACATCTCCTGCTGAATCACATGGTGCCTCTCCTGCTGCCGCATCTCCTGCTTCTGCATGTCCTTTTGCATGTCTTGCTGCCACATCTCCTGCTTCTGCCTCTCCTACTCCTGCATCTCTGCTGCTGCATCTCCTGCTGCTGCATTTACTGCTCCTGCTTCTCCTGATGCATCTGCGGAAGCATCTTCTGCAGCATCTTCTATTGCTTCAACTCCAGATGCTGCATCTCCTGCTGCATCTGCTGGTACTGCATCTTATCCTGCCTCAACTCCTGCTCCATTTTCTTGTGCATCTGCTGCTGCTGCTGTATCTTATGCTGCTGCATCTCCTGCTGCATCTCCTGCTTCTGCATCATCTTCTCTTCAGATCCTGATGCTTTATCTCCTGCTGCAGAATCTCCGGCTGCATCTTCTGCTTCTGCATCTCTTGCTACTGGGTCTGCTGCATCATCTCCTCCTGCCTCTTCTCCTACAGCATCTCCTTCTGTGTCTCGTGCTACATCTCATGAAGCTGTACCTGCTGAAGCATCTCTTCCTGCTGCATCTCCTGATGAATATGCATCTATTGATGCATCTGCTGCTGCTGCTTCATCTCCTGCTGCTGCAACTCCTACTGAATCTGCTGTCGAATATGTTCCTGCATCTGCTGCGGCTGCATCTCCTGCTGCTGCATCATCTACTGATGCATCTCCTGCGTAATCTCCTGCTGCTGCATCTCTTGATCAATCTCCTCCTGCTGCATCTGCAGTATTTTCTGCTGCATCTGCTGCTGCTCAATATACTGCTTCATCTCCTACTACTGCATCTCCTGCTGCATCTCCTGCTGCTCCAGCTCCATCTGCATCATCTCCTACTGCATCTCCTGCTGTTGAATCTCTTGCTGCATCTCCTGCTGAATCTAATCCTACCACATCTCCTGCTGCATCTCTAGCTGCTGCATAATCTGCTGCATCTCCTCTTGCTGCATCTCCTGCCGCTGCATTTACTGATGCATCTCCTGATGCTGCATCTCCACCTGCTGCATCTCCTTCTGCTGAACTCCTGCTGATGCATCTTCTGCTGATGCATCTCTGACTGCTGCATCTCCTGTTGCTGAATCTCCTGCTGCTGCATCTTCTGCTGCTGAATTTACTTCTGCTGCATCTACTGCTGCATCACCTTCTACTGAATCCCCTGATGCAGCTCCTGCTGCTACATCCTCTTGTACATCTCCTAATGCTGCATCTCCTGCTGATGCACCTCCTGATGCATCTCCTACTCAATCCCTTCCTGCTGCTTCTCCTACTGCTTCATCTCCTGCATCTGCTGCTGCATGTGCTACTGCATCTCCTGCTTCTCTATGTCCTCCTCCTGGATCTCCACCTGCATCGATTGCTGCTGCATCCTCTGCTGAACCTCCTGCTGCTGCATCTCCTTCTGCAACTTCCTCTGATGCATCGGCAGATTCATCTGATGATGCATCTCCACTGCTTCATCTCCTGATGCTGAATCTCCTGCTCTTGCATACCCTGCTGCATCTACAGCTGCATCTAACCCTACTTCATCTACTGTTGCTGCATTACCTGCTGCTTCTGCTGCTGCATCTCCTCCTGAATTTCCTGCAGCTGCATCTCCTGCTGCTATATCTTTTGCTTATCAATCTCCTGCTGCTGCATCTCTTACGGAATCTGCTTCTGAATCTGCTCCTGCATCTACTGCGGCTGCATCTCCTGATGCTGTATCTCCTGCTACTGCATCTCCTAATACATCTCCTGTAGCTTAATCTCCTGCTTTTGCATCTCTTGCTTTATCTACTTCTGATGCCTATCTTGCTGCTGCATCTCCTGCTGCTTCGTCTGCTTCTACATCTCCCGCTGCATTTCCTGCTGCTGCATCTCAGGGTACATCTCCTCTTGCTCAGTCTCTTGCTGCATATCCTGCTGCTACATCTCCTGCTACTGCATCTCCTTCTGAATCTCTTGCTGCATCACTTGCAACTCCACCTCCTGCTCCATCTCTTGTGGTTTCATCTCCTGCTCCATATCCTTCTGTTGCATCTGTGTATTCATCGTATGATGGTGCTTTCTTGCTGGATCTCCTGCTTCTGTATCTCCTGCTGCTGCAAACTCTGCTGCATCTCCTGCTGGTGCATTTCCAGCTGCAGCTGCTGCTGCTGTATCTCCTGCGGCTGCAGCTGCTGATGCATTTCTTGATGCATTTTCTACTGCTGCATCTCCTTCTGCTGCAACTCCTGCTACATCTCCTCTTGCTGAGTATCCTACCACGGCATTTCTGCTCCTGCATCTGATACTTCATCTCCTGCTGCTGCATCTGCTGGTGCTACATCTCCTGCTGCATCTGCTGCTGAATCTCCTGCTTCTGCACCTCATACCACATCTCCTGCTGCTGCATCACCTGCTGCTGAATCTCCTGCTGATGGATATTCACGTGCATCTCCTGATGCTGCATCTGCTTCTGCATATCCTGCTGCTGCATCTCCTGCATCTCCTACTGCTGCATCTCCTGCTTCATCTCCTTTTGCTGCATATATTGCTGCTGCATCTACTGCTGCTTGGCCTGCTGCTGTATCTCCTGCTCCATCTCCTGCTGGGGCATCTCCTGCTGTATCTACTTCTGCACCCTCTGCTGCTCCAGCTGCTGCATCTCCTGCATCATAAGGATATTCTGAAGGAGATGCAGCAACAGGAGATGCAGCAGCAGGAGATGCAACCACAGCACTGCGGCGGCAGATTCAGCTGCAGGAGATGAAGCCGTAGGAGACGCAGCAGGATTTTCAGCAGGAGATACAGCAGAAGGAGATGCAACAGGAGATGCAGTAGCAGATGCAGCAGAAGGAAATGTAGCAACAGAAGATGTAGCAGGATATGCAGCATCAGTATATGAAACAGACCATAAAGCAGCAGGATATGCAGAAGCAGGAGAATCAGCAGCAGGGGATGCCGCAGCAGATTCAACAGTAGATTCAGCAGGAAATGTATCAACAGTAGATGCAGAAGCAGGAGAATCAGCAGCAGAAGATGCATCAGCATGACCAGAATCAGAAGATACAGCAGCAGGATATGCAGCAGGAGATGTAACAGCATGAAATTTACCAGCAGAGGCAGCAGCAGAAGATGCAGTGGGAGATAAAGAAAAAAATGAGGAAGCAGGAGCAGCCCCTGTTACTTGATGTCCTCCTGCATCTCCTGCTGCTGCATCTGCTGCGTCATCTCCTGCTTCTGTACATCCTGCTGCTACATCTCCTCTCCTCTGTTCATGCATCTGCGGAAGCCTCTGCTGATGCACTATTCCAGTTGCATCTGCTGCTCCATCCCCTGCTGCATCTCTTTCTGCTCCATCTGGTGCATCTGCTGTTGCATATGCTGCTGCTTCATCTACTGCTGCATCGCCTGCTAAATCTCCTGCTGCTGCATCTCCTTCTGAAGTTTCTGCTGAATCTACTGCTGAATATGCATCCCCTGCTGCATCTCCTGCTGCTGCATCTCCTGCTTCATATCCTACTGCATCTCCTCCTGCAGCATATCTTGCTGCATTTCCTTCTGCTGCATCTCCTGCTGCATCATCTGCTGCAGCATCTTCTGCTGCTACCTCTCCTACTGAATCAGCATCTCCTGATGCATCTGCTGCTGCATCTATTGCTGCTGCATCACCTGCTGCATTACCTCCTGCTGCATATTATGCTGCATTTCCTGCTGCTGCATCTCCTTAATCTGCTGCTCCATTTCCTGATGCTTCATGAACTGCTGCATCTCCTGCTACATTTGCTGCTGCTGCATCTCTTTCTACTTTATGTCCTCCTGTGTCTCCTGCTGCTGAATCTGCTGCTTCATCTCCTGCTGCTGAATAGCCTGCTGCTTCATCTCCTGCTGCATCCTCTGCGGATGCATCTACAGAAGCATCTCCATTTCCTGCTGCATCTGCTGCTCAGTCTTCTACGGATGCATCTAGTGCTTCTGCGTTTCAGCTGCATATCCTGTTGAAGGCATCTGCGGATGCATCTCCTGCTGCTGTATCTCCTGCTGAATCTCCTGCTGCACTTCCTGCTGTAACTGCTGATGCCTATGTTGCTATTTCATCTCCTGCTGCATCTCCTGCTTAATCTGATGCTGCAGAATCTCCTCCAGCATCTCCTGCTACAATTCCTGCTGATGTATCTCCTACTGCATCTCCTACTACATCCCCTTCTGCTGAATCTCCTTATAAATCTCCTGCTGCATCTCCTGCTGCATTTTCTACTGAATCTCCAGCTGCCTTTTCTACTGAATCTCCTGCTGCAGAATCTCCTATGGAATTTCCTGCTGCAGAATCTGCTGATGCATTTCCTGCTGCTGCATCTCCGGCTGCTGAATCTCCTGATGATGCATCAGGTGCGGCTGCATCTTCTTTTCCTGCATCTCCTGCTGCTGCATCTCCGGCTGATTTCCTGCTGCATGTCCCTCTGTTGAATCTCCTGCTGCATATCCTGGTGCATCACCTGCTGAATAGGCATCTCCTTCTACAACTTCTGCTGATACACCTCATGCAGCTGCAGCTGCTGCTGCATATCCTGCTGCATCTGCTGTTGCCAAGTCTCTTGCTGTTGCATATCCTACTGAAATACCAGCAGCTTCTCCTGCTGATGCAATTCTTGCTGCATCTCATCCTGCATCCTTTGCTGCTGCATCAGCTGCTGCTTCAGGTGATGTTACATCTCCAGCTACATCTGCTGCTTCATCTGCTGCTGTATCTCCTGCTGCATAAATTTCTACATGTTCTGCTGCATATGGTTCTGCATCTGCTGCTGCTTCTTCTGGTGGTGCATCTTCTGCATCATATCCTGCTGCTGTGTTTCCTGCTCATGCATGTCCTGCTGCATCTCCTGATTCTCCATCTACTTCTTCTGCATCTCTGGCTTCAGCATCTCCTGCTGCATCAATTGCTGCTGCATCTCTTATTCACCTCTTTCTGCTGCATCTACTGCTGCATCTGGTGCTGCTGTACCTCCTGCTGTTGCATGTCCAGTTGCATCTCCTCCTGCTGCGTCTCCTGCTGAATGTTCTCCTGGTGCATCTCCTGTTCCATCTCCTCCTGCTGCATCTCCTGCTGAATCTCCTGCTGCATCTCCTGCTGCTATATATCCTGCGGTTTCATATGCTGCTACTGTATCTCCTAATGAATCTCCTCCTACGTCATCTCTTGATCCATGTCTTGCTGCTGCATCTCCTGTTTCTGCATCTACTTTTGCTTCGTTTGCTGCTGCATCTCCTACTCTATCTCATGTTGCACCTTCTATTGAAGCATCTCCTGCGCCATCTCCTTCTGCTGCATATCTTGCTGCTTCATCTCGTTCTGCATCTCCTGCTGCATCTCCTTGAGCATCACCTGCTGCATCTCCTTCTGCATCACCTGCAGATTCATCTCCTGCTGCTGCATATTCATCTGCATTTCCTGCTGCATTTCTTTCTGAATCTACTACTGCTGCATCTCCTGAATTTGCTGCTGCATCTGCTGCTGCTTCATCTACTGCTGCATCTCCTCATAGATCTCCTGCTTCTACATCTCCTGCTGAATCTCCTGCTGCACTTCCTGCTGTAACTGCTGATTCCTATGTTGCTATTTCATCTCCTGCTGCATCTCCTGCTGAATCTTCTTCTGCAGAATCTCCTGCTGCATCTCCTGCTACAATTCCTGCTAATGTATCTCCTGATGCATCTCCTACTACATCCCCTGCTGCTGAATCTCCTTATACATCTGCTGCATCTCCTGCTGCTTTTTCTACTGAATCTCCTGCTGCAGAATCTCCTACGGAATTTCCTGCTGCAGAATCTGCTGATGCATTTACTGTTGATGCATCTCCTGCTTAATCTCCTGATGCTGCATCTGATGCTGCTTTCTCTCCTTCTGCATGTACTGCCGATGAATCTCCTGCTATATTTCCTTCTGCTGCATCTTCTTCTCTTCATCTACTACTCTGCACTTCCTGATGCTGCATCTCCTCCTTCTGCATCTCCGGCTGAATCACCTGTAGCATCTCCTGCTTCTTCATCTCCTGCTGCTACATCTCCCACAGCATATGATGCTACTGCATCTCCTGTTATTTCTGCTGCTGCTGCATTCCCTGCTGCACCTCCTGATTCTACAACTCCTACTGCATCTCCTTCTGCATATCATTTCTTGATGCATCTCCTGCTGCATCTCCTTCATTATACCTTTCTACATTTGCTGCCTCATTTCCTCATGCAGCTGCTGATGCACCTCGTCCTGCTGCATCTCCTGCTTCATCTTCAGCTGCTGCATCTCTGGCTTCATCACCTGATATGTCATCTCCTGCTTCATCTACTGCAGTATTTCCTGCTACAGTACCTGCTGATCTAGAATCTACTGCTGCATTTCTTGCTGCATCTGCTGCTGCTTCATCTCCTGCCAAATCTCCTGCTACATATCCTGCTCCTGCAGTACCTGCTCTATCTCCTCCTACTGCATCTCCTCCTACTGCATGTCCTCCTGATGCATATCTTGCTTCTGTATATACTGCTGCCTTTCCTGCTGCTGCATAGCCTGCTGCTGCATTGCCTGCTGCTGAATCTCTTTCTGCATCTCCTTCTGAATCTCTTGCTCCTCTGTTACCTTCTGCATCGTCTTGCTGCTGCATCTCCTGCTGCATCTGCTTCTGCATCTCCTCCTGCTGCATCTCCTGCTGTTGTGTCTGCTGCATCATCTCCTCTTTCTCCATATCCTGCTGTATCTCCTGTTGCTGCATCATATCATGCTGATGCATATGTGAAGAATCTCTTCCTACTGCATCTTCTGCTGAATCTTCATTTCCTGCTGCATCTGCTTCTGCATCTCCTGCTGCTGCTGCATCTCCTGCTTCTTCTCCTGCTGCTGCATCAGATGCTGATGAGTCTCCTGATGAATCTCCTCTGGCATCTCATGCTTCTACATATCATGCTGAATCTTCTGCTGCATCTCCTTCTGAATATGCATATCCTGATGCATCTCCACCTGCTGCCACTCTTACTGATGTGTTTGCTTCTGCATCTCCTGCTGCACCTCCTGCTGCTGAATCTCCTGATACCGTGTCTCCTGCTGAATATCCTTTCTCTGCTGCTGAATCTCCTGCTGCTGAATCTCCTGTTGCTGAATCTCCTGCTGCATCTGCTGCTGCTGCGTCTCCTACTGCTGCATCACCTTCTGCATGTGCTGCTGCAGCATTTCCTTCTACTGCATCTCCTGTTGCGGAATCTACTTGTGCTGCACCTGCTGCAGCATCTGCTTCTACATTTCCTGCTGCTGAATCTCCTGCTGCATCTCCGTCTGAATCTCTTGGTGCTGTATTTCCTGCTGATTCATATTCTGCTTCAACTCCTGCTGCTGCATTACCTTCTACATCTATTCCTGTTGTATTTCCTACTGCTTCATCTCCTGCTGCTGCATCTGCTGATACTGCATGTGCTGCTGCATCTCCTGCTGCATCTCTTGGTGCTGCATCTTCTGGTGTTGCATCTCCTGCTGCATCTCCTGCGGCATCACCTGCTCCTGTATCCCCTCCTGCTATATCTCCTGATGCATCCTAGGATCATCCATCTGCGGATGCATCTCCTGATGCACCATTTCCCTTTGCATCTGCTGCTCCATCCCCTGCTGCATCTCTTTCTGCTCCATCTGGTGCATATGCTGTTGATCCATCTACTGCTGCATCTCCTGCTAAATCTCCTGCTGCTGCATCTCCTTCTGGAGTTTCTGCTGAATCTACTGCTGAATATGCATCCCCCGCTGCATCTCCTTCTGCTGCATCTCCTGCTTCATATCCTACTGCATCTTCTCCTGCAGCATATCTTGCTGCATTTCCTTCTACTGTATCTTCTTCTGCATCATCTGCTGCAGCATCTTCTGCTGCTTCATCTCCTACTGAATCTGCATCTCCTGATGCATCTGCTGCTGCATCTATTGCTGCTGCATATGCTGCCTCTGCATCTGCAGCTGCATCACCTGCTGCTGCATCACCTGCTGCATTACATCCTGCTACATATTATGCTGCGTTTCCTGCTGCTGCATCTCTTCAATCTGCTGCTCCATTTCTTGCTGCTTCATGTACTGCTGCATCTCCTGCTACATTTGCTGCTGCTGCATCTCCTTCTACTTGATGTCCTCCTGCATCTCCTGCTGCTGCATCTGCTGCTTCATCTCCTGCTGCTGTGTAGCCTGCTGCTTCATCTCCTGCTGCATCCTCTGCCGATGCCTATGCGGATGCATCTGCAGAAGCATCTCCATTTCCTGCTGCATCTGCTGCTCTATTTTCTACGGATGCATCTAGTGCTTCTGCATTTCAGCTGCATATCCTGTTGAAGTCATCTGCGGCTGCATCTCCTGGTGCTGCATCTCCTGCTGAATCTTCTGCTGCACTTCCTGCTATAACTGCTGATGCCTATGTTGCTATTTTTCTCCTGCTGCATCTCCTGCTGCAATTCCTGCTGATGTATTACCTGATGCATCTCCTACTAAATCCCCTGCTGCTAAATCTCCTTCTATATCTCCTGCTGCATCTCCTGCTGCATTTTCTACTGAATCTCCTGCTGCCTTTTCTACCGAATTTCTTCCTGCAGAATCTCCTACGGAATTTCCTGCTGCAGAATCTGCTGATGCATTTCCTGCTGATGCATCTCCTGATGCTGCATCTCCTGCCTCTTCATCTCCTGCTGCTGAAACTCCTGCTGAATCTGATGCTGCATCTGGTGCGGCTGCATCTTCTTTTCCTGCATCTCCTGCTGCTGCATCTCCGGCTGATTTCCTGCTGCATTTCCTTCTCTTGAATCTCCTGCTGCATATCCTGGTGCATCTGCTGCCCAATATGTATCTCCTTCTACATCTCCTGCTGATACACCTCATGCAGCTGCATATGCTGCTGCATATCCTGCTGCTTCTCCTGTTGCCAAATCTCTTGCTGTTGCATATACTACTGAATTTCTAGCAGTATCTCCTGCTGATGCAATTCTTGCTGCATCTCATCTTGCATCCTTTGCTGCTGCTTCTGGTGATGTTACATCTCCAGCTGCATCTGCTGCTTCATCTGCTGCTGTATCTTTTCCTGCATATGGTTCTGCATCTTCTGCTGCATATGGTGCTGCATCTGCTGCTGATGCATCTGCTGGTGCTGCACCTGCTGCAGCATCAGCTTGTACATTTTCTGCTGCTGCATCTCCTGCTGCATCTCCGTCTGAATCTCTTGGTGCTGTATTTCCTGCTGATTCATATTCTGCTTCAACTCCTGCTGCTGAATTACCTTCTGCATCTATTCCTGTTGTATTTCCTGATGCTGCATCTCCTGCTGCTGCGTCTGCTGCTTCATCTCCTGCTCCTGCATCTGCTGATTCTACATGTGCCGCTGCATCTCTTGCTGCATCTCTTGGTGCTGCATCTTCTGGTGTTGCATATCCTGCTGCATCTCCTGAGGAATCACCTGCTCCTGTATCTCCTGCTGCTATATCTCCTAATGCATCCTCTGCTCATGCATCTGCGGATGCATCTCCTGATGCATCTCTTCTGCTCCATCTGGTGCATCTGCTGTTGCATATGCTGCTGCTTCATCTACTGCTGCATCGCCTGCTAAATCTCCTGCTGCTGCATTTCC
Organism: Clamator glandarius; assembly: GCA_033459285.1. Taxonomy (NCBI): domain Eukaryota; kingdom Metazoa; phylum Chordata; class Aves; order Cuculiformes; family Cuculidae; genus Clamator; species Clamator glandarius. The sequence continues at coordinate 3,374,194 of JAUNZM010000625.1, forward strand.
TTCTGAAGTTCCTGCTGAATCTACATCCCGTGCTGCATCTCCTACTGCTGCATCTCCTGCTTCATATCCTACTGCATCTTCTCCTGCAGCATATCTTGCTGCATTTCCTTCTGCTGCATCTCCTGCTGCATCTCCTGCGGCAGCACCTTCTGGTGCTACATCTCCTACTGAATCTGCATCTCCTGATGCATCTGCTGCTGCATCTATTGCTGCTGCATCTGCCACCTCTGCAGCTGCAGCTGCATCCCCTGCTGCTGCATCACCTGCTGCATTACCTCCTGCTGCATATTCTGCTGCATTTCCTGCTGCTGCATCTCCTTAATCTGCTGCTCCATTTCCTGATGCTTCATGTACTGCTGCATCTCCTTAATCTGCTGCTCCATTTCGTGCTACTTCATGTACTGCTGCATCTCCTGATTCATTTGCTGCTGCTGCATCTCCTTCTACTTGATGTCCTCCTGCGTCTCCTGCTGCTGCATCTCCTTAATCTGCTGCTCCATTTCCTGATGCTTCATGAACTGCTGCATCTCCTGCTACATTTGCTGCTGCTTCATATCCTTATACTTGATGTCCTCCTGCATCTCCTGCTGCTGCATCTGATGCTTCATCTGCTCCTGCTGTATAGCCTGCTGCTTCATCTCATGATGCTTCATCTCTTGTTGCATCCTCTGCAGATGCATTTCCTGCTGATGCATCTCATGCTGCTCAATCTACTGCCTCTTCATCTTCTGCTGCTGCTGCATCTCCTGCTGAATCTGATGCTGCATCTGGTGTGACTGCATCTTCTTTTACTGCATCTCCTGCTGCTGCATCTCCGGCTGATGCAGCAGCAGTTGATGCAGCAGGAGATGCTGGAACCGGAGATGCAGAAGTAGATGCAGAAGCAGGAGACGCAGCAGGAAATTCATCAGCAGGAGATGCAGCAAAACATACATCAGCAGGAGACACAGCATCAGGATATGAAGCAGGAGATGCACCAGCAGCAGAAGCTGCAGCAGATGCAGCACCATACGAAGCAGAAGATCCAGAACCATATGCAGAATTAGATACAGCAGCAGATGAAGCAGCAGATGCAGCTGGAGATGTAGCATCACCAGAAGCAGAAGCAGAAGCAGCAGCAAAGGATGCAGGACGAGATGCAACAGGAATTGCATCAGCAGGAGATGCTGCAGGAAATTCAGTAGAATATGCAACAGCAAGAGATTTGGTAGCAGCAGATGCAGCAGGATATGCAGCACCAGATGCAGCTGCATGAGGTGTATCAGCAGGAGATGTATCAGGAGATAAATATTCAGCAGGTGATGCACCAGGATATGCAGCAGGAGATTCAAGAGAAGGAAATGCAGCAGGAAATCAGCCGGAGATGCAGCAGAAGGAAATGCAGATGAAGCTGCAGAGGCAGCAGATGCAGCAGCAACAGATGCAGCAGCAGATGCATCAGGAGATGCAGATTAAATAGGAGATGTAGCAGCAGAAGGTGCTGCAACAGATGCTACAACAGGAGATGCAGCAGAAGTAAATGCAGCAAGATATGCTGCAGCAGGACATGCAGTAGGATATGAAGCAGGAGACGCAACAGTAGGAGATGCAGCAGGGGATGCATGTTCAGCAGTGGTTTCAGCAGAAACTTCTGAAGGAGATGCAGAGGCAGGAGATTTAGCAGGAGATGCAGCAGTAGATGAAGCAGCAGCATATGCAACAGCATATGCACCAGATGGAGCAGAAAGAGATGCAGCAGGGGCTGGAGCAGCAGATGCAAAGGGAAATGGTGCATCAGGAGATGCATCCGCAGATGCATGAGCAGAGGATGCACCACGAAATGTAGCAGCAGGAGATACAGGAGCAGGTGATGCCACAGGAGATGCAGCAGGAGATGCAACACCAGAAGATGCAGAACCAAGAGATGCAGCAGCACATGCAGTATCAGCAAATGCAGCAGCATGAGATGAAGCAGCAGACGCAGAAGGAGATGCAGAATCAGGAAATACAACAGGAATAGATGCGGAAAGTAATGCAGCAGCAGGAGTTGAAACAGAATATGCAGCAGCAGGAAATGCAGCACCAAGAGATTCCGACGGAGATGCAGCAGGAAATGCAAAAGCAGGAGATGCAGAAGCAGATGTTGCAGCAGGTGCAGCACCAGCAGATGCACCTTCAGCAGATGCAGCAGGAGATTCAGCAACAGGAGATTCAGCAGCAGGAGATTCAGCAGGAGAGAAAGGATATTCAGCAGGAGACACGGCATCAGGAGATTCAGCAGCAGGAGAAGCAGCAGGAGATGCAGAAGATGCAGAAGCAGATGCAGTAGGAAGAGATTCTTCAACATATGCAGCAGGATGATATTATGCAGCAACAGGGGATACAGAAGGATATGGAGAAAGAGGAGATGATATAGCAGACGAAGCAGCAGGAGATTTAGCAGGAGGAGATGCAGCAGCAGGAGATGCAGCAGCAGGAGAAGCAGCAGAAGATGCATATTCAGAAGGAGATATGTCATGAGATGTAGCAGGATATGTAGCAGCATGAGATGCCGCTGGAGATTCAGGAGGGGATTCAGCAGAAGGAGATGCAAGAGCAGAAGATGCAGAAGCATATGCAGAAGGAGATGCAGATTTAGCAGGAGATGCATCAGCAGGAGATGCAGAAGCAGATGCAGCAGGAGGAGATGCAGCAGCAAGACATGCCGCAGGAGTCGATGCAGAAGGTAATAGAGCAGCAGGAGATTCAGAAGGAGATGCAGAAAGAGATTCAGCAGCAGGAGATTCAGCAGCAGGAAAGGCAGCAGTATATAGAGAAGCAGGATATGCATCAGGAGGAGATGCAGTAGGAGGAGATAGTACAGGTAATGCAGCAGCAGGAGATGCAGCAGGAGATGCAAGAGCAAGAGATGCAGCATCAGACCCATCAGCAGGAGATGCAGCAGCAGTAGACGTAGCAGGAGATGCAGTAGCAGGAGATGAAGCATTATCATGAGATGCATTAAGAGGTGCAGCAGCAGTATATGTAGTAGGAGATTTGGCTGGAGATGAAGCAGCAGCAGAGCAGCAGCAGATGCAGCAGTAGATGCAGGATCAGCAGATACTGCAGCAGGAAATATTGCAGCAGATGCAGCAGGACATGCATCAGCAGGAGATGCAGCAAAACATACATCAGCAGGAGAACAGCAGCAGGATATGAGGCAGGAGATGTACTAGCAGCACAAGCAGCACGAGGTGCATCAGCAGGAAATGCTGATGAGGAGATTCAGCAGGAGATGCATCAGCAGGAAATGCATCAGCAGATTCTGCAGCAGGAGATTCTGCAGCAGGAGATTCAGTAGAGAATTCAGCAGGAGATGCAGCAGGAGATATAGAAAGAGATTCAGCAGCAGGGGATGTAGTAGGAAATGCAGCAGGAGATACATCAGCAGAAATTGAAGCAGGAGATTCTGGAGGAGATTATGCAGAAGATAATTCAGCAGGAGATGTAGCAGCAGGAGATGCAGCCGCAGATGCCTTCAAGAGGATATGCAGCTGAAATGCAGAAGCTCTAAATGCGTTAGTAAGTCTCTAAGAACTAGCCTACGCGAAAAGGTTGCGGTTTTCGTGCTTTGGGGCTGACAGTGAAACTCTTCATGAAAGGATCCTATCGAGAGCCAAAATTTGATGGTAGCAGCTTCCCTGCGGTACTTGTGCTGAACACACTGAAATCTTGACGAGATGCCTCAATAGCCATGCTGATGTTACAGTTGACAATGCCAGACTGAAAGTTCGACAAGTCTCGCTTTCCAGTGAAAGTGCTATAAGAGACGACAGTCAGAAGCAGCAGCATTCCGTGCTAACATCTTCGCTGTTAGAGATGAGGCTTGAATAGCCATTCTGATATTAGAGTTCATAAGCCTAGAGGGAAAGTTCTACAAGCCGTCTTTTGCAGTAACAGCGCTATAAGCATTAAAAAGCGGTGTGGTTTCATGCCATCATCTGCACTGCCTGAAATGTTAGAAGTTTCAGTATAGGCTTGTGTACTGTAACATCAGAACGCTATTAAAGCATCACTTGGAAATATCATAGCGTTCGGCACAAGTACCGCAGGGAAGAAGCTACAATGAAATGCTGGCTCTCGTTAGAGTCTTCTCTGGAAACGCTTTGACAGCAAGCTGCAAAGCATCACTAACAGAACGTTTTAGTATAGGGTACTGAATTGTGAGTTATGAAGGTGCTTTCTAATAAGTGAGTAACTGTGGCAGTGAAGATGCTAGCGTGGAATAGTGCTGCTACTGAATGTCTTCTCTTAGAGCGCTTTCACTGCAAAGCAAAACTTGTAGAAGTTTCAGTCTAGGCTTTTACACTGCAACATCAAAAAGGCTATTAAAGCATCACATCAAAATATTTAAAGCTTTCACTGCAAGACAAGACTTGTTAAACTTTTAGTATGGGCTTACGTACTGTAACATTAGAATGGCTATTAAAGCGTCGCTTCAAAATAGCAGAGTGTTCAGCGAAAATACCGCAGGGGAGATGCTACGATCAAATATTGACATTCGTCTAATTCTTCTCTGGATGCGCTTTCACTGCAAGGCAAGACTTGTAGAACTTTCAGTCTAGGCGCGTGTCCGGTAACATCAGAATTGGTACTAAAGCCTCACTTCAAAATTTCAAATCGTTCAGAATAAGTACGGCAGGGAAGCTGCTGCGATCACAAGCTGGCTCTCCTTAGCCTTCTCTCGGAAGCACGACTAACACAACATTTTAGTATAGGGTACAGAACAGTTACTTTACTTCGCTGAATAAAACGCTTTCGGAATAGTGAATATCGGCTGCAGGGAAGATGGTAGTACGGAATGCTGCTACTTCTGAATGTCTTCTCTTATAGCACTTTCACTGCAAAGTACGACTTCTAGAAGTTTCATTCTAGTCTTCTGAAGTATATCATCAACTAATAAAGTGTCACTTCAAAATTTCAGAGCGTTCAGCACAAGTACCGCCGGGAAGCTTCTGCCATCAAATGCTGGTTCGCGTTAGCGTCTTCCCTTATAGCGCTTTCACTGCAAGCTGTGAAGCACGACTAACACATTGTAGTTTAGGGTAAGGAATTGTGACTTAACTGCGCCTCTTAACGCTCTTATGGAAAAGTAAGTATTTCAGGCAGTGCAGATGCTGGCATGAAACTACACCGCTTATTAATGTTTTCTCTTATAACGCTGTTACTGCAAAAGACAACTTGTAGAACTTTCACTCTAGGCTTATGAACTCTAAGATCAGAATGGCTATTAAAGCCCCAAAGCACGAAAACCCAACCTTTTCGCTTAGGCTAGTTATTAGCGACTTAATAACGCCTAATAACGTTCTTTAGGAATAGAGAATATCTCCAGCAGGGAAGATGTTTGCATGGAATGCTTCTGCTTCTGAATGTCTTCTCTTGGAACGCAATCATTGCAAACCAGTGATTTAAAAGCGTTTAGCGTGTTTGCAACTTGCGTTGAGAGTCTTTCCAGAAAGACTCTAACGAGAGCCAGTGTTGGCTGTAGCATCTTTCCCACGGTTCTTATGTCGAATGCTCTTAAATTTTGACGGGACGCCTTCATAGCTGTTTTGATGTTACCGTTCACTAAACGAGAATAAAAGTTCGACAAGTCCTTCTTTCCAGTGAAAGCGCTGTAAGAGAAGACATTCAGAAGCAGCAGCATTCCGTGCTAACATCGTCGCTGTTAGAGAGATTCACTTTTCCTAAAGCTCGTTATTATTCGCTATTATGTCACAATTATTTAAGATACTCTTTAAGGCAGCGCAAGCCGTGTTTTGCACCTCTCAGTGAAAGCGCTTCCTGAGAAGATTCTAACGAGAGGCACCATTTGATGCTAGCAACTTCCCAGGGGTACTTGTGCTGAACGCTTGCAAATCTTCAAGTGAAGCCTTACTAGCTTTGCTGATGTTACCGTTCACTAGCCCAGACGGAAAGTTCGATAAATCTTGGTTGGCAGTGATTGCGCTCTAAGAGAAGACATTCAGAAGCAGAAACCTTCCATGCTAACATCTTCACTGCTGGCGATACGAATTTTTACTAAAACGCCGTAATAGACGGTGTTAAGTCCTTATTCACTAGCCTATGCTAGTACGTTCTTTTAGTCGTGTTTGCATCTTGCAGTGAAAGCGCTTCCAGAGAAGACTCTAACGAGAGCAACCATTTGATGCTAGCAACTTCCCAGGGGTAGTTATGCTAAATGCTTTCAAATCTTCAAGTGAACCTTTACTAGCCATTCTGATGTTACCGTTCACTAGCCCAGACGGAAAGTTCGATAAATCTTGGTTTGCAGTGATTGCCCTCTAAGAGAAGACATTCAGAAGCAGAAACATTCCATGCTAGCATCTTCCCTGCTGGAGATATTCTCTTTTCCTAAAGAGCGTTATTAGGCGTTAGTAAATCTCTAATAACTAGCCTAAGCGAAAAGCTTGCGGTTTTCTTGCTTTGGGGCTGACAGTGAAACTCTTCATGAAAGGATCCTATCGAGAGCCAAAATTTGATGGTAGCAGCTTCCCTGTGGTACTTGTGCAGAAATCTCTGAAATCTCGACGTGATGCCTCAATAGCCATGCTGATGTTACAGTTCACAATGCCAGACTGAAAGTTCGGCAAGTCTCCTTTTCCACTGAAAGCGCTATAAGAGACGACATTCAGAATCAGCAGCATTCCGTGCTAACATCTTCGCTGTTAGAGAAATTCATTTTTCCTAAAGCTCGTTATTATTCGCTATTATGTCACAATTATTTAACATACTCTTTAAGGCAGCGCAAACCGTGTTTTGCACCTCTCAGTGAAAGCGTTTCCTGAGAAGATTCTAACGAGAGGCACCATTTGATGCTAGCAACTTCCCGTGGTAGTTCTGCTAAATGCTTTCAAGTGAAGCTTTACTAGCCATGCTGATGTTACCGTTCACTAGCCCAGACGGAAAGTTCGATAAATCTTGGTTGGCAGTGATTGCCCTCTAAGAGAAGACATTCAGAAGCAGAAACATTCCATGCTAGCATCTTCCCTGCTGGAGATATTCTCTTTTCCTAAAGAGCGTTATTAGGCGTTAGTAAGTCTCTAATAACTAGCCTATGCGCAAAGGTTGCGGTTTTCGTGCTTTGGGGCTGACAGTGAAACTCTTCATGAAAGGATCCTATCGAGAGCCAAAATTTGATGGTAGCAGCTTCCCTGCGGTACTTGTGCTGAACACACTGAAATCTTGACGAGATGCCTCAATAGCCATGCTGATGTTACAGTTGACAATGCCAGACTGAAAGTTCGACAAGTCTCGCTTTCCAGTGAAAGTGCTATAAGAGACGACAGTCAGAAGCAGCAGCATTCCGTGCTAACATCTTCGCTGTCAGAGATGAGGCTTGAATAGCCATTCTGATATTAGAGTTCATAAGCCTAGAGGGAAAGTTCTACAAGCCGTCTTTTGCAGTAACAGCGCTATAAGCATTAAAAAGCGGTGTGGTTTCATGCCATCATCTGCACTGCCTGAAATGTTAGAAGTTTCAGTATAGGCTTGTGTACTGTAACATCAGAAAGCTATTAAAGCATCACTTGGAAATATCATAGCGTTCGGCACAAGTACCGCAGGGAAGAAGCTACAATGAAATGCTGGCTCTCGTTAGAGTCTTCTCTGGAAACGCTTTCACTGCAAGCTGCAAAGCATCACTAACAGAACGTTTTAGTATAGGGTACTGAATTGTGAGTTATGAAGGTGCTTTCTAATAAGTGAGTAACTGTGGCAGTGAAGATGCTAGCGTGGAATAGTGCTGCTACTGAATGTCTTCTCTTAGAGCGCTTTCACTGCAAAGCAAAACTTGTAGAAGTTTCAGTCTAGGCTTTTACACTGCAACATCAAAAAGGCTATTAAAGCATCACATCAAAATATTTAAAGCTTTCACTGCAAGACAAGACTTGTTAAACTTTTAGTATGGGCTTACGTACTGTAACATTAGAATGGCTATTAAAGCGTCGCTTCAAAATAGCAGAGTGTTCAGCGAAAATACCGCAGGGGAGATGCTACGATCAAATATTGACATTCGTCTAATTCTTCTCTGGATGCGCTTTCACTGCAAGGCAAGACTTGTAGAACTTTCAGTCTAGGCGCGTGACCGGTAACATCAGAATTGGTACTAAAGCCTCACTTCAAAATTTCAAATCGTTCAGAATAAGTACGGCAGGGAAGCTGCTGCGATCACAAGCTGGCTCTCCTTAGCCTTCTCTCGGAAGCATGACTAACACAACATTTTAGTATAGGGTACAGAACAGTTACTTTACTTCGCTGAATAAAACGCTTTCGGAATAGTGAATATCGGCTGCAGGGAAGATGGTAGTACGGAATGCTGCTACTTCTGAATGTCTTCTCTTATAGCACTTTCACTGCAAAGTACGACTTCTAGAAGTTTCATTCTAGTCTTCTGAAGTATATCATCAACTAATAAAGTGTCACTTCAAAATTTCAGAGCGTTCAGCACAAGTACCGCCGGGAAGCTTCTGCCATCAAATGCTGGTTCGCGTTAGCGTCTTCCCTTATAGCGCTTTCACTGCAAGCTGTGAAGCACGACTAACACATTGTAGTTTAGGGTAATGAATTGTGACTTAACTGCGCCTCTTAACGCTCTTATGGAAAAGTAAGTATTTCAGGCAGTGCAGATGCTGGCATGAAACTACACCGCTTATTAATGTTTTCTCTTATAACGCTGTTACTGCAAAAGACAACTTGTAGAACTTTCACTCTAGGCTTATGAACTCTAAGATCAGAATGGCTATTAAAGCCCCAAAGCACGAAAACCCAACCTTTTCGCTTAGGCTAGTTATTAGCGACTTAATAACGCCTAATAACGTTCTTTAGGAATAGAGAATATCTCCAGCAGGGAAGATGTTTGCATGGAATGCTTCTGCTTCTGAATGTCTTCTCTTGGAACGCAATCATTGCAAACCAGTGATTTAAAAGCGTTTAGCGTGTTTGCAACTTGCGTTGAGAGTCTTTCCAGAAAGACTCTAACGAGAGCCAGTGTTGGCTGTAGCATCTTTCCCACGGTTCTTATGTCGAATGCTCTTAAATTTTGACGGGACGCCTTCATAGCTGTTTTGATGTTACCGTTCACTAAACGAGAATAAAAGTTCGACAAGTCCTTCTTTCCAGTGAAAGCGCTGTAAGAGAAGACATTCAGAAGCAGCAGCATTCCGTGCTAACATCGTCGCTGTTAGAGAGATTCACTTTTCCTAAAGCTCGTTATTATTCGCTATTATGTCACAATTATTTAAGATACTCTTTAAGGCAGCGCAAGCCGTGTTTTGCACCTCTCAGTGAAAGCGCTTCCTGAGAAGATTCTAACGAGAGGCACCATTTGATGCTAGCAACTTCCCAGGGGTACTTGTGCTGAACGCTTGCAAATCTTCAAGTGAAGCCTTACTAGCTTTGCTGATGTTACCGTTCACTAGCCCAGACGGAAAGTTCGATAAATCTTGGTTGGCAGTGATTGCGCTCTAAGAGAAGACATTCAGAAGCAGAAACCTTCCATGCTAACATCTTCACTGCTGGCGATACGAATTTTTACTAAAACGCCGTAATAGACGGTGTTAAGTCCTTATTCACTAGCCTATGCTAGTACGTTCTTTTAGTCGTGTTTGCATCTTGCAGTGAAAGCGCTTACAGAGAAGACTCTAACGAGAGCAACCATTTGATGCTAGCAACTTCCCAGGGGTAGTTATGCTAAATGCTTTCAAATCTTCAAGTGAACCTTTACTAGCCATTCTGATGTTACCGTTCACTAGCCCAGACGGAAAGTTCGATAAATCTTGGTTTGCAGTGATTGCCCTCTAAGAGAAGACATTCAGAAGCAGAAACATTCCATGCTAGCATCTTCCCTGCTGGAGATATTCTCTTTTCCTAAAGAGCGTTATTAGGCGTTAGTAAATCTCTAATAACTAGCCTAAGCGAAAAGCTTGCGGTTTTCGTGCTTTGGGGCTGACAGTGAAACTCTTCATGAAAGGATCCTATCGAGAGCCAAAATTTGATGGTAGCAGCTTCCCTGTGGTACTTGTGCAGAAATCTCTGAAATCTCGACGTGATGCCTCAATAGCCATGCTGATGTTACAGTTGACAATGCCAGACTGAAAGTTCGGCAAGTCTCCTTTTCCACTGAAAGCGCTATAAGAGACGACATTCAGAATCAGCAGCATTCCGTGCTAACATCTTCGCTGTTAGAGAAATTCATTTTTCCTAAAGCTCGTTATTATTCGCTATTATGTCACAATTATTTAACATACTCTTTAAGGCAGCGCAAACCGTGTTTTGCACCTCTCAGTGAAAGCGTTTCCTGAGAAGATTCTAACGAGAGGCACCATTTGATGCTAGCAACTTCCCGTGGTAGTTCTGCTAAATGCTTTCAAGTGAAGCTTTACTAGCCATGCTGATGTTACCGTTCACTAGCCCAGACGGAAAGTTCGATAAATCTTGGTTGGCAGTGATTGCCCTCTAAGAGAAGACATTCAGAAGCAGAAACATTCCATGCTAGCATCTTCCCTGCTGGAGATATTCTCTTTTCCTAAAGAGCGTTATTAGGCGTTAGTAAGTCTCTAATAACTAGCCTATGCGAAAAGGTTGCGGTTTTCGTGCTTTGGGGCTGACAGTGAAACTCTTCATGAAAGGATCCTATCGAGAGCCAAAATTTGATGGTAGCAGCTTCCCTGCGGTACTTGTGCTGAACACACTGAAATCTTGACGAGATGCCTCAATAGCCATGCTGATGTTACAGTTGACAATGCCAGACTGAAAGTTCGACAAGTCTCGCTTTCCAGTGAAAGTGCTATAAGAGACGACAGTCAGAAGCAGCAGCATTCCGTGCTAACATCTTCGCTGTCAGAGATGAGGCTTGAATAGCCATTCTGATATTAGAGTTCATAAGCCTAGAGGGAAAGTTCTACAAGCCGTCTTTTGCAGTAACAGCGCTATAAGCATTGAAAAGCGGTGTGGTTTCATGCCATCATCTGCACTGCCTGAAATGTTAGAAGTTTCAGTATAGGCTTGTGTACTGTAACATCAGAACGCTATTAAAGCATCACTTGGAAATATCATAGCGTTCGGCACAAGTACCGCAGGGAAGAAGCTACAATGAAATGCTGGCTCTCGTTAGAGTCTTCTCTGGAAACGCTTTGACAGCAAGCTGCAAAGCATCACTAACAGAACGTTTTAGTATAGGGTACTGAATTGTGAGTTATGAAGGTGCTTTCTAATAAGTGAGTAACTGTGGCAGTGAAGATGCTAGCGTGGAATAGTGCTGCTACTGAATGTCTTCTCTTAGAGCGCTTTCACTGCAAAGCAAAACTTGTAGAAGTTTCAGTCTAGGCTTTTACACTGCAACATCAAAAAGGCTATTAAAGCATCACATCAAAATATTTAAAGCTTTCACTGCAAGACAAGACTTGTTAAACTTTTAGTATGGGCTTACGTACTGTAACATTAGAATGGCTATTAAAGCGTCGCTTCAAAATAGCAGAGTGTTCAGCGAAAATACCGCAGGGGAGATGCTACGATCAATTATTGACATTCGTCTAATTCTTCTCTGGATGCGCTTTCACTGCAAGGCAAGACTTGTAGAACTTGCAGTCTAGGCGCGTGTCCGGTAACATCAGAATTGGTACTAAAGCCTCACTTCAAAATTTCAAATCGTTCAGAATAAGTACGGCAGGGAAGCTGCTGCGATCACAAGCTGGCTCTCCTTAGCCTTCTCTCGGAAGCACGACTAACACAACATTTTAGTATAGGGTACAGAACAGTTACTTTACTTCGCTGAATAAAACGCTTTCGGAATAGTGAATATCGGCTGCAGGGAAGATGGTAGTACGGAATGCTGCTACTTCTGAATGTCTTCTCTTATAGCACTTTCACTGCAAAGTACGACTTCTAGAAGTTTCATTCTAGTCTTCTGAAGTATATCATCAACTAATAAAGTGTCACTTCAAAATTTCAGAGCGTTCAGCACAAGTACCGCCGGGAAGCTTCTGCCATCAAATGCTGGTTCGCGTTAGCGTCTTCCCTTATAGCGCTTTCACTGCAAGCTGTGAAGCACGACTAACACATTGTAGTTTAGGGTAATGAATTGTGACTTAACTGCGCCTCTTAACGCTCTTATGGAAAAGTAAGTATTTCAGGCAGTGCAGATGCTGGCATGAAACTACACCGCTTATTAATGTTTTCTCTTATAACGCTGTTACTGCAAAAGACAACTTGTAGAACTTTCACTCTAGGCTTATGAACTCTAAGATCAGAATGGCTATTAAAGCCCCAAAGCACGAAAACCCAACCTTTTCGCTTAGGCTAGTTATTAGCGACTTAATAACGCCTAATAACGTTCTTTAGGAATAGAGAATATCTCCAGCAGGGAAGATGTTTGCATGGAATGCTTCTGCTTCTGAATGTCTTCTCTTGGAACGCAATCATTGCAAACCAGTGATTTAAAAGCGTTTAGCGTGTTTGCAACTTGCGTTGAGAGTCTTTCCAGAAAGACTCTAACGAGAGCCAGTGTTGGCTGTAGCATCTTTCCCACGGTTCTTATGTCGAATGCTCTTAAATTTTGACGGGACGCCTTCATAGCTGTTTTGATGTTACCGTTCACTAAACGAGAATAAAAGTTCGACAAGTCCTTCTTTCCAGTGAAAGCGCTGTAAGAGAAGACATTCAGAAGCAGCAGCATTCCGTGCTAACATCGTCGCTGTTAGAGAGATTCACTTTTCCTAAAGCTCGTTATTATTCGCTATTATGTCACAATTATTTAAGATACTCTTTAAGGCAGCGCAAGCCGTGTTTTGCACCTCTCAGTGAAAGCGCTTCCTGAGAAGATTCTAACGAGAGGCACCATTTGATGCTAGCAACTTCCCAGGGGTACTTGTGCTGAACGCTTGCAAATCTTCAAGTGAAGCCTTACTAGCTTTGCTGATGTTACCGTTCACTAGCCCAGACGGAAAGTTCGATAAATCTTGGTTGGCAGTGATTGCGCTCTAAGAGAAGACATTCAGAAGCAGAAACCTTCCATGCTAACATCTTCACTGCTGGCGATACGAATTTTTACTAAAACGCCGTAATAGACGGTGTTAAGTCCTTATTCACTAGCCTATGCTAGTACGTTCTTTTAGTCGTGTTTGCATCTTGCAGTGAAAGCGCTTCCAGAGAAGACTCTAACGAGAGCAACCATTTGATGCTAGCAACTTCCCAGGGGTAGTTATGCTAAATGCTTTCAAATCTTCAAGTGAACCTTTACTAGCCATTCTGATGTTACCGTTCACTAGCCCAGACGGAAAGTTCGATAAATCTTGGTTTGCAGTGATTGCCCTCTAAGAGAAGACATTCAGAAGCAGAAACATTCCATGCTAGCATCTTCCCTGCTGGAGATATTCTCTTTTCCTAAAGAGCGTTATTAGGCGTTAGTAAATCTCTAATAACTAGCCTAAGCGAAAAGGTTGCGGTTTTCGTGCTTTGGGGCTGACAGTGAAACTCTTCATGAAAGGATCCTATCGAGAGCCAAAATTTGATGGTAGCAGCTTCCCTGTGGTACTTGTGCAGAAATCTCTGAAATCTCGACGTGATGCCTCAATAGCCATGCTGATGTTACAGTTGACAATGCCAGACTGAAAGTTCGGCAAGTCTCCTTTTCCACTGAAAGCGCTATAAGAGACGACATTCAGAATCAGCAGCATTCCGTGCTAACATCTTCGCTGTTAGAGAAATTCATTTTTCCTAAAGCTCGTTATTATTCGCTATTATGTCACAATTATTTAACATACTCTTTAAGGCAGCGCAAACCGTGTTTTGCACCTCTCAGTGAAAGCGTTTCCTGAGAAGATTCTAACGAGAGGCACCATTTGATGCTAGCAACTTCCCGTGGTAGTTCTGCTAAATGCTTTCAAGTGAAGCTTTACTAGCCATGCTGATGTTACCGTTCACTAGCCCAGACGGAAAGTTCGATAAATCTTGGTTGGCAGTGATTGCCCTCTAAGAGAAGACATTCAGAAGCAGAAACATTCCATGCTAGCATCTTCCCTGCTGGAGATATTCTCTTTTCCTAAAGAGCGTTATTAGGCGTTAGTAAGTCTCTAATAACTAGCCTACGCGAAAAGGTTGCGGTTTTCGTGCTTTGGGGCTGACAGTGAAACTCTTCATGAAAGGATCCTATCGAGAGCCAAAATTTGATGGTAGCAGCTTCCCTGCGGTACTTGTGCTGAACACACTGAAATCTTGACGAGATGCCTCAATAGCCATGCTGATGTTACAGTTGACAATGCCAGACTGAAAGTTCGACAAGTCTCGCTTTCCAGTGAAAGTGCTATAAGAGACGACAGTCAGAAGCAGCAGCATTCCGTGCTAACATCTTCGCTGTCAGAGATGAGGCTTGAATAGCCATTCTGATATTAGAGTTCATAAGCCTAGAGGGAAAGTTCTACAAGCCGTCTTTTGCAGTAACAGCGCTATAAGCATTAAAAAGCGGTGTGGTTTCATGCCATCATCTGCACTGCCTGAAATGTTAGAAGTTTCAGTATAGGCTTGTGTACTGTAACATCAGAAAGCTATTAAAGCATCACTTGGAAATATCAGAGCGTTCGGCACAAGTACCGCAGGGAAGAAGCTACAATGAAATGCTGGCTCTCGTTAGAGTCTTCTCTGGAAACGCTTTGACAGCAAGCTGCAAAGCATCACTAACAGAACGTTTTAGTATAGGGTACTGAATTGTGAGTTATGAAGGTGCTTTCTAATAAGTGAGTAACTGTGGCAGTGAAGATGCTAGCGTGGAATAGTGCTGCTACTGAATGTCTTCTCTTAGAGCGCTTTCACTGCAAAGCAAAACTTGTAGAAGTTTCAGTCTAGGCTTTTACACTGCAACATCAAAAAGGCTATTAAAGCATCACATCAAAATATTTAAAGCTTTCACTGCAAGACAAGACTTGTTAAACTTTTAGTATGGGCTTACGTACTGTAACATTAGAATGGCTATTAAAGCGTCGCTTCAAAATAGCAGAGTGTTCAGCGAAAATACCGCAGGGGAGATGCTACGATCAATTATTGACATTCGTCTAATTCTTCTCTGGATGCGCTTTCACTGCAAGGCAAGACTTGTAGAACTTGCAGTCTAGGCGCGTGTCCGGTAACATCAGAATTGGTACTAAAGCCTCACTTCAAAATTTCAAATCGTTCAGAATAAGTACGGCAGGGAAGCTGCTGCGATCACAAGCTGGCTCTCCTTAGCCTTCTCTCGGAAGCACGACTAACACAACATTTTAGTATAGGGTACAGAACAGTTACTTTACTTCGCTGAATAAAACGCTTTCGGAATAGTGAATATCGGCTGCAGGGAAGATGGTAGTACGGAATGCTGCTACTTCTGAATGTCTTCTCTTATAGCACTTTCACTGCAAAGTACGACTTCTAGAAGTTTCATTCTAGTCTTCTGAAGTATATCATCAACTAATAAAGTGTCACTTCAAAATTTCAGAGCGTTCAGCACAAGTACCGCCGGGAAGCTTCTGCCATCAAATGCTGGTTCGCGTTAGCGTCTTCCCTTATAGCGCTTTCACTGCAAGCTGTGAAGCACGACTAACACATTGTAGTTTAGGGTAATGAATTGTGACTTAACTGCGCCTCTTAACGCTCTTATGGAAAAGTAAGTATTTCAGGCAGTGCAGATGCTGGCATGAAACTACACCGCTTATTAATGTTTTCTCTTATAACGCTGTTACTGCAAAAGACAACTTGTAGAACTTTCACTCTAGGCTTATGAACTCTAAGATCAGAATGGCTATTAAAGCCCCAAAGCACGAAAACCCAACCTTTTCGCTTAGGCTAGTTATTAGCGACTTAATAACGCCTAATAACGTTCTTTAGGAATAGAGAATATCTCCAGCAGGGAAGATGTTTGCATGGAATGCTTCTGCTTCTGAATGTCTTCTCTTGGAACGCAATCATTGCAAACCAGTGATTTAAAAGCGTTTAGCGTGTTTGCAACTTGCGTTGAGAGTCTTTCCAGAAAGACTCTAACGAGAGCCAGTGTTGGCTGTAGCATCTTTCCCACGGTTCTTATGTCGAATGCTCTTAAATTTTGACGGGACGCCTTCATAGCTGTTTTGATGTTACCGTTCACTAAACGAGAATAAAAGTTCGACAAGTCCTTCTTTCCAGTGAAAGCGCTGTAAGAGAAGACATTCAGAAGCAGCAGCATTCCGTGCTAACATCGTCGCTGTTAGAGAGATTCACTTTTCCTAAAGCTCGTTATTATTCGCTATTATGTCACAATTATTTAAGATACTCTTTAAGGCAGCGCAAGCCGTGTTTTGCACCTCTCAGTGAAAGCGCTTCCTGAGAAGATTCTAACGAGAGGCACCATTTGATGCTAGCAACTTCCCAGGGGTACTTGTGCTGAACGCTTGCAAATCTTCAAGTGAAGCCTTACTAGCTTTGCTGATGTTACCGTTCACTAGCCCAGACGGAAAGTTCGATAAATCTTGGTTGGCAGTGATTGCGCTCTAAGAGAAGACATTCAGAAGCAGAAACCTTCCATGCTAACATCTTCACTGCTGGCGATACGAATTTTTACTAAAACGCCGTAATAGACGGTGTTAAGTCCCTATTCACTAGCCTATGCTAATACGTTCTTTTAGTCGTGTTTGCATCTTGCAGTGAAAGCGCTTCCAGAGAAGACTCTAACGAGAGCAACCATTTGATGCTAGCAACTTCCCAGGGGTAGTTATGCTAAATGCTTTCAAATCTTCAAGTGAACCTTTACTAGCCATTCTGATGTTACCGTTCACTAGCCCAGACGGAAAGTTCGATAAATCTTGGTTTGCAGTGATTGCCCTCTAAGAGAAGACATTCAGAAGCAGAAACATTCCATGCTAGCATCTTCCCTGCTGGAGATATTCTCTTTTCCTAAAGAGCGTTATTAGGCGTTAGTAAATCTCTAATAACTAGCCTAAGCGAAAAGCTTGCGGTTTTCGTGCTTTGGGGCTGACAGTGAAACTCTTCATGAAAGGATCCTATCGAGAGCCAAAATTTGATGGTAGCAGCTTCCCTGTGGTACTTGTGCAGAAATCTCTGAAATCTCGACGTGATG
Organism: Clamator glandarius; assembly: GCA_033459285.1. NCBI lineage: Eukaryota > Metazoa > Chordata > Aves > Cuculiformes > Cuculidae > Clamator > Clamator glandarius. The sequence goes on from JAUNZM010000625.1 coordinate 3,391,289, forward strand.
CCTCAATAGCCATGCTGATGTTACAGTTGACAATGCCAGACTGAAAGTTCGGCAAGTCTCCTTTTCCACTGAAAGCGCTATAAGAGACGACATTCAGAATCAGCAGCATTCCGTGCTAACATCTTCGCTGTTAGAGAAATTCATTTTTCCTAAAGCTCGTTATTATTCGCTATTATGTCACAATTATTTAACATACTCTTTAAGGCAGCGCAAACCGTGTTTTGCACCTCTCAGTGAAAGCGTTTCCTGAGAAGATTCTAACGAGAGGCACCATTTGATGCTAGCAACTTCCCGTGGTAGTTCTGCTAAATGCTTTCAAGTGAAGCTTTACTAGCCATGCTGATGTTACCGTTCACTAGCCCAGACGGAAAGTTCGATAAATCTTGGTTGGCAGTGATTGCCCTCTAAGAGAAGACATTCAGAAGCAGAAACATTCCATGCTAGCATCTTCCCTGCTGGAGATATTCTCTTTTCCTAAAGAGCGTTATTAGGCGTTAGTAAGTCTCTAATAACTAGCCTATGCGAAAAGGTTGCGGTTTTCGTGCTTTGGGGCTGACAGTGAAACTCTTCATGAAAGGATCCTATCGAGAGCCAAAATTTGATGGTAGCAGCTTCCCTGCGGTACTTGTGCTGAACACACTGAAATCTTGACGAGATGCCTCAATAGCCATGCTGATGTTACAGTTGACAATGCCAGACTGAAAGTTCGACAAGTCTCGCTTTCCAGTGAAAGTGCTATAAGAGACGACAGTCAGAAGCAGCAGCATTCCGTGCTAACATCTTCGCTGTCAGAGATGAGGCTTGAATAGCCATTCTGATATTAGAGTTCATAAGCCTAGAGGGAAAGTTCTACAAGCCGTCTTTTGCAGTAACAGCGCTATAAGCATTGAAAAGCGGTGTGGTTTCATGCCATCATCTGCACTGCCTGAAATGTTAGAAGTTTCAGTATAGGCTTGTGTACTGTAACATCAGAACGCTATTAAAGCATCACTTGGAAATATCATAGCGTTCGGCACAAGTACCGCAGGGAAGAAGCTACAATGAAATGCTGGCTCTCGTTAGAGTCTTCTCTGGAAACGCTTTGACAGCAAGCTGCAAAGCATCACTAACAGAACGTTTTAGTATAGGGTACTGAATTGTGAGTTATGAAGGTGCTTTCTAATAAGTGAGTAACTGTGGCAGTGAAGATGCTAGCGTGGAATAGTGCTGCTACTGAATGTCTTCTCTTAGAGCGCTTTCACTGCAAAGCAAAACTTGTAGAAGTTTCAGTCTAGGCTTTTACACTGCAACATCAAAAAGGCTATTAAAGCATCACATCAAAATATTTAAAGCTTTCACTGCAAGACAAGACTTGTTAAACTTTTAGTATGGGCTTACGTACTGTAACATTAGAATGGCTATTAAAGCGTCGCTTCAAAATAGCAGAGTGTTCAGCGAAAATACCGCAGGGGAGATGCTACGATCAATTATTGACATTCGTCTAATTCTTCTCTGGATGCGCTTTCACTGCAAGGCAAGACTTGTAGAACTTGCAGTCTAGGCGCGTGTCCGGTAACATCAGAATTGGTACTAAAGCCTCACTTCAAAATTTCAAATCGTTCAGAATAAGTACGGCAGGGAAGCTGCTGCGATCACAAGCTGGCTCT